>CM056601.1:36427177-37064677 GCA_029721355.1 Tegillarca granosa | reverse complement strand
GTCACACCTCAATACAAAACATAACTTCAAAATATTTGCGTGAATATCAAGTATTTACTTTTGTGGAGCCAACACAAAGTTTTCGATAAAACCCGTTATTCAACATCAGCGTGTTTAATATGAGGCAGTTTTAAGTCATAATAAGAAGGTGTATTGAAACAGAATTCTGTGCCATTCAATTTAAGCGGGTGTTAAATATATGCGAGTTCGATATATCCGGGGGATACTGTAATTATAGAAAGAAAAATAAAACCGTTATTGTTATATCTACTAAAAAACTTACGTTAACTCTGTGTACTGTCAATAAAAAAGCGTTATACTAGGCATGTAGAATTATTCAAACATGAAGTCATGTGTTATTATTAAACAAACTATAATTGAAATTAAAGTCTGAAAAACTATTGGCGTTTAAAAATATTGGGTTTTTTATTATTACAATTTTAATTTGTTTTCTTTTTTCAAATTTTTATTTTTGTTACTAAACTCGTATTAGAAAAAATGTAAAATTGACTCATTTTTAATATTTCTTTTTATATTTTTTATAAGTTAACCTTTAAAACACGCGCGAGTTGACAAATAAGTAAATGCCATTTTGCTCAGATAAGTTAAAAAAGGTTTTAATTAAGGATGACAAAATTAATTCAATCATTTGACTGCTGTAAGAAATTACCTAAAAAGCGATTAATGGATGTTCAAATACATCAACACAGTAAGAAAAAAAATAACCAGTTTAAAACATCGTTTTGTGAATATCTAAGTTAATAAGTTGTTATGCTTTTTATTCTTCTGAATGTTATTTATCTTTTAGAATCCTCTTGGCCTTTACGTAAAAAATTATGTGTTTCTCAATTAAATATTGATTAAATGCAGAGAAAGGAAGTCTTATTTACCTTCATGCTGTATGCATATACTTTGAAAAGTTCAAGTTGTCTGTAGTAAAGTATTCTTGCAAATTATCGCAAAAAAATTGCTTTCAGTTTGCAGTTAATAATATCATTGTTGTATGGAGTTTGGGTAAAATAAAACCCCTTTTGGTCACATATGATTGTTATTCTAGTTACAAAACAGCTATGAAAACAATTATGTGCACTCTATTCAACAGATGAAATGCCTACTGAAATCACAAATTTTCGTTGGAATTTGAATTCGTTATTTTTGTGGGTAAAAGACACGAAAACAGTCAATAAAAATGGTTAATTAACAAAGGCCCCCAAACGAGATTTACTTTCACAGAACTCAATACCGCGATTTATCTATCAACAAAAACATTTTAAATTGCATGAAATTTAACCGCAACGAATATTTAGATTATGTTGTATATTTAATTTAATTGATTCTTTAACTTGAATTTTTCTCATCCACTCAAATAATTTATCTAATTAATTTTAACAAAATTGACCTTAATGAAAAAGGAAATATTCCCAATATTTTGTTTTTTTCGTCTTATTAAGTTTTTACGTCTTCTTTGTTTTATATGCTTTTGTTAAGTAAAATGTTATAGTTATCAATTTCAATTTTGTCTATAGTCGTTTTTTTTTACCTGTAGGTATAGTACTTTCGGTTACGATTGGAGTACTGTTTTGATATTCAAACGGCATTTCACCAGTCTGCCAAAAGATCCAGTGTCAATACCAAAGTTGCTACAGTTTTTCCAACAAATATAAATTTTTCATCAGATAAGTAGATTTGTTCATTACAGTACTCATAATAGCATATCCTCATAAATCCTCGATATTGGCCTGGTAATTATAAAGCGTTGAAATTTGCGATTAGTAAATTATTTGTTTTACATGTTATTTTTATTTATCATTTATTTATTTATTTATTGATGTAAATATATTTTTAGGATAATTAAACATTATTAATGCTTAAATTATATTACATGAAAATCCAACAATTAAAATGAGCACATGCTAATTATTTCATGTTTCTTGTCAATCAAAAAGATAATGTCACGAAAATCAGGAATATGTATCTTATCTCGTTATAAAATATAAAGTAAAAAAGGGAAATTGTAACGGGAACTGTCATTCTTTTCTGAAGGTTTATTAATCACTCAGCATCCGGCCTCACTTCCTTGATGGATTTTGCCAGTTCTCAATTAAAGTTTTTACTTTGTTTTGTGGATTGTGATATGGACAAGGACTGGTATGTTTGTTTTATTTATCATCATAAATGCTTGCATACAGTCGTTTAATAGACACATTTTTAATTTGCCTATTTTGAAAATATTATTATCTTTTATAATATATCACAATGATCTTCATATCAATAATTTCAATATTCTAATATCAATGCCTAAAGAAAATGTTAATATTTTTCAAGAAAATTAGCAATCTAAGTCTTCTTATGCAAATATACACTTGCGCTTTGAATCTATCACCTTGATCCTTGTAACAAAAAGATCGTTATATCAATAAATACAATATTCTGATATACATGTCTACACAAAAAATAATAGTTTTAAAAATAATTAACAATTTCAATATTGTTAACCTTTAAATGTATGCTTTTAAATCACATATAAAAAATTATCATAATATTGATACCTTCAATATTCTCATATACATGTCTATACAAAAAGCTGATAGTTTTCATGGTAGTAAATTTCAATATTCTAATGCAACTATGACATTGATCTTTGAACATACTGATCTTGAAACAAATATCAAAATTATCGTCATATCAATACCTAAAAGATTTTATTATATCTTTCTTTACAAAACGTTAATAATGTGCAAGAAAACTAACACTCTTATTCTTCGTATGCAACTATGACCATAACCTTTCAACCTATGACCTTGAGTTATATATCAAAATGATTGTCATACCAATACCTACAATATTCTAATATACATGCCTTACAAAAAGTTTTTTACAAGTTAAGTATTTAAAAGCAAAAATTATCATTACAGGGGCAATAACTCCTACACTGATTATCATATACGTCAGAAACTGTTTTGCAATGTATTTTTTTTATATCTCTAATACGTTTCAAGAAATAGTTTAAAACTGGAAAAAACACGATCTAGGTCATGACCTTGATTTTCACCTTCACCCCATTTTGAGGTCTTTTCAAGAAAAAGTCAAAACTGAAAATCTTATGTGATTAAGTTATTCAAGCTATAACATTTTGAAGCCATTTTCTAAATTAAATGCAAAAACGCAAAACCTAACTATTTCTCGACTTAATTTCACGATAAACAAATTATTGTTATAAGACACCAGAGAAAGTAAGTGATACATTAGATTTTTTCTCCCATCATCGGTTTTTGAGAAGAAGATTTATTAAGATTTGTGCAACCTTAGGTCACCTTGACTTAATTATGGTAGACAGGAACGCCATTAACGATCTACATTACACCATCTCATACATGCCTCTGATCAAACATCATTGAAACCTGTTCAGCATTTAAGAGAAGCCGAAAACACGCACACATGTACATACACAAACAGCGATATGAAACAAGCTCACATGACTTTTGTCAGGTGAGATAAAATTGTCAAAAACAGCTAAATTGACGTAAAATTAACATTTCAGGGAAAACAAACTTTACATTGAACATCATATAGTCACGGAACTTCTTAAATTTTTGCAATCGACTGCTTATTTATCTTCATAAGGTTCCAAATAAATAAACCAAATGTCTTATTCATAAAATAATCTTAATATCATTTGAACTTGCTATGCAAATTATGTTAAAATGTCATAAGCATTAAATGTCTTAATCAAAGCTAATAAGATATAAAAATTTTAATTTAAACCTTCGACCTTAACCTTTTTTTTAAAGGACATTTCATGTCAACATAAAAAACATAAAGACCCAATGTCATTATCTTTCCATATATTCAAAATAGAGCATTTCTAAGCTAAACTTAACATTTACATTCTCAATCAAAAACTTTTACAAAATTTCACGAAATTACCAAATAATAATTTAAGACCTTAAAGATGCTAAGTATCTCATCAGTTTTGTTTCATCTACGGTTTCACAGGAAAAAAATTTTTAGAACTATTTAAGCTTGATTTTTTTGTAGTCATGACAATGTCATGAAAATATCTTTAAAAGCACCGGTCCATATATTCTTCTAACAAGTCATAAAGAACTTACACAAGCATATACACGCTGTGCCATGCCATAAGCTTAGATGAGGTAAAACTTACTGAATCTTAAAATCCTAGCGATTGGCCTTTATGAAACTTTCAAATATAAGGGTGAATATAATTGTAAGACTTTTGTCGCAATTTGTTTGAGGCAAAACAATCATTGTTTTATTATGTTATTCAAATTTATGTTTTCAAATAATTAATATGTGGTTTTGGGCAGTAAAGTATGTCGTTTCAAATATTTTGACAAAATTTGAATAAGGAGAGGAAAACTGAAGCTCAAAACTGATATATTTTATATTGTTTATTATTATTATCACTGTTATTTCCGGCGATTCCTAAGGGTAAATATACTATGCGCTTTCATTGCAGTACTAATAGTTTTTTGTTTTACATGCTTTATTTAGCGTGCTTTTGCTTCATACTTAAAATTCTTATGAAAATGCACAGGTCATTATTCTGATAAAAGATTGTGTAAAGTCGCTACTTAAACGACATGGATGAAACTTGTTTTGAAAAAAGTATACAGTGCATAATTTAATACAGTGATTTGTTTAAAAAATTACTATGTGGCAATGGAATTTGTTGAAAATTTACTTTGTCGCAATTATTAATAAACGGAAGTTTAAGACACAAAAATTTCGATGAAAATAAGGAGGAAAAGCACATATAAGAAAATTCGAAAGCAGAAATTGTAGGTTAGTTACCTACACCGCAGACTAATATATAATAGTAACATTTATCTCTTTATTTAGGAACATGAATGTCAGTAAATAGCTCTCTGAAATGTATTTTTAAATAGGTTATAAGTAGATAAGTTTTATCAAAGTTTCAAGATCTCGAACCGATTTTGAATTTATCTTTTAGTTTTTGTCAGAAGTAATTTGCTTCTTGTTGGATTTTGGGATCTTTACCTGGGACGACTGTGTCTCTGAAAGGGAGTTCTAAATTAAAACATATAAAAAATAAGAATTTTAACTTAACAACGATTATTTTGTAAAAAAAAAATGGAAATAATAAACAAGCACTAACAATAAATCCTCACACATCTGTTACATACACCTATACACATCTCACAAACTATCATTACCCTTGCACCAAAACATACATCATATAATAACGTAAATTCACTCATCTTAATTGATAAATAAACTCTTTAAATTTTCTCTTGTATACCTTTCACTAACTGATATTATCACTTAACAAGTTCACTGTTCATTTATCACTAAATATCACTATCACTTGAAATTTCTTCTTATTCTTGAATAATACTATCTCATCATAGTTTCTCTATTAAATATATATATATATATCGTCTAGCACTGTTACACTTACCACTACACTGTCCATTTGAATATGAAAAAATTGCATTTATACTACTAAAACAATTAGCCACTTGCTGTATAACTGCTTATGTTGTCTCTTAAGATCGATTTTTGCAACACTAAACTGCTCCTTACTATATTCCAACTTTCGTATTCTAACTGACTCGGCTCTTTCGCCCAATACAAAGAAAATCCGCTGTATACACTCATTTTGGCACCCTTTCAGTCCCATGACCCACTACCCGTATATTGAACTCTCCAAACAACCAAGTCAAACTTGCCTTACTTATATCCCTACTGCGCACGCGTTTAGCTACCCATACCTACATCCATACACAAACAAACATAAAACAACTGAAAAAAATATATAACTCCCAATCAAAATTCACAAAAAATATTAAATTTTGTCTTGACTGGTTTTTACTATAATTGGTATGTTTATTTCGAAATCTTAAATTTAAAAGACGGATGCCAATAGTCATTAAAATGGATTTGTATTTTGCAACACTGCGACAAATCGATCAATTGAAAAGAACAAAGTGTTCAAAATTATCTACTCAATGTTTGTTATTAAATGCAGGATTTTGAAATACTCAACCACTTTTAAAAATTTAAAAACCATTATTTCCAACTGTAAGGGTAATTAAACACCTCTATCATATGAAAATAGAAATGTTTTTGTTGGTTATGTGCAAAACAATTCCGGCAATATAGCAAGAAAAATTAACAAAGGACCTAGAAATACTATTTGAAACATCAAATATCAAGAACTCCGATTAAAAACTATTGACTGTTTTAAACATTATTAATCATAAAATTCCAATCAAGTGACAATATCAAAATCTAGAAATAACAAAATATATAACGAAATAGATAGTCGAAAAGACGGTTACGACTTACCTGTATCAGTTAAAAGGATCCCGTTGTTTTGTTTTAAATAAAATGCCATAAGATCTGTCTGATAAGTATTTTCGTCGACTTTTTGAAGAACATGATTGTTTGAAAAAAACAATGGAAACTGCATTATGCGAATTTTTGCCATAATCTCTAGAAAAAAATTCCATATTTTCAAGTACGTTTCTTTCAAATTGTTATCTTGGTCTCTACAAACCAACAATATGAAATTACCTCTCAAATCATCTTTGACTATAGATTCGAATAAATCTTTAAAACCCTACAAATATATGGATATTATTTTATTGCCGTCATTGATAAATGGCCATAAATAAAGAGGTTTTCTTAGCAATGCGTAAAAAATGAAAAATAAAAATTAAAAAAACATAATGATATTAATAATAATAATTATTATTATTTTTATTATTTTTATTGGTGCTGTTGTTAACGAAAGACGCAGAAACTAATGTTATTATCAATTTTACTACACGAATCAGCGGGGAAAGAATGTAACGTAAAATTATAAATTTCCTCAGGCAATCGAATTATTTTAAATTTCTATTAACATAGATCCCTTTTGACAATATACCGATGCTTTTTGGCTTTCTTTCAAAACAACGGCTAGGTTTCGTATACTTGCTATTTTCCTTGCAAAAGGTTTTAGACATAAGGTTTTAGACATAATTTGCATATTTCAAATAAAATCAAACATTCGAAGACTATGCGTCTAAATGTGATAAACAATATTCTATATTGATAATACTTTCCTTAAAAGTAGGGCTACTTAAAAATAATAATATTTTAATAATAATAATCATAAGAATAATAATAATGATGATGATGATATTATTAATAATAATGATTATAATAATAATAAGAATGGTAACTTATGGGCCGGGAGCAAAAATGTAATTAAATCTTATTTAACGTAAATTACACCTAGTGTTTATTATGCTACAAGCAGCAAGCGTAATTTAATTTTATAAAGCGGCATATCCAGTTAATATGTAAGTGCAAATTATTTTCAAGGTTTATATATATTACAATAATATTCGTAGTAAAAGAAGATGAAATCATTCGATCATTATACTTTACTCAGTTAATCTTATTATTTTGTTCATTGATGGTAAAAAGACTATTTTTAAATGTGTTTACTTATTGAAGACAGGTTGTAAAATAAGTTAAATAATATAGTTTCCCCAAATGGTATATTAACTACAGTTGTAAAATCAAATAAATACTAGTCTACGTCTAAATCAAGATCGCAAAAACATAGCAGAAACTTTAAAACTGGCCAATTCAGTTATACACGTGATATTTCATCAAGGATGTGATGCCGGTTGATCCCGAAAATATAAGCATGTTCTGTCTGGCGAGCTACAACTTTCAAGTTTAAAATCCAATTTGTGAATGAAAGAAACATAGAACTATGGGAAGTCAAATATATCAGTATAAGTTTTGATACAGTGACTTCAAATTTATAAACCATTTTGTGATGACGACCGTAAAACTTTTAAAGGCTCTAATTATCTTAGGCTTGCTAACATTGAGTCAACAATGTAAGTGCAATAGCTTCATTATTGTTGGAAATCCCAGTAGTAAAATCAAGCTATACAATACCGTATTAACTGTGAACCATACACAGGAAAAGCATGAATTTTACTACAAAGAAACTGAAATTTGACAATAGAAAAATTGAAGTCATAATAAAGGTCTACAATTTGTTTCCAATGGGATACTAATTCTTTATTGAAAATTGCGCAACAAAAAGATATTGTTTGGCAAAAACTTTAACATTTAATGGTACCTTTAGTTTATTTTTGTTTGCACTCTGTATAGTTTGTATGGTGTTATGCAAAACAACAAGAAACTATTTCGTGAGGGTTAATTCAAAGTCTCCCCTTTTTTAATTAAACATTACACATGAATTGACTTCCATAAATTAGAGAAAAATTCCAATTGATCGCTGACCACATGTTCTATTTGTTCAATGTAGGCCTAGTTCATAATTTCTATCATGTGACTTCATGTAGTTGTTAAATTTCACGGATCACATTTCTGAAGAGTCTTTTTTTTATAAAACAAAGAACTTTGTAGTACTTCAGGACAAATTGAAATACTTTTTCACTTAATACTTGAACGGTACTACAAATAACGGGGAGTATTTGGCCAAAGACGTTTAAGAAATCGAAGTTGTGTTTATAAAGGTTAAATGGAATAACAATGGAGATTGCGAATTGTGCCTGATATTTAAGTTATCGAAAACTTAATATATTAAAAATCCCCAGTAAAAGGTAAAACATTTTATCAAAATTTTAAAAATTATGAAATATACATTTTTCATAAGACGTCGATAGAGACGAAAATATATGATTGTGTAAAGACAAAATATATACATTAACATCAAATTGAAATAATACATATACATATTTATATATAAGATTTAACACATACTATGTGATAAAATTCAACTATTCCAACATTTTGAACCCCGTTTTGTCCGTCATAATTTAAGATGGATTCAAGAATAATGGCACCACCAAACTGAACCTTCCGGTAATTCTGTTTTCTTTCTCTTAAAAAATTAGGTAACCACGCATTTACAAAATGTTTTGCCCCCTGACAACATCGTATCTTTTTTGGATCATCTAAAAATATAAATGTAAATATATACAGTCAAACTTCGATTATTCGGGGTTGAAGGGTCTTCATTTTAGATTTGAACAATCGAGGGGGTCGAAATATCGAAAAAGTTAATTTGAAACTTCAAACCTCGACCCACCGTATGTTATCTTAAGACACAACAGTATTCTATTGCACATTGAAAGTGTTTTATCGGTGTCTGTTTATAATGTTTAATTTTATGACCTATCATGATTAATTCCATAAGAACAGAAATATTAATTTTATTTTAAAAAAGATTAAAAATGAATACCATCTAGTACAAAATCAAACACGCGTGGTAATACATACGACAGTCGTTCAGAGAAAGTACACCATGCTTTTTTATGCACGCAATACACGTTTTTATGATTTTAAAGAATTTTAAATGAAACGAAACGGAACAGATCTATAAAATTTCCAGAATTGAAATGGGAATAAGACGGAGAACTCTCTCTGTAAACTTTATAACAAAATAATGTTTTTTTTTTTTTTTTTTTTTTTTTTTTTTTTTTTTTTTTTTTTTTTTTTTTTTTTTTTTTCAATTCCCCGACAAGGTTATATAAAATATCAAATTACTATTCAGATGTCATTGTTTTTAAAATTGTTTATGATGGTAACAGTGGTCAACAGAATTCTTTTTATCGTTTACTTGAGTATCGCTACACACGTGTAGCTCATTCTCTATTTCCTATTACTGTTTGATTGAACAATTCCGATTGATTTTTGCGATTGATAATCAACATGGCTTTCGATGAACAATACATTGCGTACATGTCTACAAAATGATCGTCAGTTACGCTTGGGTAACATAAACGGGTAAAGGTGAAACCATACTCGTTTGTATTAAATTGTACAGGTGAGTTTTAGAAATGAATAAAAATGTCAATTTTTTTTTTTTTTTTTTTTTTTTTTTTTTGGGGGGGGGGTATATTTCCACTGAAAAAAACTAATTTAGGACTCAAATGAGGTTCGAATAATTGCGGGTATTCGAATTACGGAGTTGGAATAAGCGAAATTTTTGAATAAGAAGATAAAGTGCAGGGCGGTCGGGACCTACGGAGAAATTTGAATCAGCTAAGGTATTCGAATAAAAGAAGTTTGAATAACCGAAGTTTGACTGTATATTCAAAAGAAAAAGAAATGCAGGAAAAAATTTAGACGTCATTTTTGGTGAACTATATGTATGGTATTAAATATTGTTTCTTACGCTTTATCTTTCTCGTTATGATATTATCCCACTCTTCAAACAAGGCGTTTTTCATTTGATCGATGGAAGTGTTGCGGGGTAGTGGGGGGTTCCTACGCGGCCCAACCCCTCTTGCCAGTTCGTCCCAAATTTATTTATATCGAGACAAATCTGGACTATACGATGACTAGTCTGAATCTGAATGGTAAAATCTCGCAACATGAGATCTGGCATTGCCTTGTTGGAAAATGAACTTATAATGTTGCACTAAAGGGACAGCAACCCGCCGAAGGATTTCATCCCTATACCTGACGGCGGTCAAATTTCCATCTTAACAAACAACCAACGTCGACTTATACCGGTAGGACATACCACCCAAGACCATAACTGATCCGCCACCAAACCTATCTACCTCACTAACGCATGGGTCGGCGATGTCGACAATCCGGATGAAAAAGGTAAATCGTCACTCGTCATCGTAAGACCTTTCTCAATTGCATAATTGGAAATATGCTAGGGGCATGTGCCGCCAACCAAAACAATTCGACGCGCCCGACGCGGACAAGTAAGAAGAAGACTGACGCATAAACGTCTTTATGCAGACCTGCGTCACGTAGTCTGTTTCTTATAGGTTTAGGGGGAATATGACGGTTATGATTTCATGTTTATTGTTAGCGGTTACAGTGGCAGTTACATACCTATAACGAAGGTGGGCAAGGAGTATACCTCTGTTTTGACGACTTGTCGTTACTAGCGAACGCCCTGTTCGAGGACTGTTCGCAAGTCGCTCAAATTAGAAGCCCCCACGTCAAACAGGATAGCAACCTGCTGTTGATTTTGTCCTTCCATTAGTAACGCAATGGCCTGATCCCTCTAATCTACCGAATCCGTGCCATTACAGTAGGAAATTGAATTAAATGAAAAAACTGTGAAAATCAGATTTATTCTTCAGGAAATTTTTCCTTTACTGTTAGCACTATATGAAACGGTACGATACATGCTTCGGTAATTTTCTTCCAGTGTGGAGAATACAATGTACAATGTACCAAATAATAACATGGCTGATTTTCATGATAATGAACAAAGCAGGTTACAAGTTATTTCATATTATTTTGCCTGCTTTTTTTTTCTTTGAGTATATATATATATATATATATATATATATATAAAGCTATATTGCAACTTTGTTGTTTTCTGATAACACCTATCTAAAAAAAATAAAACACTTTATTATCTACAAACTCTTTGTTCTTACTAAATAGGAAATGACAACAAAACTCATTTAAAGTCGTTTTGGACCTAACGGCAGGACATATAATCTTTACAATTTGCTACTGCACGGTTTATGTAAAGGTTTGCATACATTCCCAGAACAGACATGTCTGAAACCAAAGTACCTAATTTTGTTGTTTGTAGACAGAATATTTTTGTGATAATAATTGGTGACACAGAGCTTTTTATAATGATATTAAACACTATTTTATGCATTCCATTAACATTGGTTGTCAATGATGTTACCGATATGCAAGATATAGTACATTTATTGCAGTTTGAGATCATCCGAGTAATCAAGCGATTGTTAAGTAGAACTTTCTATCATTCAAAAGTTTAAAGGTTTGTTTTGTTTTCATCCGACAAAGAAAACAAAGAGTGTCTATTGCAATAAGCCATTTCAAAGAGGTTACAATCTAAATATATACAAAATCATCTCTAATTTTAAACATAAATTGTATAAAAAATTTTGAATATTGATGTTTGCCATGAGAGTCTAGCATCAAGAGCGATGAAATTAAATTTTTAGCTCACCTGGCTTAAGCCAGCGTGAGCTTATGGTATGATGCGTGTGTATGTGCGTGCGTGCGTGTGTGCGTCTGTAAACTTTACATTTTAATCTTCTTCTCCAAAACCTCGAGGCCAAATTTAATAAAACTTGGTAACCAATAAGCCTTGGTGAAGCCCTTTCAGATTTGCACACAATGTCCCCTTAGGGCCCCACAAGGAGGGAAATAGTGAAAAAAACATAAAAATCTGCTCCTCTGAATGTACAAGAGATATACCTTAGTTATTTCAGTTATAACATCCTTAGGTTTCAGATTTGCACTAATGGTAGCCATGGGACTCAAAATGGGGAAATGGTAAGGTACTGAGTGGGGAAATTGTTTAAAATTATGTATTTGTAAGTATATCTTAAAAACTATTAGACATGTATATTAGAATATGCAGGTATTGCAACAACGAACATTTTGATATATGGTTCAAGGTAATAAATTGAAAGGTCAAGGTCACGGCTGCAAAAAAAGACTTAAATTACTAATTATCTTGAAAACTATTAACTTTTTGTATAGGCATGTTTATTAGAATATTGTAGGTATTGGAATAACGATCATTTTGATACATGGTTCAAGCCCATATGTTGAAAGGTCAAGGTCATGGCTGCAAAAGAAGACTTAAATTGCTAATTATCTTGAAAACTATTAACTTTTTGTATAGGCATGTATGTTAGAATATTGTAGGTATTGGAATGGCGATCATTTTGATATATAGTTCAAGGTCATATGTTGAAAGGTCATGGTCACAGCAGCTGCAACAAAATACTTAAATTGCTAATTATCTTAAAAACTATTAATTTTTTTGTATAGGCATGTATGATTAAATATTGTAGGTATTGAAATGGCGATCATTTTGTTAAATGGTTCAAGGTCATATATTGAAAGTTAAGGTCACAGCTGCGAAATTAGACTTAAATTACTAATTATCTTGAAAACTGTTAACTTTTGTATAGGGGCATGTATATTAGAATATTGTAGGTAATGACATGACGATCATTTTGATATATGGTTCAAGGTAATATGTTGAAAAGTCAAGGTCACGGCTGCAAAAGAATCCCTAAATTGCTAATAATCCTGAAAACTATTAACTTTTTGTATTGGCATGTATGTTAGAATATTGTAGGTATTGCAATGGCGATCATTTTGATATATAGTTCAAGGTCATATGTTGAAAGGTCATGGTCACAGCTGCAAAACAAGACTTAAATTGCTAACTATCTTTGAAAACTATTAACTTTTTTAATAGTTCAAGGTCATATGTTGAAAGGTCATGGTCACAGCTGCAAAACAAGACTTAAATTGCTAACTATCTTTGAAAACTATTAACTTTTTTTAAACATGTATATTAGAGTATTGTAGGTATTGGGACAATGATCATTTTGACATATGATACAAGGTCATATGTTGAAAGATCAAGGTCACAGCTGCAAAAGAAGACTTAAATTGCTAATTATCTTTGAAAACTACTAACTTTTTGTATAGGCATTTATATTAGAATATGGTAGGTATTGACATGACGATCATATATATTCAAAGGTCAAGGACATAGTTACATAAGCATACTGAAATTGGTTAATGATTTGGAAATTATTCATTGCACTACATTTACTTCACGCATATTATATAAGCAACCTATAATAAAATGTTACTGGATATATTTCTGATTAAGTTTTGTGGCAGTTCTTAACTTGAGAAAACTTGTAAAGTTTCTGTACTGAATATATTGTCTATTGCACTTTGCAAGCAATTTTAGACATATCCTCAGGTGAGCGTTAAGGCCCATGGGCCTCTTGTTTATATTTTTATATGTGTACAGTGTACAGTTAAGCCAGGAAAGCGCATTCATTAAAACAAAAATCATCAACAATTTCAAAAGCAACATAATGATTGCAAACCAAACGAAGTTAAAATATTTATTTTAAGTTTAACCTTTACGGGTTGGCAGGAAGAAAGTTTAAAAACACATAACAGTGCTATATTTTTATCTAAAGAAGGTTGGATGAGAAACGCGAATTTATAAAAAAGTTACATCAAAGATATTTTTGATTACATCTCAGAAAAATATTTTTAAATATAATAATGTCAATAATAAGTACTATGCTTATAATTAATTTTTTGTTTTACCGAAGCACTTTGCATAACACACTCATATATATTATCCAACTTAAAAAGGTACAAAAAGAATTGTAATAATAACACTATTGACAAATGAAATGTTGTTTTACAAGATATCAAACACAATATTTTAATATCTTACAAACACACCTTGAGAAGAAGTTTCACTCGGGGAAAGAGAAAGAGAGAGAATTATTTATTTAATTACAACACTGAAACTGGAACATTAATGTTACAAGGAACATGAAGGGTTGTATGAGAAACAAAAACTTGATCGAAAAATTATATCCATTATTTTGGGCTTTTGAGCTGGAAATTCGATTTAGAAGGTGAAAAAATTCATTCATTTAATTTAACTGAATGCATCAACACATACATCATATCTTTATGTATTTGTGTTTTTAACCTTTGCAGATTATATTGCAGTAGAATGTTTATCTGCTACCGAGAATTATCATTTTGTGTAATACGATGTGACATTATTAATATTGTAATTCTGCGACATTGTGTATCTATCATTCCCACATAGGAAACCAACATTCGTTACAACATATAACTAATATTTTTACCCAACTTATGGGAAATCTAGTTGAAATTACCAGAAATCTCTGACAACGAAATGTACCATGCAGGTACTCTCTCTCCGACGCAAAATAATCCGAGATATTTTATTGAAAGACACAAGTGACATATAGCTTTGTATTCTTTTAACAAATGTTACATTTCAAAAGATATTTTTATTTTGATTACAAGATGTAAATGCTGATAAGATTTTTAATATGAATATTTAAAATGTTGATGCTAGAAATTGAACATATATACATGTGTATTTGATTAAATAAGAGAGGTGATATTTACCAAGAAAGTTTTCCGTTAATCTTAATAAAATCTTAATTGATTTGCAATTAGTACCAAGATCAAAATTAATGAATTACCTGTTGAATGTAAATCAAACGCAACAAATAACAATGTGTTTTTCTTTCTACCCGACTGAACAAGAAGTCTGGCTGTTTCCAACATCGAAACAACACCAGCACCGTTGTTAAATATTCCTGAAAGAAATTACTTCGATTATGAAACTTAAACTCGAATTGTTCGACCAAAAATTCGATTAATGTGAATAAATGGATCTTATTGTTTTTTTATAATTCGGATCAAAAACTAAAACTTTTAAAATGCTTAACAATAAACAATATAATTCATCAATGTTATTTATTATTTATAGTAAACATTAAACCTTAGCTGAATCAGGTGGACGAGAAATGCAAATGGTTCTGAAAATGTGCCAGAAAACTTTAAACCAAAAGCCTTTATTATGCTTTCGGAATCCCTGTATTCCTAGACAAACAAAATCAAGTCTTAAATGTGGTACATTGAATCTTTTACAACTTCTACTAGAAATATCCTGGCATCATACACTAGAAATAAAAACAAATTGTTATTATATTTGATTAATTTTATACTGACAAATGAACTGAAAACAACTGCTAACAGCTAAATTTAAGGAGGGCTCCGAATTTAAGAACGGGACTGGCAAACGTTTACCTTGTGTCATGCTCTTCGTGTCATAGTATGCTCCAACCATATATACAGTATCAATTGAACTATGAAAACCTGGAAGTATCCCAATAATGTTAACACCAGTTACCTAGACAATGGAATAATAAAACAATAACCTAAAGAACAATTAATTTACTTGACATTATGAAGCAAATGAAATGGTTGGTTTAAAAAACAAAATATCTTTCAAAAGAAACAGCCAGGCAAAACATACAAATTATTCAACGCAATTAGATCACATAAAACACTAGTTAATAAAAGAAAGCATAACATATGGGTTTATATCCTACCTCTCAGAAGTGTCTATCAATATCATTCGGCAATCCTGGTCACGTATTGACCTAATATAGACCATGTCGGGTCCATATCTTGTCATTTTGGAGTTATTTTCCTTGACCAACGTCAATGGCGTCCGCTTATGGTAAACACGTCAAATTTATCACATGCAAATACGGCAAATAGGGACACAAGTAACAATATGATGAATAATGAAACGAAATATTTGAATTCAAGGAACAAAAGTATTGTAAGTTTGTTGGACGAAAATTGATATTAAGTTAAATAAATATATAACGCTGAAACCAGTTAAATTTTGATGGCCAGATGTGCACATTTCATTATTTTATCACCCACAACGACGGTTTGCCACGCCAATATATCATGTCACGAACTCACTGTATAAATGAATTCGAATTGCTTTTGTTAAGATTTTCTTATAGTGTGTAAAGCATGTTAAAAGGCTTATTCTAGATTTATTTTAAATACAAAAATCAAATGTGTAGCATTGGTTTGTTTTACATGATATGAAAGCATCCTTCGATATGACAGCCATTTTTGTGTAAATAAATTACTTTCGGACTTAAGTGTACTACATGCCGTACAGACGACGGATGTTGTTTCCTCGGGTAAAAGAAACAAATACTACTACTACTCAAGTGGACAAAAATAATTTATAAATAAAACTAAAGAGGAAAAAAGCAAAAAGAAGGAAAAAACAAAACCATTATGAATTTAGAATAAACAAACAAAAAACAAATTTAGTTTCATGTACAGAACACTACTATATGAATTGGTGTGACGGGAAAATAATGCATGTAAATAACACTGTTTCACTGTAAAAACATAACATTTCAATAACTTGTACAGGCAAAAATCCCTGATTCTGTAATAACAATATCTGATTTAGTTAAACCTTAATCGTCCTTGCGTTTAGGTCAGGAATGGACTGCAATATGAATAAACTGTAAACAGTCACACCTGTCTAAAATTACACTTAATAAATAGATTTTTCTGTCATCCAGATTGAAATCCAGTTTTGCATTTTATTGTATTATCGTGGGAAATGTCCAGACTGGAAGAAAAATCTATTTATTTTAACATTGTGTTAGAATTCCCGAGCATGATTACAAACTTACACCCAATCGGGTGTAAATTCCATTGAGGAATTAAGGGAATTCATCATTTTACACGAAGAAGTTTGGTGGTTTCAATTTATTATTAAAACTGTAAATATCAGATTTTTCTGAACTGTTGCGAGTCATTCTAGATGAAAATGTCTACAACTCGGACTCAAACGATAGGTGTAACAAA
Organism: Tegillarca granosa; assembly: GCA_029721355.1. Taxonomy (NCBI): domain Eukaryota; kingdom Metazoa; phylum Mollusca; class Bivalvia; order Arcoida; family Arcidae; genus Tegillarca; species Tegillarca granosa. The sequence goes on along the minus strand of CM056601.1, from coordinate 37,047,406 downwards.
GGGTCAGAACAAAAATATCAAGAAGCACCTTACTTCGCGTTCATGCGTAGTCAAATTCCTAGACGGTAGACAGCATGAAACTTCTAAGTCATTACGTAGCCGAGTGAACGCCGAGTTAAAACAAATCATCGGCTGTCATAAGATCGGGTTGATATATACGGAAACCTAATGAATATAAGATTGTAATTTAGGCTCCTGGAAATTATAAAAATTTTTCAAGTATTTCTGTTGCAAATTATAGAGTAGAGATATATAGTATCTTTTTCCAACTTAACCTCTCTTTGGTATTTCTTGTCTGCAACCTAGATATAACTTAAGTTACTTTGCAACTTGTAGTGATATTATAAACTATAAATTACACCTGCAAAGAAAATAGTGTTAGAACTTTTATATTGGCTCTAACGCTTCTCAATTTTCAATTATTTTAATTTTTTTTTTAAATTAACCCAAATTATATTTTTGTTATCGAACACTTCGTACACTGAAAAAACATTCCTATATACCTAAATGAATATGCTGTATTTAAAAATACTGGTTTAACCCATGGACGCATAAGCCAGTATTGTCTTAATCTGTTGTTAAAAACTTCAGCATCGCATTGTTATGGTAATTTACTACATTACAAGAGGATTAAATGCAAGAGGCTTGATATCAGTCTTTCTTTATATTGTTATGTGATTTGATTATTGATGAAAAAGCTTGATATACCTTATAATACTATTTCCAGTCTAGTAGTCTGATAGGCGAGTAAACGCGTAATAAAACACGAACACACCAGTCAATGTCACACTCCAAAAAATAATATAATAAACTGGCAATTTCTTTTGAAAACGTGATCTTCTATCAAAGAAGTGAGGCCAAAAGCTCCAGAATGGAAGGCGCCTTCTGTTTCCTAATTACAGCCGTCACGAAGCAAATCAAAAATAAGAATGAAAGGCGCATAAAACTATGGGACTTCAAAAATATCCAGTAAAAGTTTGTATAAAAAACTACCTAAAACTTATTATAATATTGTGGTAAAGGTCATAAAGTGTTTAAGGGACTTGATAAGCCTAGGCTTGCATTATCCCTGAGTCAATAATTTAATTGAAAGCAGCTTGCTTCTGTGTAGAAAGCCCCAGTAGTGGAAATAAGCTCTACCATACCTGTATATATGTATTTGGAGTTAGAAATTTTACCGACAGTCTTCTCTCCGAATTTGACAAAAAAAAAAAAAAAAAAAAAAAAAAAAAAACATGTATCCAAAACTCTAACATTTTGTTTATCGGGATGACGACAGTAAACAAATTAGTTATTAATTACTTTTCGGTCTTAGTGTCGCTGATGAGGAATAAATTTCCGAAATGTGCACATCTGGCACATCAAAATTCAACTGGTATTTGTGTTATATATTTACTACTCCTGAGCGAGTACCGCTGCTGGTGGAGTAAAACTCCCAGAGGGTATCTATAACTAAGTAGGCAGTATTTTGTGCTGTCAGAAATTTGAATTTGGATTTATATCATTTTGGAACTTTAGATTCATTAATTTCCAACTGTTTGGCTTATGTTTTTTATTATCAAACTTTTCGGTCTTAGTGTCACTGATGAGGAATGAATTTACTACTCCTGAGCGGGTACCGCTGGTGGAGTAAAACTCCCCGAAGGTATCCATAACTTAGTAGGTAGTACTTTGTGCTGTCAGAAAATGTACCATTTAGCAAACTTTTCAGCTGCCTTAAATTGTAAAATTTGTTTGAAACTAAGGTTTGTTTCCTCATGCAAAGCATTCCATAGCTGAATTTGGATTTATATCATTTTGGAACTTTAAGATTCATTAATTTCCAACTGTTTGGATTATGTTTTTTATTATCAAACTTTTCGGTCTTATTGTCACTGATGAGGAATGAATTTTCGAATTGTGCACATCTGGCACATCAAAATTCAACTGGTATTTGTGATAAACATTTACTTCTCCTGAGCGGGTACCGCTGCTGGTGGAGTAAAATTCCCCGAGGGTATCCATAACTTAGTAGGTAGTACTTTGTGCTGTCAGAAAATGTACCAATTTAGCAAACTTTTCAGCTGCCTTTAATTGTAAAATTTGTTTAAAACTAAAGTTTGTTCCCTCATGCAAAGCATTCCTTAACTGGCTATTGATTTATATAATTTTGGAACTTTACATTCATTAGTTTCCAACTGATTAGCTTATGTTTTTTATTATCAAACTTTTCGGTCTTAGTGTCACTGATGAGGAATGAATTTCCGAAATATGCACATCTGGCACATCAAAATTCAACTGGTATTTGTGTTATATATTTACTGCTCCTGAACGGGTACCGCTGCTGGTGGAGTAAAACTCCCCGAGGGTATCCTATAACTTAGTAGGTAGTACTTTGTGCTGTCAGAAAATGTACCAATTAGCAAACTTTTCAGCTGCCTTTAATTGTAAAATTTGTTTGAAACTAAGGTTTGTTCCCTCATGCAAAGCATTCCTTAACTGGCTATTGATTTATATAATTTTGGAACTTTAGATTCATTAATTTCCAACTGTTTGGCTTATGTTTTTTATTATCAAACTTTTCGGTCTTAGAGTCACTTATGAGGAATGAATTTCCGAAATGTGCACTTCTGGCACATCAAAATTCAACTGGTATTTGTGTTATATATTTTATAAAATTCTTATTTGATTGTAACGATAAACATCACACGCGAAAAGAAAACAATTTCGGATCTAGAACAAGATAAAATTATATTAATATCATATGGAAAACCAATTGATGGGACTGTCCGTTTATAAAAGGTTACAGAATCATGACAACAGACAAGGTGTGACTACTGTGCCTTTTCATTGGACATTTAAAAAGATGTTAAAGTAATGGAAAACTTGAAAGAAATCAAAATCAATCTTAAAGCTACGTATATAAATCGAACAAACTTACCCCATAGTCGTTTGACACGAATTCATCAAACTGCACAATCAGTGATAAATTTTTGAAATGATTGACTATAAAATCTTTTGCTTTTGTTTTGTTTTCCTTCCCAGTAACATGATGCCTTGTTAATGCAAATCTTTCAATCAGTACTAACGAAATCCAATCTTTATCTACAGTTTGTACATCAATCATGTTGTCAGTTTCACCTGTTTTAAACAAGTATAGTTAAAAATCAATCATACAAAAAAAAAAAAAAAAAAAAAAAAAAAAAAAAAAAAAAAAAAAAAAAAACAAAGAGAAGAAGGTTATGAAACAGAAGCCAACCATATATAACCAAAAAAAATAATCATAACGTGTCTGCTTTGCAGATTGTTTTAAGATCTAGTGATTAACTTTCTCTTAAAAGCTGGATATCGGAATATATTACTTTACATTTAGTAAAACTTTTTATACTCTTTTTTTTATTTTGGAAAGTTTCATTCCCCCATTTCCCCCTAATTTCTAAATACGGAGTTTAATATTTTTTCGCTGTTTGTTCTTGAAATATAACTAAAAGATGTATTGCATACCTGATTCGAACCATAGGAAACAATGCAGAAACAAAAACAACAGAGGAACCATCTTAATTGGCTAAAATAAAAAATGTTGTTTAATTGAATGATAAACATGCAAATTTAAATGCTCATAAGGACAGATGATGTTTATTTTCCTGTTCAAATATATTTATAACGTCAATATCAAACATGTATTCTAATATTGGAAAGTGGAATTCTCATCAAATAAATATCAACTGTTTGACGTACTTCAAACGGAGGCAGTCTAAAAACACAATTTAAGATAAAAACAGAGTTATATTATAAGGTTCCTATATGTTATTTTCTTTTTTCTTCTATTCCTGTTTCTATGTTCTATTTACATTTTGCTATAGCCAATGTAACTATTAAATATAAATATTAAATGTAACATAAATCAATACGATATTTTTTTTATATTTGTTTTAATTTCATCGTAACTTACAGCACAGGATTAACCAAAAAACGCTTCCATTGACTTGGTCATGTCTTGAGAATGCAAAATATCAAAGAGTGGAAAAGAAGCTGAAAGAATTACAACTAACATGGAGCTGAGGCAGTGAAAAGGGCAAAGAACAACAATGAATGGAGCACCTTTCGTTGATCTTATGTTCCGACCGGAGCAAAGAGGATAGGTTGGTAGGTTACAGCATAAATATTTTGCGATTTGGTAAACCTATTTCAAAACATTCCCTTACGTCTGGTCGATACACAGGTTGTGCAGTATTAAGGACATGCCAACTTCTGAATTCTTTTCGGTTTGGATCGACACTTGAAATCTTTCAGCGTTATCTGTTTCTTTCCAGGAAAAAAAAAGGAGATTTGAAAATTAAGATTGTAAACGTTTCGTTTAAAATAGGGACAAGAATAGACAAACGTTCCAAATAATTTAATAAAAGTTATCAAATGAAAAAAATCCCAATAGAACCTGTATCGCACAAATAGTGCCTATTCGTAAGTTAATTTAAACATGCCAGACAAATTTAGTACTACTCATTAAAGGTTTTCTAAAATTGTTAACTTTTTAATTATTTTCTTTCCAAAAATAACACTTTACTAGCATTTTCAGAAAATTGAGTTCATAAGAAATAATCCAAAAAATGTTACATATGCTAATAGTGTAATGCATATTGTAATGTGTTATATTTCAATTAAATCGGTTACACAATAATATGCAATGTTTATTGTCTATTTTCATTTTAAAGCAACAGTAGCTGTCATGGGTGTTAGAAGGTCATACTAAATTTTCATCGATTAAAGATATTTCTCAAAAATTTGGTTTATCATGAATTTAGGTTTTAAGACAATAGTTTAAAATAACATCTTATCGAAAAAAGCTATAAAATATTCAATAAATAACATCAGAACACAATAAATAGTGATACATTTACTTTTGATAACAAACGTTTGAAATAAATAACTTCAGAAATAAATCTGCAATTGCTTTTTTCTGTTTTCTATCATATCAGTTATAGCAACGATGGTCATCTCAGAATTGTAGCGACCATGTTGGACAAAAATTTATTTAAATTATTTAAATGATCTCAAAAGAAATTGTGGCTTTAAGATGTACTTATACCAGAAAAAGTAGGAGTCAGTCAGAACACAATTAAGTATTATCATATCAAATAAAGAATAATTATCATAAAATAATATATATTTTGGCTTTTGTTGAGGTACACATAGGGGTTCTTTTTTCGATTCTCCCCTCAGTTATATAAATTTGAATTTTACTTAAAAATCTTTTAAATTCTTTTGTTAAGCATTTGGAATAAAAGTTTATTTAAACTGATATTCATCCACAGTCCCATACAAATTTTACATGAAATGTTGGCACAAGACATAACCTCTGTTCTAACAACAAGAATAGACGCCCGGGTGAATGACTTTTGAAACCCTAATGTTCTGACTAGAATAAAAGCATGAACTTATTGTGAAATTATATTCGGCATATTTAATTTATAAAATGTTATCATACTTCTTTATCATGTCTATTCTGTCAAATGGTCATAAAATAAATAAATTTTTGCTTGTTTTAAGTATTTAAGTTTTCAATTTTAATTATGTTTCAATGTCAAAACACCACATGTTAAATGTTTACACATTATGCAGAAACAATTATATATACAAATAACCATTTCAGTCCAAAAAAGCTTTGTTGAGTCTCAAGCAATGCTTTCATTAAAAAAACAAAAAATTAAAAAAAATTCGGATCAGCTTTAGCACTAATAAGACAAAAATCTTCAAGGTTAATATTAAAATTGTTTATTTATTTAATTATCTATTTATTTATTATTTATTTAGTTACTTTGTTAGTTATCTATCAATCTATTTTGTATTTGTAGTACTATTATAATTTTTACTGACACTTACCTTGCTGATTTTAGCAACTTAGTGCAGACAGCTTTTGAAAACTCAATACTTTTTGAAACAATTATTTCCATCAAACTACATAACCCTTTACAATATTCTCTTTGTAATATACATCGTATTTAATAAGAAGATGATACTCCAATCACTCATCTATTGTTTTTGTTTTAATACTGTGACTTTTTTTATCATATGAATTATTCTTGCAGTACCAAGTAATATATATATATATATATATATATATATATATATATATATATATATATATATATATATATATATATATATATATATATATAATTTTAAATAAAGAGTTTCTAAATTCCATAACATCTAAAAAGCAATAGCATACACATCATTAAACATATTTCATAAGCTATAAACATATCGTATAACCATGACAAAAATACCATTCATATGTTTTATGATTTGGCAAAAACAAGACCTGTCAAAATTGTAACATTTAGCTTAAAAATAAGTGTCAAATTAGCAGCTCATACCGGCCACTTGTAAGGTTATTTTTCGAAAAATCGTTGTCAATGTCTTGTCGCCTTTTTCAACCCTGACGGTTTCTTACTCTCGGTAACAAGTAGTTTAGCTTACTGCCTAAGCACGGGGGATCTATTTTAAACATTAAGCTGTCGAAGAATAAAAAACCATTCCGCCAATAGCTATTTTGGTCTCGTTAACGTTGTAGCCGAGCCTCAGCTCCTATTGGACAGCCATGTGTTTTATTTTTAACAAGTCTGAACTGCTCCTAAACATGGAAAAACTCTTTTCAATAAATGATTGACAAGCTCAACATGATGAATTAATTCCACATAAAGCTTATCACCTCCGGGTTGAAAGAAAAGCTTCATGATATTATCAATGATATTTGAAATAGCTTGAAGTGTATCATATACCGAAAATGAAACAAATTTAATTGATACGAAATAATTTCAAAAGATCCCCGTCAGCACTAGATATTAAAGTGTTTTTTAAATTACAAGACTCATCTGCTTAATCTGATGATACATTGTAATGACGAAAGGCAAAATTTTACAATCATTTTACCTTTCAACATTGCAATATAACATCAGATTAAGCATACAAGAAAGATATATAGCAGATTCCTCAAAATGCACTACTTAATCAGTTATAAGTGATTTTAAAACACATTTTGACAACCGACAAAGTTGACTTTCAAACTAATTTAAAATAACCTATTCTACACTTGTCCTTAACCAAATGTGGATTCTAAAACCGTCCAAAGAACTATTCGAACATCATTGGTTCTAATACCTTATCTAAAACTATACAATTGTCTTTATACCTGACAACACTATCCCTCTTTTGTAGTTCAATGAACGTCTAAATCAAACCATTCACTTGTAATTCTCTTACTTAAACTGTAAACCAAGATATAAATATCTAGTGCTTAACATAAATTTTGGTAGTTTTCCAAACACCATACAAACTGCAACTAAATCTTACTGCAAATCATAAAATAAAGGAGTTTTTTATCTAATTAATTATTTATTATTGTAATCTTTAAACTTCACATAGAGAATTTAGATCTATTTCTAATTAATTCCGAATTTCAAGCGTATGTGAATTACATCTATGCCAGTGAGCTTAACATTAAAGACTGGTCCCTATGCTCTGCTTCATATTTGGACTTATACCTCAATTAAAGCATACACGAATAGTTACATCTGAAGCTACACTAAAAACGAGATGTCTTCAACTTTTCTGTTGACAACTCTCCATGTCTTTGCAATTATTTAACTCCTGCTTAAAGTGTATTTGTTTCACAATAAATTCGGTATGATAGACGTTGTTCCCGCTACTGTGATTTTCTGTAACGAAGCAAAGCTGTAACAATTACATTGTTGTCTCAGGGATATAGTTAAGTGTAGATGTTTGTGCGGGGCTTTTTTGTACAATTTGCGTCGCAAATAAGTACTAAACAATTTCATTGGGCCGAATTGAAAAAAACAACAACAACGACATAACTTTTTTTCTTTCATTTATTCATGAACAGAGTCGGTTCATTTCTGGTACGGATGTTTGATGTTTTAAAACGTTACTAGATTGGACATAAAATGATGTGGTAAATTTTCAACAGCAAGCATTTTAATTTGGAATCATTTGCAGCCCTAATTCTTTTAAATCCTAATTTGTCATTCTCTCTCTATGTTTCTTCAAAATGAATAAAATTATCTTGGTTACCTTTTTCGTACACTAGGAGATTTTTAATTGTTTATCTTAATAGTAATTATGTACTTCAATACACCACTTGATTCCATTAGTTAGGAATAGCTAGAACGAATGTTGTATCAATCAGTTGATATTGAAATGATGCAAAGCCTTTGAATCCTTGCATGTCATAACAGAAACATAATTTTTATTTTAATTTTTTATTTACGAAATACGAAAAAATACCTAGGTCATCTTTTCCAAAGTTTCTTATTATTGTGAATGATACCGAGTTTAAACCGGAAATGTTGTAACAGGTGTTTTTTAGAGATAGAGATAAAGGCTTTCTTGTTGACGAATTCACATAACCTTTATTTTAGAAAGTGTTAAGATTGTGTTAACCATGTCTAAGTCATTATCATCATTAACATAAATGATTTACTGTCAAGATTTTGGTAGAATCAGGCAAATATTTTTTCTAGGTTTATTCAATTAATCAGTAATATTTACAAAAAAAAAGTATTTTATTTTCATGCATGTATCAGGGATACCGGTTTTTTTTCATCATGATTATGAATTTATAAACGTAATTTCAACATATTTAAAACTTTGTCTCAAGCTTAAAGAGTCGGGAAGATCTTCAGCAACATGGTCATCGATTAGAAGATTATTCTTGAAACAATTGTAGCATTATCCTTTTGAGAAATTAAATATTAAGATCCATTTTTCAAGAAAATTCCATTATAATTGGATTGTTTGCAATAGCAATGCTTAGTCAATCTATAGATAAAATGAAAAGATAAGGTGACAATTTCTCACTTCTTTGGACTCTTCTTTCTAGCTTGTATAATGGACGTTATAATAAACGTAACTTTTTATATGCTTTTCATTATCAAACTTTTCGGTCAAGTGTCACTGATGAGAAATAAATTTCCGAAATGTGCACACCTGGCACATCTTAATTCAACTGGTATTTGTGTTATATATTTACTACCCCTGAGCGGGTACCGCTGCTGGTGGAGTTAAACTCCCCGAGGGTATCCATAACTCAGTAGGCAGTACTTTGTGCTGTCAGAAAATGTACCATTTAACGAAATTTTCATCTGCCTTAAATTCTAAAATTTTATTAAAACTAAGGTTTTTTCCCTCATGCAAAGCATTCTTTAGCCGGATTTGGATTTATAAAATTTTGAAACTTAAGATTCATTAATTTCCAACTGTTTGGCTCATGCTTTTCATTATCAAACTTTTCGGTCTAAGTATCACTGATGAGGAATGAATTTCCGAAATGTGCACACCTGGCACATCTAAATTCAACTGGTATTTATGTGATATATTTATATCAGGTTCAAAGATGATACACATTAACTTTATATAAAACTGATTTCATTTACTATTATTTTTATTTATATATCTATTTGTCTGTTTGTTTTTGCAATTAGTTAATCAATATAACATTTTTAAATCAGTCTTCAATTCTTTGAATCGAATAATTATTTATTTTAGAATTTCTTTGTTTGCAATCTATCAATGTAGAAACAACTTGAATTTTGTTACAAAATTTTGCATGTCTGTAGTCAAAATTCAGCTGCATGATGATTCCACATTTTTAAATTTCATAAACATGCAAACGTTTTTTAAGTTCCCTTCCAATAATTCTGGTTCCATTTCCTAGATTATATTTTCAAATTGATTGTTTGACCAAAATATTTTCCATCACTTGATATTTAACTTCTAGAGCTTTTTAAAAAATTATTTTTGAACTATTACTAATGTTGAATATTTATCTAATGTTATGTCTTATAATTTATATTTATATGTATATTAAATTATATAATCAAGATAATAGAGGTATTTCCCGGTAAATATTCATTCTTCTTGATATTTCTCTTTTCTTCAAACAAAATCTCTAATTTTTGCGATGCGTAATTTCAAATCTTTTTTTTTTTTTACTGATTCAATAAAGTTTATCTTTTTTTAGCTTCCTTACCAATTTTTGTTTTTCATTTTTAACTTATTTCCTTAATGTTTCTTCTTTTCAGTTTTTCTGTCCTATTCTGTTCAGAGGTTTTAAGTTATTTTAATTACTTAGTGCCGTAGGGTACTTTACAAGTACCTTGTTCTGATTATGATTATAAATTTAAGCTTTTTTTCTTACTTGGAAATGATCATCAATATCTGTTTATCAGAAAGAAAAAGCAATGGTTATCAGACAACTCAAATGCAATTTCTTCTTAAAGTATTAAACATCTGTTTATCGTCAAACTTTGAACAGAGTATTTTAAACAAAATAACAAAAATGACGCTTAAATAACCTGCATAGTTTGACAAACGAATCGAAGTAAATTTTTACTCTAAATTACGAAATTTGATGGAAATTTCAATGTTAATATTGAATATATAACGCAAATACCAGTTAAATTTTGATGTGCCAAATGTGCACATTTCGGAATTTCATTCCTCATCAGTGACACTAAGACCGAAAAGTTGATAGATAAAAAACATAAGACAAACAGTTGAAAACTAATTAATCTAAAGTTCCAAAATTATATAAACCCAAATCGTGCTAAGGAATGCTTTGCATGAGGGAACGAACCATAGTTTTAAAAAATATACTTTACTTGTTTAATGTAGCAAGCGGCAATGATAATAAGTTAATTGTATAATTCTCAAATTTTCACAACTTTTGTGATAATTAAATTCTCAGGAAATTTCCACACTTCCTCGGGTATTTACATTTTAAGTCCCTAATACCATATAATAAAGATACATTTAACAGAATTTAGTCGTTACTGAACACTGTAGACAGATTAATGAATAGTGATTATAATTAAACAGCGAGTAATGAACATAACTCATTATTGGACAGTGTATTGTGCAGCAATAACTAAAGAACAGTGTAATAGACGCAATTCATTATTGAACAGACGTGTATAGTAGTAAACAGCATGCCGTGTATTTATACACATATACATATATGTTAGCTGTTGAGGGAAGTATCACATTATTATATAATTTGCTGTATATACCTGTTCTTGTTTCTATATAACTTGTAAATAATTTATTTATGCATCTGGAATTTATAAATTTGCCAGATAAACTTCTAGGCGACAATCTTCAAGGGTAAAAAATTCGAGGTAAGGAACATTAGTATGTGTACATTAGTATGTTATTTCAGTAATTGGATTGGCCGACTGAAAATTACTCGGTTAGGGTTTATTGATGCATTGCGAATATCCAATTCAAATATTAAGAAGTAACGTGATTTCGACACTAAAAAAGACCGGTGCTCAAAATTCAGAGAGAGCGTCTTATGGAAGTTTATTTTTAATAAATAAAAAAGGATAAACTCGAGACTGGTCTCGCGTGTTCGCTATTTGCAAATGACGGTTTTTGGAACGGTCAGTAATCTGTTGTTGCAATGCATATTGGTATACAACACAAACATACCAGTTGATGTCAAAATCACATCACAACCCCCCCCCCCAAAAAAAAAAAAAAGGTTAAACTTCTTTGAAAATTGGTTGATTTAGTTATACACGGGAACTTCTATCACGAAAGTGAGGCCGGATGCTCTGTAAGGGTAAGCACCTTCTGTCGAACGAGCTAGACCCGTCACGTGCAAAGTCAGGTTCCAGAATGAAAGGAACAAGAAACTATGGGAAAACAAATATATTCAGTATTAGTTTGGATACAGTGACTTCATACTTATTGTGATGACGGCTATAAAACTTTTAAGGGCCTTTACTAGGAAAGGCTCGTAATGTCTTTGAGTCGACAATTTAACTGCAAGCATTTTCCTTTGTTGTAGAAAGTCCCCGTAGTGAAAACCGGCTCTATACACCATACCCAGAAGAAGCAGGTATATTACTACAAAGAAACGGAAAACTGAAAATAGAAAAAAAAAATGAAATTATCGCATTTGTGGTACAGCTTCAGATATAACCTTTTTTTTGGTTTAATAAACGAGGTGTAAGTCCAAAGATGAAGCAGAGCATGTAAAATAAGTCGTGCCTTTCATTTCAAGCTCACTGGGATAGAACGCCTAAAATGTCATCTACATATATGTATGTGGAATTGATTGGTTTAGCGGCACTTTTCTCTCGTGATTTGACAAGGTTCCGTAAAAATTCTTATATATATATATATATATATATATATATATATATATATATATATATAGAAATAATTAGTTTCTCAGTGTCCGGTAGAATATAATGAAATAAATAAATAAGTACAACACGTTTTTGTAAAGCATTAGCGCTTTCATTACATCTTCAGACGCTTTTCATAGTGACATTCATAACATAGTAACAAAGTAAATAGTGATGACGTCATTTAGAAAATACGACATTATACAAAGTGAGTAACTTCTACGGTTTACCAAAAATTCATAAATCGAAGAAAATTAAGGAAGCCATACATTCACAAAATTCGGAACATGTTATGTGTAGCAGTCCGGACGATCTTCAATTTAGGCCCGTTGTAGTTGGTCCAAATGCGCCCACTCAGCGACTTAGAAATCTATTAAATATTCTTTTAAAACCATTATGTGTAAAAGTAAAAAGTTACATCCGGGATGATTTTGATTTTTTAAACCACCTTCCAAAGACTGTAAATCCAAATGCCAAACTAGTACATTTGATATTATCAACCTCTACACAAATATAAATGTGAACTAGGATTGAAAGCAGTAAATTACTGGATTTCCAAATTTCCTAAAAATATCAACAGTCGGTTTAAAAAGGATTTCATATGGGAAGCAGCAGAACAAGACATACAAAAAGGTACAATACCATACAATTTAGCCAGAAGAATTTGTACCATAGTCAGCGATGAAGATACAAAAATACAACGTTTGGAAGAACTTTAAAATTACCTTCTTTCCAGACTTTACCCACAACAAATAATCGAGAACGGGATACAAAAAAGCATTACAGATAGAAAGAACAGAACTCCTAAATGCACCAAGACATGAAAACGCCGAAACAAATATTTTGCCGCTAGTGACAACGCACAACCCGCGAAATAAAAATTTAACATCCACAGTCAATCAATTACAAGAAGTACTAAAACAAAATTTAACCACCAAAGAAATCGTCAAAAATTCAAAATTTATAAACAGCAAAATACAACCAAAAAACTTAAAAAGATTACTTTATAAATCAAAATTTGCGGGAACAAATGATTTATGTGTAACAAAATGTGGCAACCCAAGATGTGGAACATGTGTGCACTTACAAGAAGGGAAAACTTATAATTTCAAGTGCAAAAAATTTACAGTGAATGCAATAATGTCTTGCCAATCACAAAATATAATCTATGTGATTTCTTGCCTGGGTTGTAATGAATTTTATATAGGGAAAACGGGTTCAACTCTTCGCTTTCGAGTAAGAGTGCACAAGCAACAAATAGATAAACCAGAAAAAAGAAAAATAACATTAAGTGAACATTTAGATAATTGCGGAAAAAATAATTTTTTTATATTTCCGTTTTACAAATTATTTACAGACAATGCAATTGAAAGAAAAGAAAAAGAAAAATATTTTATTAGAACCCTTATGCCAAAACTTAACAGTCTAACATAATTATCTCCCATAATAAAGACGTCATCGTATTGTTATAATGTCGTATTTTCTAAATGACGTCATCACTATTTACTTTGTTACTGTGTTATGTGTTACTATGTAAAGCGTCTGAAGATGTAATGAAAGCGCTTATGCTTTATAAAATCGTGTTGTACTTATTTATTTTATATATATATATATATATATATATATATATATATATATATATATATATATATATATATATATTCATTTGCCTTGTGAAATTCCCATAGCTGCAAGCTTGAGAGCCGTTGTAATTATGACTGACAATGAATGCCAAAAAATTTTGTCACTCTGTGTATGAATACATATAAAATGCAATACACAATCTGGAACTACATTATCGTAGGTAAATAAACATGACTATAACGCCATTTTTGTTTACATTCGAGACGAGACTGAAAAACACATTTACAAGATATTACAAAGTAAAATTAAAGAAATTAATAAAATAATATTTTGATAACATATATAGGCACCTGGCTGATATTCACCATAATATTGACATTGTGAGAAACAGAGTGGTGTTTTTGATGGCCCGTTGAAAGAACAGACAACAACAGATCAGTCAAAACCATCAAACCACAAAAAAATTTGAACAATCAGATTTTAAAAAAAATTCTTCCTTCCTCGGCAAAGCTGCTACATACCCTATTATTTTGAGACAATGTGTAATGGTACAACTTGTCAATCAATTTTGTGTCTCGCGAGATGTAAATTTCAAGTGATGTAAATTTCAATTGGAATTAGATTCACGTATGTATGCCACATCCAGTGAAAATTGTCCATTTCACATGCTGTGTTTGTTGATCGGAAAAACTGAAAAATCATCTACATGCTTTAAATCAATTTACAAGTGATACAATAGGAACTCCTCAAAAGTACAATTCATGGTATAAGTACTACACAACTCCTTGCTAACCTTAAAACGATAATTTTCTAAACTTTGAGAGATATTTGCACCACACCAGGCGTAAAGAATAAGTATACTTTTCACTGCTTTGCTGTCTACATTTGAATGATACCGAGTATGAAGCTCGGCACATTATGTTAGAGTAAATCTCAACCTAACAATGTCGACATTCCAGAAAAAATCTCTCGGTAAATCCCTGTCTACTCACATATCACAGATTCGAAACCCACATGCTTGGCCATTGAAAATTATCCCTCAGCTACAGTTCCCCCCTTCCAGTTTCAGATTCACAAATTTCACTTCCGACATTTAACCAGCAATCTTTTACTCCAAACTTCTTTGCAAATTGAAATGGGGCCACACTGGTGCACCTGATTTTCGACTGAAATATAGTCCACAAATAACAACACATTTACCGTTGGTATTCAATTTTTATATATATTATTTATATCCAATATTCTAAAAAATTCATTATGTTAATGAAAAAATCGGAAAAATACCATCAAAATACCTGATAACACTATAATTTTTCAAACCAAAACTACCCGTTGTTACCCCACATTAAAAATATTGCGGATTAATAATGTGTCGTTCTCGGTCTTAAATTCAGCTGTTGTGTCTACTGGACTCCCCTCCCCCGATGTGCATGTGCTATAGATGGGAATCTTTTTCTTACAATAAATGAATAATTTTTTTAAAAAATATTAAACGAAAATATAAAAATTGAACTGTTTTAAAATGGTGTTCATTGTCAGTATGAAGGCAACAACTTTGCAAGCAAACTGTTCATAACGCGCTAACGCGCGTTATTCCGTTTGCTTGCAAAGTTGTTGCCCTCATACTGACAATGAACACCATTTTAAAACAGTTCAATTGTTAAATAATTTAAATTTTGCATAATGCAACTTCGTCACTTGGCCCGTTTGTGTTGACGGAACTACTTTCTATGTAATATTTGCAACACTCTATATACTTTGTAACCACTTCAAATACTTCCGGATATAGTGCATAACTTGAGGGCGCATATGGGTATTTTTAACGTGTAAATAGTTATTTAAATCTTTTTAGAATAAAAATAAATGATTCCAAAAACTTTTTTTCAAGATTTTAATTTTTTTTAATTACATTTTCAATTTTTAAAAAAAATAAAATTATCGTCTGCAAGTCACTTCCAGTATTGAGTACGGTACATTCGACATCGGTACATTTAACCAAGTTTTTAAAAATGTAGAAACACCAGAATTAATCGAATATAACATTGTTCTAAACAAACGTCCGTTTTACCCATGAAACAATAGAAAAAAATAGACAAGAGGGGCTTGAAAATGACGAAGATCAAGCCGATAAGAGGATGTATGCATATAACGATAACTCACGGTGTCCCGTAAATTCTCTCAGACTCCTCATTTCCAAAACAAACACAACATCCAAATCCCTTTTCAATCACTGCTATAAACCGGCTTTAACATCACCAAATGCGGAAGCTACTTGTTATACCGACATGCCAGTCAAGGAGTACCAATTTAACACATTCTTGCCAGATATAACTAGAAATTCTGGTTGTTCACAAACCTATACATCTCATAGTCTTCGAGCTACTGCAATTCAAAACTTAACGACTCTGGTGTGGAACTACGTCACATTATGTACATGAGTGGACACAGGAATGAAAGCTCTGTCCACAAGTATAATAGACACTGTTCTTCATTTCAAAAATGCAATCTGAGCACAACACTTTCTGCTCTTAAATCGTCGCCTAAACAAATCCAAAATACTGCATCTCTTTCTGTGCCATCTCATGCAAAATCATGGTTCTAGCAATACACCATCAATTTCTCCGTCTGGTGGAGTGCTCGCTCCATAAGTAGAAGGTCGGGGGTTCGAATCCCGGCCGGATCTGACCCAAGACTTGAAAGTGGGTAGTGACTGTTCTTTCGCCAAGCACTCGGCATTACGAAATAAAAGTCACCGTTCTTTCGGATGGGAATTTAAAATAAACGAGGTCCCGTGTCATGGCAGGCGTGGCACGATAAAGAACCCTGCTGTATAATGCCATCAGCGCAACACACAGGCAAAATTTCTGCACTTTCGCCTATAGCTGGCAACGTCTCGATATAAATGAAATATTAGCTGGCGACGTCTCGATATAAGTGAAATATTCTTGACTGGGACGTTAAACACCATTACTCAACTCAACTCAGTTTCTCCGCAACCACTATCAATTCCCTAATTATTAATCATGAATTATAATCTACCAAATAATATATATATATATATATATATATATATATATATATATATATATATATATATATATATATATATATATATATATATATATATATATATTCTGTAAATAAGAACATTAATGCGAGCAAAAAAATTAATGCGAAAGATGCGAGGCCCGTTTCATCGCATTAATTTCTTGTCGCATTTATTTTTCGATTAGTAAATTGAGTTATCTCCCTTAACCGGAAGTTGTTATCGTAACTGATTAATTGGAGTACTTTCTGATTTAGCTGTAATTTTGTGCTGTTTCTTTCCTAATGGGAATTCTGCTAAGAGTAGAATCGAGACTCATACATCATTTTGAACCATGATTGGGACATCAAATTGACAGTACACACACTTTACCGTCCTTTCATTTCGCGCATGCGCATTTCACAACTTTCGTTTTTGTACATTCGGCAAAAGAATATTGGAACATTTCGGGTACTCGTGTAAAAAGCCATATGGGTTCACCAGATTTCAACTATCAAAACGAAAAAACTTAAAAGTCTTTGTGAGGTGATTCTATTAAAGAAGGTGTTCCTTTAAAGAAAGAATTGACACAGGAAAAATGGCGATGTCAGGCACTGTATTAGTGAACGGATCTATTAAAGATGCAAGTTAATGTACACTACTATTGAGCAATTTATTCATGTATCTTTCTTTTTGTATACCTGTGTAGTGTGAGACTCATTTTATTAGTATTAATGCACTTTGATGCTAAAGCCTGCTTGGAACAGCGGGGTCACTTTGCATGTACAAGGACTGGTCCGAAAAAAAGGCGAAAGTGAAATAATACATTAAATTCATAACTTACGAAATTATAACTGACTTACTTGCCTAATATTTTGATATTTTCCCCTTTGACTGTCGAAATTTACAAAGACTAAAAGGAATTGCATTATGAAGTCCTCCTGATGTATTCTATTCACAATTCAAACCACAGTCTTTGCATAACTTCAAACAAGTTCGTCGCTACTTCCGATTTGACTTACAAACGGTTTTAACTTGATTGTGAATTTATTGCTGTGTAATGATTATCTGATTATCTGAGAATAAAATTCAGTTCTTATTTCAATCCTTAGAAATAATAATAACAAAAATGATAAATTTAATGAAATTTTATTAACTGATAAAACACTTTAGAACTCAGTGTATAAGTAATCAGGTAATGTGAGGTCGATACCAATAGCGCCGGACAGCAAATTTGTTATAAAAATTGGAACTATTTCTAATTCAAACGTAAAAAGTAGCAAAATAAATATAACTTATTTTGATATATTGCATATCATAAGAAAGATAAAAATGTCTCCTTTTTAAAAAATAACAGAAAAAAGTAATAAAATCACTAAAAACATTAAAAATTGTAGTTTTTAATGTCATTGTTGGACTTTTTTCTTCATACTTTATTTTGATAAGAGTCAAAATTTCAAGTTAAAAAAGTAGCAATTTAATATAAAGTTATTTTATATTTGAAAATATCATTATAAACCTTATGATGCGAAATTTATAAAAATAACAGCGAAAATTTGGAACTTTCAATAATTATTATGTAATTCTGGATTTTATAATCTGGTATTTCATAATTCTATATGCATAATACAGCGTAGAAGACATGGTCAACCTGACGCATGCGCAGTAGCGATCATAGGGAAAGTTAATAATGAATAATAATAATAAATAAATAAATCTGTATAGAAACATTTAGTAAAGGTAAGACATTGATTGTATTTACATATAATGTTTTATTATTACTATTTATTATCATGAATAATATTGAATGTAACATCAAATGATTCTGATCATAAAAGGAAGTAAAGAAATTATTAAACTTAAAGATATTATCTTGGCAAACAGCTTGGCAACAGCTTGGCAACAGCTTGGAAACAGCTTGGCAACAGCTTGGCAACAGCTTGCTTTAAATAGAAATATGTCCGTAAGAAATAAAAACTAAGAACACATTTTAATTGGAGTTTTGTTCACAAATAAAAGAAATTCTCAAGATAAAGTATTTTTATTATAAGCATTGTAAAGAGATGTCACGAAAACAATACGATTAAAAACAAAATAGATGTAAGTATATCGATTTCCCCTGTAGGAAACTCAAATATTGATTTCAACAGATTGGTAAACACTGTATAATATCAATAAAGTGCATCTAACCGCAAATAAATAAATGTAAACACTGTAACAATTTATATAATAATGTAAAAAAAAAACAAAAAAACAAAAGAATATGGTAATAAGTGAACTTTAAACACTACTCAAGTGATGTGGTTATAAATATATACATGTATTATACTGGCTTTAATCAATATCTTGTTCATTTATTGAAACTTTTGATATTATGTTGATATAAAACCTTTATTCACGGTTATTTCGAAGACATCAAAATTTTTATTGATGATGAACCTTCAAAAACCTATGAAAGTTAGAAAAAAATTGTTCGTTTAAATTCATTGATACTTTAGCAACCTAAGGAAAAGAAATCTTTGATTTGGCATTAAAACTGACAAATTGAGACTATCTGTAGATTTAAAAGAACGTGCTTTTTTATACTTTAAAAAATTGATGAAACTGTTTTATTTGTACAATAATTACTAATTAATAATGTTGATATTCGTTTTTTATATATATATTATTTTATATCCAATATTCTCAACAATACGTTATGTTAATGAAAAATCGAGACAACTACTATCAAAATACCTGATAACAATATAATTTTTCAATCCAAAACTCTCCGTTGTCACCCCACATTAAAAATAGTGCGGATTAATAATGTGTCGTTTTCGGTCTTAAATTCAGAATAAATGAATAATTTTTTTTAAAAAATATTTAACGAAAACATAACAATTGAACCGTTTTAAAATGGTGTTCATTGTCAGTATGAAGGCAACAACTTGCAAGCAAACGCGCGTTATTCCGTTTGCTTGCAAAGTTGTTGCCTTCATATTCATATATTCTACATATTCAGCCAATATGTAAATACGTAAATCCTAAGATATGTAGCGCTTGGAAAAAAAGCATCGACACACTCCGGACGATTTGTCGATTTTTGTTTCGCAAGAGTAGATTAAATAGGGGATGGGAGACAACATGATCTGCAAACCTGTACTTGAGACTGTTTGTTTAATAAGAAGCTTTGATGTCACTGTGACATATATTGAATCATATAAAGCAAAGCCATTCAAGAATTGTTAATTTAATAAATCTGAACGATTTGACATAGACAAAGCCGTTTAAAAAACTGCGCAACAAACCTAATAAAATAACAAAATATTAAAAAACAATAGCGGATGCAGCGATTGACGTAGGTGAAATAAAATACGTACATATCTGTTAAATGTGTTTAAAAACAAACCTTATGCTACAGGTAACAAAAAATGAATGCTTTGTTAGTCATCTTAACTGAAAACAAACATTCATAATTTATGAGATCCGGCAATATCATATCATTCAATAAAAGTAATTCTGTCCTTAAACTTGTGATTTACTGGCTAACGTGTTAACATTATAAAATATAAATAGCGACGGAGTAGTATAAGTTCATTTATTTTTTTTAAATCAAGGATGAAGTTTCTTCTGCTTTTCGCATTATTTGTGCTTGAAGCTACAGCTGAATCACCATTACGGAGTAAGTTTTTCTATAATATAATTTAATTTATTTTAATGTTTTCTCTTTATTTTCAATGTTTGTTTTTAAATTAATTAATTTATTTAATCATTTATTATTATTATTATTATTATTATTATTTTTTTTTTTTTTTTTTTTTTTTTTTAAATTGTCACAGTTTACAAACACAGACTGATCTGGATACTGAAGATATGAAGAATTGTAAATAGCTTTATAAATAAATCGAAAAATATTTTAGAAATAATTTACGGATACAAATTAAAAGTTCAGTCCACTTTTTAAGCGTGTGGCTTTTTATGACACCATGTAATCGAAATTAACACAAAACATGGCGCTGTAGTCTTCATTTTTCCTGTTATTATCATTATTATTTATTTATTTATTTATATATTTATTTATTTATTTATTTATTTATTCATTTATTTATTCATTTATTTATTTATTCTACTCATTAAAGTTTTTTTTTTATAGAAAAATATAATTTATTTAAAGAATGAATTTCAAGAATTTTCGTTTTTCATAAACAGAAAAAAAGGCCAAATCATTTTAGTCTTTCGTTTTGGTAAAATGAAAGATTTCCAGCTCATTCACTCTAAATCACCAGTTTGCATTGCTATAGGAAGTGATATGTAAACAAGTAACGCAATGGTCACCTTTTAACGGATGTGTTACTTCTCAATTAAAATATACACGCAAATTACGCCGAATCATATGTGTATAAAAACCATGACAAGACTATCAGTTCACGTGTTGTGATTAATTACACAATATAAATTCTTGTCAAATCAGATATAATGCTTCTGTCTAGTGGTTAGCGCAGTTTGTTTACCTAGCCTGGGCTTATTACAATAGATGTCGGCGCTAGTCACAGTTTAACGCTTATATTTATACTAACCATATCACGCTTAACAAGATGATTGTTGATATAGTTTCAAAATCCCATCATTTATGAAACTTGTCAAATAATGAGACATCCCTAAATGAAACAGTCATGTAAGTAATGAAGTAGATTGTCATTGTTACTATGTAACAACCTTTAAGCTGATGTGACTGTGTACTTTCTGTTTATGTCAAATAATTGTGGACAGAGCAGCGTGATGCATTACTATTATGGTCTAATAAATTCATTTGGTTTTAATACCGAAGTTTTAGGAAAAGTCAATGATAAAATATATAAAACCACCATATTTGTAACAATGGCAAATTCCATTTTAAACACTAATAAATAATATGTTAAAAACCGACACTTCGAGGCATTTCAATACCCCTAGTCTCCATACACAAAGTAAACAAAGCATTATCAGAGGCAAATATCCCCCGCCCATAGGTGCTCGTTTTCAAAGAGGGCTCAGTTTGAATTTGTATAGATGAAAAAAGAAAGAAAAAAACAAAGCACTGCACGGTTTCCCAATAATATCTATCTAAAGCTTTCAGTTGGTATGTTTAATACACTACTATTGGAAACATGAAATAGCCTGGAAACGAAACTCAGATTGACATACGGATGGACAATGCCAAAACAATATACCATCAGCTTTAAGGAAGAGGCTCATGGTCTTAAATGCTCCCCTTGAGATATGTCTTAAACTGTTTGCAAACAACTTAATGACAAATATTCCCGAGTTTTGTCAAGTTTGGAACTGTCAAAATACTTAATCAGAAATATCTAGACAAAATTCAATTATAAATAGCTAATATAACTATAGTGCAATGAATAATTTCCAAACCATTAACCATTCCAGTATGCACATATGACCTTGACCTTTGAACCTATTACTTTGAAAAATCTATCAAAATAATTGGCATATGAATACCTACAATTTTTAATATACATGCCTATACAAAAAGTTAAAAGTTTTCAAGATAATGAACATTTTCAGTCTTCTTATGCAGCTATGACCTTTTACTTTAAACATATGACCTGGAATTATATACCAAAAGGATTGTCTTATGAATACCTACAATATTCTCATGATAATTAACAACTTAAGTCTTCTTCAATGACCCTGAACTTTGAATCTATTACCTTGAACCATATATCAAAATGATCATCATATAAATACCTACAATATTTTACTAAAACCTGGATACAAATTTTACCCTATATGTATATCGATTAACTAATGAGGGACAACAACTCTGGGTTTAATGATCAAACCGGGCAACCCCGATGATATGCGGTCTAGATAATGAAGCTTTTCACAAAGTCTTATTGAATTTAGCCAGTAGTTTTAAGGAAAAAGCCATGAAGCGAAACTCGGATAAACGGACGGACAACGACAAAATAATATCCCCTCCCGATTCCATCGGCGGGGGATAGTAACTATTAATGCTGAAATCATTCGAAAACGACGTTATTGCGTCAAAAAGGAATAAAATTTGTTGTTTTAAAAACATGAAACCAATGAGGCA
The DNA here is from genome assembly GCA_029721355.1 of Tegillarca granosa. Lineage (NCBI taxonomy): Eukaryota > Metazoa > Mollusca > Bivalvia > Arcoida > Arcidae > Tegillarca > Tegillarca granosa. The sequence goes on along the minus strand of CM056601.1, from coordinate 37,024,530 downwards.
AAAGAACATTAAGGAAATTAGAAAATGATCTACAAGTTAATGATATTCAAAGGATAGGATGGCAAAATGGCATCCCGTAAATAACGAACCCGAGAAAGCAATAAAACTACGTCATCCGATAAACATTACAACCCGTAACTGTTCAAACTTGTTTCCTTGTATAATCCGTTTTTTATTTATTTATTTTTGTTTGTTTGTGTGGTTAGTGTGAAGTATATATGTATTTGACAGAACTTTTCAGTGATATTATCATACTATGCACTTCATAATCAAACCCCATTCGACCTCTGTTTCGAAAGAATTCAGTAGATAGATAATAACTCTTATTATACTTCATGTAAAAAATCTAGATATTTGATTTGTCAATAGCTGTTTGTCAATTTTCACTAACACAAATTTAATCACATTCCGTCAACAATCAATTCCGGATATTAGTCTCGCCTCGTGCGCTGTAAACAGTCGACAGATGGTAACGATATCGTTTGCGGATGTCACATACGACGTGCCATTTCGTTCTGTTATTTTAGATTTTTTTTCAAGTTGACGTTGAAAAAGTAGTTGGAAAAGACGTTCAGTATTATCCCTCACTAAGTCTCGGGTGGTTTTTTTTTAAATTTTTATTTTTGATGAGATTCATAACGATCGTTAAAGTACAAAATCGGTCGTTAATGTACTTTAACGAATAAAAGTAACTTTGGCGCACATTAACGAAAATGAATTAACGGAATTTCTACTTAACGATCGTTAAAGTACATTATCGGTCGTTAATGTACTTTAACGAATAAAAGTGACTTTGGCGCACATTAACGAAATCAATTAACGAAATTCCCACGATCGTTAAATAGAAATTCCGTTAATTCAGTTTCGTTAATGTGCGCCAAAGTCACTTTTATTCGTTAAAGTACATTAACGACCGATAATGTACTTTAACGATCGTTAATTAGAAATTCCGTTAATTCATTTTCGTTAATGTGCGCCAAAGTAACTTTTATTCGTTAAAGTACTTTATCGACCGTTAATGTATTTTACCGAATAAATGTGATAACGGCGTTCCATATATATCATCTAATTAAAATAACGCAAAAATTATTTGCAAGTATGCACCGTGAGTTCGTGATTTAATGACTAGCTTGAATTTTGAAGGATAGTTGGTATGAAGATTTATAAAGAAGATAAATATTGTGGTATGTTTTGCATCGCCATAGGACTATGTCTTTATATACTTCTTTATTATACAGCATGTTTACTAAAAAAGAGTTTTATTCGATATTTCAGTTTTAGATTTTAGCTTCAAAGAATTTTAAATGCGCTTTAAAAAGAACATTAAAAATTACGCTTAATCTTTAAATGTTTTAATATATACATAATTCTTAGGGCCGCGCTTTCAGCAAGTTATAACATTTACTGAACATTTCTCTCAAGAATTCTATTAAAAACTTCATTCTTGAGTGCAAAATAGCGAGTTATTCTTGATATGATGTGTCGGTATTTCTACAAATACCGAGCTATAAGGTCAAGGTTCTGCTGAAATCGTATTTTCACTTAACGAGCACTGTAAGCTGTAAAAAAAATATGCTTGAAGCGAAGTAATTGGGCAAAAACAAGAACTGCAAAATATATATGTTGATGAAAAATAATTTCAAAAAAATGTAACTTTATTCTTTTAACGGCCTTCTGTTAAAATAATAATAATAATAATTCTATTTGAGCAAAGGACATCAACTTTCTTCTTATTTTACAATTAATACTTCTTAACGCGTAAAGCCTACATGGAAAATGGTTCTTCAAACGATTAAACAATATACTTAATTTTCAGATCAGTCATACAACATTTTATAATATACATACTTCATCTTTAGATCAGCGTCATATTATAAATTTTTGAATTTTCGGAATGAAAAATTCAAAAATTTATAATATGACAACTTATAAATTTTTGAATATTTCATTCAGAAAATTCAAAATTTTATAATATGACATCAGTCATACAACATGTTATATAATATATATACTTCATTTTTAGATCAGTCATACAACATTTTAAGATATACTAGTAATTTCCTGTATGTGTTCATATACCATTTTCATTATAGAACATTTACAAAAAATAATAATGTCGTAGGCAAAAATTTTTAATTCTTATCATATAAACATTCAAACTTTTGCATATAACAAATCGTATTTAAAACTTTGAATGTTACAACTGATAAAAATTCAAATCTGCATATGACAATAACAACAACAGTAACAGCACACATGTGCAATGCTTAAAGTTTTTTTTACCTTTCTAATACGACTATACATGATACATATATATATAAACTATGCTAATTTATTTTTTTAATTGATCCGCGTTTATTTGAAGATTTAATAGAAGTGACATTTGCTTGAGAATGTACAAACGATTTATATATAACAAAACCGCTGTGGCAGTATCTTTTTAAAATTCAAATTGTGTACAAACAAATGAATGTAAATCTGTGTATTGTATGTTTTGAATGACAATTACGTCATATAAGCAATGTGTTGCCATGTCCGGTTACAGTTTGATTACTTTATCGGTGAGACACGGACTACAGACTTCAAACTTCATAAATACAATACCTGCATTTGTTTTTATTACGTTGTATTCTATAGATAAATACTATTGTTATTCACGCGATCACTTTAGAGTTTAATACAAAACCACACCATTACCAATGTAATACTATAATTTATAGGTTTGTATTTTAGGGCAATATAAGTAAAAAAAATATTCTAGCCGAATTTTATGTGGTTGTAGGGTAGAAGAATTTTCACATTAAAAAAACCCGGTGTTTTTTTTCGAGCACCCCGGTTTTCTCCACCATCCATGAACTGACCGCCTCTATATATGTGAAACAATTTTGACTGTGGCGCAAAACACCATTAATCTAATCTAGGTTTTCTTTTCAAGTTTTTGTTATTTGTGTACAATACTTCATTTCTTTCCAAGTGTTTAAAGATAAAAAACTTCCTCCATATACATGTTGAATCTTGGCGACGAATAGACGTTTAATTATTTGAAAGGTAAATTAATTTTTAAAAAAATCCGAAATCATTGTTGCCGCGGTTTCAATTTTCGTTTTACTACAATGGAGACAATAAGAAAAATAAAGAAAAGTTACATCTAACTTATGTGAAAATGTTTATTTTTAATGATTTTCTTAGTTCTATTGGAACGATTAGTTTAGTTTAAACATATTTTGTTGTCGAATATTTTCAATGGCAGAGGACAAAAGTTATCACAACATTAGGTGGTCCGCTCCCTACACTCGCTCTTACACATATTGACATGACGGTTATCAGAATATCACAAATATAATTACATGTATATGACAATATGTAATGTTAATAAAATAAATGTAATAGTTTAACAAACAAGGGTAATTTAAAGAAAAGGAATAATCCGAAGCAATGATAAAGTATGAAAAATAAATAGGTGATACAAGTAATTGGAAGTAAAGAAGAAGAATGATGACGTTATGCAAAGGAAATGAAATTACGAACTTACTGAAACCTATGCATTTGTTTGATGAATAGCTGAACAATTGAAAAAATATGACTATTAACGTAATCTGGAAGAAATATACTGCTTCTCAGAAGGACATCAAGGGTTATAGGGAACACTTTCAATTCATGTAATAAAGAGGACATGGCTTGTCCGGGAACTAAATATTTAGAACATTCGAAGAAGTAGTGAAAACTGTTTTCAGATGCATAGCCACAGCCGCATTAATCCGAAAGAGGTCGGCGTTCAAGGAACTACATTCATTTCTCAATCTAGATTGGTAGATAGTATATTTTCTTTCACCAGAGTAGTAGAATTTCGGCACTCTTTCTCAATTAGTAGAAATTGACTTTTTAAATAAGTTAAGAGAATCAACTTTTCTAATTTCAATTGGAAGATTGTTTCACAATTCAATCTCCAAAGTAGAGAGCAGGTTTAGTATCAGTATGTGAGCTATTAAAATACATGGAAACGATTTTAGATTCAATGAAAGTGACCAACCACTTATCAGAGCATTTTTAAGAACAGACAGATCCCTGTTTATTAGACTTTCAACATCGTTAGGGAAAGAAGATGAGTAACTTAGAGATGTGTCATCAACAGCGAAAAGACGAGTAGTACATAAGAGATCATCAGATAAATCATTTATATACAACAGAAACAGTAAAGGTCCCAAAATGTATCCTTGTGGTACGCCCGCATCGGTAAATCCAACATCAGAAATAGTATTTTGTAAGATAACTTTTTGAGAACGATTACAAAGATAGTCCGCAAATCATTTTCAAAGATAACCTTTAATTCCACAGTGAGAAAGTTTATGTAACAAACCTTATTGCCATACTCTGTCAAACGCTTTGGAAATATCACAGAAAACAACACAAGTATTTTAGCGATTGTTAGCATTTTCACATAAATTGTTATAAAGCTCTATTAATTGATGCACAGTAGAACGACCTTTGAAAAAACCTGATTGGAACTTATACAGCAATTGTTTTCAAGTAGGTAATTATGAAGACGTTTACGAATTTTTTTCTCCATAACTTTACATATACAACTTAGTAGTGAGATAGCTCTATGGTTGGAAGGCAAAGATCTATCACCTTTTTAAAGATTGGGAGAATGTGGCCTAGCTTCCACTGGGAAGGAAAAGTACTCTAGCGGAGAGATCAATTGAAAAGCAGGGATATAGGAGTGCAGATAGTATGGGTTGTATGTTTTAACATTTTGTGACTAATTTGGTCTGGACCAGAAGCTTTTCCTAGGCTCAGGCGTAAGAGTATGTCTTTAACCTCGACAGGAGTAGTTTCAATATAGCCTAAGCGACTGGGGCAACGTTCAGCAAAGAAAGGAATATCATGCAATTAGTTATTTAAATGTGACACGGAACAGAAGTAATCATTCAGTACATTTGCTTTGTGTATGTCAAATACAACCAATTCAGAATGTGACTTTACAAGTGAGGGAATAATTGTTGTAGATCAGGATGTTTTTGTTAAGCTGTCAGAAACTTTCTGGATAAGAGGAACCTAGTTCATCAAGCATTCCACCAATATCGCTAAAGAACTGTTCTTTGTAAAACTTTTTCATGTTTTTCATATAGTTTCTCTGTTTTTTGTATTTGTCAATGTTATTTTGTCTGCATGTCCATTTGTCCTGTTTGTATAGATTGTCACGTTTTTTATTTCTCTTCTTAAATCTGAATTAAACCATGGTTTGTCAGTGGGTCAAATGATGACAAGACGTCTCGGAATGCATTTTTCGACTAGGTATAAAAAGTGTCAGTGAAGCTCTAACATGCTTCAGCAATGTGCTCGTCCAGGATGACATCTTGCCAGTCGGTATTTTGAATAAGTGTATTGAATTGGGCGAAGTCGTATTTTTGTACAGCTATACAGATCGCTTGAAACAAGAGAGAATACAAGTATCAAGACCTAGAGAAACAAAAGTTGCTCGATGATCACTAATTGAAATAGGCATCGGTATTACACCGGAGTCAGTTTCATTAAAATTGTTTGTTAGAATGATAGGATTGAGGAGAGTACTTGTTGTATCGGTTACTCTAGTGGGATCACAAATAATGTTTATCATGTCATGGATTGAAAGTAAGTCGTCTAATATACTGGAAATAACAGTCAGAAAGTCAATGTTAATATCCTCTACAATTACAACAAACGGAGTATAGTCTAAAACAGTGCTTTAAAAGTTTAAAAACAAATCCCAAAATGAAGCTGGGGGTATTTTGGGGTTTGTACACAGTACAAACAAGTAACTTTTTGTCGGGAAGAGTAATTTCTAACCAAATCAGCTCACCAGAAAGGAATACTAAATCGCGTATTATTTTAGCCTGAACATGTTTGGACCAGTAAACCAAAACGCCTCCACCATGAGATGTTCTGTCCTTACGAACTGGAACTTCAAAATGCCATTTGTGTTAACAAATTCGTCAAGTTTTGATTCGGTAATGCAAACCATGTTGAAATCAGAAATGATATCGTCTAAGTATGAAAGTTTAGAACGAACAGATCTAGCATTTAAATGAAAAATAGTGAAGTCCGAAGTATACTCGATGGGAGGACCTGGATTAGGATGGACATCATTAGATATCAATAGAAGTATAAGCAAAGTAAGAATGAAATTCACATTAATGTTAAAAGATTGCATAGACAGACAATATCAGATAACACAAGATACCTGTATATTTGTCTTCAGTATGTGCCATAACTCAAATAATTCACCTGAGAGACTAGAATACATAAAACAACGCTTAAGGATACAACAGTACACTTTACAATAGAGAAAACCTATCGCTGCTCTGTTACTCTCTACACAGTCACCTATTCGGAAATAAAGTAAGATAGATGGGTAACAATGCAGTCGATAGGTAGAAAAAATTCTCGGTACAAATGTCACCAAAAAAAGATATAGTAGACGAAAAGTAAGTGGAAATAAAGCATAAAAACATATGACAGAACAAATTGATCATGAACAATAAGTTGATGGATATTGTTTTATAAGTTACGGTTTAAACCCCAGTTATTGGTTTGGAAACAAAACAGTGTGTATGGTGAAGTTCAATAAGTAATAATGATTTTCGATAAGGAAGTATAACATAATGACAAATTTCATAATGACTGAGTATTATAACATATGTACTCGACACACAAACACAACAACAAGAATTCGATAATAATACCACACATAGACAGACAGACTCACTCACACGCGCCATTATATAGTACATAAATATTATAACATTTGCACTCGCCACACATACACAACAACAAGAATTTGACAATAATACCACACACACAGACAGACTCAAACACACGCGCCAATATATAGTACATGTTAAATAATGCATGAATCAAATAAATGCACTCGCCGCACAAACACAACAACAAGAATTTGATAACAATATCACACACAGACACACACACGCACGCGCCAATATATAATACGTGCTATATAATAGAGTACATGAATCAAATTTTATATTTAGCAGAAATAAATTCATACGTAGATAAAGCATAATGTAAATGTTACAATTAATTTTTAACAGATATTTGAGTTCAATAATTTCCACCGACAACACCATTTACAGCTAGTGCGAGCATATTTGAAATTACTCCATGATCAGCGGCTGACCTTTCATACATAATAGTCTCTGCCATTGTTGATTAGCATCTTCCATAATGAGTTTGTTGACTATTGACTGACAAAATTTTGTCAGGTCCTCAGTAACAAAAATTTTATCTGCATCGGTCCGTAATAAAGTTTTGGCCCTGAAGACTTATCACGCACTCTGTAGTTACGGAACTTTGCAATAATCTGCACTCTTCCGTGTCGCGGTACACCAATCAGATGAGAGCGCTAAATATAATCTTTTGTCAGTTTACAGTCAACTTATCATTCTGTAGGATTCTGTGGTTATATTCTGACCAGACGAAATCGGTACGTTTGGAAAACGAAGGGAACGTGAATATTGCTCTAGTTGTTCAATATCGCACTGGAGATTTGTTACTGTTATTAACATTTGTATCAGATAACTTCCTATTCTCTGTTCTGTGAACCTCGTTGATTAACTTTAGTTTGGATACTTCAGTTTTGAGATATTTAACTTCTACGTCTAAATCAAAAAACCGTTTAGAATACTGAGAAAACTGGTCCTACGCTGGTTTGATTAACTCGGTGATTGGACTCTCAATTTTGTTTTCCAAACTTGGTATTATTATTTCCGAAAGAGTCGGAATTATAACTGGAGTAATGGTTTTCAAAAAAAACTTTCACTTGTAAGAGTAGCCGCGACAAGTTCCGTTAGGTTTCTGTTTTATATTTGTTTATCTTGATTTCTATGGGATTTTCCAATTTAAGAGGCTCATCATTTGGCGCACAAGCTAAACTGGAATAAAGACCTATACGCTGACGTACCATTGGAACGATTAATAACATTAATTATTGCTTAAAATATAATAAAATTAATATAAATAGTAAATAAAAAAGTAACGGAAAAAAGTCAAATTTTAAAAAGTTAAAAATGGTGTCAAAACAACATTCAGATAACATTATGCATATAATATTGTCAATCTGTAATTCAGAAATACAGAAATGTGAATTTGTAATTCGAAAGACGCTTGCTATAAAAACTTCGGACTAACAAATCATTCACACAGAGAGAAATGTTAAATGTTATTGTATATAGTTTTATTTGCATTAACTATAAACAACTTATAGCAATGTTACAGAATAAGTGTAATTAAAATAGCGGCAGAATACAATTATAAGCAATTACATAGGTACATATTGCAATATATAATAATAGATAATAAACTGTTGGATGTAATTTTGTCTTAATTTATATACATAAAATAATTTTTTGATAGTTTCAATATTAGAGACTCTGAGTAACAAGTAATAAGTTTATAAAGCTTAAGAATATCTGGCCAATGATTATAATATTTTGGTAAAAAACTGTTTTCTTCATTGACGATATAATGGACATTCAAGTATAAAATGATATTCATCTTCCAAACAGTTAGAGTTGTAGCATTTACAAAGTCTTTGTTCTCTAGGAATATTGAAGTATCTACCTTTTTCTAAACATACTTTTAGTGAGCAACATCTAAGTTGTGTTAATAAAGCAAAATGATCTTTATACGTTGAATCTAAATATTTTTTAAACTCAAAATTAAGTTTAACATTTTTATAATGATAGTTTTGACTTGACACTAATAGATTCATGCCAGTGTTGAATGAACTGGTCATGTAAACGTTGAATTAATAGTTCCACCTTAATCAAATTTGAGTTTTGACGATACCAAAGTTCTGAAAATACCAGACTACATATAAGATTTTTTTACATTAGATACCCAATTCATTTCACTATTATTAGCATCAAACAATAAAACACTTTATATTTTAAAAACTATACTATCATAGTTTTGTAAAACTTTGTACCAATACTTAATGAACATAGGAAAACGACCCAGTTCACCGTGTATTGCATCAACAGGCGTTGATTTTCTAACATTAAGAACACTTCTGCAAAATTTATTATGGGTAATATCAATATTTTCAGATCTATAAAAACCCCAAATTTCTAATGCATAACAAAGTTTAAAAAACACACATAGAATCAAATAAATCACATTTTTTTTTGACGGACAAGGGAAAGCTATTCAAAATTTTAAATGAACTGTATAATGCATTAGATCCCTGGTTAGCAAGTCTTTGTTGTGTTTGAATAAATTTTCCATTGTTATGTAATAACACTCAAAGTTATACATAAAAATCGACGTTTTCCAATTTATTACGGCCTTGCAACCAGGTGTAGTTATATTTGCGCCATCCATTCTGAAAAACCAGTTTTTGTTTTATCAATATTAACTTTGATATTCTATTTATTACAACTAGACAAATAATTTGTCTAAAAGAACCTGTAAGGAATCTGGTGATTAAGAAAACAGAACCGTGTCATCTGCAAATAATAAAAGATATAGAAGTTATTCATCTATATCAACAAAGTTGATACTATTAGTATAAAAGTCCAATATTAAGCCATTTATGAAAAAACATAATGGTGATAAAGGCTCTCCTTGTTTAACTCCAATAAAATTATGGAAAAATCTGAATACCGTCCATTTGACCTGACACAAATATTCACTAAATTGTATATAGAATTTGACATGTTATTCATTCGGCTAATGCAACCGTTATGGCTAAGTTTATACCACAGTTAACGTCTATCTACTCTGCCGAACGCCTTTTTAAAGTCAATGAATACACAGTAAAGTTTTTCCGTTTTACTAAGAGTGCTTGAAATAAGACCATGTAAAACAAAAATGGCGTCTTGAGTCGACTTTCTAGGTCTAAATCCAAACTGTGTATCGCAAAGTTTTTCATTTGATTCAGCCCACGCTAAAAGTCTTGAGGTAATCAAACTGTGAATATTTTTGAAAAAACACTAACAAGAAATCGGAAATCCACATGTTTCTTGGATATAGTTGAACAGTTTACAGAGGACTGGTGTAAGGAGATCAGCCACAACTAAAAACAATTCTGAAGTAGGTTCATCTGTTCCAGGGCTTTTTTCACGTTTTAGATTTTTGATTATTTGCAAGACTTCCGATTCTGTATAAGGACGATCAAGTTCATAAATTTAGTCAATATTAGATGGTTCATGACTAGTATTTTTGGTATAACCGTTTAAATTATTAGGGATTGCTCAAAACATTCTTTAAAAAATACAAAAAATTATTCAATTCAACCGAACACTGTTTTTTCCTCGTGGTTTAACTGTTTTCCAGAACTTTTGAGCATCTCTTTTTGAAAGATCACGTAGCTCTTTACTCCTGTTCCTCAAATAACGAAACATTGCAGCACGTTTTACCATATTATATTGATTTCGCTCAGACACGAAATAAGTCTATTCTTATCTTTGGGATTTCTATTGAATAGATTTATTACAGAACTAAACCCTTGTCTATAAGAAGCACATTTAGCAACAAACCATTCATTCCCATGTTTTTTCTTTCAACTATTGAAATTAATATAATGTTTGCTGTTATTTCGAAACTTTTACAGTATATCTTGTCAGTAATATGAGAAACACATGAATGTATATCATTATCACTAATGCATTAACCAATTTCATCACTTCAGGAAGTATATTCCTAATAGCATTAATATATATATCATCTTTTTGTGAATCCCACTGAATCGATTGTATTTCACTAATATTTTTAACATTCCCTTTTACTTTGGAAAACAAAGAAAAACTTACAGGGGCATGGTCTGAAAACTCATTAAATTGCAAAACATTAAAATGATCAATTTATTCAAAATTATAAGCAAAAGTAAATAAATAATCAATTAAACTTTAACCATTTTTATTACAGAATGTAAAATTACCTGTTTAATCATCATATAACCTACCGTTTACGATTCTCAAACCAGTTGTCTTACACACACTTAATATATTTTTACCAAACTCATTTAAAATATTATCTCGTGAACACCTTGTAGGTATGTCATTGTTGTGTTGCTCTTGTGCAACATCCATAAATTAATCTAAATTAAAACACTTTAGAAAATCATCATTAGTAGCCACACGGCCATTCATATCACCTGTTAGAAAAAAAAACTTTTTCTGTGCATCTTTTGCAGTTATAACAACCAGACAATCACAAAAATCAAAATCAACATATTTATAATATTCTGATTTAAAATGTGAAATGTAAACTAAACATATATACACATCTTTGTCAAGTTCAAAATATATTTTATCTAATTTTATAAGAATCATACCGTTCTGTACCTCTTTTTCTACACTAATAGCTCTACATAATCTCTCTTTACAAAAGACGCATTGTCTCCCTTCAGACCTCCTACCAATATTTTCAGATCTATTAACAATTGCGACTTTCTCGAACCCAGGTAAGTCGATCATTTCATATTGCTTAAACCACGTTTCTGTGAATAAAAGAATGTCATAATCGTCAATTAGCGATGAAAAGTCTGAATTTGTTGTTTTTGTCGTATACCATTCACATTGCAAGTGAGACATTTAATTGATCCTTCCTTCTTCTTTGAATCATTGTATTCCTTCCCATTAATAAAAAGTTTATCCCCTTTCAAAAACGGTTTTCAACCTTTTTGAGAAGTTCGTTGTAAATTGGCTATAAGTGTTTACGTCTCTCTCGGATTTCGTTTGGGACTTGTTGTGCAATTCCATACCGTTTCTGAATAATTTTTCTTTTCCAATAACACACACTTTCCCTCTATCCGCGAAAAAATTAAATTCCACAACTATCGGTCTATGTTTATCTTGTTTTTTCTTTCCAGTTTTGTGTGCTCGGTGAATTTTGATTTTGCTGGCATTAGCAATTTCGAGTTTTTTTTCCACAAAAGTCGTGTTTTTTTTTTACACAATCTTCTCCCTGTGTTTCGTCAATATTGAAAAATTATAGATTATCACGCATTGATCGTATCTGGATATCTTAATTTGTTTCTTTTAATTTTTCATCTTCTATTTTAATGTCACTTAATGCTCTATCGAAACCTTCAGCCTGATATTTGATTTTTTTTACATCTTCTTGATCGTATTGTGCAATATGTCAGTGGCCATCGAGGAAATTACTTATGGCCAAAGTGGATTTCTCAATTTTTTTTATTTTATAATCTAATCTTTCTGTCTTTTGTTCTACACTACTTAACTGGGTCTTAATATTGTTAACATTTGTATTTATGGAATCTAATGTTGATAGCTTAGTACTTGTGTTCTCCATACGTGTAAATAAATCACTGACCCAAGGCGGCTATGACTATTTTGTACATTTAATGGTGTACCTTGGTGGGTAGCCAATCATCATGTTAGGCTGTATATTATGCATCTGCTGCATCTGTTGTGTAGGCGAACTCATGATATTTTGGGAGAAGATCAAATCTTGCGACACTTAGGACATTTGTGAAAAAACTGGGTATGGAGTCGAACTATCAATGTTTATACTTGTCGAGCTGTTGCTAGCATTTCAAGGGACATCTGTATTTGATTTGTTGTCATCAATATTTTTTTAACTACTGTTTGATTATTTTTACCCAATTTACTGTTTTTTCTTTGACTTTGTTAGGATTTTCCTCCTTTTTTGTATTCTTAGATATGTAAGAAGCATTCTGTTCTATTTGTTTGAGACATAGAAACAAGGAATTACTGCTTTTGATGATGAAATAAAGCACTCAGTGGTCAATCGTCTACTACTGACTGCCATCTTAAATCGTAAATGTAATTGTTATTGTTATTGTTTTTAAAGTTCAGTCAAACGTTAGTAAAATTATATGTTTTAGCTTTTCAACCAAAAAAGGGACAATGTCCAATACTTAAAAAAGGAACGATAGGGACTTGTGATGAACTATGTTCTGGAGACCATTCCTGCCATAGGGTACAAAAGTGTTGTTCCAATGGATGTGGTCACACCTGTCAAAATCCAGTTAAACCTTGAAAATGTTCAGCATTTAAGTCTGATTTAATAACATTTTTGAATGTAATGGCGATTATTCTTGTCCTGGTCCTCAAAAGTGTTGCAGTTTTGGGTGTCATGTACGGTGTCATATGACATAAACCAATGTAACAACAAATATAAAATAAAATAAAATAAAATAAAAAAGCAAACAAAACAGTTGGAGACAAACTATCGTGACCTCCGATTATAAACTCTATTCTGAACTAGCATATAAGAATTGAAAAGTACAACCAGTGGTGGCTAATCCAAACTTTTAATTAGAGCAAGTGATATTTGTACATTTCAAAAAATTAACATCTCCAATTATACTGCAAATCTATGTTTTGGTTCATTTTAGTACACTGATATTTTATTTAGTTATCGCGGATACCCTTGCAATATTCCGACACAGCTAGGCTCAAATAAGCGAATTTTGGCAGACTTTGGTTATTTAATTTTTAATGCAAATTTTGCATTTATCGTTATCAAAAGCACAGTGACGGAAAAAACACAAAGAAGCATCATTGTGGATTAGCAGCATTTGAATTATTAGGAAGATATTATCATCTGTAAAATATTGTATATTAATTTCAGCTTCCACTCTTAAACATCCATGTAAACGAGGTGTCCCTGAAAAGGATAAATTTGGAAACGAGATTTGTTGCAGTGGGTGTTTTGTACCTGACCGATGTTCAAGAGGTTACGCCTGTAAATTTGTAACCCAAGCTAACAAAATACTCGTTAATTACATGATTTAAAAGAAAAAACAAACCAGTCAGTTTGAATAAAATAAATATACTTCATAATATGTAAAAATAAAACAAACATACCAGTCCTTGTCCATCAATTCGGTGAATACTAATATCCACCTTAAAACAGTACATACTTCTGATTATATTCTAAATATTTAACTTTGTTTTATAAGGGTTTTCATTTCGTATAAGTAATCCATCATTTTTTACTTCGTTTAATTCAAAGAAAAACCTGAAAATCCATGCCCAATAGGACTACCATTAAAGAACAATGCTGGAAAAGAACTTTTCTGTGGCAGAGGTGTTGGTAGCGAGGAATGTCCAAAAGGATCTTCTTGTCATATCCATCCAACTGACAGATATGCTGTATGTTGCCGTAAGTATGCAAATAGTGTTAAAATCAGCAAAGGGTCATATGAATGGTTGCCTGATTGCTAACCATGAGGCTAATCCAAACTTTTAATTAAACCTAGGGATATGTGTACATTTCAAAAAATTAACATCTCCAATTATACTACAAATCTATGTTTTGGTTTTTTTAAGTACACTTAGTAGGTGCATGCTTAAGTATTTAAGACATCCCCAGTCTTGATTTAAGCGGAGCACCATCAAGTAAAAAAATAATTATTATCCTCATCTTTGTATTGATCTAAACATTTGCAGGAAACACCAACATTTCTTTTACATATTTCCATAATGTATTTTAGTTTTATGATGTACCGTAGAGATTTACATGTACTTCACTATGATAATCTAAAATAAAATTTTTGTATTATTCACTTAATTGGGTCTATAGTATTAACTGTAGATCAATATGCAAATCTAAAATCACGATAAAATACTTCTGTGTTGCCTTTACAAAGATTTATTTATAATAAAAATGCTGTGATCGTACTGAAATGATCAATTTGTTACATCTTTTGTATGTTTAAACATGAAAACCTCCATAGGGACAACGTGTATGTGAATACTGATATTTTATTTAGTTATCGCGGATACCCTTGCAATATTCCGACACAGCTAGGCTCAAATAAGCGAATTTTGGCAGACTTTGGTTATTTAATTTTTTAATGCAAATTTTGCATTTATCGTTATCAAAAGCACAGTGACGGTAAGAAACACAAAGAAGCATCATTCTGGATTAGCAGTATTTGAATTATTAGGAAGATATTGTATATTAATTTCAGCTTCCACTCCTAAACATCCATGTAAACGAGGTGTCCCTGAAAAGGATAAATTTGGAAACGAGATCTGTTGCAGCGGGTGTTTTGTACCTGACCGATGTTCAAGAGGTTACGTCTGTGTAGACCGCACCCCTGGGTCTCACCTAGGCGTATGCTGTTTGTCTGAAGGTATTTCATTTATCAGTTTGTTTTGTCATTTTAAAAATATGTTTAATTATTGATTCTTTGTTTTACCAGTGTTAGATTTAAAACACGTTTAGTTAGAGAAACTAAAACATCGTTTAAATATATAGCAACCAGTGGGAAAGCAATACCTGTACTAGGCTTTTTCCTCAAACTGCACTTTGAAGTGTTTAGAACAATGACCTTGATGTCTGAGGTCTCACTATATAATTCAATTCCATTTATACCTTTTAGAGCATTTTTATTGAGAGTACAACGTATGTGCCACAGAACACTACATTGCATTTGGATAACTTTGAATAAAATAGAAGCTATTCTATAAGCAACTGCTTGCATTGTGCCTTTGGTAACAAAAACGCATTCTGGAGATACAGTCATATAATATAAAAGAAACATCAAAGGCAGAACAATAAGATAAATGATTAAGATTTTTACCAGTTAAGTTTTAGCATAATTATTCGCAATATTTACAAATAAAACTTCATTTAACCCAGGTTAACAAAATAGTCGTTAATTACATGATTTAAAAGTAGAAACAAACCAGTCAGTTTGAATTAACTAAATATATTTCGTTGATATGTAAGGTAGTTTTCAATAGCAATGCAATTCGATATCACCTTAAAAAAGTACATACGTCTAATTATATTCTTAATATATCATTTTGTTTTATAAGGGTTTTCATTTCATATAAGTAATCCATCATTTTTTACTTCGTTTAATTCAAAGAAAAACCTGAAAATCCATGCCCAATAGGACTACCATTAAAGAACAATGCTGGAAAAGAAATTTTTTGTGGCAGAGGTTTTGGTAGCGAGGAATGTCCAAAAGAATCTTCTTGCCATATCCATCCAACTGACAGATATGCTGTGTGTTGCCGTAAGTATGCAAATAGTGTTAAAAATCAGCAAAGGGTGATTTGACTGGTTGCCTGATTGCTATCCATGAATATAACGTTACCATTCGCTAGGCAATTTTCAAGTGAAAAAGAAAGTTTTAACTCTTTTTGAAAATTAACTATAATTTCATAGCTTTTTAGAGTTCTAGGCTGTGTGGGTCGTACCAAAGGTCTACATGTTTTAATTATAAACTTTATTATCACCTCTTGTTTATTTTAAGCCTTTCTGTAAAAAAAAATATATTTTGAAACATGTAAACTTTCACTATTTAATATGAATCAATGTCTGATTAATACAGTTTTTTTTTCTTTTTTATATACAAACAGCTTAAACAATTTTTGATGCTTCTTTTAAACAATAATTCATTGTATTAAAAAAAATACCTAATGTTTTATAACTGCAATGGTTATAGGCATTACCTTAGTTAGTCCTATAACATTTTAATGTACCGGAATGACATTACAGGCAATAATTATCTCCTGTCACCTGTTTAAAGTTGAGTCAATCCATGTTGAACTTTTGCTTTTTTCTGCTTTTTTATTGTTAATCATTAAGTTTTTTTTGCTGCAACTGTTGAAGCTAGTCCGATTTTTTACATGCTAATATTTAGGTAATAAACCAACAAGAGGTTGCAAATTTGGAAAACCATTAGGGCGATGTGATAAAAAGAGGATATGTCCAAGAGGATACAGTTGTAAGAGAGACGGTGGTTTGTGTTGTCGTAAGTATACATAGGAATTTTAAAAGACACACACACACACACACACACACACACACACACACACACGTGTGTGTTTGTGTGTGTGTATAACCAAAAGTATATAACAACTCGCTTACTATATCTTGATAGACAAGCAATGGGAATTTGCGAGTGCAATAGCAGACAAAACGTAATAAACAACTTAAAAATAAACAAGGACCTTCAGTGATCTATCCTACATGAGATGAGTCCATTATAACATCAATGTGTAATTTATAATGATTAATCAAATTACATTTTAAGTTTAGTCTTTATGCTTGGTCCTTCATTAAAAGTATTCTGTGTAAGAGTAAAATACATACACTCCAGAGTATATCGACAAAATAGGTAAATTCGCTAGCTACACATTCTTGCAATTTTTCCGGTTTTCCAAATTTGGGATGGTATTTCGGTTTGGAACCTTCTTATAAACTGCAATAATCGTTATTGTTAAAGAACATTTCGTAAACTCGCTCATTTTGTTTACGTCTTTTCGAAATGAGACTGAAAGTCAGATACGTTTACAGTTGTGTTTTGTTTCTAATTTACCGGAGTTGTTATATCCGGCGTTCTTGTTAATCAAAACTTTAGGGATGGAGTACATTAGTTAAGATTTTTAAATGCACTTTATGCCAGCATGATATTTGCATACTTTATTATTTAAAATATTGTAACACTTGCCTTTTTATACAGAAAATCAGATATCTGAATATTGAAGTTTCTGCAAGCTCGATTAACAGAAAGTTTTCAAATGTAATGTCTGAACAATTAAATAAAATTTGTTAAATCTTTAAACGCCTATTTTATCTTTTCTTTGAGTATAGCTTGAATCGAAATGTCATCAGTGTATACAAATTTGCGCTAAAATTTCAAAACAGAAAGGGAGATAACTCTAACAATTTTTAACCGATTAACTGTCAACCTATTATTAGTCTCAAAATTGAATTTTAATGTTCAAATTGATAATAATACCATTTTAATTACAATGAATACAAAATAAAAATTATTTTACAAGTTTTTGAGTGTGTACATGTAACTTTCAGTATATCCTCAACATTATGTGGCCTTATTTGATTTACATATATTTTGAACTGCATATATCAGAATGACCTGTTAAACGAAGGGGGGGTCCCTAAGAAAATGCAGATGACCTCTACAACAGAACGGAGAAGTGGTTTATTGTAGCAGAAGACGTAGATGTCCTAAAAAGCTGGTGTCTGCTGTCGTACGTATATATATATAGATGTATAAAGATCTGCTTTGGGACCACAACCTATTTTTGAATGTGATTTTTCTATAGTCTTTGATCTTTTTAAGTTACAAAATAACATTAAACTATTGTCTCTCTTTAGGCGCGGAAGGCTTAAAGGCAATGGTTTTAAAAATAAAACAACCTTTTTTATTCTTTTTAATTTTTTTTTCAAAATTGTTCAAAGCCATGATACCTAAGTTAAACTTTTGAGGCTTAATTGTAGCAGCAATTCCAGCAATCATTCAAAATCCAAATTCTGAGTTTTTATTCATTCTTATAGTTATGTGTGTTCTCAGTATGATATAAATAAGAAAAAGTTTAAAAATTTTTGTTCAGCGATTTATTTATTTATTTATTTATTTATTTATTTATTTATTTATTTATTTATTTATTTATTTATTTACATTGTATTTATTGTTTCCGGACCCTACAATTAGGACATAAACGAAGAAAAACTGAAAATTATGACATAATTCAAAAGATATTAATTTTATTACTTAATAATTATTTATATCTTCTTCTATTTACTATTTGTTTTTATTACATCTGTACGTAAGTGGAGTAAAGGTACTTTAACGTTTATCTGTACGTAAGTGGAGAATGGTACTTTTACGTTCATCTGTACGTAAGTGGAGTAATGGTATTTTTATGTTCATCTGTACGTAAGTGGAGTAATGGTTCTTTTACGTTCATCTGTACGTAAGTGGAATAATGGTACTTTTACGTTCATCTGTACGTAAGTGGAGTAATGGTACTTTTATGTTCATCTGTGCGTAAGTAGAGTAATGGTACTTTTATGTTCATCTGTACGTAAGTTGAGTAATGGTACTTTAACATTCATCTGTACATAAGTGGAGTTATGGTACTTTTACGTTCATCTGTACGTAAGAGGCGTAATGGTTCTTTATCGTTTATCTGTACGTAAGTGGAGTAATGGTTCTTTTACGTTCGACTGTTCGTAAGTGGAGTTATGGTACTTTTACGTTCATCTGCACGTAATTGGGTTAATGGTACTTTTACGTTCATCTGTACGTAAGTGGAGTAAAGGTACTTTTACGTTCAACTGTTCGTAAGTCGAGAAATGGTACTTTTAACTTCATCTGTACGTAAGTGGAGTTAAAAGTACCATTACTCCACTTACGTACAGATGAACGTAAAAGTACCATCACTCCACTTACGTACAGATGAAGGTAAAAGTACAATAACTCAACTTATGTACAGATGAATGTTAAAGTACGATGACTCCACTTACGTACTGATGAACGTAAAAGTACCATTACTCCATTTACGTACAGATGAACGTAAAAGAACCATTACGCAACTTACGTACAGATGAACGTAAAAGTACCATAACTCAACTTACGAACATTCGAACGTTAAAGTACCATCACTCCACTTACGTACAGATGAAGGTAAAAGTACAATAACTCAACTTATGTACAGATGAATGTTAAAGTACGATTACTCCACTTACGTACATATGAACGTAAAGGTACCATTACTCCACTAACGTACATATAAACGTTAAAGAACCATTACGCAACTTACGTACAGATGAACGTAAAAGTACCATAACTCCACTTATGTACAGATGAACGTAAAAGTACCATAGTTCTACTTAAGCACAAATGAACATAAAAGTACTATTACTCGACTTACGTACAGATGAACGTAAAAGTACCATAACTCCACTTATGTACAGATGAACATAAAAGAACCATTACTTCACTTACGAACAGTTGAACATTAAAGTACCATCACTCCACTTACGTACAGTTGAACGTAAAAGTACCATTACTCCACTTACGTACAGATGAACGTAAAAGTACCATAACTCCACTTACGTACAGTTGAACGTAAAAGTACCATTACTCCACTTACGTACAGATGAACGTAAAAGTACCATAACTCCACTTACGTACAGTTGAACGTAAAAGTACCATTACTCCACTTACGAACAGATGAACGTAAAAGTACCATAACTCCATTTACGTACAGATGAACATAAAAGTACTATTACTCAACTTACGTACAGATGAACGTTAAAGTACCATAACTCCACTTATGTACAGATGAACATAAAATTACCATTACTCCACTTACGTACAGATGAACTTAAAAGTATCACAACTCTACTTACGTTCAGTTGAACGTTAAAGTACCAGTACTCCACTTACAGATGAACGTAAAAGTACCATAACTCCACTTACGTACAGTTGAACGTAAAAGTACCATTACTCCACTTACGTACAGATGAACATAAAAGTACCATTACTCCACTTACGTACAATTGAACGTAAAAGTACCATTACTCCACTTACAGATGAACGCAAAATTCCCATAACTTCCACTTATGTACAGATGAACATAAAAGTACCATAACTCCACTTACGTACAGATGAACGTAAAAGTACCATACCTCCACTTACGTTCAGTTAAACGTAAAAGTACCATTACTCCACTTTCGTACAGATGGACGTAAAAGTACCATTACCCCACTTACGTGCAGATAAACGTAAAAGTACAATAACTCAACTTATGTACAGATGAACGTAAATTCCATTACTTCACTTACAGATGAACGTAAAAGTACCATAACTACACTTACGTACAGTTGAACGTAAAAGTACCTTTCGGTCAGGTGAGCTAATGATGAAATCTCGACAGAACGTAAAAGTACCATAACTCGACTTACGTACAGATGAACGTAAAAGTACCATTAATTCACTTACGTACAGTTGAACGTAAAAGTACCATTACTCCACTTATGTACTGATGATTAAAGTACCATTACTCAACTAACGTACAGATGGACGTAAAAGTACTATAACTCCACTTACGTGCAGATGAACGTAAAAGTACAATAACTCAACTTATGTACAGATGAATGTTACAGTACCATTACTCTACTTACGTACTGATGAACGTAAAAGTACCATAACTCTAGTTATGAACAGATGAACGTAAATTCCATTACTTCACTTACAGATGAACGTTAAAGTACCATAACTCCACTTACGTACAGTTGAACGTAAAAGTACCTTTTAGTCAGGTGAGCTAATGATGAAATCTCGACAGAACGTAAAAGTACCATTACTCGACTTACGTTCATCTGCACGTAATTGGGTTAATGGTACTTTTACGTTCATCTGTACGTAAGTGGAGTAATGGTACTTTTACGTTCAACTGTACGTAAGTGGAGTTATGGTACTTTTACGTTCATCTGTAAGTGGTTTAATGGTACTATTACGTCCATCTGTACGTAAGTGGAGTAATGGTACTTTTACGTTCAACTGTTCGTAAGTGGAGGAATGGTACTTTTATGTTTATCTGTACATAAGTGGAGCTATGGTACATTTACGTTCATCTGTACGTAAGTCGAGTTATGGTACTTTTATGTTCATCTGTACGTAAAAGGGGTAATGGTACTTTAATCATCTGTACATAAGTGGAGTAATGGTACTGTTACGTTCAACTGTACGTAAGTGAATTAATGGTACTTTTACGTTCATCTGTACGTAAGTCGAGTAATGGTACTTTTACGTTCTGTCGAGATTTCATCATTAGCATACCTGACCGAAAGGTACTTTTACGTTTAACTGTACGTAAGTGGAGTTATGGTACTTTTACGTTCATCTGTAAGTGAAGTTATGGAATTTACGTTCATCTGTTCATAAGTAGAGTTATGGTACTTTTACGTTTATCAGTACGTAAGTAGAGTAACGGTACTTTAACATTCATATGTACATAAGTTGAGTTATTGTACTTATACGTCCATCTGTACGAAAGTGTAGTAATGGTACTTTTACGTTCAACTGTTCGTAAGTGGAGAAATGGTACTTTTAACATAATCTGTACGTAAGTGGAGTTATGGTTCTTTTACGTTCAACTGTACGTAAGTGGAGTAATGGTACTTTAACGTTCATCTGTTCGTAAGTGGAGTTATGGTACTTTTATGTTCATCTGTACATAAGTGGAGTTATGGTAATTTTGCGTTCATCTGTAAGTGCAGTAGTGGTACTTTGACGTTCAACTGTACGTAAGTAGAGTAATGGTACTTTTATGTTCATCTGTACATAAGTGGAGTAATGGTACTTTTATGTTCATCTGTACATAAGTGGAGTTATTGTAATTTTACGTTCATCTGTACGTAAATGGAGTAATGGCACTTTTACGTTCAACTGTACGTAAGTGGAGTTATGGTACTTTTATGTTCATCTGTACGTAAGTGGAGTAATGGTACTTTAACATTCATCTGTACATAAGTGGAGTTATGGTACTTTTACGTTCATCTGTAAGTGGAGTAATGGTACTTTTACGTTCAACTGTACGTAAGTGGAGTTATGGTACTTTAACGTTCATCTGTACGTAAGTGGGGTAATGGTACTTTTACGTTCAAGTGTACGTAAGTGGAGTTATGGTACTTTTACGTTCATCTGTAAGTGGAGTAATGGTACTTTTATGTTCATCTGTACATAAGTGGAGTAATGGTACTTTAACGTTCATCTGTACATAAGTGGAGTAATGGTACTTTTACGTTCAAGTGTACGTAAGTGGAGTTATGGTACTTTTACGTTCAACTGTTCATAAGTGGAGAAATGGTACTTTTGACTTTCTCTGTACGTAAGTGGAGTAATGGTACTTTAACGTTCATCTATACATAAGTGGAGTAATGGTACTTTAACGTTCATCTGTAAGTAAGTGGAGTAATGGTACTTTTACGTTCAAGTGTACGTAAGTGGAGTTATGGTACTTTTACGTTCAACTGTTCATAAGTGGAGAAATGGTACTTTTGACTTTCTCTGTACGTAAGTGGAGTAATGGTACTTTAACATTCATCTGTACGTAAGTGGAGTAATGGTACTTTTACGTTCAAGTGTACGTAAGTGGAGTTTTGGTACTTTTACGTTCATCTGTAAGTGGAGTAATGGTACTTTTATGTTCATCTGTACATAAGTGGAGTAATGGTACTTTAACGTTCATCTGTACATTAGTGGAGTAATGGTACTTTAACGTTCATCTGTACATAAGTGGAGTAATGGTACTTTTTACGTTCAAGTGTACGTAAGTGGAGTTATGGTACTTTTACGTTCATCTGTAAGTGGAGTAATGGTACTTTTATGTTCATCTGTACATAAGTGGAGTAATGGTACTTTAACGTTCATCTGTACATAAGTGGAGTAATGGTACTTTAACGTTCATCTGTAAGTAAGTGGAGTTATGGTACTTTAAAGTTCGACTGTTCGTAAGTGGAGTAATGGTACTTTTATGTTCATCTGTACGTAAGTGGAGTAATGGTACTTTAACATTCATCTGTACATAAGTGGAGTTATGGTACTTTTACGTTCATCTGTAAGTGGAGTAATGGTACTTTTACGTTCAACTGTACGTAAGTGGAGTTATGGTACTTTAACGTTCATCTGTACGTAAGTGGGGTAATGGTACTTTTACGTTCAAGTGTACGTTAGTGGAGTTATGGTACTTTTACGTTCATCTGTAAGTGGAGTTATGGTACTTTTATGTTCATCTGTACATAAGTGGAGTAATGGTACTTTAACGTTCATCTGTACATAAGTGGAGTAATGGTACTTTAACGTTCATCTGTACATAAGTGGAGTAATGGTACTTTTACGTTCAAGTGTACGTAAGTGGAGTTATGGTACTTTTACGTTCAACTGTTCATAAGTGGAGAAATGGTACTTTTGACTTTCTCTGTACGTAAGTGGAGTAATGGTACTTTAACGTTCATCTGTACATAAGTGGAGTAATGGTACTTTAACGTTCATCTGTAAGTAAGTGGAGTAATGGTACTTTTACGTTCAAGTGTACGTAAGTGGAGTTATGGTACTTTTACGTTCAACTGTTCATAAGTGGAGAAATGGTAATTTTGACTTTCTCTGTACGTAAGTGGAGTGATGGTACTTTAACGTTCATCTGTACGTAAGTGGAGTAATGGTACTTTTACGTTCAAGTGTACGTAAGTGGAGTTATGGTACTTTTACGTTTATCTGTAAGTGGAGTAATGGTACTTTTATGTTCATCTGTACATAAGTGGAGTAATGGTACTTTAACGTTCATCTGTACATTAGTGGAGTAATGGTACTTTAACGTTCATCTGTACATAAGTGGAGTAATGGTACTTTTTACGTTCAAGTGTACGTAAGTGGAGTTATGGTACTTTTACGTTCATCTGTAAGTGGAGTAATGGTACTTTTATGTTCATCTGTACATAAGTGGAGTAATGGTACTTTAACGTTCATCTGTACATAAGTGGAGTAATGGTACTTTAACGTTCATCTGTAAGTAAGTGGAGTTATGGTACTTTAAAGTTCGACTGTTCGTAAGTGGAGTAATGGTACTTTTACGTTCAACTGTACGTAAGTGGAGTTATGGTACTTTTATGTTCATCTGTACGTAAGTCGAGTAATGGTACTTTTATGTTCATCTGTACATAAGTGGAGAAATGGTACTTTAACGTTCATCTGTACATAAGTGGAGTAATGGTACTTTTTACGTTCATCTGTACGTTAGTGGAGTAATGGTACTTTTATGTTCATTTGTGCGTAAGTAGAGTAATGGTACTTTTACGTTCATCTTATGTAAGTGTAGTAATGGTACTTTAACGTTCGACTGTTCGTATGTTGAGTTATGGTACTTTTACGTTCATCTGTACGTAAGTGGTGTAATGGTACTTTTAAGATCATCTGTACGTAAGTGGGGTAATGGTACTTTTACGTCCATCTGTACGTAAGTGGAGTAATGGTACTTTTACGTTCATCTGTACGTAAGTGGTGTAATGGTACTTTTACGATCATCTGTACGTAAGTGGGGTAATGGTACTTTTACGTTCATCTGTACGTAAGTGGTGTAATGGTACTTTTACGATCATCTGTACGTTAGTGGGGTAATGGTACTTTTACGTCCATCTGTACGTAAGTGGAGTTATGGTACTTTTACGTTCAACTGTTCATAAGTGGAGAAATGGTACTTTTTACTTCATCTGTACGTAAGTGGAGTTATGTTACTTTTATGTTCATCTGTACGTAAGTGGATTAATGGTACTTTTACCTTCATCTGTACGTAAGTGGAGTGATGGTACTTTTACCTTCATCTGTACGTAAGTGGAGTGATGGTACTTTTACGTTCATCTGTACGTAAGTGGAGTAATGGTACTTTAACATTCATCTGTACATAAGTGGAGTAATGGTACTTTTACTTTCTGTCGAGATATCATCATTAGCTCACCTGACCGAAAGGTCATGTGAGCTTATGGCATGGCGCGTCGTATGTATGTGCGTGCGTGTGTGCGTGCGCGCCTGTGTGTGTGCGTCGTTAACATCTATTTCGAATTCTCCTCCAAAACTGCCGGACAGATTTCAATGTTCCTTTTAGATGCATATATGAGTTGGTGCAATTCAGATTTGTTCATGACGTTGCTATGGCTACCAAAACTAGGTCAAGGTGACCTAGGGGTCCAAAAAGCTTAAAAAATCTTCTTCTCCAAAACCAATGATGGGAGAAGAAAAATCTGATGTGATATTTGGCTTCTCTAGGGTCTTAAGCCTATAGTTTGTTCATTTCGTTAAATTTGGTCGAAAAATGTTTTACGCGTTTTTGCGTTTAATTTTAAAAATTTCGTAAAATGGCTTCAAATTGTTATAACTTGAATATTTGAACAGATAATGACATGAAGTTTTCAGTTTTGACTTTTTCTTTAAATGGCCTTTAATTAGGGTCAAGGTCACAAATCAAGGTCTTGACCTTATTTGTGATTTATGCAGTTTTAGGCAATTTTCTTGCAAATATTTAGAAATATATGAAATCAAAACATTGTTAAAATGTTCAGCATGACAAAATTTAAAAAGTTACCAAGATTCGTAACTATATGATAATCCATGTAGGAGTAGTTGCCCCTGAAATGTTATTTTTGGCTTATAAATATTAAAATTGTGCATTAGCTTGAAAACTTTAATCTTTTTGTATAGGCATGTATATTAGAATATTGTAGGTATTGTCACAACAATCATTTTGATATATGATTCAAGGTCATATGTTCAAAGGTCAAGGTCACAGCTGCAAAAGAAGACTTAAATTGCTAATGGTTGAAAACTATTAACTTTTTGGTTAGGCATGTATTTTAGAATATTGTAGGTATTGTGGCAACGATCATTTTAATATATGATTCAAGGTCATGTGTTCAAAGGTCAAGGTCACAGCTGCAAAAGAAGACATTAACTGCTTATTATCTTGAAATCTTTAACTTTTTGTATAGGCAATGTATATTAGAATATTGTAGGTATTGACATGACGATCATATATAGTTCAAGTTTATATATGTTCAAAGGTCAAAGACATAGCTGAATAAGTATACTGAAATTTGTTAATGATTTGGAAATTATCCATTGTACTACAGTTATTACATGCATATTATATAAGCTAATTATAAATGAAATGTGACTGGATGTATTTCTGTTTTGTGGCAGTTCTTAACTTGAGAAAACTTGTAAAGTTTCTGTACCTAATATATTGTCTTTGAGCTTTGCAAACAATTTTAGACATATCCTCAGGTGAGCGTTAAGGCCCATGGGCCTCTTGTTTATATTGAGGTAGTCAGTTCATGGATTGTTGAAAAAAGCAATGCCATTCGGCAAGCTTACTGACAAACTTTGTCACACTAAGATCTGTTCCGATTGAGATTCAAACCTAGGCGATGAGAGCACTGAGATCTGTAAGCACGCTTTTATTCACTTGACTACTTGGGTTTTTTTATTTGCACTTGTACAATTTGGTTCTTTTTCCAATCATATCAATTATCCGGGCAAGATCCAAAGATATTTAAATTGTTGTCGTCTTGTGCTTTGCAATTGCTTCGCCTTTCCATTCGACTTTGAATATAGATAGATCCTTGTGAGTGAATGTTGGTGTTTTTCTGGCACTCCGGTTTACAACATCATATATATCATATAACTGATTTTAATACACATTATATTAATTGTAGTGTTGTTTAGATGAGTAATTTTTTTTAAAAAAAAATTATCGATCATAATATAAAGCACAATGCGATTACCCCAGTCAATAAATGAAATTTAAACAAATTATATATATATATATATATATGAGAAAATGTTGATTGTGTTTTGTTTTCATGATTTAATATTGTTTTGTGTTGTCTCGCATATATTATCTTTTTACCGAATACAACTTTTTACCCATTAAATACAATAAACACTAAAGTAAGGCTACCGCATGTTCTCTGAATAAATTTCTTATCAATAGACGTTATATCCATTCAATACATAGTGCGATAAACATGAACAGGACAAATTGCAATGTCTGTATCAGACTGAGTCATACCAAGTACGAAAAATAGCATAAAAATTGAAGAGCAAATATGTAATACGATCAATTGAAATATCCATGTATATAAAATCAACCTTCTGTATATATCAAAGCTACAGCCATCTGATATTATGTAGGTTGTAATTACCATAAATATACTCATGAATAATTAAACCAACATTATCATATCAATAATTAAACGGTTAACAATACAACTTTAGGAATAACTAAAAAAAAACAAAAAATAGCCGACAACATATATCCTATAATGTAATATGAAGCTTTAAGGCATAGATAATTCAACACAACATTGATTTGTTGATCAAAGTTTAGTGCTAAGTTTCTAAACCAGGATATAATAATTATAAGCTGAAATAGTGACAACAGTTTGATGACGAATACTAATGAGATTTTTATTGTAATATCGTATTGCAATCTCCAGTGAAAATTTTTAGATGACGAAATGCAACCGCTATGTCATCACTGCATGTGAGTTTTAAATATATATATATATATATATATATATATATATATATATATATATATATATATATATATATATATATAATTGTGATATAAAGTCGTACTGTTCAGAAGTAGTGTAAAACATGATGTTAGAAACTTGTTGATTTTGACATTAATAGTTAGTTATAGACAATGGTTAATACGTATACTGTTTATTGTAAGGAAGACCTATCTATAAAAGATAAAAATATTGAGTAATTATGATAATTACTTATTGAAATCACAACATTCCTACGTTAAGACATATATAGAAATCCTACTTTACGTTTTAGGGTTGTATATGCTCTTTATCTTAGTACGACTTTATATCATGTTTTACACTACTGAAAGTGTTCCTACGAAATAGTCATAAAGACGTATTTTAACAGGTGTCGGATTGTAAAAATAATATATGTTTCTTAAGGTCGGTTAAAAATAGATGTAATGAGAAACCAATTAAAATCAAATTGTAAATAAATTCGACAATTATCCGTTAATCATAGTTTACTATTAATTATTAAAATTGGACTAAACAAGTAAGTGATTCTGTATGGATTATTTATTTTCTTGTTTTCTGTCGGCCACGTGTACAAATGGGTAAGAATCGAATTACAACTAACAATAACAAGATAAACCAACCGCAGTTAAACGTCGCATCGTCATTTTACCAGCTAAATAAAGATATTAACTGAGAGTATTTTTAGCATCGGACTGTTAATAATACATAACAATAACTAAAATTCTAACATAGTGATACGACATGGAAGGTGTCTTATTGTTTTTGAAAAATAAAAGTTTAAATTAATATCTTTTCATTAAATAAAAAGCAGTAGTTTTTTATGTGTGATTTGGTCTAAGTCATTTTTATAAAATTAAGGGAAATTGAAACTAACCCCTGCACTTGAATATGATCAGCCGATACTTATTGCTATGCTTTGCTCGATCATTAGCAAGGATGCTCTGTAAACTGTATGGAATGGGTTCAAATCCTAACCAGATATCATTCAATTCTTTCTTTTTTAATTTCTTTAAAAAAAATTATCTATAATAATGCCCTCGTTAACATGTCTTTTTACAAATATGTGGATTTAAAAAACGATCATTTTTCTTTCAAAACACTCGTCTTGCTTGCAGAGCAAGCTATGTCATATTTGATGCGTGATGCTTGTGCATGTTAAGTTTCGTTAAATATTCTCTGCTCTTCATGGAAAAACAGAGCCGTGTTCTAATTATAAAATGCGAAATCCTCGGGTGTTTAAAAAGACATTGTTATGTCATACATCCGTTCAAGCAGGGGATAATGTACAAAAACGCCTATCAAACCCATCAAAGCAGGGCCAGAAATACATAAAAATTATTAAAACAAAAGAAAGAAGGAATGATCAACTGAATAAAATTTAGGAACAAAAGGCAGCAAATGAGATACGTATAATGCTGTACATTCCCCTCACAGGACGCGGCGCTGGTATTCTCCTTATTCTCCTTTCGATCCCAGGAAAACACAATAGGGTGGAGCTGGATTGCATTTGTCACATCCTCGCTCCGACTCGGGTTCGAATCTCATCCATTCTGGGGAATTTAGCTCATGTTTCTCGAGCACTCGCTTACGTGTCTATGATCTTAAAAAGACAAATCCAGGTCCATTTTATTACTTTATTCCATCTCACATAGTAAAGTCTAAGTATTTACAAAAAATAATCAAATGTCATATATAGTTATATTCTTACTCATTACTCATTAAACATAAAATATAAACGCGCATTACAAATAAATGGATACTTCACAAACTTACTTTATCTGAATTGAGTGTTTTCCACTTGTTTCTAGTTCTAAATTAGAGTCCATCTATAACGAAGACGGATGTTACGAATTTAGGCCTATAACGAACTAGAAAAAATTTCCCGACCAATTTACTATATAATTTATGTTTAATTGAATTGCTTATTGCGAATTGGCCTATAACGAAAAAATGCCTATAACGTAGTAAATTTCACGTCCCGTGAAAAAATAGAACGGTAAATAAAAGGTGTATAACGAAGTCACTAAAATTGATCCTAATTATGACTTACCATCGATAACAGATTAAAAAGAAACCACTTCAAAACATGTAACAGTAGAGTTTGGCGATAACGAAGTCCAGGGGAATGGACTTCGTTTATGTCGTGTTTGATCCCTGAGTGAATATATATATATATTCACTCAGGGATCAAACACGACATAAACGAAGCTTT
This sequence comes from Tegillarca granosa, assembly GCA_029721355.1. Classification (NCBI taxonomy): domain Eukaryota; kingdom Metazoa; phylum Mollusca; class Bivalvia; order Arcoida; family Arcidae; genus Tegillarca; species Tegillarca granosa. The sequence goes on along the minus strand of CM056601.1, from coordinate 36,994,427 downwards.
TAAAGAAATATCCTGTCTTAAATATCACTAGGTTGTTAACTTCGTCCAAATTCTATAAACAAGTTGGAATAGCGTTAACCTTCTTCCAATGGTCACTTCAAAGCCGAACTTTCTGGCTTAACAATGTTTAGCTATTTGTTGATAATTCTGCGATTGTGGATAATAATAGGAGGGCATTACTCACCCCAAGTATCTTTGGTAATGTATATGCTTTTTCTCAGAATAAGTTATTGACGGCATTTTACTACAATTCAATACGAGTCTGATAATATTTCAACGGGTTACAAGCTAAGTATAAAATATATCAAAATATTTCAATATTGATATATGTCATAAAATAGAAAGGACCTGAAAATAGCAGTAATTCGGTCCGAATGGTTGAGTAATTCGCGATCTTTTAAGGCCAGATCGGTATTTCTTACTGTTTTCGAACTATATAAAAACAATTTTGAAGCGAAGGGCGGTAACTCTTTTAGCCATAAACTACTTCAATCTTGATGAGAAATGTTTGGGCCTGGAAAAGAAGGCCACATAATATTAAATTATATCTTTGCATGAAAATTACGACAAAATTTTCCACCTAAATGACTATTTGTAAAAAGCTTGGCGTTAATATTGTACAATAAATTTCTGTATGATATGAAAATGGAATCAACAACACTACCACAAGTATGAATGGAAATACATTTAATTAACTACATTAATATTCCATTAATTTAATCAACTGCTATTATGTTAAATATTTATACCTCTTAAGACCTCCAGAAAATGCTTTTCTGAAAAAATGTATTAGACTTTTATAAGATTGAGATACAGGTAATAATAAATATTGAAAAAGGCACCGAGAAAAATATATGAATGATAAGAACTAAAAAAAAAAAAAATAATAATTTAAAATAAAATTTAGCTTCAAAAAAATCCTCGGATTGCAGTCTCTACAGATAAGTGTTATTTTGTTGATTAAAGAAAAAAACATGAAAAGTTAAAAAGAAGCCCTTTAGTGTAAACAATATTTTATTCATTATAACAGTACAAGACAAAAACATACATCATTATGAATATATATGGATTCGAAAACAATGGTTAAATGCCATTATATTAATCTGTCTCCAAGAATAACAAAATTACAATTAGAAAGACCGACAATAAATATTAATCTATATGATATGCACTTATGTAAAAAAAACAAAACGTAACTGGTTTATTGTTATAAATATAAATTAACACTATTACTAACCGATTATAAGACTAAATTCTGAAAAAAAATGCAAGTTAAGTAACTTATTTGAATCTTTTACTATCGATTATATATTTTTGAACTTTTAAGAAGATTTCTGTGTTTTAGACATCAGATAAGTTTGGACTACCGAATAAAAGAGTTTCTAACTTTATATTCTGGGGATGTAGGGAATTAAAAAAGTTCAGATCTTTGGCGAGTAAAATTTGGACAAAGAAGCCTTTTACCGACGACGACATCGACAATCTCATATAGTAAGTTACATTTTTTACCTTATTTCTAGAGAGATAACCAGCTGTTGTACTACTTTCCTTCAGAACGTTCAATAGTTAATAAATACAATATACAGGTAGATATAAATAAATATACATTTATAATCAAGCTTGAGTCACGTTCATAAAATCCGTCATGTTCTATATGAATATTCATTATGGTTTCAAGGTTTGATAGCATAAGTGAAATTATGGAAATAAATTCTTACTTTACAATTTTTATGTCAGAAAAAAAACATCAAGATAAAATTGATATTTTGACGAAGTATATTACCCGTGTTTTTCTTTAATTAGTTTAAATTTTAAACAATAATTAACGCTGGAAAAAGATCTTATAGTGTAAAAATCATACTTTTAAGAATAGCTCGATGATAAAGGTAATGTGTAAGTAGAGAGTGGAGTGGAGTAATGGTGTTTTACGCCCCAGTCAAGATCCTTTCACTTATTTCGAGGCGGGCAGTTCCGAGATGGTGGAGGAAACCGGAGTGCCCGGAAAAAACCATCGACCTTTGGCAAGCGAACTGACAAACTAGGATATGTCCCGAGCGGCATTCGAACCCAGGCGTTGAGATGCGCTGTGATCCGCAAGCGCGCGCTTTAGACCACTCAGCCGCCGAGGCTCCCTAACAATGTTGAAGTAAATAAACAATATGATCAAACAAATATAACACAAATCCCTGACGTTGGACAGACACTTTCAATCATTTGGTTTGTAAAATATTTTGTTTAGTTCCTTTAGAAATAAGCTTCATGTCACCAAATCGTGAACGATTAATTGTATTTCAAAATTGAATATTAGTTTGATTCAGTGAAGTTTAACGTCACATTAGCATCTTTACATTCAGCTTTTCGCAACAACAGCTAGTTTAATAATCTCTTAAAGAATTATCTTAGAAAATTATTGTTTATACGTTTGATATGTAAATGTACATATTGGTCTGTCTTGTACCAGCGCGTACCCATGTTAACACTGGGCGGGACTGGAATCGAGACAGAAGCTCTACCAGTGAACAATTGGGGTTGTTCAGAATTTTACGGCTTCAACGCATGTTTTAATGTTATGTTGTATAGATCTGCCGAGATTTGCATTAAATACGCATTATGTAACTGTAATTTTCAAATAATATTCTGTAGTTTTTTTTAACAATCGAAAAGTTCATCTAAGACATTTATATATATCGCATTTCCAATTCGCGAGTCTTCGGTGTTGAATACAATAAGTTATTATTGTTGTTATAGGATTAGGAAATGTAGATAGTGGAAGGCTGAAGAATAAAAGTTTTTAACACGAGGTAACATCGTCTTTTCAATGTAAATGAATGAATGATTTTCTTGTATCTGTTTTTTAAACAACAAGAGTTTTTCATCATTAAGGGAATATTATGCACTACACTACAGGCATAAACAAAATTACCATATTTAATCATCTAATTTTAAAAAGATATATATATATATATATATATATATATATATATATATATATATATATATATATATATATATATATATGAGAAAATTATTTGAAACATTTCTTGAAAGAAAATATTAAATACGCCATGAACTTCGATTAAAATTCTAATTCCTTATTTTTCTTAATTGTACAAACACAAATAGAACATGCCATGTGCTAATTTTGAATTTCTATTAGAATAATGCATTCAAAATCAGCACATGATAAACATATACTGTACAGATAGATAACGAATAACAGCAAAAGTAACAGTGATGCTTAACTAACCTGGAGGACCAATTCTCTCTTTCATAATTTTGATAAACCTACATAAGCTTTTTAATAGATAAAAATTAGTGGTATTAAAGTATTTAATTCCTATTTAACTTTCAACAGGTTTAAGTGGTAGCTGTTCCAACCAAATATTTGATATGTTAGTTTTAATACGAACCTGTGAAGGTAAATCTGTAATCGGTTTGAAGTACTTCAAAGAAATAAATTCGAGTAAAATGTCCCTGAAGATACAGTTTACAAATCATACCTTCCCTTGATGCTATTAGGGTCACTTTACTACTGGCTATCGATGATTAAACTGGCCGCAACTACGTCACAATGTCCGAAAATTGTCCTTGGATATTTGAAGTGATGTCTCCTACCGGAAAAATTATTATTAATTAAAAAATTTGATGTTTAAAAAAATGCAAATAATTTAGTGATAAAACAAGCACGGAACACCCCTCTTCTATAAAAATATTCATCCTTTGTACTTAATAGGAGACATCTGTGTCGATTGAAATGTCCGTGGGACATTTTTGTAGGTAAGTTATGGTAATAATTCTACAATTTATGAGATATAAGTCATTCTAATATTCCTTATCTTGGCAGTGAAGGATACACATGGTTGACCATATTTACTCACTGATAGATCATGAATGACGATAGCGGGCATGCTTCAGGTATCATAGTTACTCATTTCCATAAATGGAAGTTAGAAAACACTATATATTTGTGAGATGTTCTAGACCAAACCAGAAACTATTGACTTGTGTAACAGACAACACTTCTACCTCTAAGTCACAAACATGAGTTCTTACGCTGTATTTGTTATTTTACTTGTTTCTGTTCTGGTGTCATCCGTCCAAAGTAAGTAATATATAAGCTCTGTATAATGTTTTTAATGCTAAGAGTTTAAATAAATATGAAACTATCTTCTTGTTGTTGGATGCATATACTGCACTTAACTGTTCGATCAGTAATTAACCATTTAGACGCGTACGGTTGGGATTTTAACTTATATTTTTGTATGATCGATATATAAGCATACATACATGAAAGTTCTTCCAAAAAGTCATCATTTAAAATTTAGTTTCGTATTTTACAAAGACAAAGAAGGAATAACCAAATACATTGGTATATTTCAAATCACCATGTTTTAAATATCAATATATCAATATATATGTATTAGCAGTCATATCTGTTTCCAAAAAAAAAAAAAAAATTATAAGTTTTAGTGATTGGTAAAAATACAAATCTAACATTAACCGCTGTTGTTTTTATTGTCTTTCAATAATTAAACAATGACGATTTTTTGTTAATAGGTTATAGATTTTTGCGAGATCGATACCTCATGAGAGGCTGTCCTATAGTCGACTGTTCACAGGAAGAAGAAATCCCTTCAATCTGCAGATTCCCAACACTGTATAGTCACAACGGCAGGATGTGTCGTGGTTGCTATAGCGACTGGTGTAAAGGATACTTCTGGCAACCTTCCACGGGTCCAAAGGATACCGGCGATTCGAAAGATGCCAAAGAAATAAAAAATACCACGGAAGGAGTTGATACAAAAGATAAGAAGGAAACCAAGGATACCAATGATCTCAAAGACTCCAAGTACGTCACTGAGTCCGTGGATTCCAATGGTGTAAAAGAAAGCAAAGTCTTAGAGAATTCCACAGCATCAAAAGATTGTTGATTATTCCAATAAATTAAAATGGTGAGTTTGTATTATATTATGTTTGAGGAAAAATATTGTATATAGACGATTTATGTCCATTGGTATTGTTCAATGATTTAATGATTGTCAATTATTACTGACAATGTTTGTCAGTTTGGTATTTGTAAAATTTGATTGTGAATTATTTTTAAATCACGTGTTTAAAATGACACGTGGTATATGATTAAGACAGAAACCAAAGCAAAAAGTACTATAATGAAACTTGGGTAATATTAAATAAATAACCCATATATGTTATCCATTGAAACAGGAAATGTTTAAAATGATAATTTTCCTTATCATCATCAACTAAAAAAAAAAAAAAAAAAAAAAAAAAAAAGACCCTGAGAATCTATTTCGATTTTTTTTAAATATCAATCTTTATCAATAAAAAATATTCTAAGATATTCCGTGTGTTCTGCCATAGACTGTTTAATGACAAAACAATGAACATCTTTATTTTTGCACCTACAGCAATGCTTGAATGTTCGTTTAAACTAGGAATATTGTTGAAATCGTCTTTTAATTCTATATTTCAGATTATAACAGAAATGTGCCAAGATGAAAACCCCTAAACCGTCATTTTTGAGGAATCCAAAATGTGTTAAATTTTTTGTCAAACTACAAAGAAATGCTGGTTCATTTCTATTTATTGTTATTTTTTACAATTAGTTTACAAATATATTTATATGATTTTATATTTTTATAATAAAAGTTTTTTTTTTTTAAAAAAAATACAGGATTGTTCTTATTGCATATTATTATTACTTTAAGAATTGAACGATTGTTTCAATGTTGCGTATCCGTTTGAAAATTGTTATTGATCTAATCGTCTTTACAAAGACGACGCAGACAAATTGTAGCATCAATAAGATTTAACAGACATATACAGTCATTATTGTTTTGAAAACACACACACACACACACACACACAAACACACACACACACACACACACACCAAAAACAATAGAACCCAAATCAGAACATTAATCACAACAAAACTGTGTGGTGTTTTATTGGCTTGTTTGATTTTTTGGTATTGTTCTACGGCCTTGTGCTAAGTTTGCATATACAACGTCATCGGGACATGTACATTAATGGTTGTACTTGAGGTAAACTACTTGGTCACCAATAACACATTAAGTCCTGTACATTGATGGTTGTGCAAGAGGCAAAAGATATGGTCACCAAGAGCATATCAGGTCCTGTACATTTATGGTTGTACATGAGGCAAAAACTTGGTCACCAATAACATATTGTATTAGGTCCTGTATATTAATAGTTGTGTAAGAGGCAAAAGTGTTGATCACCAAGAACACATCGGGACATGTACATTGATGGTTGTGAAAGAGGCAAAAGATATGGTAACCAAGAGCACGTCAGGTCATGTACATTAAGGGTTGTGCATGAGTCAAAAGAGTTGTAACCAAGAGCTTATCAGGTCATGTGCATTAAGGGTTATGCATGAGACAAAAGAGTTGATCACCAAAAGCACATCGGGTTCTGTAAATTAAGGGTTGTGAATGAGGCGAAAGAAGTTGTCACCAATAACGCACATGGTCCTGTACATTAGGGGTTTTGCATGAGACAAAAGAAGTTGTCACCAATAACACATCCGGCCCTGTATATTAAGTTCCGAGCATGAGGCTTAAAACTTGGTCATCGAGAAAACATCAGGTTCTTTCTAAGGGCCGTGCATGAGGCAAAAGTCGCTTTATCAAGAACACATCAGAACTTTTCCATTAATGCTTGTGTATGAGGTATTAATAGTTGTGTTGTATAACACGACCCTGGTAAAAAGACAATGACTACCAAAATCGCATTTGGTTTAAACGAACAGACAGGTGCGTTTGCTAAAGCAAATCCGATTATTTCACTTTTATATTTGTTACAATTACTGTATCTTAGAAAGTTTTTCCGCGTTTCATTGTTGCTTGTATCTATTAGTCAAAATCACAAAGCATAAAATTATAATGGTATTCCCGTGAAAAGCCTTGTTTTTTCTATATACAAATGTTTATGTTTATATTATCTCCGTATACTATGTTTACAGCTTGATGCTTCTTACTGTGCTCAAATTTATAATAAATTTTATATTTGATATTTATTTTTATGAAATATGCAACACACACACACACACACACACACACACACACACACACACACACACATATATATATATATATATATATATATATATATATATATATATATATATATACAAGTCAAAACCAAGGCCTACGAGAGCCATGCTTCCGGTGTCAGAAATGGAAAATAAAATTGAACACTTAGTACACCGATTATGAAAGTGAACAAATAGACCATTAAACATGAACACCTCTTTTTATAATCTACATCCGTATCGCGTTTTTAAGCTTCAATCTGAAGTATTTTCATATATATATATAAGGTGAATATTCCATTTTTGAATATAAAATTTCAAGAAAAAATGTTAAATTATGCTGTTACCGTGAGTATTTTAACAATTTACAATACACTGTTAGGATAAATTAGTACTTAAAGATTATTTTCTTCGTAGGTATTCTGCGCTGGGAATTGCACATTGTTTTTACTCTGATTTTGGGATCATTGTGATCTGGACCAGGACTCGGGTATCGGTTTGTTTTATTTTTATATTCACATTATATGTGACACATTGATTTGCTTTAAATGTGTTTTTGGTTGAAGCTTAAAAACGCACTACGGACTTCATTTATAAAAAAGAGGTGTTACGTTTGATAGCCTATTCGTTCACTTTCATCATCGGTGTTCAATTTTAGTTTCCATTTGTGACACCGGAAGAATAGCTCTGGTCGGCCTTGGTTTTGACTTTTACTTTAAAGTTATTACTTCCGGTATTTTATTGGAACTTGGAATTTTCACATACGTATTGAAACAGATATGATTTCATTTTAAAATATACAAAATATATTTACTTAATTTTATTATATTTTGGTTTTAAATGCGACGAGGTCCACGTAGAAAGACAATACAAGATGGCAGATTCCGGAGAAGAAATTCCGACAGGTATCAAAGTTTTGGGGAGGGGCAACTAATTGTGCCAATTTGTGGCAAAACGTGTGAATCTGTAAATTTCATACTGAATAAGATATCCATTTCTGTAATTGACTGTTATTTGTTATTAAATGAATAATTTAAGTGTGTGTGTACGTTTTAGTCCGTTTTATTGCATGCACTCTGTATCATGGATTAGCTTGTTTAGATAGTAAACTGTTAACTTAGCGATTAGCAGCGTAAACTTTTTTTTTTACTTTCTTTAACAATTTGTGCATATGTTTGAATAACATGATTTGAAATGACCTATAATTGAAAAAAACAACATATTTATCACACACACACACACACACACACACACACACACACACACACTGAAATATTTTGAATAAGTCTTTGATGTGAAAAATAAACCCTTATACACTTTGATCCGTAATATTATTTCTGAAACATGAAAAAAGTTTCCAAGTATATTCTGACCTTCTTTAATATTTTACTAAATATAGTTGTTTTGGTACAGGTTAGATTTTTTAAAATTATTTTTTCAGCTACAACTGAGGAAACAGACTTAAACTTTATAAGAACTACTATAATTATACCAGGTTTACAGACTAAGAAAGAATTGCTGCTTGTTGGGACACAGAAACCAGACAAAAATGCTGATATCAAAACAGATTTTCAGTGCAGGTAAATAGATGTGCGTGTGTGTGTGTGTGTGATTTTGAGATTCTTCCCTTACCTATACCCCCCCCCCCCCCATTCCCCACATTTACACCCATGCTGTGTTAGCAAGGCATTATTCTAAATGACTTTTCTGGATTTACTTCAAAAAGTTACAGAAGTTATTGGTAAAAAAATAATTTCTAGTGGTCTAATTCTTTTCTTGTCATCCTGAAGTTAGGGGAGAGAGAAATCTAAATCTTTGCTGGTTTAAGGGGGAGACAATCTAGAGTTTTAATAGTATGTAAAAGTACATGTACTTTGTAAAACAAAAACTTGTGTTAAGAGAGAAAACAGTGGTACTCTGAGAAAATTTGTTAAGAAATAAAAAGAAAAAAAAAGAAAAGAAAAAAAGTTTAGGTAGATTTTTTTTTTTTTTTTAAACAGGACTGTTAAATTTTCTAGCCCTTTTTAGTAGCATATGTAACATTAACTTGTACACTTTTGTGCTTATTGTTTTCTGATCAAGGTTAGTTCACTTGCACAAAGTGCATTTATAAAGACAAGCTATTTAGTGGCATTTGAACTCTTTGGTTAATAGTACAGTTTGAATGATTCTTTGAAATACATTTAAACCTAATGCCAGAACCAAATAAAATAAAACACAGTTTACACATATAACTGAAACTCCGTTAAATTTACTTTTAAATTATCAAAGTATCATATTGGATGACAACTTCCAGTGCAGTAGTATACAGATTTTAAATGTATTTAAAATATTGAACTGTCTGGAAATAGCAATGATAGTGCAATATCTTTCATGTGCTGAAAGAGCAAAAAAAAAAATAAATAAATAAATAAAGGACAAAAAATATGCCAATTGTAAAACTTTGAGCACAAAACAGTATGACAAATGATCAATGGGATATTATATAAATACATTTTGTCTCCATCAAAATAAATAAATCAACATTTGAAATTAAATATTTTGTAGATAATTATTCATTCAAGGTATGAAAATTTTTCAGATCCATTTATTTAAGAGCAGTGATGGAAATGTTACAGACATAGAACCATTAGTGATGAAGTTTTATCTCTGTTTTTTTATTAATGTCATTAACTTCTATTGATTTGCTTCCTGATTTCTGTTAATGATTTGGATAAAGATAAAAAGGAAATGTGTTATGTTACCTATAAGTGTATGCTTACGGAATACATGAATTGAATTGAAATTATTTAGCCAATTATTTAGTATACAGATCTCTTATAAGGTTTAAGTACTTGTTTATAGTATTTTAAATAATTTGTTGCTTTTCGAAGGTCATTTGAAGTAACAGCAGAAATTAAAAATAAGAAAGGAGTTGTGAAGAAATATCGATATAAAATTAAGAAACTTCCAGGAGAGATTGTACCAGAGAAATGTAAAGTTGAGGTAATATATATTTTTTATTACTTCAGACTAAGAAAAATTTAACACTACCATTTATTTTAGACTAAGAATGATAGCGTCAAAAATTATGCTACATTAAGCTAATGGGAATAATCCGTACATACATTTTTGTTAGAGATGAAATTGAAAATATACAGTTTAATGTGCTACATTGCAACTTTGGAATGATGCTAAACATACATAGTTATTTTCAGAATTAGACTACATGGAGCAAGTTTGTAAATAATAAAATTTCAGCTTACCTATCAACTATACTAGTAATTTTCTGAATGATTATATAAAAACAGTTTACTTTTTCTTCACATTGTAAAGAATCATGCTACTTAGAGCTCATTTGTAGAAAAAAAAAAAATAATGAAATGATTTTAATGTATGAATCCGTATCCATATGAAGAATATCAAATATTGCAAGCTATAACGCGAGAACTTCAATAACTCAAACATTTCTTTCAAAAACAAGATAAAGCTCACTGATATTAATGAAAAGCCAATTAATGTTTTGATATCAAGCAAATGCAGGTAGTTGTTAACTTTTAACTGATTGGTCCCACATCTGAGTCTGTTCTGATCTTTTCACTTTACACAGCTATGGCAACCAAGATGCACACTTGTTTAATTGCCTTATAAACATGAGACCGACATTAGATTTTTTTTAGCATCTTGTCAATTTTATGTAATATTTTATTTTACCATTTCAGTTTAAAAAAGAGCTAATCATATGTCATCTGGCAAAGAAAGAAGAGGAGTCCTGGGCTGTGCAATTATCTAAATCTGGTCTCGAACAAGACATGGACTGATTTATCAAAATTATTGTTACTTAAATTCATTCAATACTTACTGCATGTATTCAATGGATTTTCATTTTATTAAGTTTCTTTTTTAGATTTGTATCAGAACTTCTAGGTATTTAAGAGTAGAAATCTAGATCTGCATTATCACAGTAACATCACTTATGTAAATAAATGACTGACAAGCTTCTTTTTTATAAATTAAATCCTTTTTTTTACATAAATATATAACTTGAAGATTTTCATTTTACATAATTTTTCAGAATTTCTAGATGATAAAACGTTTTGGAAGAAAAATCTTGATTAGATTACAACTAACAACTTATAAATACTTGGTTGTATTAGTGAAATGGACTAATGTGATTTGTTTAAACTTAATAATTCATTTCTTTTCTGAAAAAATACCCTGTAATGAATACATTTTGTCAAGACCAAATTTAAAAATATAATATTTTACAGAGATAGATCTGGTTTTATTAAACAATTTTAAATGCAATAACTTTTTTTCAATATTATGTTAATATTTTAATTAGTATATGAAAGTATTCGTCATAGTTTTTGTACATGTACATACAAATGTCTAAAAAAAAGTTGAAACGAGACAAAGATTAAAACAATACTTGTTTTAGGTCAATAAAGAAAAATCTAGTAAAAATAGTGTTTGTTTGGGCAAATTTCACTCCATGGAGTTAATCTGTATATTGATTATTTTTATTTATTTATTTATTTAATTTTTTTCCATTATTATTTTTTCTTTTTTAAATTTAAAAGCTCAATTGGTATAGAACAACGCAAAGAAACAAGCTTTTAATTTTTTTTTTTTTTTTTGATATATTTAATGCTTATTCATTCATTGCAATTACACGTACTTCTATTTTATTATTGAGAGTTACTTCCCTTTACTTGAATTTTTTTTTATGATGTGAATTATGACGGAGTTTATTTATTTTCTTGAGTTCTTAAACAAAGTGTTCTTCCCAATTATTTTTGTCTTCAGAATTAATAAACATTTTATGTTAATCTGATATTAAAACAAATTTTTTTCTTAAAAGTTTACAGTTGTTTACATGTATATTAATGTAGTCATAGTTGTTAGATTACATTATATTGTATATTATTGTTACCTAATTTTATACAAGGATGTTTTCAAATTTTTATCTGTATTTAGATATATCCAAAAATCTTTTTGAATGTTATTTATCAACAATAGTTTGTGGGGTGGTGAGTATATTTACTATAAACTTGTTTCTTGTTGTCAGAAATTTTGAAAATATGTGACTGCTTGATAAAGGTTTGGAAATATACCTAAAAGGTAAGGGGAGATTTCTGTGGTTCAATATTTTTGTTATAGGGACCAGGGCTACAGTAAAGCTAGATAAAAGTAATTACCAGGGCCTTGAACTGCCGATTTTTAATTAAGTATTTATTTTGGCAGTATACTTGTATTTCCCTCTTGTTTGAATAGTAATTTGATAGGCTGTAACAAATCGAGTCCCAGGTTTTTATAAAGCAAAGAAAATATGTTTCTATCTGTGATACTTTTCAGTTTAAATTCTGATATTTAGTTAAGTAAAATGGCTTAAAGATTTTGAAATAAACAATTTTTTTATATTGTATACAGTATTTTGTTAAGGGAATTATTGTCATTTAAATACAAATTAACACTGAAGTAAAAAGTATTTAATTGCATGCTGTTTTAGGTAAATGCACGGATATTTCATATAATATTAAGAGCAATGGCCTTGGCAACAGATGGTAAATCAAACATTATCCATATGATTTGTTATAATTACCTGCAATTATTGTGTAGTACAATCATAATAAATTACAAACAATTATACACATAATGTATTATTATTATGTAATATGGAACTCTTTTGCTCCCACAAAAAGTTATCAAATTAATCATGACGAAATGTAAGCATGTCTGTTGACAAAAAATTACTAATTACCTATTTAGTATTATTCAAAAGTGAAAAATTGGGACAAAATAAGTTATTCATCAATTATTCCTGTATAATTACATAGAAGGGAATGAAATATCTGACAGGTTTCCTCTCTTTATGCAAGGGGAATCAATGTGAAATTAAGCTACAAATTATGGCACTTTTCTAATGGCTACATCATAACTAAAAGTAATGAATAAAGAATTGTATATTAAACAATTGGGCAAATGTTTCCGCTCAAAAAATTTCGAGTACTCTTTGGACCCTTAGAACAAGTAGCCTAGGCTACCAACTAACCCCCCCCCCCCCAAAAAAAAAAAAAATAAATAAATAAATAAAAAAAATAATAATAATAATATTTGTAACTGCTGCTTAAACGTTTTCTCATCATTAAAACTATATCCACTGTGTCTTATTGTCTATCATATGATTTTTTATGTTCAGAATTTGATTTGTTTTTGCATTTTGAAACAGACTGTAATAGATTACTGTAAATCACAGATATTTGCTATAAAGAATCTGAGAAATGTTATGACTCTTCACTTAAAGAATCTTCCTGTAGATGGATTTGTTGTTCAATACCAAATCTAAATTTACATGTTCCCTCTATTTCCCAGATCACGGTTCCTTCATCTATTGTAAATCCCCGATTTCCTTTTTCAGCTTCTTTCTTCATAATTTGAGCAAAATCACCATCAACAGATTGAATAAAAGAATTGTTGTCTCTAAGATTCGTTATGGATACCACCACTTGTCCCCTGATTTTAACTTTCATTTTATAATTTGCGTTAAACTCTTTTTCTTTCACAACCATTTCAGCAGTTGTACATGTTTTGGAAGGAACTTTTACAGTACTGTCAACAGCCCATGTAATAGATTCCTCATGTGTGTCCTCAATTCCTGTTTCCATGTGTACTTCTCGTCCAAATCCCGCGGTAATGGCGGCGACTTCTTCTGGTAGACCTAATTTCATTTCGACATGGAACCCTTTAGTAAATCCCTTAGTCATGTTTGTGGTACTGACACAAGCTGTTGTTCTTTCTGTTTGAAATGAATGCTCTTGTTCATTATTTGTGTTATTTTTGAAAGTCGATTTAAACACAACTTGGGCTTTGGGTATGTCTGTCATTACTTGGTCAGAATAATCAGGTTTTTCGGTAACAAACCGAGTTCTACTCCAGTTTACGGCTAGATTGACGTCTTCATAACGTAGTTTACTATAATCTTTTGACCTCGTTTTGAGAAATGAAGTCCATGCCCATGCTTTTACAATGTCTTCTAAGTCAATAATGTTGGCCATTTCGTCTGAAATTCAAAATAATAATAATTGTTAGACATAATTCTCTTGGAAGTACTTAAATCACACCACACTGCTTGTCCATCCGACGTGTCCTGGCTTTAGCGGCCCAAGACGCCATTGCCGCTTGGAACTTGAGCCTATGTCGCTTGCAATATCTCGTGAAAAATATCTCATTCAACCCCACCCCCTTCTTAAAATTCTTGATCGTTGTTGACCATTCTTGTACATGAATAGGACTTTAAAAGATTTTTAATCATTTAATCATCTTTCTTTAGCTTAAGCAAGATCATACAATGAAGGAAAGCACTTTTGTGATCTAAACTAGAACCAGCTGGTTGTATAATAAACAACAGTCAATTAACCATTGCTGATATTGATGGTAAGTTCAACCAGACTACTCATTGGTTTCTGTTTCGTTTAGAAATATAATGCGTCGCATCAGTATATTTTCAGCTTTTAAAATCAAAATTTTATTATCTAAGAATTACACCAAACACAATGTACAAAATATGTTGTGCTTCAAATTGTGAAAGTGTTTTCTAATCTTCGTTTGTCTTCCTACTTTGCATTGTAGCAACTTTTAGAATGAGAATTCGCTTCCTGACAATGTCAATGAAAGAATAAGATACCGATCATTCATTCTATTAGACAGGAAGCGAACAGTAAAGCAACACTAGCGAAATACTTTGTTTTCCGGTACTCAGTAACTGAGATCTTAGCTTGCATTAGCTACAAAGAGAATGCATTCAAGATTGACTGTGTATTGATTGGTTAAAAACAAATGATTGCAAATTGAAATATTACGCGTTTTTGTTTGCTAATAAATTTTAATTCAATTACAGCTATCACTACAAACGTTGAATAAGTTTGTTTTGATTTTTAAACGTCACTTAACGGGACGTGTGGTGGTAAACCTCTTTCTGTTTATCCGTCCGTCTGTCCGTTAGCTTTTGCTTTTGCTTGTGCATTGAACTACTATAGTTTTTAAATGTTTTGAA
Source organism: Tegillarca granosa (assembly GCA_029721355.1). NCBI lineage: Eukaryota > Metazoa > Mollusca > Bivalvia > Arcoida > Arcidae > Tegillarca > Tegillarca granosa. The sequence goes on along the minus strand of CM056601.1, from coordinate 36,979,317 downwards.
ACTTTAAAGGTGTAAAACTTATGACTTGTGAATGCTGTGTAAGTTTTTTTTTTCAGATTGAAAAAACAAAATGGCGGCTGTCGTCCATCTTGATTTTTATACTACCCATTCCTTGTGCATTAAACTTTTACAGTTTTTGAGTTATTGTTTTGAAACCTTACTGATGTGTTGCTTATGACATGTGGATACTGTGAAAGATATTTTTCGATTAAAAAAAAAAACAAACAAACAAAGCTGTTGTCGGCAATCTTGGTTTTTTTTACTGCACATTTCTTGTGTGTTGAACTACTACAGTTTTTGAGCAAATGGTTTGAAACTTTACAGGCGTGTTACTTACTGTGGAAACTTTTTCCGATATTAAAAAAAACTAAATGGCTGCTATTGACCATCTTGGATATTTATACTATACATCTCTTGTACATTGAACTCCTCGGTCTACAGTTATTTCAACGCCTATCACTTGACAGGATGTATTAAAGTATACGGCATTTGTCTGTCTGTCTGTCCATTCGTTAGCTTTTTGCTTGAACATGGAACTACTTATTAGTTTTTAAGCAAATGTTTTGGGACTATGCATGTCTTTACCACTGACAACAGTCACCGACATAATTGCTTTACGGTGCTCTTTTTTCACTTGGCTTTGATAATTAAAAGCAAGAGTTTTAAATGGAGAGAGAGAGAGAGAGAGAGAGAGAGAGAGAGAGAGAGAGAGAGAGAAACAACACATAACATTCACAAAATTTTATAGTATTATTAAACTATTTAGTATATTAAATACGTCATCTATTCCGACGTGCATGAATAAAATATCAACAGATAGCAACGCTAACGATTATAGAGGATATTTATCTAATACGCTTTATTTAACAAGAATTCGACCTGAGCTCGAGGCTGTGATTTTCAATTAAACTATGCCATTCTTCGATATTTTCAGTCTCGTTTTCATCAATATTACTAACAGGCGTATCTAATCAATTTTAATTAATAACGGTGGTCTGAGAACATGTATTATGAGAAGAAAATGGTTACGAGTTAGGCCAAAAACCCACGTTAAATCTAATATTCCGTGTCAAATCGAATTTTCCGTGTCTGATTTTTTTTTTCCCCCAAATTTTACTGATCAATCATGAAACAGCATAATCCAAATGTGAACGTAGATGACAATCATATGGTGATTTTATTTACATGTATTTATTTATTTATTTATTTATTTTGGGGGATTCAAAATTCTGCACTTGACATAATTTTTTGACTAAACCTATATGAATAACATATTAAATTCACAACGGAATGTACTGCCAGTGTTTGGCTATGCTACTTGTTTGTTTTAATTTTCTAAATGTAAAATATCATATATAGTTTAAAAAGTGACGAGAATAGTTAACCCTTGGGATTTAATCGTTTTAAAATTGTGAATTACAGTATTAACTGAACATTTCACTATAGTAGGCTAGATAAGACAATATTAGGTCGTGAACGGGATCTAGCACGTGATAGTGTTGTCGTCTGGTTTATGGAATAATTATGAGAATGAGCATATTGTGAAGTATAAATCCCCTTTAATGGTCATCCTATTCACGGGCTTTTTAAGATCAGGACAAACAAATAATTCACAAAGTATTATTAAGTTTTGAAGTAGATAAAGAGTTCTTAAATTTATCGAAAATGAAGAATTTCTTATGTGGTAGTAAATATTTACTGAGATAGTTAACCGATAGAATTACTTATTGCAAGTATATCAGAATTTTCAATAAGTGATTTAATATTTTATCGATTTTTTAAATGAAAAATGAAAAATATTTAAAGCTACATTCACAGAAATGAACAAACTGGAAAAATCGGAGAGAGAGAGAGAGAGAGAGAGAGAGAGAGAGAGAGAGAGAGAGAGAGAGAGGAGAGAGAGAGAGATATGGAATGATTTATGACTGTTTTGAATTTTTATTAAAAAGAACATGTCAGATAACTTTTTCTAGGTGGTTAGTACTCATCTTTGGACGGTTAATAACAAAGACTGGCATTTAAGATATGTAAGAAACATTAAACTGTCACGATAGTCTTGTTTCATTTGTATGGTGGCTTATTTCTGACATCGACATAATTTTAGTCGACATAAAATTATCTCAACATGTCGACTTAATATCTTGGCAAGTCCAGATAATATCATGGAAAGTTGTGATAATATCATGAAAAGTTGTGATACCAAAATAAAAAGTTGAGATAATTAACACGACTTGCCGCGGTAAAAATAAGTCGAGATATCAAGATAATTATCACGACTGGTCAACATGAGTATCGCGGCAAGTCGTGTTACTATGGTGGCTTATTTCTGACATCTACATAATTTTAGTCGACGTAAAATTATCTCAACATGTCGACTTAATATCTCGACATGTCGACTTAATATCTTGACAAGTCAAGATATTATCACGGAAAGTTGTGATACCAAAATAAAAAGTTGAGATAAGTAACACGACATGCCGCGATAAAAATAAGTCGAGATATCGAAATAATTATTACGACAGGTCAACATAAGTATCGCGGCATGTCATGTTACTTATCTCAACTTTTATTTTGGTATCACAACTTTCCATGATAATATCTTGACTTGCCTAGATAATAAGTCGACATGTCGAGATAATTTTATGTCGACTAAAATTATGTCGATGTCAGAAATAAGCCACCATAGTGTTACATATCTTAACTTTTATTTTGGTATCACAACTTTTCATGATATTATCTCGACATGTCACGATATTTAGTCGACATGTTGGGATAATTTTATGTCGACTAAAATTATGTCGATGTCAGAAATAAGCCACCATACATTTGGCCATACAAACAATTAATGATTGTCTTTTTGTGGGAATAAATATTTCAGGTATCTATACTCCTTCACAATTCAAACATTCGCTGTATTTACCTACATGTATGTATATAGATATCCAGCCTTCCGGACGAATAAATATTTACAAAAACAGAGAAACTCTACCTTAAAGCTGCGGGGAAAGCAATATTTACGATAAATTTATACAAGTATATGTACTTATATACCCAGGCCTCATATTGACGTAACACTCTGCCTCTTCAACATTCTTGTTCCCTTGTTAAAAAGTCATCAATGTCGAATTATTTTTAAAATTTTTGTAACTGAATGAAGGAATGTCAAATTGATATTTAATTTAAATTTTTGTGATTTAAAGAGATGTGAAAAACATTAAATAAATAAATAAATAAATAAATAAATAAATAAAATATACCCGAACCATCTTTTAACCCTTTTAAAAAAGTACGAATAATATACTGGTTGGTAGCCAATCAGCCAACCCTCCCCGTCTCTCTCTCTCTCTCTCTCTCTCTCTCTCTCTCTCTCTCTCTCTCTCTCTCTCTCTCTCTCTCGTTTTCACTCCCTGCCAACCAAATATGCAACAAATGAGATCAATTGATTGATTAAAAGGCCGGTTGCGAACTCCCATCATCATTACTCGTGATATATGAAAGCGCTGGCAGTGTAAATCCCCTTTACACGGTTTTGAATCCCGTGACTTTCATTTCGAAAGCTGAATGGTGTCATATACCAATTTTAGAATTTTATCATTCAAAAAATGGTAGATGACAATATATTGATACGAAAGTGAAGTCAACAACTGTTGTAAGTCTCTTTCAGGATTTGAACCCGAACTTTCCATTGTAGGTTAAGAGACAGATATGTTGGAAATAAAATATGATGGCAACTTGTATTTTAAAACGATGCACGGCATGACACTACATGAAGATGAATATCCGTTTACTGTCGTGAGGGTCCTTGTTTTGTGATTCTCTGTTGTTTAAATGTATCCTATCTGAAACACATATATCATTGAAATATAAGGAAATAAAGATAAGTGAAATATGATAAAAATATTTTAAAAGAATCGAATTAACATGAAATACTTTATATTGCTGAATCGGAGATATACATATATCAGATTTTGTTTTAGATTAAATAGTGTACATTTTTTACCCTTTATTGTTAACTCAAATAATTCGTCTTTTTGCCCAAATAGAAATGTGTAAATTTTGTGTATTATCGTTTTAAGAATAAAACTCTATCCCGGCATAAGCAAGATTCCATCTACGTGTATGTAGCATGTAATATAATACACATGTATAATACTAATATTATGAGGGCAGTCATTTTCAATTACTGAAACCGCTGGGAATTTATTTGTGCATTATTGGAAAACCAATTCTCACAGGAATGTTACACATTTTATTTGATTTGTTTCGGTTCTGATTGATTTAGACAGTTTATTAGCCTGTTCTTGGTATATTATATTATTTAGACAAGTTTACAGAGTAAATATGAGTGTTTTGGTTTTAGTCACAAATCGATTTCATTTTCCTATAACCTGTCGCTTGATCACAAGGAAACCTTTAACCCAGCTGGTGTTGTAGTAAACGTACTTCTAACCCAAGTCATGTAGTTAATATATTTAATTAAGTGTATATTTAAATTTTGTTTAACAATTAAGTTGGGGAATTTGTATTAATCATTTGGCAATCACTTTGTGTTGTAAAATTGTCAATATTTATATCCATTTTTCGCGGTGGATAATTTGTTACTCTCTCTCTCTCTCTCTCTCTCTCTCTCTCTCTCTCTCTCTCTCTCTCTCTCTCTCTCTCTCATTTCTCAGGTGTTTTTAAAATTTTAAACTTTATTCATTGTTTAATTTCCTCTTTATTATAAGCATGAGAGCAAAACGTAATTGTTTGGTATATATCTTGGTTTATTACACATGATGATGGGGACAATCAATGCAAAGTTTAAACTATTACCTATCTGAATATATATAAAACACAACGGTCGAAGAATGAATGAATGAATGAGAAAGAAATAATAATTATAACACTGCTGGTCCTGATCACAAATTCCCTACGGTTCCTACACAATACGGCGTGTGTATGCATGTCAGTCTCTCATTTATTATCACGGTTCGTTAATAAGTAAATCGGAATTGTTTAAAAATGTGTACTTAGCTTGTTTCCTGTAAGTATAACATATGTTGTACTTATTAAGGAGTTATAATACATCATGTATCATCTTCAAGGGGAACATGGTTTTATAAGATATTATAAAGCTCATATCTCTCTCTCTCTCTCTCTCTCTCTCTCTCTCTCTCCTCTCTCTCTCTCTCTCTCCAGAAATTTGGATCTCTCTCTCTCTCTCTCTCTCTCTCAAGAAATTTCTCTCTCTCTCTCTCTCTCTCTCTCTCTCTCTCTCTCTCTCTCTCTCTCTCCAGAAATCTCTCTCTCTCTCTCTCTCTCTCTCTCTTCTCTCTCTCTCTCTCTCTCTCTCTCTCTCTCTACAAAAATTTGTATTCTCTTTATTAAAGCACATTTTACTTCTAGAGTACACAGGAAAAATCCGCAAATTCAGTCCTTTATAAGAATGTTTACTATTTTGTAGTTTTGTTTTTACTAATACATGTAATAACAAATTCTCAGGTATGCAGTGACTCTCCTTCTCTTCACGAGAGAGAGAGAGAGAGAGAGAGAGAGAGAGAGAGAGAGAGAGAGAGAGAGAGGGGGGGGGCAAGAAAATTGCGAAATGATGACGGTAAAACGATGACTTGATGTAGTACAACGGATTAGATACTAAATACGTTTGGGTATGCGCCTCCTTGCCATCTGGGCCTCATCATACCAGAATAACTAACATGTATATACAAATCCCGGAAAATAATTAATACAAATACCTCTCACATTTACGGCGTCTGTGAATCTTTATCTTACCGATTAAGTAGTAATGAGCATTATCTTTACGCACCAGTGTTTTTAATTATTATTATTATTAATTTTTGAAATGTTTTTGATTTTTATCATATTTTTCGGAACGAACCCTGCTTCTTGATAACAGAACACACAGAATGTAAGAAATGTCATATATTAATTCTAATAAGCAACAAGGGAAATATTGTGAGAATAATCTTGAAATAATTTATTTTAAAAAGCAGTTGTTTAAAATGAACTGAACCCTGATGATTTGGATATCCGGCTGAACAAGATGGCTGATTGTGGATTGATAACAAGACAGAAATATATATTGTTTTACTATAAAATTCATGTACATATAACTGACAATAAAACAGTTAAACGTAATTTACGCAAAATTATATAAGTTATTAGTGATATTTCCGTGTTACAATATTGTCATAAATACTTATATTTTTGACTGGAATTCCAACAGGCCAAAAATATTTGAGACTGGTCGAGGGATTTTGTTGTGTATTAAATACACACGCGTCTTTCTCAGCCTTATAATTTTATTAACAATGAAAATAAATCTGAATCGATTTATAAATCGATGACTTTTCTGATGATGCTACAGGTTTTCATACCTGCAACATTTTGCGGCGCTTCACCTGGAAATTATTTAATGTGTTACCCTTTTTATATTTTCTGAAATAAATTTCATGAATTTAAATATTCATTTCTAAGTAATAAATTAATGTCTTACCTGAAAAGAACACTGGTCAAATATTATAAAATCCTTGAATAAAATTAACTGGAAAACTAGAACACTTCACCTTCATTAAGAATAGGAAAAACATTAATGACATGCGTATTGTGAAAAGATGTTAGACACGTGTTAGCCAATCCGAATTAAGGTATTGGGTCACGTGCCATACTACTACAATCAATACGACCAGCCGACAAGATCATTGTTATTTAATTTAATTAGCGGTATATTTGTCGAAGAATTTCATTAGAAATATAACCTTTTAAGATCCTGATGTCATGAACGTCAATCATGGATTATGCGCCGAAATTACAGTTATTTTACTAATTACGATTTATATAGATATCATGAATCCGACATTTGAGTGAAAATAATATTCAAAAGGGAAATGTAAAATATGACAATTTTTTTTATCTCAAAGTGGTACTCCCCCCCCCTCTCTCTCTCTCTCTCTCTCTCTCTCTCTCTCTCTCTCTCTCGAGTTGAATCGAATTATTTAGTTTTGGTAGTACTTAATTTAGTGTCTAACATTTTCATTTTCTGAATGAAATAATCAAAATTGTTATGACAAAGTTGTCACACACACACACACACACACACACACACACACAAAATTAAAAAAAAAAGAAATCAACATGACAGTAGACTGTTTAAATCATAGATGTACACATGCACATATAAGCTTTGACGCGCTACACTTACAGTATTTGCGTGTGTATTTTATTGTTGTAATGCAGTTTGACACCAGTCGCTATATAATTATACAATAACACTTTTTTATTAACGCACATCTGTGCCATATGATTAATTGTTAATCATTCGCAACAGGTGTCCGAGGAATTGCACAAAAATCATGAAACGGAATTATAAATGTGAAATATTAATTAGCCGTATGTGTATATGATCAAGAACGGTCAAATATAAACAAGACGAACCAATCAATAATAACGTTCTGTGAATGAAAATTTACTATAATGTTTGATTAACAATATATTATTTGTCAATAGAAACAGGTGTCCATGAAATAACACAAAAAGGTAATCACATACTAGAAAATATGTTTGAGAATATTGTTCGCCCATGGTCAAGTACGGGCAAATACGGACAAGGCTAGATAATAAAAATTCGGATAATCCATTTATATAAGTTAAAACACCAAGTGACATTTAAGTATTATTTAAGCCGCCTTTTGTAGTTAGTTAATCTCATTAAGTTAATATCGACGGTTGTTCAATTTCAACTTCAAATTTCTTTATTTCTCTTAATTGAACATTTACAATACTAAGAACATGTTATATAATACAGAATATTAACATTTGGATGCGTGAGTTAACAATTATATTATAAATAAATCAATAAGAATAATAATAATAATAATAACAACTAACCTGTAGCACTGACGCTTTAAAAAATAATGCTAATGAAATTAACAAATTATTTAATAATGACAATTTCTTTGTAGAAGTCAATAAATTGCATTTCACAGAATTTTGATTTTTTTCTTTAAAACATAGGTATATAATTTTTCCTTACTTCATTCAAAGGTTTACAACATAAAATGTAGTGGTATTCATCTCCAATATCCTCTAAACATTATGAACAAATTCTTTCTGACTGTGTAATATTACACCGTCTACAAGTTTCTATAATTAATTTGTGATTACTTGTTCTATGTTTACTTAAAAAATTATATTTATAGCAGTTAAATTAGATAAAAGATAGTAGTGCAGTTCAAAATAATTATTAAACAATCTATATGAAATACCTTTGGATGAATTATATTGATATCACTGTCCCAGTTCAAAGTCAATCTCTATCAGCTAATCTCCAAACTGTACAAACTTACATATAGTTATATAAAAAATACAGTACATTTTGTATTAAAAATTGTATACATTGTACTTAAATTGCAGGTCCAATGGAGTGAAGTGGGGTGGAGTAATGGTGTTTTACGCACCAGTCAAGATTTTTCCCTTATTTCGAAGCAGTCAGTTCTGGGGTGGTGGAGGAAATCGGAGTGCCCAGAGAAAACCTTCTGGCAAATTGACAAACTTCTCACACTAGGATCAGGCGGTGAGAGGTACTGTGATCCGCAAGCGATTTAGGTCCAATGGCAAACAGAACACACACACACACACACACACACGCTCTCTCTCTCTCTCTCTCTCTCTCTCTCTGTCTCTCTCTCTCTCTCTCTCTCTCTCTCTCTCTCTCTCTCTCTCTCACTTTTGATTAATTCGCTATAAACTGGGGGGTAAAATTGTCTAAATCCTTGAGTGTAAAAGTTTTTTTTTACTGTGATCAATTTGTTCATGTTAGTAAAAGTAACCTGACCTATTGAACATTTCGTTTGATGTCATTTTAATGTGACAATAAACCGTCAAGTTTTATTTATTATTATTATTACTTTTATTATTAATAATAATAATAATAATAATAATAATAATATTATTATTTTTATTATTATTATTATTATTATTATTATTATTATTATTATTATTATCATATACCATTTTTTAAAAAATATCATTAAATACATTTTAAAAAATGGTTAATGTTAATATACGATTTTTAAAAATGTGTTTAATTATAAAATTTAAAAAAAATAGTATATGACATGATGACGATGATTATTATTATTATTATTATTATTATTATTATTATTATTATTATTATTATTATCAACATCATCATCAAGGATGATGTTGATCTTTATAAGGAACTAAGTCCAGGCTTGAATGGGTGCATTAGCCAACTAAGAGAGATAACTCTGTAACATTTCATCCAAAAATCTGAACAAATATAATATATTATACAAAAGTTGCTGAGTGACAACAAAAGCTTGGTACCACTATAATGGACTAATTATGTAATATTTGGTAGCTCGAAATGAACTACCAAATAATAATAATAATAATAATAATAAAGTCGGATAACGACCCTAACACACTAAGCAATAACAGGTTCTATGGTTGTCGTAGGCTTTGACTCGATCTCTCGATCAAAGCAGCTCATAAATTATCATTTAGATAAACGTGGTCGGCTGCACGTGAAAAGCTTATTAACTACTACAAGAAGCTTTCTCCTTTAATGACAAAGCACAACTTTACAAACAGATCCGATAGAATATACAATATCGATGAAACGGAGATAAACACTCAAAATAACCCCTATAAAAATGTTTGTAGCACTACCACAAAGGCACAGACTGTTACTGACTTGCATTATTTCATAAAAGTTCAAAAGTAGCAAACTTCAGAAAAGTCTTCTCTGGCAGCTTTTATAGGCGCTGTAAATGCCGTCGGTACCCGTATGTTAAAGGGGAAGAGTTGTAACACTGATCTTTTAAGTGGATGCTTACCTTGAGCTGAAGGTGAAATGTCGAAGACCGGTTAGTCAAATTCATCAGTGTTTCATATCTACCGGACCAACTTTTTTTGTAAAACACGTGAATGTGAAAGATTATAGCAATGTTCCTCTGTTGATATTATATGACGGTCACATGTCTCATATAAATTTGACTGATTGAAATAAAAACTCACTGTTTTGTTTTTTGGGCTTCCACCTCACACGAGCCATGTAACACAACCGCTTGATGTTGCAACATTTTCGCCATTTAAAGTTATGTATTCCGAAGAATGTGATACGTACTTAAAATGAATCTATGTGTCAATATTTCGAAATATCAGACTGCAGAGTTCACTGAAGACAATGTCAGCGGAGAATCTTGTTTCAGCATTTCGCAAGACTGGTTTTTCCCATTCAATGATAAACTAATACTAATGGCGATATTGCACTAGAATTTATCTACACGGATATGCCTTCCAAAGATAATGATGATGCGACCGTCGCGGATTTGCCTTCCCACGAAGATGAGACAGATCCTATTTTTAAGGTTTCAGTTGAAAATACTGTTCCTATATTGAGGTTTATTTTTTTATTTTTAAAGTTACCAAACAACATAAAGTACCGTGATACCATGGGACCCAAGGCTAATATAATTATTTAAATTTACAGTAAAAATATAAATGTTTCATTACATAATTCTGGAATTTGCTTAGTTATTCCGAATTTTCTCTAAATATCACGAACATTTTGCACACACAGCTCATGTAAAATAGAAAATTTAAAGGGTATCCAACATTATATTTTTCTTTTTTATATTTTTAATGACTGGTCAAGCATAACTTGATTGATAACATTTAAAAAAATGGGGTTTTTTTTCATAAAAAGCTTCTAGATGCTTGTGAAACAAATTGTCTTGAGTGTTACCAGGAAAGACATCTAATTGGTTTTCAAACATTGTATCTTTATTTTTTTTAAATATTGCAGGATTTATTTACATACTCTCTCAAATTTGGTCAGGTATGTACTATCTACAATTGCTAAAATATCAAAATTCGTCTGGAAAGATATGCAGAGTGCCGTCTATAGTTAATAACAATGTATGAATAATAGTTTGAAACTAAACGTGTAGTTTAATTATTTTTATTAATCTAGAAAACTGATGGAATTTATACACAATGTAAGATAGATAACTTCAACTTGAATTTTTTAATTAGGATCCAAAATTTTTACAAGAGTAGTTCCCCATTGCACACGCTCTGTGTTCCAAGTATTGTTTTCGATGTTTTAACCAACTTTACGTGGGGTTAACTTCAAATTCTGATTTAGATTCGAATAATATTGCGTACATTATTGTTAAGATTGAAGAATGGTATCGGGATGATTTATGTTTTATGCTTAAAAGCTATTTTTGAAATCCAATCATTGTATTGCTTTAACAAATCAAAGGAAGTAAATCAAATATAACACCATGGTTGGAGCATGGGTTTCTTTGGCTTTATCTTTTTTCAGGGACAAAATGTTCACTGATGTCTGGTATAAAAAGAGAACATGGCACATGAAAATGCAGCTACAATAATAATAATTAATTAATAATAATAATAATAATAATAATAATAATAATAATAATAATAATAATGATAAACAACTTTATTGCGCAAACACAATGTACAATATTAGGGCAATACAAAAAGTAAAATTGAACAAATGAACAATAAAAAAATATCCGTGTTCTGTGTTCATCATCTGGCACATCAAAATTTAACTGGTATTTATGTTATATATTTACTACCCCTGAGCGGGCACCGCTGCTGGTGAAGTAAAACTCCCCGAGAGTATCCATAACTCAGTAGGCAGTACTTTGTGCTGTCAGAAAATATACCATTTAGCAAAATTTTCAGTTGTCCTAAATTTCTAAATCTACCTTATAAAACTAAGGTTTGTTCCCTCATGCAAAGCATTCCTTAGCTGGATTTGGATTTAAATAATTTTGGAACTTTAGATTCATAAATTTTCAACTTTCTGGCTTATGTTTTTTAACTATCAAACTTTTCGGTCTTAGTGTCACTGATGAGGAATGAATTTCCGAAATGTGCACATCTGGCACATCAAAATTTAACTGGTATTTGTGTTATATACTAGTATTTACATAGAATGTGGTGTAAAATCATCGATGGGATGTTATTATACACAAAATAAACCTTTAAAGCTACATCTACCTGATGTATAAGAGCTAAGTGTCTTTGCAAATAACACCACCTGTTTCTCTATTTCAGTATACCATACAAATTTAGTTTATGCATAATATAAATAGGTTTTCGTGCAATTCAAAATTACGCTACGAAACAATATTCAAGCGAAGTTGAAAACTCTGCTGTTCTTCAAGCCCTTGCTAGGATACCCTGGAGTAATATTTTCTTCCGATGGAGCAAAAACACATAGTATGCTGTTTTTTTTCTCAATCTGTCTTCAAAATGCTTCAACCACAAGCATGTTCCATAAGTTACAAAAAATAAGTCGCGATATTGAGATAACTATCACGAGGTCAACATGAGTATCGCGGCATGTCGTGTTATTTATCTCAACTTTTTATTTTGGTATCACAACTTTTCATGATATTATCTCGACTTGTCAAGATATTTAAACGACATGTTGAGATAATTTTATGTCGACTAAAATTATGTCGATGTCAGAAATAAGCCATCATACAAATTTTTTTACTTGACTTTACGTTTAATTTTTCGGGAGCTAGTAATAGATAACGTTGAGTCCGGACTCGCTGGAAAATCTCTCCTACTGTATTAAGATTGTTTTAAAAGGAATTCATAACTCAATTTTCTGAAATTGCTTGGTTGACACATTACCTTTTTTAAATGTACTATCATTCCAAAATTTATTATACAAGCGTTTTCAGAATATATTTATACATGTATTTATTTAACATTTTCATTATTGTTTAACCTGCAAGTAAACGTCCAGTCATTAGTGTCAATTGGTATACTAGTAGTTTGTTTTCCATAAAGGGATTATTTCTGTACAACTTATAACATTTTAAGGGATTGGAATATAAAACATTGATCAGAGCATTGGTGTTTTTTAATTATAATTCATCTTTGTGTGAAATTAGAGTGGTTCTGATTTACTGTTTTGTTCAATATTGTTAGTTACTTAAGTTGTTTTCATTTATGGATCATAACAGAAGGTATTTGAGTCTTGCCGTTTGCTTGACGTTTTTACTACATGTGTATTTATTATCGGTTACTTATTTTCATTATTATTATCATTATCATTACCGTAGTTGTTTTCTTGATATGGCCTTTATTACGATATAGAAGCATTTTTTTTAATTTAAAAACATCTTGTTTTACTGTATTCATATTTTTACACTCCTTACGTTTAAAATATTTTGAAAACGAGTTTATATAGGCAGGCTGTGGTTACTTAATCAAAAACAACAACGATCAAAACTTATTGAAAAAAGGACAAAAATGACAAAAACGTCTTACTTTATCCTGCAGCAGTAAGGATATACATTAGTGTTGTCTTTATTTGTAAGTAAATAAATATTACTTTGGAAAGTAATAATGCTAAATAATAGAATCTTTGTTATACCTTTAGAATAATCAATTAATAATTTTCATTTATTCCAAAACTGTTTTGCTTACATTAAAAACACTGCACTTCACTACCTGTGGAATTCTTCCAATTGATTTAAAGATAGTTAACTTTTGGGAATAAAATGATTTTCCATGATTTTTTTTAATGATTTATATGTTTCATTATTTATATTACAGAAAGAAGCTTTGTAGTTTTCATCTGAATATTTTATACTTAAGTCATGGGTATTAGATCAATCAATATGTATATCATTATTATAGTCCCTTTATGACGAACAAATGAAACCTTTTTCAACTGCTGAAACCCTTCAATGAGTTCTTTAATCGATCTACATAAAATGTCTATGATATGAAGCCATAAATGTTACATTACCGAGAACACAAATAGCCTTGTTTAATAAAACGAAATGAATTTGATTGAAGGCAAGGAAAGTGCCAGAATTTGATCGGAAATTAAATAATTGACGTTAGTGCCAAGTTGATTAACTGTGAAATAAAATTACCACTTTTGGGTTAAATCTTTATTACGCTATTTGCGTATGTTTAACTCAATTTTCATAGAAATCACGAAACATTTTCAATCTTAAGTGAACCCCCTTGAGAGGAAAACTTATTTTGATATTAAGAAAACTAATGTTTTATCTAGAAAAAACATAATGTTCTTTAAATTGTTAAGTCTTGATGTTTGTAAAGTAAAAACAGTTTTTTTTAATGTATTGTCATTTAAAAGAACTTGTTTAATATAGTAATATTAATATTATTAATTTACAACGTGTACATTTTGGTACTTACCTATGTATATTAAATATGGGATGTCAAACATTATTATTATTATTATTATTGTTGTTGTTGTTGTTGTTGTTGTTGTTGTGAGAAAATTTAAAACTTATATTTTTATATTTTGTAACATTATAAATCTCATTATGTTGTGACATGTAGAGAATGTTCGGGTAATGGCAAAGTCTCGTATTATTCTGACGTGACCTATAAAAGGTTAGTGGAAATCTCTTATGGAAATGTCTCGGTTTCTGTACTGCTTGACTCATGTCTTACGAGCACCTTGTACTTTGATGTATAGGTATAAACTGTACTCCTTCATCCCCAATATTACCTTAATATCCGAGGAATCTTCAGTAAAATTGATCTGGAGTAGATTCATATAACACTTAGTTAGATTTATTTTGTTCTTGTCTACTTTGTCTTTAAGTCTTGTCTGTGTAATCGGTAATATATCATCTAAGATCAAGAAAACAATACCAATTGATTTGTTCAAGAGAGGTTTAATAAGACGATCCGGTCATAATTCTTGCATATACAATGTCTCAATGACAATTTATACGGATTTATTCTTTGTTAGTAAGATTTGTTGGGATAAAGTTGCTTGCTAGATGAAGATTAATGTGTCTTTGTTTTATAATTAGTGGTATAAAGAAGAAATTATTTTTTGATTTGTTTCTTGTTACCTTCGTTTTCGAGTGATATGATCAAGCTGGCTATTATTGTGATTACCAATAGGTAAAGTTTGTGCTTTGATTTTGTAGTTTATTTTTGAATGTAATTTGGACAAGTACTTAATTGCTGCTGATTATTTTGTAATAAAGTATTTGTTTTTGGCTTCTAAGTAGAACACTGAATAAATTACCAATAGAATTCACCGTTTTAATATTTACGACAACTCTTTAGATGGGACGTCTAATGCTATTACAAGTATGTTGAAAAACATTTATATGAAAAATGAAAACAGCAGTTTGTTTCTGTTTTAAAGTGTGATAACGTGCCATACATAAGAAACGTCATCTCATCTAGAATCTTAATGTGTTATCGTTATATATGTCTCACCTCGCTGCCGTTTTGAAAACGACAGGATTTAATCAGCTAACTTTATATGTAGTCGGGCTGCCTACCCACTGTGTCTATCTTAATAGCCAACCATTTTTTAGCTCACCTGAGCTGAAAACTCAGATGAGCTATTGCTATCCATCTTCGTCCGTCGTCCGCACTTAGCGCACAAAGCACTTAGTGGGAAAATTGTTAAAAATTATATATTTGTCAATATATCTTGAAAACTATAAACTTTTTGTATAGGCATGTATATTAGAATATTGCAGGTATTGTCATGATGGTCATTTTGATGTATAGTTCAAGGACATACATTCAAAGGTCAAGGCCATAGCAGCATGAGAAGAAGTTAAGTCTTATTTATCTTGAAAACTATTAACTTTTTGTATTAAATTATTGTAGTTATTGACATAGTGATCATTTTGATATATACTTTAAGGATTTACGTTCAAAGGTCAAAGTCATAGCAAGATAAGAAAACTGAAATCAGATTATTGTAGGTACATGTATTAACATGACGATCATTTTGATATATGGTTTAAGGTCATACGTTCAAAGAACAATGTCATAGCAAGATAAGAAATTGAAATGGTTAATTATCTTGAAAACTATTGACATTTTGTATAGGCATATATATGAGAATATTGTAAGTATTGACATGATGATCATTTTGATATATGGTTCAAGGTCATACATACAAAGGTCAAGGTCATTATCTTGAAAACTATTGACTTTTTGTATAGGCGTGTATATTAGAATATTGTAAGTATTGACAAGGCAGTCATTATGGTATATGGTTTAAGGACATAGGTTTAAAGGCCAAGGTCATAGCGACATAAGAAAAACTTTATTGCTTATTATCTTTAAAACTATAAACTTTTTGTATAGGCATGTATATTAGAATAATGTAGGTATTAACATAATGATCATTTGGATATACATGTATAGTTCAAGGTTATATGTTCAACGGCCAAGATTAAAGTAGGGTACGAAGGTCAGTGTTATAGCAAAGAAATAATAATGAAGTTGTTTATTATCTTGAAAACTTTTGACTTTTTGCATAGGCATGTATATTAGAATGTTGTAGATATTGATATGATGATGATTTTGATATATGGTTCAAGGTCATAAGTTCAAATGTCAAGGCCATATTTGCAAAAGAAGACTGAAATTGCTAATACTGTGAGATTGATATGACAAGCATTTTGATTTATGTTTCAAGGTCATACGTGTAGGTTCATAGGTCAAGGACATAGCTGCATCAGTATGCTGAAAGGGTTTTTGATTTGGAATTTTTTTTTTTATTGTTTATACATGCATATTAGGTACTCTAAAATGCAATTTGACTTAATATATCTGATTATATGTTGTGACAGTTCTTAACTTGAGAAAACATGGAATGTTTCTGTACTTTATATATTGTCTATTGCACTTTGAAAACAATTTTTACATTTACTCAGGTGAGCGTTAAGGCCCACGGGCCTCTTGTACATATATGTTAGACTGTAAGTAATTTTATATGCTGATGACAAAATCATTTTATTTGAAAGTGAAAAAAGGTTTGATATAAACTGGTACATAGTGGTGAAAATAAGTTGTCATATACATATATTTTATATAGAGTAATTCTTCAAAATAACATGGACAAAAGTGTTTGATTCAAAAGTATAAAATCAGTTTTAGACTCATCTGGATTTAGCAATGTTTGGCAAGATCAAGGTATAAATGTTAACAAAACTTGGCTATTAAATGCAGTAGAACATAAATTAAAAGGTCAGTTTATACAATCTTAGTAGTCGCAACTAGAAAATTCACAAAAGCTACTACTTATAGAACTTTCGAAAATATTTTTTGGTTGAGACACATTACTTAATTTTTTACCAAAATATTTAAGAAAAATGTTCGGAGAATTTCAAACCTCTAATCAAAGACTTCCAATAGGAAAAGGCAGATGGTATAATATAAGAAAAGAGGATATGATTTGTAATTTTTTGTTATTTGAAATAAGCTTTGGGATGAATTTCATTTTCTTTTTTAATGTAAATTTTTTCACAAAGAGAGAAAGTAATATCTGGACCAGTTTAACATCAGTAAACCAATACACTAAAATGTCTATTTAACTGTCACAATTCTGATGTGCTACGTAAATTATGTTTATTTATTGAGAGAATACTTATACCTGAAATATTTCATATATTAAGTTAAATACATGTTCAGTAGCGTTTAATGAGCACAGCACTACATTATTAGAAATTGTCAAACAATTGTAAATTAAGTTAATATTGTATATAGTGTAATGTAACATGTTCTTTTATTTATGTCGTATAATGTATTATGTTCAACTTATGTACCACCTCCGGTGGTGTTGAGCAAATACATTGAACTTGAACTTGAATTTAAATTTACATTTGATGCCATTTTCTGTTAGAAGCTGTGCAAAAAATGGTCATTTAAGAAGTGTACAGTGGTGCTTGAGTGAATGCATCGTCGGATGTTTTCGATAGATGATTTTGAGATCCAAAGAACAAATGAGGCCAATTTAACCATGATTATTTTTTATATCTAAACTCAAAACCGCACAAACCAAATCATTTTGAATTTATATTAGTTTATTTAAATTGTCTGCAATAAAAACGTATCTGTTTCTTTGATTTATTTTTATGTTATAATTGTTGTTATATATGTCACATACAAGCGGATGGTTATCGTATTAAATATTTTTGATGTCTGTAAGAAAAGAATACATGTACTTCATTTTTAAAACCATACCAATACTCTCTTAAGTGTTAACAATTATATCATATCATATCGTATCATATCTGAACAATTAAGTCATACTTATATTCAGAGATTTAATTGATTAATGATGATAACGAAACTTTTTACTACTGAAAATACAAATATATTAACTAACTGCAAATGTGTATCAGTCGATGGTAGTACGTTCAATTACAGTCTGTAGTATGCCTGGATTATAACATACCAAGTCGAATTGCACCCACACCGAAGCATACAGAATTGGTAGTATTTAGATCCGTATTTTACTTTACACTCACAAGACATAAGCTAAATAATAGATATTGGTACACAGGGATTTGTGTCAATACATATTGTATCGGATCAATGAGCACTTGAATCACATTCATCAATTTTGCCTGATCTTGCTTCTTTCTAGGAACCAAACACCAATAAAACTGTATTTTCCTGCTATTTGGGTTGATTTAAACAACAATAAATTAGACAAAAATATTGTTATCGTTTTTTTTTCATCTGGGTTATTAAATACAATACTTTCAGACCTGGTGTAGAGGTTAGCTGTCCGATTAAGCTTTTGTACCTTTCCGGTTAGACGATGGCAGAAGAATTTATTCATCAAGGTACTGCCCAGATACTTATCTTTGTAAAATCAACACAGGAAGCATAATAATTTAAATATTTGTACATTGCTTTGCGAATGTGGTTGCATTATTGCCAAATATGCGGCAAACAATCGGACTATGTCATCTATAATTAGTGCCTTTCTTACGTTGCCATTGGACCATTTGTGTGCAACGGTATGTTTTGTGTATCAGCATGAATGGATCTTCACAAAGCTGACTAATGTGAGAGGCTTAATAAATCTATTTATCTATAAACTGTTAAGTTTAATGTTATTGTTTTAGTTCGTTGCTTTATTGCATATGATTCCGTTTTAACTGTTGCAACTAAATTCAATGTGGATAAAACTTTAAACTATTACCATTGTATATAATCCAGGCCTGGGTTCGAATAACACCCCGGCACATCCGTGTTTGTGAAAAATTCTCAGTTTGCTTGCCGAAGGTCGGTGATTTTCTCCGACAGTGCAGTAACACACTCTAATGCATAATGTGAAGTTTAAGTTTCTTCTGACTTTTTATGACATTAAAGGTCATTTGCACTTATTTTGAAGAATAATAGACAGATCAAATGCAATGCGTTAAAACTATGTTTTATTTATTTATCTATTCACCAGATTGTGTTGTGCATGATGAGCACTCTTAAAATCTCTCTATTATAAAGACATTAAAACACCGCATGTTGTGCACCGGTTTATGTAGTGTTCTCTGCATCATTGTCACTTTAAGAAGAGGTTAACATCGAAAGTCAATGATCAAGAGCAAGTACAGAGAAAGAATGGTATAGGGTAGACCGTAACACAAAACTACTCAAATAATAAAGGTCATGAAAAGGGACCGCAAAATAATAATTTTTTGAATTGTCGAAACCTTTTTGTTTTTTTTTCTTTTTGGTATAAAAATCGAAAAAAGTAGATGTACTTATAAACTTTTTATTACAATCTTGATAGTTTAATATAATCAAGTCTAAATAATGATTCATCACTTAAATTTAAGTTATTCTGTTGTTCCTTGAAAAAGGTAAAATTCAAAAAACATTTTCATCTTATTGTTAATAAAAAATGGTACATCACTAGAAACTATTCCACCACATTAAAAGTCCCAATCTACTCCTGTTCTTGTATATTTCCAAGATTTCGACCCGACAGCTGTTTCATTTTTAAACCTTTCCAAAATAAGTCTGTTTTCCCATTGAAGTACAACTTTTTACGGATTTTTGCTCTAAAACGTATCGATCTTACAATGGCGGGAGGGTTAATCTGCTCAATATCCCTGACCTTTGACCCTTCCCCAACAATTCGACCTATAAAAATGAAGATACACGATTTTCTATTTTACATCATAAATGCAACTTACCTTTTTGAAAGTTCTCAACTAAGAGCAAAATTATTTCATTGACAATGATTGTTTCATAATTTAACATTAGAAATATTATTTTATATTAAAAATCTAACAAAATGTAGTAAATAGACATGTTAGCAATAATGCAATTTGACGAAATTAAATAAACATTCCTTAGTGATATACTTCATACAACTACATGTAATAAGTACACTAAATAATTAAAAACGAAAATTACAATTAGTACAACTGTAAATTTTTATTTTACAATTATAACACTGTTCATGCATTCACAATTAAAACGTGCGATTTTCTAGGACAAGTAGTATCGCATGCTTTAGTGTCAAAGCTTTTACAGAGCTTAATCATTCAAGAGTACTAATTATCGTTTGTGGTCATTATATATATATTAGGTTAAAGTCAATATTGATTCATTATATCAGCTGGAATCAACATGCACATAAGTGCCAGAACAGATCTGTGGTAGCCGGTTTGTAAACTAGAATTGATGAATCAGCAAAACGTTTACAGAATAAGAATTGATGAACCACGAAATGTTTATGTGAGAACTTTAGTGCTTCCTAGCATTTCATAAAAGAACAAACAATCATGATTACATAAAAATCAGTTTAAACATTAAAACAAGATTAACCAAATCAAGCAATTATGATTTTTAAAAAGTCATGGTTTTTTTTGTTATTTAAATTGTGAATATCAGTCATCACATGCTGATAGTCGATCTACGTATTAAAGTAAGTAAATCTTACAAGTAAGGAACTAATTATTATTTAAAATATAATAATCACCGTAAAAAAATTCTAGTTTTCTGTTTTTCTACAAGATTATAATGTACATTTCAAGGAAGTTGTTACGGATAAAAGCCAAAAGCAAAATGGAAAACTAAATGAAAGAAGTGTTTTGTAGTACTTCTGAAGCCAAGCTATTTTACTCCTTCAATACATAAATGAAAAAAAAAATAAAAACGTATAGTGAAACTAATTCTCTGATTAACTTAATTCTGTCAATACTACTACATACCATAAATTTATAAAAATACAAGACTGACATCACTGTCCATATCATGAGTTGCTGAAACAAACGTGTTAATAAGTGTTAATGTTAGTAATAATTTTGTATATATAATAACTTATACGTACCAGAAATATGGAGAGAGAACAGTGAATTTTTGGAAATTTTAAAAACTTTAAGTGTAAGTATAATTGAGACAAATCTTTTAACTGATAACATCAGTGGTTTTATATGGAATTGTAAATTACAGCAACAATCAATAAGATAGTGGCGTAAAGGTTTTATTTCTGGAGACGTTAAAGAACCATATCGCATTAGATTGACATAATGTCTTTATTTACAATTTACTTCTCATTTTATTAAATATCATTTCATGTTCCTTACGTGGTAACGATTTTTTTTTGTAAATTCTGGTATAGTAAGTAATGCTTAAAACACATACAATAATACTTATTGTGTCGAGATGGTTTATTCAATGTTCTCTCTCAATTGTTAGTTTGTTAGTAAAAAGTAAGTCATATCATTATGATACATACTCACAACTTAAACTTCATGCATAGCAAACAATTCATTAGTACATCTAGCAAATATAATGTAAAATCATATAGTTTTTGACAAATTAAAGGATGCAGTAATATAGACGGTTAATCTTTTTATTTTCTTGTTGTCCATTTGAAGAAGGGTATGTCTATTCTGTAAATAATGAGTTGCAAATGTATATGGGGGTAACATTGCATAACAATAAACTGTCTCATGAACAAAAACTGTTAAAATTTAAGACTATATTTATTTTTTAAGAAAAGCTTAGGTGTAACTATTGAAATTAGTTGGCAAATAAAATTTATCAAAAGTAAAAATGTTTTCCTTTTATAATAAAATAAAAATCGGGGGGGGGGGGATATACTCTACTTGACCGAGGTTTTGTATTTATGGCAATATTGCGAACGCATTTGAATTGCACCATTGCATGGGTGCTTCTGTCAAAGTTTTACTGTTATATATCTTTTGCTTTTGAGTAAAACGGTCGAAGACAAACATACACGCATATACACAGCTTTGTTGCATTGAAAGCTCGCAATGACTTAAGTCATTAATAGTCGATTCAATTCATACAAAATATCAAACCTGACAGAACGGCAACAGTCTCTTTACTCTTTCCTATTGGTATCGATATTTTGGTCTCATGTAACTCTTCATGTCTGTCATGAAATAAGATAAATACAAACCATTAAATGGTTTTTTATGTTATTTTTTATTTATTTTTTTTATTTATTTATTTATTTTTATTATTATTATTATTATTTGTTTCTTCTAAAAAGAGTTTTTCCAAAATTTATCAACACATTTTAAAAACTTGATGCTTATCAAAACGGATCAATATTAAATCTATATTAATATATGTTTGTGTAACGGGGGAATGGGTGGGCTAAGAGTAATTACGAATCACAAAGCCTCTCGTCGCCTATTTATCAGTTCGATTGCCAAAAGTCGGTGGTTTTCTCCGGGTACTCTGATTTCCTCCAACATCCAAGAAGTATTTAAATGAAAGAACCTTAAATGAAAAACGCCATACTAAACTTCACTCCAACTTTATGTTACAGATATATTACACAAATACCTGTTAAATTTTCATGTGCCATATGTGCACATTTCGAAAAATTATTCCTCATCAATGACACTAGGTGCCGAAAGGTTTGATAGATAAAAAGTTGCTTCATTATATTGAAACATTTTTCGTTTTAGCTACAAAACTTTGTGACACAAAGTCTATTTTACGTTTATGATAATACTATAAACCTTATGGCATTGCTTAACAACATGGATATATGAACGTCTCGCTTTTCTATCATTATTAGTCGTCCAAAATATTTAGAAATAAAAATTTGAATTTGGGAACCTAAACCTCCTGATTAGACGAAACTTGAATATTCTGGGCAACCAAAGCACAAGTCAGAGTTATAAAATAAAAGACTAAAAGATTTATTTAAAATTTTAAAATTTCAGAAACGAAAATACTACATTATTCAACAGAGAATTGATAAACAACTTCTGGTGGATCATAAAGGACAGTCTATGTGAAAATGTCATCAGCATTGAATGCTAGGTGTAATAGAACCCAATTAAAACTAGGGTGCCAGGAGAATACCAAATTGTTTAATTTTAATTGTTCTCCAATAAAAAGTGAAAAAAAGTGAAAAAAATGTATAAAATTTGCGATTAAATTTATCAATTCAGTTGCAGAGTTGTAGAAAGTCCGCGTCGAAAACGGGAGGTCGGGGGTTCTGATCATGATCGGGTCATAAATAAAACTTTTAAATTGATACTGCGATTGACAGTAAGGGAACAAAGTATCGAGTGGTTCATTCGGTACCAAGATGTTACTGGGAGTGAGTAGTATCTTTGTCAGCGGCATACAGATGTTAAGATCTAGCGACTTAGGAAGAACTTGCTTAAGTGGGCGCTTGTACAAGGTAGAACATAAAACAAAATCGTACAGCTAACGAATACAAGAATTAATCTTAGTTTAATCCTTAGGAATTAATAATCTTGTTCTCATTGTTCTCTTCGCGAATAGCTGAACAATTGCTGATACGACGTTAAACAACATTTCAACAAACCACCAGCAGCTAACGGACTGCAAAGGCATTGAAACTTATCATAAATTTAAATATATAACTGTAGTGATAGTATATTTTATTTTTAATTGTTTCCATTTTAAGTTTCGAAATTTAATGCCAGTCATATCATACCCATTTTGTGCGATGTGGTTCTGTGCTGGTGTTGTGCTTTCAGTCGGCCCAAGGTAAACACCGCCAAAAGGATCATCGTCATCATCTTGAACAGACTTTGTAGAATTTAATCTAGTTAACTGAAAATGCGTCCTGGAACTATACAAGATTTTAGAAACAGATTTAGAAACAAGGCAAAATACGATTTCAAAAAATACTATTATTTTCACAAAATTTTTACATTCTTCAAAATAAACTAAGAGGTAACTGAAATTGGTTCAAATCATGCACAGAGTTAATAAAATCATAAATGTCCAATATAAAGAATTTTTGAAAGTCGTTTAATGAATAGGAACAAAAAATAATGTCTGTTATCATTACTAAAATGCATTTGCATACGGCTTTCTAAAATATATGTACAGTCATTCTAAATGACGCTAGATTGCATATAGATTCACATTAGCTTCACAAAAAAGTAGAATTAAAAATCGGTTAATTAAATTGTAGACAAGAGGGAGAAAGCTATCGCAAAACTGGTTTCAAAATTCAAACATAATACCAATTATCTAATATATCTCCTCCTTCTATATTTGAAGTATCTGTACTAGTTGTAGATTTTGTTGAACGAAGAAGTCGCCTCTGTCTTATAGGTGGCGTCTCAAAATTCCATGTACTTGTGTATGCACTGGCATCAGAAAACGTTGATATATTATCATTATCCGTCATGGAGGAAGCTGAAATATCGATATTTAAAGGGGGTTCTAGTTTATAGTCTAGTTATTTATAGTACAAGATTGAGGGGGCATTTTATTTTTTAAAAATCTTAATTTGTAAAATATAATTATACAGACTTTGAAAAACCAATTTTAAATCATTGCCTTATTATTATTATTATTATTATTATTATTATTATTATTATTATTATATGTTGTAGCAGTAACAAGAATTTAATGTCGGTTAAGTATATTCTAAAGTAAAAAAGATATGTTTTCGCAATACTACACTATCTGCATCAAATCTAGTATAAAGCAGATCAAGTGCACCAGGTGCAAATTGAGAAAGCTAATTGGAAAAAATATATAACCAAAGTCTTGGGAATATGGTGTAATACAAAAGTCATAAATCTCTTTAAAATGTTTTTATTCTAAAATAAAACATCCCTTTCGTCAAATCATATGGATTACTTTCATGTAATACTAGTTTAAACACTCAAACATCGTATTGTATTTTGTAACACTGAAAAAATTATAATCTAAGTATTTGCTCTTAAAGTTATCGATTTTTAAAACTAAAAGGAAAGATATTTGAACTAAAACATGTACATGTAAATACCTACCACAATCAAGCATACCACACAATACAAAACATGATATTCAGCTTAACAAGACAATGAAATAAAACTTATATTGGCATCACTGATTATAATTTCCCGATTCTGAACGGAGACAGGTGTAAATGTTCAGATGTGTGATTATACCAATATATAACTTATCCAGATACTCTGTTAAAACATTTGAAACTAACAAGCTGGTTTTCTTTACTTTGTCTGTGATTTGTTTTTTCTTCAATAAGTGTATTTTTTTGCAATTATTCCACAATATATGTCCATAGTATTCCGATTTCTTGATTGAATCCGTTGTCAAATTTGACAAAATACCTCAGAGTTTTGGATTGACTAAGCTTATTATTAACCAAATTCCGTTTTAAATCCACGTTAGAAAGATATAAAAAATATCAGTCTATAAACGTATAATTTGTTTTGAATAGAACTAAGTGTATTGTAATACGGTTTATTGAATTCGAGACATCAAAATCTGTACGATATCAGGGGAAATCTATCTACTGAAAGTAAAGCTGATCTTATACCTGTAGATAATTTACTAGGTGACATGTCTGTCACTCTTAGTTGCATAACTTTTCTATGTAAAACTGGTTTGAAATCTATATCATAACCACTTGAATCTTCTCCAAGCTGATCCAGTAGGTTCTTTATTTCATGACTTTTCTACAGGATAAAACGACACATATTCCATTATTATAAAATTGTTTTCAGCGTTGAAAATAATGCACCGACTAATTATCTGCTGATTAAATAAGAAAAAAGAGTAAGAGGGTTTTTTTTTTTATAAAAGGACTAAGTAAATAAGTCGTAAGACACATGAAACACTGAATTTGCAATTGTGAAATCTCAACATTGCACCGCAACCGGAAATAGTTACTAATTGGTGTGGTATTGTCAGTAAGAAAAATATCGGCAAGGTTCAACATTTGTAAATAAATAGCAATTGATATTTGAATACATGGCCTTGCTAATATTCAATTAAAGCAAATACATGAAACATTAACAAACTTAATAATGTTTCGCCCATGAGCTAATGACATTTAACAAGCTTTATAACTCCCGCCTAGGGCCTTATCGCATTTAACAAACTTAATAACCTCCCGCCTGTGACCTTATGATATTTAACACACTTAATAACCTCCAGCCTAGGATCTAATGACATTAGCTATGCTTAAGAACTAGGCTTTAATCATAGCAATCTTTTACAGCTTCTTCATTTTACCATCCTAAATCTAGGTTACACTTTGTACACACCTGACTTATAATCTCTCTATATTTTCTATTTTCATCTGCGACATCCCTTATTTTCTGTTTTATAGTTTTACCACCGGGTTTTTTATTCTTGCCTTTTCGTCGAAGAGTTGCTCTCATTCTCTTATTGTCACCTCTTGGATCCCTTACCAGTTCATGTAACTGAAAACAATTCAAGCACAGAAAGCATGATTCAGACGGAGATGTATCTCAACATCAGTCCTAATAATTTGTAACAGATTTGAGTCGCACTGATTTCTTTGGGGGACACATAAATTGCACTGCATGTTATTGAAAGCCAATTTCATCATAAGACTCGAAATCATGTGATATAAAGTTATATACATTTCACATTTCTCAAAAAACCTGCGAGAACAAAACCGTTAGATCAATAAAGCAGTTAAATCTTGTTTATTTGACCAAACGAAATGTAAATAAAGATGCAGTTACAAATCAGAAGCAGTCAGGTGATATAAGTTCGAATTTAAAAGTTCTAGACGTATAAAAAAAGTCCTACCTTTGGTACAAACACGAGGCATAATGTTATAGTGGTACAAAATATAATGAAGAGGCTTATGATTATAAATGCTGGATTAGGTTGGTCTTTGATGATAAACGATACAGCTGCTCCACATATACACATAATAACCACATTATAGACACTCATACCGATATATTTAGAATCATTTAATGCAGGTATAGTAACTTGTCTTGTTTCCCATGCTAGGAAACAACCAAACACCTGTAATACAAAGTTCAGTCGTTAAAGAAATTTAAAATGAGAACTAGTAAATTTTAGTAAAATTAATCACCACTCAGTCAAAATTCTCCTTCTTTTATCGATCTGTTTTGAGATAATAGAACAAACATATTACTCACAGAAGCATAGACTTACGGCAGGTAAACAAACATTTTTCACACTTGATCTGCAAAGGATTCAACCTTTTGGCACGAAGTGGTTGTTTTATCTGTAAATGAGTTTTCGACAACCCCGTAACTGAGACCCGGATATGAAAATAGATAAGTCAATGTTGCATGAAATATCTTTCTTTTTTGTCTCTAATGTTGCTTTTGTATTGTCAACTAAGGTTTTGTCAGCTACAAATTGATTCTTCTTTTTAAATATACTTATTTATATAAAAGATATAGTTTTATTTAGCATAACTGATATTGTCATATCTGATGTAATCAAACGTAAAAATTGCAGAATGAGAAATAAAAATACACAGCTTACTAAAATGGACTTTGCATTAAAGCCACTAAACACGTGTCATAGAAAAATACAATGTTAAGTATATAAATATAGAGATGACAATGTATATTTTTAATTTTAGGACAGTACAGTATTGTTTTGGTTAATGTTGCACATTAAAAGAACACTCTATCAGAACTATTTATCCATTTTGCTAAGAATGCCAATATCAACAAAACGTATTTTATACTAAAATATTCAAAATTTGTTTTTAGGAACACAACAGTAGTGTTTGTTAACAAACAACAACCTCTGTCAAATAACCAAATAACCGCCTTGTTCACTACTCAATGCATCCTCTGTCTCTATACTGAAATGTGAAATGATGCCATTGTCAACGGCACTTTGTTCATATAAAAATATAAAACAACCAGTCATATGATGACCAAAGCAGTTTCATCATTATGCCGTTGAAACTTGCTTTATAATCAATGCTTAAAAACTGTATAGCGATAGGTTTGTTCAAAGTATTTGTTAATATGAAGACTTATTGATGTTTCATAGTTTCGTTTGTCAATAAAGAAACTAGTAATAAACATTTTTAAAAACAAAATTATATATATAAAAAAAATAAGGCTTTGAGCAGAACATGGCAAAAGATTCACAATTTTTAATCGGAGTTTGCAAAATATTTTTTTTTAAAGTATAGAAAATGTTTTTATATAACAATGTATGACCAAAATATTAGCACTGAGACTGTTCTAGTATTTTGGATCATAAACATAATGCTTGGATTTGAATACAAGTATACAACTCACAAGCAATAATCCTTTGTATGCATACAATATTCCAAGCCATATTTCATTCGATGAACTGGTGCAGTATTCTATGATAGGTATTACAGTATAATCTCCAACAACCTGTAAAAGCAAGATATCCTTTAGCAATAAATGTGTAGATTTTGGTATTTATCACTTACGTTTGAAAAAGCAAGTAACAATCAATCTATTAAAACAGGTACACTGTTTTTTTAAAATCCGGTGTCACCGGTAAATGCGAGCTAGCCGAGTTGAGCAAATAAAATTAACAGACAGAGTAAGAAATCATAGAGTTGTATGATATGTATGTTCGTATTGCAATGATTACAATATACATCTTTGCATTGTGTTTTGTATTGACGGAAGAAAAGTGTTACTCGACGAAGTTTGTAATAGATACGATTTTGCTGTGTTTGTGTATAATGACAATCATCGTATTTCTTTCTCTAGAAATATATTTGTCTTGATTATTTAACGTTTTACCTTCACCTTAAAGAAATTCATCACTTACAAGAGGACTTAAACTTTTTGTTGCCCGTTGTAATGGATCCATAACCTGCCAAGTTCCCAGAATTCCTGCATCTATAACCACTAGAACACATACCATTATAAATAATTTGTAATCTTTTATTATCTACAAATAAAAAGCAAAACAATATTATGTATAGATATTATGTATTTATACAAGAGATAGATACTAGTATTGTAAGCGAAACAGACGATGGGCAATGTCATTGGAAAAAAGTCATAATATTTAAGAGACAAAATAACAATGCTAAAATGTAAAAACTTTCATGTTGAGAGATCTATAATATATAGCATTCATAATAAGAATATTTGTTGAGTAGAAAAATTTATTTTGCCAGGTTTGATACTGACAGTGACACTAGATGGATGTCGCCAATTATAAGGAAGTTATGATTCAGCACCGTTTAACATGAAGAAATGGTTATCAAGTGCCTACTGAACACTGCCTCTATGTTTTATAGTTATTTATTTTTAATATTTCGTTTAACACGGAAATGTCAAACTGATTTATAACCAGCTTAGCTTCTAGTATCTTTATATCAAGCTGTCAACAAGGAAATGTACTAGATTTAAATTGATATTATATGGAATCAAATTAATTTTTTTGTAAACTATCAATCTCGACGATTCTGTAGTGTTTAAATGTATACAATACCAAATTAAATTATGTGAAAGAAGCATAGATTAGGTAATGTTATTTGCCTGATTACAGAACGACATACTGTTTTATGAAATTCGTTTATATACAGAAGTTTGCATGGCTTCCTGGCGTAAAAAGTATTTAAGGAAAAGATTTTAAACATTTGTCATCAACGAAATTAAAATATGACAAAAAGAAAAACACTGTATGTATTTTAATTGTTTGTCTGGAATTGGAATATTTTTTATTCAAATTTTTGTTTTTAAAATAGACAATATATTTTCGATTATTATTTTACAATAAAAAGGTAACATAGTTTGTTTGTCAACAAAAGGTATCTCTGGCAAACTGCATCTTTTAAAAACTTAATATTGGGAACCCAAATCAAGACTAAATTCAATGTGGTTTCAAAAATAATTATATGGTATACTACACCTATGAAAAAAATGTGAATGAATATTTAAAAATATTAAAAAATATATATTTAAGTAAAAATTGACTTTTTGAAAATACCGTCAATAAAAATGTTAAAATTAAGTTTACGGGTAATGAAACTCTAATTTGATATTTATTTGCAACAAAGCCAACAAATCATATGCAAAATGATTGTTATCTTCATGACATCAAATGAGTGAAGTTTGAAAAAGAGAAAACTTAAATTGAAAAAAAAATAAAATTTAAAATAAAATTATACTTAAACATATTTTATTATACAAAAAAAAACATTGTCTTACAAATCTAATTGATTAAAATGAATACATGAGTTTTAAAGATAAGTATATCTGTAGGTGAGATCAGTTTAATATTTAGTTCTTTAAGTGCTTTTAAATGCATAAAAAGCATTTAACTGACTAAAACAGAATTGGAATTAATGTTTGTTTGCATAACATATAAAGCTATTAAATGTCAACCTGGGATTCGGATAACGTTCATCGGTAAAAATTGACCAAAGGATCAGTATGTCTGTGTTATCATCTGTTTTACATTACAATAGACTACGAGGAATTATCCCGTTTTCTTTTTATAGACACGCATTATAGTATTACGTAGCATTACAGATGCCCATTGAATAACTTCCGTAATATTCAAATACTTGAAAGAATCGGGGTTGTATATAACATCAGTATGTTAATGGTAAATCTGACATTATTTCTTGTTTTGATTGCTTAATACAGGAATATAACCAAAGACGTCGCCGTAGATGTTATTGATTTTATTTTTTCGGGTGAACTTTCTTCTATAATTAGATTTTAGACTGGTTTATTTACTTGAAAATTATTGAGATTGGTAATAAGAAAAATAACGCTTCATCAAGTACTCGTTGAAGTAAATGAAATTGTCAAACAAAGTCGTGTAGAGAGTATAGGAATTATATTTGCTTCCGTGATCTTATTTGTCTGCAATCAAACAGACATGTATTTTAATGAAATGCACATTGTTGGAGGTAACAGCTCAATGGATGTTACATTGCAAAATGCACCGTGTTTAGGCAAAATATAAAAAAGATTAAACATATAAACACAAAACATAGTGTAAATGTTGTTTTAGGGTTATTGAATTTATAACTGTAATTGTCAGCAAAAGTCAATATCTCAAAACATAAAATAAATACCACTTGCCAATTGGATTATATTTGTCATTACTAAGAGATCTTGAAATCTATGTTTTATTTTTTATATCTTATTTTTTTTCAATTTTAATTTTATTTATTTTTTAAGTAGTGGATTCGGCTTTTCAATCGTTCTGTCGTGTCTGGAGTTTTGAAAATTTAACGAAAATGTAAACAAATCAATAAAGAAAATTTCTTTTATTTTCTTTCAGTCACGTGATCTCATCTGTATAACGTTAGGGTCATATTTTTAAATCAAAGCTTCATAGACTCATTCTCTAAGAGATTTGAGAATGATTTCCAGACAGGGCATTTTATTGGTTTTATTTGTTGTGATTTCAATGTAAAGAGAAAAAAATGAATAATTCAATAAACTTCAAAAATACAAAATAAAAAGTGAAAAATTAAAAATATCAATACATGGAAAAATGAACAAAACAAAATAAATCTTATTGTAATTTTTTTTTTAAATAATGTTTTTATTTATTTAAAATGAATGAACGTAAATCTTCTTTTTACAAATAATAAAAATTATATAATTAATAATTGGTAAAATCATAAGTAAAGACTACAAAAAAATCTTCAAAATATCCTTTCCATTACGGATGTTTTAGGATTTATTTAAAGATTTCTTAAAGGTGTATTTAAGAAAATGCTTAAAGTCTTCTTACGTGTCGTGCATAAAAGAGTCTCTTAAGGAATTTTTAAGATGGATTTAAAAAAAATTAATGACGCTTTTTATCATGTAAGAAAATGTAAATTTCAGTTTATTACCTTTTTATTTAGTTTAATATTTGTAAATATTGCATGTACCCTCCACGTCTTACTGAACATGGCGCCAAATGACAAGGAAAATCCAACGGCTAAAACCCAGGATCTAACCTGAAATGCAAATCGTTATTGATATAATTGTGTTATAATGAATTAATAATGAAAAAAAACACCTTTTTAAAAGTTTTAAAATATAATGGGAAATAGCAGAATCATCAATATAATTACCTTTGGAAAATTAATGCAGACACAAATTATCAAGGAACTAAAAACGTCGCTGTTAAATGTTGTAGTCATCATGTGTATTAGATAAGAGGAACTTCATTACATTAATAAAATAAGATGATAATGACCAACGCAACAGAGCACGGTCCAGTTCAACACTTTGAACGACAAACAAAGTAAACAAACCTTGCCAATAAGCGGTGGTCTGTATTGTTTGCAAATTTTGCTGAAATCTGACTCAAACATGTTTTCTTGGTATATTTAAAAGAAAGTTAAGCTAATTCAGAAAGGGTGGTTTCAAAAGACGTTTAGATATAAAATAAGACTAGAGGCGTTGTTTTTATCAATTAAATCAAATACATATTTTTAACTCTAAAACCAAAGCTTCAGTACAATAAAATAGGTATTATAAAACGTAATATTATTTAAATTGGCAAATATCAACAGGGGTAGCAGAAAAAAAAATACCGACGCTAACAAGTAGTTTACACTTTCTTAAAACGTGTATCAGCAAAAAAGCTATATATTGTACACAGTCATGTAGATCGCACTTTTATATAATAAATTCAATACAACATACCAGTCAATGTCCGAATCACAATCCAATTTCTGTAAAATTGGTTGAATAAGTAATTTATGTACTTCTATAGACCCTAACTAAGTTTTTTAAATCGCTTATCAAATAGAATTGAAATAGACACCATGACAATATACTGTTCTGACTTACTGCACATATATACTGGACGTAATCAGCTGGTACAGCTCCACCATCTGTACCCAGAAGAAATATACTTATGTAGGACATCATGCAACCAATTACTATGACATTATTCATATTTGGACTTGACATCTTAATGTACCTGAAATAAGAATATTAAATCAGATGTTGATATCATAATGTATCTCTTTATGCATGTACAAGCAA
Source organism: Tegillarca granosa (assembly GCA_029721355.1). NCBI lineage: Eukaryota > Metazoa > Mollusca > Bivalvia > Arcoida > Arcidae > Tegillarca > Tegillarca granosa. The sequence continues at coordinate 36,946,240 of CM056601.1, read as the reverse complement.
TATTTTTTAATTAAAAAATTAAGAAAAAATGACTTTTTTTAACTTTTTTAATAAAAGTTAAAATGTTTTTATCAACATAAAGTGCTTTACGAAGGGTAGAAGGTTTGGCCCTTTTCTCTGCATTTAAAGAGGTGGTACATAAATTATTCAAATCGCGTAGAACGAACAATGTCACAGGCTGTTTGAAATATGGATACTAGCATGATAGTATCATGATTTGTTTGGATTAAAGTCAGCAGCTCGTCTTCATGAATTAACTTATTCAAAAAAAGCATTTTAAATAAATCTGTTTTGGATCTGTTTAAAACAAGTCAAATTATTCCACTGAAAACAGTTTGAAATCAATTAACTGTTGCTAAATTGCTAATAATAATAAAACACAAACATACTAGTCCTAGTCCAAATCAGAATCACAAAAACAAAGTAAAAACTTTGAAAGCTGGCAAATTAAGTAATACACGTGAACTTCCATAAAGGAAGTGAGGCCGGGTGTTTCGGAAGGGTAAGCACCTCCTGTCTACCTATTAAAGGATTCTAATTGATTATTTGCAACTGCTTCATGTTTAACAAGGAGACGGAGATTTTGCAATCAGCTAACATCACTTATAATGAGTCACATATTTTTATTTGTTGCATTTCATAATTTTCGAGCTCTACCTGTGATTTCTGTAGATGATATTTATGACTAAAAATATGCTAGCCATCACAATGCCAAAACCAGATATGATGCATATGGAGGAATATACTGCGACTGACACCCTCTGCATTTCTAAACGAAGAAGATTCCTATCCAGAGGTGGATTTATTCCTTCAACAAATGAAAAATGTGCAACGTGTCAAATAGACTCAATAATTGTAAGGAGAATATTGTAAAATAAACCGAAATATTCATACATTTATCGCTTTATTCTTAAACCTGCATTAAGTTTTCCTAGGAAAAGATTAAAACGGTGCTGATCTAATTAATGATGTTCCTAATGAACAATGTTACATTTAGCTCGAATAAATACAGAAATAACAATAACTTCCCAGCGAGATGTAGCCTGTGGGATCTAATTTTTCGAACATGGTTACGTCATAAAACAACCGGGTCATTTAAATACAACTTACAAAACGGTTAAATATCATAAACTAAACACAGAATTTCATTAAATTTGTCATTTGCGACTTTGTAAGGGATACATAACACCATTGCAAATATATGACGGACAATTGATACAATAATTTGTAAGGTTTTTTTTTCGATTCATTAGAATTTCCGTACATCCGTGCGCATGCCCCAACCAAATAATAATCATCGTTAAACATTGACAACCTGTTAGAGGATTCACAACTAATAGAAATAAAATTTTAGAAAATGAATCTCACGGATCATGATTAGAAGTTATCTTTTTTTTTTTTTTTAAATATTTTTTAAGTAAATCAAAAAAAAAAAAAAAAAAAAAAAAAAAAGAAAGAAAATTGAAAAACTTAATGCAGCCTTAAAGATAAGCAAGAAGTCTCTTCATGACATGTGCTGAAATTTTACATATATATTTAAAAAGACAAAAACAGAGCAATTATAAAGGCCAGAAAGTTAATTTTCAACCTTCTTTAAGTTAAAGTTTAGGTTTTAAGTAAATTGAAATGGTTTTAAATCAATCAAACAAGTAATGAATAACACAACTATTTTTTTCATCCCAATATGGGGACTTCGAGGATTTTAATTGAACGATTGAAAATCAAACTGATTGAAAAAAATTCGTTAACATAAACATAAATCGGTGTATGTTATTTTATTTTATAAACAGAAATTAATTATCCGTCCTTTCATATCCGCAAACGTTAAACGGGTTTTCCAAACGTGTTGCATTACCATCTAATGACACAAAAGAAAAGAACATAACATAATGCGTAGTAACTGCTGCGTTTCTGAAAAAAAACAAGAAGCAAAAATACCTTTATCATTCCATTGCATTTATTGATTATACATCAAAACGAATGTTAACATGTCTAACCTGCAAATAATTTACATGTATTAGCAATAAGAGGCATTTCAATATGTTTAAAGATGTATGTGACGTACGTTTTTACATACAATGCATATAGAATGCAAATCAAATTGTTTTTATCTTTCAGGTCTTTTATTATTGTACTCCTGATGCATAAAGAAATAAAGGTGTTTGATTTAAACACAATGTGTATTTAAATTCCGTATTTAAAATATTTCAGTGATGAAATTTAAGAATCTGTTAAACTAGGAAATTAATTCTGACGCTGTGTACATTAAAGTATCAGTTTACGCCAGATTATCTGTCTACATGATGTAATGGAGATGTTGTTGTTGTTTAAAATGGTGTAGTGTTGCATTAAGATTGATAGATTTCTCAGCTTTCAAAATTATCAGAAACAGCATGATAAAGATTAAACCAAATAAACAGTCGTATTTTTATGATATTTTTAACTCGTAAGCTAGATCTGTCTCAAACTTGAAAATAAATTAAAATCACGAATTGTTAATTTTCAACTGGGTAAAGCAAGCATTATGAGAAATAATAAACACTTGACAGCTGTCGGATTAAATAAATTGAAATTTTAAGGTAGATTAAGGGATCAAGTAAATGTACATTCTATTTTCAATTAATAAAACGGATCAATGTAAAAATTTATTACGTATTTTACTGATACCTGCATAATTGCATTGTACGAAATAAATGCATGAACTGTAGCATAATATTATTCAACGTAAGGCGCAGTGGGGTATGCTAAAATGAACATATTTGCAGATCGATTGATGGAAAAAACTCGGTTAAACTTCCGTCGGATCTGATATATTACATAGACATTTTACCGATATAATTGTTGATCAGTCATGTAGAAGGTAAACCGACTTTCTTCAATATAGATGACACAGATAGGAAGCTGTACGTTTTATTTATAAGTTAATCCGACAAATTTTTCACTAAACAATTATATATCACATATAAATTTAAACATACAATTCTAACAAAAATGTCAAATCCATTTATTTGCACTATTTTACTGTTGTTAAACTTACCTATCCATAATATATCATCATTATTTAACTGTAGATTATCAGTTGATCTCTGATATTCACCTATTTTGACCATGCCTGTCCCTGAAAATTATTACCAAATGGATTGATTTTACTCTAAAGGCAAATCAGTTGCGTAAAAAGAGGCAATAAACCATAAAGAAAAACAATGTTTTACTTAAATAACTTTGCTAATTTTGTGAACAATAATAAAAATTGTTTATTTTAACATAAAATAAAAATGGCAAGTTTTTAAAAGGAAACCCTTTGTTCAATATAGATAACCGAAAGTACAAAAACATCCAACTGTCACGATAGCCAAGGTTAAATATATTCAAGTTTCATATTGGAGAACACCGATTATATTACTCAAATTTTACACAATCTCGAACATAAAACCATGTCACCAAGTGTGTGGGTAAAATATTTGAGTAGATTCGTATCCTAGTATTTGCTTTAAAAATTGTGTTACTCAAACAAGCCTGACAAAATTGATGGTGAAATTTTAGTATTGTTTACTCCAGAACGCATGTACAAAAACGCGATAAACTCAGAAAAAATAACTGTTAATGATATAATTAATCTGACTTGAATTCACTAGCAACAACGACGCCTCTCCCTTCATAAAGACAGATGATTGATATAGAATAATGAACTTTACTGTTTACAGTTAGAATTTTCAAGATCAAATAACATCGTTAGATCCATTAATCGGGTAATTTTTATGTAATAAAGATAGGATCAGTTGTTATTTGCTGAACATTATTCTGACTTAATGTCTTCATTACTACAGTTTATACAACCATATAACACCATCAAACATGACAATCATCGAGGTTTTTGTCTCTTGAGATTTACTATTTGCATAACAATGCCAACTATTCAAAAATTGATTTGTAGTATTGAATGATTTTTCATCGCAAATGAGTTTTCACACATTTTGCCATTATTTTGTTCTTTTCACACACACACACACACACACACACACACACACACACACACACACCATCACGAAAATGTTTTTAACTGATTTAAAACGATGAATCTGTAGTTTTTGAACTTGTTGTTGACAGTAAAGTAATTATATTGAAGTTGAAATAATATTTTCGAAAACTCTTTACACACTTTTATCATTTACCAAACATCAGCCCTACTCTTAAAGAAACAAACAAAATAAGCCTTTTACAATGTAACCAACTAATGTGACATGAACAATAAAATTATCCTTAATCTTTTCCAATGTAAATTTTGTATATATTTACTGACGAGCAAGGATATATGTATTTTTTTAATTATTTGAAGCCCAAAACCTCATTTAAGTTCGTAGAAAATAGAAAGTTAGCCTTTGAACAACCCTCAAAAAATAAAAAAAATTGTTTTCACGAACTTTCATACCTTTGTGAACAAAATTAAACGAGACTATAAAACTAGGACTACATTATCAAAACCTTCAAGTTTTTGCATTCATATTGACGATGATTATCAGTTCAAAACACAAAAGCCTTACATGTGAAGAAAATCTACAATTCACGTTCCTCTACGTCCCAGTCAAGAATATTTCACTTATATCGGGATGTCGCCAGCTATATGCGAAAGTGCAGAATTTTTGCAAGTGCGTTGCGCTGATGACATTGAACAGTAGGGTTCTTTATCGCGCCAAACCTGTCGTGACACGGAACCCTGTTTATTTTAAGTTCCCATCCGAAAGAACCATGATTTTCATTTTGTAATGCAGAGTACTTGGCGAAAGAACAGTCGCTACCCACTTTCAAGTCTTGGACAAGCACTGAGCGAGCACTATTCCGAATGGATATTAATTTGAATACAAGTGTTCCTTGAGAAATGAAATATAACATCGAACGCATCCATATTAAAACGTGACTGAGGGAGTATTTTGTGGTCAATCATTTTTCTCAACAAATAAGTTATAATGTTTTACCTTGAAACTGCTCAAGCATTACATGACCAATTCTATCTGCACCATCAAACTGTATTTTACCCTGAGAATATCAATTTCAACATTTATAAATAAAGGCAATATTGTAACCCATTATACATATACAAATATTCTGTTAAACTAATTTTGAATATACAGATTTAGAATATACAGATGTTGAATAAAATATAAACATTTTCACTAAAACCGGAGACTTTGAGAGTTTGGTTGATGTGGTTTTGGTTCATTTTCAAAACGTTTTCCTTTATTTTATACATAACAATCAGTGGTACCCAAATGTTCTTTTAGCTATTTTAGTGCATCTTGTTCTTTGGTGTAAAGCACATGTTTTTATGCATTTATTTTATCTATTTTATATAAAAAAATTTAATCATTTAATGATTCATATTGTTTTAATTTCAAGAGATTTCAAAACCATTAACAACTACATGCAAAAGTTAATTTATATAGACAAATATATGGTTTTTATTGTCTGTAAGATGTAACAAATTACGATGATCAAGCACCAACGCTGAAAACATCAGCGCTAAATTACGTTTAAAGGCAAAATGTCGCGCGGTCAATATATTTTATTTTTATAAGATTTCGATTGTTAAGAAAAGATTTAATTTCATGAAAAACAACACAAAGAAACCAAGATAATATTGTATTGTAATAACTAAATATTTCATACTTAAATAATTATTTCATGAAGCCATTTTTATTCACCAAGACTAAATTTGACATAAAGCATGACTGATTTAAACAAAGATGCTATATTATATACTCTACCAGTATACAATACAAGTGGGGATATAATATTTGTTGCCATTCTAAATGAGAAGGGATTCTTATTTAATTGAAATTGAACGGACACATTAGGGAATGAAAAACAAAGAAATCTACCATAGAAAGGTATTGATATCTAAATTAGAATAGACAGGTGTTTTTGTTAATACTAAAGAAAATTACATTGGCGCGTTTTGCCACTAGGGGAAATTCACATTTGCATACGCCTGGCAATCAATTTGTTGATGAAATATTTGACCCCGGAGTCACTTCATGATTTTTGGAGTAATTTGAACATCAATCGATCTAAAGACTTTTTTTTTTTTAACTTTTTATGTAATTTTAATGCTTTTTAATTTGATCATTAGTTCATTAGAGTATCTTCCTCATAAATGATGTTAACAAAAATATATCATTGAAACATGTTTTTTCTTCTGATTTCAAATAAGTTTGCATCTTAGCACATAACTGACTTTTGCTCTACAATGGAAAACACCTTAATAAATAATCATAAAGACAACGTGCAAAACCTGTATCATTAGTTATATAGTAAAATATGTTAAGTCGTCTGAAGACACTGAAGGCAAAGTTTATTTTTTTTTAAAAGTCGACATTAAATGGTTTTAAAGATGGTTTTAGTGATTCAAATAACAAATGTTCTTTAATGTATGTGATAACTGTGACATAAGTATCTAATTGATTATTTTTGCATGCACCATAGTAGAGAAATAAAAACTTACTGTGACACCAAGGAAACTTGTTTCGTTTAATGCTGATGCAACAATTTTGCCTTTAAATGTATCTTGATTCAACATCATGTTGTCTTTATGCTGTAAAATACTGTCAACAGCTTTAGCTATAACCCATATACCATCGAACGCATATCCATGATATTTGCTGTATTCATTTCCACGTGCAGAATCATACAAGTCTTGATACTCATTCGCTGTCTGTCAAGTCAAATGTTTTTCATAAAAAACAAAAACAAAAGTTAAAATACATCAAATTTTTGTCAAATTTAGTAAAAATGAAATCAATTCTCCACATTAAATAACCTAACGAAAGTATAATAAATTTGTAAACTGTTAATGACACAAATACACATACTCAAAAAAACGTGTTTCTTCGAAGAACCAAATTAAACAAAAAGATCATTTTCAACACATAAAAACACTTCAACGTTTACATTATTAATAAGACGAGTTGCAATTTTTATTTATAAGATATCTGGGAGTTAAAGCAGAAAAATGTACTCGGACCACAATGCCGGGTAACATTGTGTTTTTCATGTAGTGTCTATGCTATATATACTTTGGACCGCATCAAAATATAAATTCTTATACTCTGAGATTAGCAGTATATAGCACACACACAAACACATACACGCGCGCGCGATAGCTGGTTGTCCACTTATCAATTCTGCAGAAACGGTGGGCTGTTTTTTAATTTAATTATGTTCCAGTATTATGTACATTGTAACTTACCAATCCAGATTCAGTAACATCTTCACTGCTGATCAACGGAAGTGCTTCTGTTGAAATATATCCATTAATAGCTCTTTGAATATCCGCAATTGAACATGGCACGGAATTATCTTTGACCTTCCACCAATTCTGTGGATAGTCTCCTATTAAAATCCACTGGTACTTTTCTCCGTACATTCCTTTTCGGTATGCCTATTGTGATGACAATATTAAAAGTAAAGCAATATAAACTGTAGATCAAAGTTATTTTAATAATCTACCGAGTATCTGATTAGAAATATAATAAAAACTTACGCTGCAAAATATTTTCTTGGCATTGTTGTGATCAAAATATCCGAGGATTATTCTGGAATCGTTTTTCTGAAAAAGAAACATATGAATATGATTTAGATATAGGTAAGATAAACATTCAAATTGTTAAATTGTATTTTGAGTAAAATAAATGTTTTAAGTGTTTCAACTCTACGTACATTAAGACAATGACAATAAAGTACTTAGATCAAAAGGAATTTAAATGGTAGGAGGTATTTTATTTGTGATAAAGGCAGAATATTTAGCAGATGGCTGTCCAACTAGAAGTTAGAAGGCTCAAGTGTTCGAAGTAGGAACAGGCTCTCAAAATGAATTCTTTATCTTCTGGGAATTGTAATAGAAGTCCTTTTAAAAGTCCAAATAGTAATCGGCAATCAAGTCAACTTGCTGATTCAGGAGAAATTAAAAACAATAGCAAGAAATTTCCAAGGGTTTGAGACAAAAAATCAGCCCATAATAGTGATTTTGTAGATTGTAGGCCTAAATTACAAATAAGAAGAATTACAGTCTTGTTCATTTGCAAGACTTTTCTTAAAAATAATAGTTATAGGCCATTGGTTGATACCGGTTCAGCTGCGATTATTATATTGTACGTCAGTTGATTCTCTTTTGAGTACTGTAGATGGTGGCGGTTAAGAAATATTTGGAAAAGTAGCTTTGTATTTACTCTTAGTGTACATATGTTTGAGCATGAAATATGTGTTTCAGAATTGAAAATTTATTAATGTTAGAACATTGAAAAGTGTGATATAACAAATGCTCAATGGTTGTACAAGACCAGGTTGTTCAACTAGAACGTGACGGGTTAAGCAGTTGTTATAAATTTAGGTTAAAAATAGTGTTGCTATTCAACATAAATCAAAGATATGAGTGTCTAGGTATCCAGATGCTGACAAAAACACATGACCATGGAATTTTAGTTTCAGTAGTTTCAGGAGGAAGACAGGACTTGTATTGAGTAGATCAGGTGTCAACGTTAAACCTAATACAATACCACTATATTGTGACGTGGTTGGATTAAAGAAGATTAACATATCATTTCATGAAACCCAAGGAAGTGCATCGCATCGATGGCTTAGTTGTAAAGTGTCTTTTAGGAGAGCGGAAAGTTTTGGGTTCTAACTTCAGCCGGATCCAACATAAACCATCGTTCTTTCTCGTCTTGCATTTGGAATATACAGTGCGGATTCATAGACTGGTTAACTTGGTGTCAAGGTAATGATTCTGTTAGTAATATATAGATGACGTTCTATCTCTAAATAATCCCAAATTTGGAGAATATGTGAATGGCATCTATCCAAATGAGCTTGAAATAAAAGACACGACGGATTTTCCATGTTCTGCTTCATATTTGGACTTAAACCTCAATTATGACATCCACGAAAGGTTACATCTAAAGCTATACGACGAACGTGATTACTTCAATTTTTCTATTGTCAGCTTTGCCTTTCTTTGCAATAATATCCCTCCTTCTCCTGCGTATGGTGTATATGTTTCACAGTAAATACGTTATGGTAGAGCTTGTTCCCACTATGGGAACTTTCTACAACGAAGCAAACTATTTACAATTAAGTTGTTGACGCAAGAATATTGCAAGCCTAGGCTAATCAGAACCTTTGAAAAGTTTTGTTGCCGTCATCACAATATTGTTGATTAGTTTGCAGTCACTGTAACCAAACTTATACTGGATATATTTGACTTATCATAGTTCTTTGTTCCTTTTTATTCTCAAAATTGACTTATACGTGACGGGTGTATCTAGCTAGACAGGAGGTGCTTACCCTTACGTAGCACACGGCCTCACTTCCTTGATGGAGGTTTACGTGTATAAGTAAATTTGCCAGCTTTCAAAGTTTTTACTTTGTTTTAAGGATTGTGGTTTAGACAAGGACTGGTATGTTTGTATTTTATTTTTATTAGTAGTACTTTAATAAAAACGTGTATTATATGCACGCCAGTAAAGATAGAAGTTGATACACACTTACACATATCACAGATACACGAAATTGTTCTAAATCTTTAGACAGTTTTAGTATTCGTCTGAAAAACGTATATAGTGTTGATACGTCGTTAAATAGCATTACAGCCATCTAGCAACCAATCTAAGAAAGAGGATTTGAAAAGATTATACTAAAAATGCATTATTGTCATGAGTATGATACAAAAGATGATATTTGCACACTAACTGTGCTTCGGCACCTAAATCAATAAAAAAAGGGGGAATTGGATTTAATTTGACTGCTTTGTTCTGAATACGTATTGTTCATTATATCTATTTTTTGTACCCGAGTTTCTTTGACGATTTATAAAACGTAATTACAGCATAACAGTTAGGTTTTTTATATAGTTTGAAGGCTTCAATTGGAATACTATATGTTGGTTAACTGGTTTTAACTTTATATATCCAATTCTTCTAATGTGAAATCTTTAAATAAGGAATAGTAGAGATAATGATTTGTACTTGAACTAAACAACCAATTTAGAATTATCTTTTAGGAAAGCCTAAAAGCGAACTTGCTACATCCTTGTTTTCAGATATCATTAGACAATCGTAGAACGTTGACAGTAATGCAATTTCCCTCAGCAAGACAAATATCTTCATAATGCTACAGGCTTCGATATAAGAGAAACCAAAACAGAGAATAATTATAAACATATGTTTCTGCAACATGATCAAACGATTCTAGAGATTCGTTTTTAGATGATGTAATTTTAATTAAATTTGATTCTGCATATCAATGTTGCCAACTTAATTAAAAATTTAGACAATCTTGACAGATAGTATTTGCATATCATGTTTAAATAAAACTATTAGAGTTTCACGTTTTATTATAAAAATCGTTAAAATCTTCAGTTAAGACGGGTTGATGGATCGCAGGTATTAATTTGTCACGATTTTAGAGATTTTGTAATTTGACAAATTTAATTCACGATGGACTCGAATTTGTCATAATCCATTTACATGAATCTAAATAATCATTTTTTTTATTCTTTAGATTTAGAGATTTAAATGCTGCATATTAAACATTAATTCACTCTGTCGCTCCTACTTCATTTTTCAAGAATCTTGTAATAAGAATTATTATTAAGTCTCCCACCTACAAATGTGGGGGATTTATTGTTTTTGTACTGTTTCTTCTTATTTTTTTTTTTATCCCGCCTTTAAAACTCAAAATTTGTCTGACACTTTTGTGAGGAATGGGACGTCATATCAACTTGAAACTTTATGAACGTTACTAGCATCATCTAAAGGGTGTATTAATACTTTTTTCGCAATTCCCAAACAAGAGCTATATTTTTCAGAGTTTAATGCCCCCTCTAACAAAATATTTTTTATTTAATAGTTATTTCTCCGTCATTTTGTGGTGAATTATGCGGCACAGTTTTATTAATTTTAAATGATGGAAGACTATATCTGTCATACCAGTTTGAAGTAATTTTATTTTCTAAAATAATAATTTTTGAATAATGAACTTCCTTTTCATCAAATCCAATTAGTAACATGTCAGCTGTTATACCAGTGTTAAGATTGTTATTCATCATTATTGTTTGTTTATGCTTGATTAGTATTGTTTGATATATAAAAAGATAGATTTTTCCTTAATATTGATTATATTGATTTTTTTCTTTCTTTCTTTTCTTTTTTTTTTTTTCTTTTTTTCTTTTTTTTTTTTTTTCTTTTTTTTTTTTTTTTTGTTGTTGTTGGTTAAACACTATTTTAATTTTCTTTTTTGATTGGGCTAGACTTGCTAATGCTGTGTTTTGCTGACAGCATATTTTGTAAAGTCAGGCCCATAACTTGCCTTTAAGTAATTTAGCGATAGTAGTATAATTAATATTTATGTTATCCATTATTCATTAACCAATAGTAGTTTACATTGTAATTGTTAAATGCTAAATTATTTGAATAAAAAAGAAAAACTTTTACACTTGACTTCAAAGTCGATCTTGTAAGTAAAGTCATTTCTCTCTCTCTCTCTCTCTCTCTCTCTCTCTCTCTCTCTCTCTCTCTCTCTCTCTCTCTCTCTCTGTGTGTGTGTGTGTGTGTGTGTGTTTTAGATTTTAACACATTATGAGGTAAGTAAATGGTTTTGATAGTTTCACTGTTTAGATGATTGTTAAAAACCGTTATAAACTTGTGAGCGTGATGGAATGTTTTATTACAGTAATTAATTTCAGCTAAATTTCTTATGGCTAATGTCAACTACAAATAGTCTTCTTTTGTTTCTAGACTTGACTTACGTATTATGTGTTGTTCGTTTTTGATTTTGTGCTCTTGATTGTTCGGGTTAATACAATATAATTTTACCAGAATGTATAGAATTAACTACAGTGGTCGATTTTATACCCGCTCACGTATAAAGGAAAGTAAATAAGGAAAAAAACTTTAATGTAATAAGGACTGATAATGAACCTTGTTAGTAATCATCACTGTTACATATACAGCACACAACTTTCTAATTCGCCTGATATATGCTGTACATTTCCCCAATTATCTGATTACTCATTAAAAGTCATTGTCACATACAACCTGTTATTTCATACTGTCTCTTTTAAAATGGTTTATGTCTAGACAGCAGTTCATTGCACTGTGGTGTCCAGATAACATTCGAGATCTATTACCTTTGTGTTTTTTCTTTATTATTCTGCTTTACCTTCTGTAAAAATTACTGTATACCATACCCGATGAATTCATGTTGACTGACAAGATGCACATTCCATTTAAACCGGAGATAACAGTGATTTCGCTAGAAATTTTGTAACATTGTGCTAAACGTATTTTCTGAACCTTTTCTCTTTTTGCTTTTGCACTTTTACACCACTTCCATTGGGATAAGTACAACCACATATAACAACAGTTGGCGCCAAATAAGTTTTGATTATGTATATTAGAGTTCGTGTATAATAATGGGCTCTTTTAAATTGTATAATTTTTATGACTTTTTTTTTCCTCCAAAGGACAAAACTAATCATTCTACGAAAGATATGATCTATTGCATTTTCAATATTTTCAACATTTGATCTTAATCAAACATGACGGACAACCTTTAAGTTATAACTCTAAGACGAAAAAGCACCAAATTAGAAATATCAGTTTTGACGTTTAATCTCTTAGGCTTTTTAAGACAGACAGTGTGTTACATTGTTCACCAGTTAACCAATTTACACTTTAAATTTAATTATTTTGTGAGCACTGTGTTTAAAACCATCGGCCATAAGTCGTGTGTCTTGATACTTGAAATGCAAGAAAAAGCAGACATTATACTTTGTAATAAATAAACGGATATATAATTTTGTATATGGGATATTTTCATAGAAAGATAAAAGTACATCCTGTACATTAAGAAAAGCATTGATCTTATATATATACATATACATTTATATATATATATATATATATATATATATATATATATATATATATATATATATATATATATATATATATCCGAGATTTAATGTTACAGTAACTGTCCTTACAGTTTGTTATGAAAATACCAGAGAAAAGAATAGCTGATCTGTTAGATAATAAAAATTCTTTATGTTCCGATTAACCGAAAGTAATTGCTATAAAAAGTAGCCAAGGTAACTAACTTGTCGTATCATGAGAATGTTGATGGAAATGTTACCAGATTCATGTTTTGATTTTTATACAAATTTATTTGAAAACTGGTCAAGCAAGTATTAATATGTGAAGTAGATGCACAGAATTTTGAACTGAAATTTTATAATTTTATCTCCAACAATGCGTTTGCATCAAAAAGAGACATATTCTAAACATTAAAAATATACCCATTATGTAATAGCTGTGTCATCATACGAAGGTAATATTCATTATTTTTAAACTCTGTTCAAAAATGTAAAATTTGACTCTTGCCATTAGAAAAAATCTATTAGTAATGTATATCACATAACGGAGGAAGCAGTAAATTGAGAAAATTAGTAACGAGAGAAGGTTTAAATACAGATATTAAGGAAATAAGTTTTATTGCTAATTCTCTTTGTCGTGATTTTTTCTCCAAAAAAAATTGAAAACTAAAATTGATATATTTGATAATATTTGATTTCTTTACCTTCAGGTTATGTACAGCAGTATCTGGATCAGCCAAAAAACTGGCAACATTTACTTGATATCCTTTTCTATCATGTAACATTTGAATTATACGGTTATGCGCCTGTAAGAACAACTGTAGCAATAAACATACCAGTACAACTGATAGTAAGTACTGTAGTGTAAAGTTTACATCAAATGTAGTTTACCAATTAAAGAGAAACAACAATTAAATGTTATAATATAAAAAGCAAATATAAATAATTGATATAGCATTAATTTTAACAATTTCCGACTTTGTACGGGTAGTAAAATAGCTGTTTTATGATGAACAATTTTGTCATTGACAACATCGCAAAACACAAAGCCAAAATGACAGCATAACTAAAACGGAAAATGCATCTTTTTGTGGTAACTATGCATTTTCACTTTAAAATATCATTTTTACTTCGGAAAATTGACATGCAATGAACGATCGAATTTTGTCATATAAGCCACAAGATAGAAATGCTTGAGGATATAAATCTATTATTAAAGCATTTGCAATAAGATTTTTTCAAAACTACGTAAATATACTTAAATTCCTATCATTTTCTTAAATATCCTTTAATTTCCAAATTTCCTTTAAATGAATTTAAAAATTACAAAGATGTGTCACTATCTTAATGACAACTTATCTATGTATTTTCATAAAGCAACGTAAATTTTAACCGAAAAAATATGTCAACTTACTATGGCATATCTATCAGAGCCCACTGAAGCATCCTGATATATAGTCCCAACTCTGGTCCAGTTATAATTTCGAAGTAATGCTAATCTTGCTGGGTTAAAATCGCTATCACTGGGAACCGTTCTGAAGAAATTACTGTAGGTAGAACGATCCGATAATTTTGGATCTGTATCTGCATATGAAAGCTTTGAAAATAAGAAAGTAAATAAAGAATATTTTTATATTCTTAAGAATAATGATATTAACAAATTATACAAGCGAAAAAGACGTAGCTAAATTCATGACAAATAAGAATAAGTCACAATTCACATCTGAACAAAACAGATCTATAAAAGTCAAGAACACCGAAAATACATCACAAGAAATGTCTAAAAACACAATCCAAAAATACAAAGTAAAAGCTTTGAAAACAATTTAATACACGTGAACTTCCATCAAGGAAGTGAGGCCAGATGTTCCGGAAGGGTAAGCACCATCTATGTAGCTACACCTTCACGTGCAAAGTCAATAATGAGAATAAAAGGAGCATGGAACTGTTGTAAGTCAATTATATCTAGTTTAAGTTTGGATACAGTGACTCCATACTTATCAACAATATTGTGATGATGGCCTTCTCAGGGTCCTGATTAGCCTATGTTTGCAATATCCTTGAGTCAACAATTTAATTGTAAGCAGTTTACGTCGTTATAGAAAGTCCCAGTAGTGGGAGCAAGCTCTACTATTATGTATTAAGTGTGGAACATTTAAGCATTCAACTTTGTTTGTAATCGATCTATGATGATTTAGATCGAATGGCTCTCGCGCTAATTTGAATAAACCGCTTTCGCGGTTTATGACAAATTAGCGCGAGAGCCATTCGATCTAAACCATCATAGATCGATTACAAACAAAGTTGAATGCTTATATCTACAATCCGTAGCTTATAACTTACAAATGTTTGAGATTTGATTAATTCATTCATGATCTTCGTGGAAATTCCTTGTGAATACCGAACAGGCTTCAACTGCATCAAACTGGCTTAGCTCTGCCCACCCGTACTTATTTTCAAAAAATGACAACAGATAATCGTGTCAAGGTTTTATTTAAATATCTGTGCTTTTACAATTCATATTAATGTTTACACTACAATTATTGAAAAATGTACTAAAATGTCGGATACGTTTATCGTTTATGTTTTGTTTACATTCTGCGTCTAGACAAGATGAATTGTCACGTGTATATGTGTTTACATCTTTGTAAAGTAGTGACTTTAACAATGTCATACTTTCCCGTGATGCAAAACCATGACGTCAGAATACGAAAGGTCGCACGTGAAGCTTTCGGTCTATGCTGTGATAGATCGAATCACTCGTCAAATAGTTTATTACAGGGAATTTGATTTGGATTGTAAATATATACACCATTTTCAGGAGAAGCAGGGATATTGCTGCAAAGAAACTGAGAAAAAGTTAAAATCAACGCCAGGACAAACGAGAAACCATCACTTTAAAAACAACACTGAAAATACATCCCATTAAAAACCAGATACTTAGTTTATTTTATTATCTAAGCCAGAGATACTTCAAAATATTAAAATCAAATATATGCTTTGAGTAAAATTCACAATCAAGTCATTGGTCTTTTAGAAAATATTTAAACTCCACCAAGGTAGGCAAGGACAAAAAACGTCGAAGTTAAGCAAAGCACTTTTAAAATTATAATTAAAACAAATGTCATTGGAAAAGTATAAAAATAAAAAATAGACATTGACCAAACGTCACCATCTAACCAAGTCATTTAGAAAACAAATCTAAAGCCATTTAAAAAGTCATTGTAATTGCAAAACCACTAAGAAATGTCACTATCAAAGAAAGTGTTACTAAAATCAGCATAATCAAAAGTCAGGTCACAAGATTGAGTGAGTGAGTGAGTGAGTGAGTGAGTGAGTGAGTGAGTGAATTATTGTTTTCAGTCGCATCAGCAATTTCGAAGCTATTCGCGGCTAGAAAAATGTAAAAGATACAAAGGTATCAATAAAATCCAAATAAATGTAAATCTATTTGAATAATAAAATAATTACCGAAAAGTCAACTAATAAATACCAGTAATATCACAAACAAATTGTATATAAAACACTGGAAAATAAATAGTAAAACAATTAAATTTTTAAATTTTACCAAATAAGTTAATTTCCCGAAAGGAAGTTTAAAATTTTATTTCCATGGACATTACTAAAATGTCGATGATGCTGAATAAAAGTATCCCTTGTATTTGCAAAATCAAAACAATCCAGCAAAATATGAACAAATTGTTGACTTTGACAAGGGACACATTGTGGAGGTTGTTCATCCTTTAAAATAAACGAGTGTGTAAAATAACAATGGCCGATTCTTCAGCGCCGAAGAACAATACTATCACGCCTACTGTACTGGGATAAGGTATAAGTCCCAGAGAGGGCTAAACTGAATGAAGCTTATTGTGTTCTTGGCTATTTCAATGACTTGACCCTTGATTTTTTGATTTAATTGTATATCAATGGCTTTAAATCAGTATGAGGAATTAAACAATTAGCCATTGGCTTGGATAATGCTGCTTTAGCAGCTGAATCGGCTTTACTATTGCCTTTTATACTAACATGGCTTGGCAACCGACAATAATTATTTTTTTTTTAAATCTGAAACAGCATATGATACAGATTTATGCAGTTCCAGAATATCACGAATTAGGGGGTGATCTATTTTTTTCTACTCTTTATTGCCCGAAGAACTGACAGAGATTCGGAACAAATTAAAAACTTGTTATGAGGCGATTTTTAAAATATATTATTAAGCAAGTAAAATTGCTTTAGCCTCAGTTGTAAATATAGAACTTTCATTTGGAAGACGAATGTTTGTTGTTTCATCTCAGCAGAAGCTACCCGATCACCATCTTTCAGGTCATAAGAGATATTGTTATACCGAAAAACAAGAAAACACGTTAAAATGAAAAGAAAGGAAGACAGTACAATAATAGCCATGGACACCAAAAAACATAACTATCAAAAGCAGGAAAAAAGACTTGTGAGATTATAGAAAGCGTTGACGTTAAGATTCGAAATCAAAGTCATCTATCGTCTTTTATATGATAATTGATGTAAGTTTCCGAATAAATTTGTATATTAAGTATCTCTCCATAGATCTTTTCGGTGCTTTTGAAAGAAAAGAAAAAAAAACAGCCAAAAACCAAAAACAAATTATCGCGCCAATGTGAACGATGACAAATATTATGTCTGAAAGGAATAGGAGACCTGATTAAGATGATGTAAATTACTACATAATGCATGGATTATATCTAAATCGATTATACTGATATTAATGCATTAAAATAAGAATGTAATGTTCTTTTTCACTGCACAAAAACCAAATGACAATACTGATGCATACATTAAATATGTAAGTAATTAAAAACAAAGTTGTTTATTGTAAATTTTGTACAAACAAATCTGTAACCACCAGAGAATAAAAAGCTAAAAAAGGATTAAATATTAAGTACCCACAACATTAATTTTCTCTCGTGGTGAAATATTTATATAATAAAAAATCTATAATGTGTTTGATATATACATATTTTGTCGCTTTGTGATAAGTAACGACAAAATATGAAGGATCATGTGCAATACATCTCCATTATTTACTGCTTATGTCTGGAAAGTATGATAATGTAAAAGAAATAGACATTCAAAACACGATGATGGATCTTCTGTTACACATTTTCTGAGATAAAATAAATGACGTGAAAATCACTGTTTTCGCCTGATGTTGGAATGTAAACGGTAACTTCCAATTTTACTATAATATAGCATTTCAAACTTTATACAAAATGTTTCACTCATTTAACCATACAAGCAATTCAAAGTTTGACATTATTATTATTATTATCGTACTTTGCATGGTAAATTTTTTATTAACCATTTGCTTGTCAACCCAATGAATTAAATTTTTTAATTCCTAGTGCTCGGCGAAAACATCAGTCCGTACCTGTTTTTAAAAGTCTTGGTCAGACCCGGTCGAGGTTAGAACCCCGACCTCCCACAAACGGTTTATATCCACTTAGCTAATATTTTGAAATTTTGTACCTATAGGTCAGGTTTAAATGTTGACTACGTGGGAAATGCTGGAAGTTGTAGAATTAAGCAAAACAATAGATTTCAATTATATGTTTGAGGGTATATTTTGTTTCAGACAAATAAACGAGAAATTATTGGTGATTTATAATAATATGAAATATCACTTGTTACCACTTTATGTTAAAAAATCGGGATTAAATTCATCTTATAATGAAAAGTTGTCTTCGTGCACATCAAGGTGATATTTACCAGAATAATTATTTTACAATGCACTCCTAACACTGATACTCTTATTATATGTAAATGCAACACGTCTTAGGAATAAACCCACTTCATTCTCTAATAAAGTAACATTTTTTTCAAAATATAATAAATCAGTGTCTTTATTAATTTATTTATTATCAAAATAAAATGAATGACCTAATAAAAAAGTAAAATTAAAAAGAGGAAAAAGTAGATATTTTAAGTTATTATTTAAATCTCAAATAATAAGGGCTGTATAGTACAGTTTTATACATTTATGTCATTTTGAATTTCTTATTTCGTCAAGGAAATTTGTAGATAGATTCTTATTGACACTTAATTGACGTTGTCTGGCCATTTGTAATCTACGAATTAAATAGACGCCCTTTTCGGTTACATTTGTTATCATCTAGAAAGATTTAGAGTTGGTTTTCTGCTACTTGATAATTTTTTTTGAAGATTTAATTTAACATGTTAACAAGAAGTAAATGTGTTCTTAAAACTCAATGTATACAAAAACAAAAAACAAAAACATTCAAATCTTCTCTTGATGATGGCCATTTACTGGATTTGAAAATAAAGTTGATGCTTATTTAATACTCTTGTTATCTGGTTTGAAGGATAACATTTGTGTAACAATTCTGATAAAATGCATAAATGCAAAGAAGGGACTCAAAATATTACCTTCCTCAAATTAAGTGGAGACTAGTTTAGTGGTGTGTTCTCGTTTTAAACCTGAGGTATGTGTTATTGTTTTGAAATTCAGTTGTGAAATATAATAGTCATAAAAAGATCATTAAATGTAACATTTATTTGCAAAATGGGTAATTTTGTTTTTTAAATGACAAATATAATTGTCTGTGGAGTAAAATTTTATAATACAGATATCTAAGTATCAATGAGAAACAGAAGAAAACAATTTATAGTTAATGTATTGCATTTTTCAGAATGGTTTTCCATATAATAATAAAAATAAAAATAATAATAATAAATATAATAATAATAATAATAATAATAATAATAATAATAATAATATTAATTATAATAAAAACAACAATAATAAATCCTGAAAAAGACTTTAGCAAAAACTTTCTAGGCTAGATCGTAATTGTTTATTTAACAATGTTAGCTGAGTGGGAATAAGAAATTTCAAAATGTTGGCTAAGTGGGAATATACCCTATAAAAAGTAAATCTTATCATAAAGAGAATGTCAATATTTTAGTGACTCATTTTCTGGAAACGGCTCAGACAAGTATGGATTTTGCTAGACATATCACATATACGATATCAAGTTGCATTTAAAAGTTTGTGATATATAATGTAGCCTTATAAATGATAAATCTTTTGTCTTTCCTTGGATTTATCATTATTGTGGAAATAACAAGTAAAGTTGCATACGTGTATTGTTTACTGAAACAGTATCAACATTTACTCATTATGGCTGTATTTGTACTAATCCGAAAACGTACCTTAACGAAATAATGTTTTGTATTTATTTGTTTTATGTTTGGCAGAAAATGTTGTTGATATGTGAACACAATCAAACCATTAAGAATTACATAAGTACAATCCATTTGCGCTGTTTGTGTAATAAGTTATACCCTGTTGCAAATCGCTTTCTAAATTTGATGGATCATATTTTTTAATTTTATGGGGTTTTTTTTTTAACTCTAACAAAGGAGAAAAACTTAAAAACAACACTTTCATTCTATTTTTTGTAAATGTTTATAAAAAAAATCATTATTATTATTATTTTTATTGTTGTTGTTGTTGTTATCGTTATTTTTATTATATTTTATTGTTTACAAATAAATATAATTATGAAAAAGTATAATTCTATTTTAATTTAAAACAGTATTTCAACAAAACTTGAGCTTTTTCTGTTTCAAAGCTTGGTTCAAAATAAAAAAGAATTTTTTGGCGCGAGATTTAAAAAAAAAAAAACGAACGGAATGAAAAACAATTTAAAAGTACATGGCATATTCATGTGTAAAATATTAAATAAATATGTATAAAATCATGATGTACTATATTCTTGAACCTTCTTACATTGTATAGCTTTTTACAGACTCCTGTATATGTGCTTGTTTCGGGCCACATAAAAAAAACAAAAAAAAAAAAAAGTTCCAAGTTTATAACATATTTTAATGCAATATATGCACAATACATCGCGATATTTTGGAAAGTTTATGTATAAACATTGACACGTGCTTTGACATGTGTTTTTATAAATAATCAGGAAAAACCTGACATCTGTTTACAAATTTTTGTGTATTCCTACGCCCTTAGTTGTTACGTCACATCGACTTTAGTTGTTACGTCACATAACTGGACGTTCTATACTGAAGTCATGAAGATATGAACTAGTGAGTCTAACAAGGGATCACATAGTACAAAATATTAGCTATTGTAAATATATACTAGTATGTTTCCTTCACAAATAGTAGATAAATATTTATCATTTAAACGTCAACAAGGTTGTTTGTGACATATTATTTACAAAAAATGAAAATTATGTTTATTCGCTGTTTGTTGTAAAAGAGTTGAGCATTGCAGAACTTATCTGGTGATGCCTGACTTAATTTCATACGTCATTTCCTGTTGAACAAAACAAAGGTAGCGTGGCTACTAACCGTGTGTTGAAAGTACTACCGGTCTTTACGGTATTGCCATAAAAACTGTAGCTTAGATTAAAATGCTGATTAACTTTGTAATTATACGTATTTCTTATGTCTGTATGTTATTTGATGGATGTTTTATATAAAAGATCGTATCTTTAATACCCAATAAACAATGTAAGCACAAAGTCAGTGTAAAATGTTGCATACCTGTTCCAGACAGTTTTTATTGGATAATAAGTCACACTAATGATATATTAGAGTTCTTTTAAAGGAATTTTATTGTTTCAGTCGATCGATAGTGACTTGTTGATTGTGTCTGCCTAACACTCCGACAAAAAGTTATTGTAAGTTGACTTTGCAACCTCTACTGTCTTGTGTTCTTAAACAATTAACATGCATCGCTATAGTTTATCCTTATGTATAGTATGATAAAAAATTACTGAATAGAATACAGACCGAAAAAACAAACCGTCATACTTAAAATCTGTTGATTTTTCTAGAGTAGTAGAGGATTTAGAGGGGAAAATGTAAACGTAGTTGTTTGTTTCATTGTTATTCCCATAATGACTTTCCACGAACCCGTATTAAATGGAAAAAAGGAGAAAAAAAAACACTTCAAAATTACTGGGACCAAATATTAAAATTCAAACCGATGTCAGTAGAAATGTTTATAAATAACTGTCTTATGAAAATAACTTAACATTGCCGATTTGACGCCCAAAATATGAAACTAATTTATTTCATGTTTGTAAAAGCTATGATTCTATCCTAACGTGTTGTCTTCAGTTATGTTAGAACTTGGAAATGAGATATGTTTGAATCCATTGCATGCTTTATTAGCCGGGGGAAAGGTCTGTATATAAACTGAAATACATCCGATGTAGACAGTATTTACCGGACTATAAGTCAGACTAATGACTTATAAAAAACCTTTTAAAGACAGATTCATTGTTTTAATTGATCGATATAGAGCTGTTGATTTGTCTGCTTGGTAACAAACAGTTGTCTCTTTACTCCAAATAATAGCTTTATTTACCGTAATAGGCTCTAAGGCCATTATTGTAGCGTACACTAAAAAGATTATAGATACAAATAACCTAATAGTGAAGATAAATCAAACCTCCTGAAAGTAAGTTGTAAACAATCCTTTCATTTATCCTCGTTCATAAATATCTCATTCTTAAATGAAGGGTTTAATGTTAACACTCTAATAGTTCTATAACAACGTCATTAATTCGATAAATACAATTCTTGTCAAAAATCGGCGTTCCCGATAAATGGTTGTTTTTTCTGTTCATTTATTTATTTATTTATTTATTTATTTACCATTTCGTGTTGTTTATTTGTTGGTTATCAGACAAAACAATAACTGAATGATATTTCGAACATAAATTGTTATATTTTCATTTAAAACTTGAGTCATGTAATTGAGCACTTACGTCCTAAGATTGTTTGATGGCTGTATCACAATAGGGGGTTAATATTGTGTTTTGAATGCACTTTTTGTATTATTTACACTTTTGTTAAAGTATTTTATTAAAATATAGATACATACCTGCCACATACCCCAACATTCCGATATCATTGCTAAAGGACCGGTAACGTTTGAACAGGCATCGCCAAACAGCATTACTTTTGTAGTATTTTCGTCCATCATGTCAAAAAATAACTTCGTAGCTTTAGCCATATCACACTACAAATAAATATTGAAAAGCCTGATAAAGAATCATCATTTTCAAGCGTAACTTTCTTCCAGCCATTTTATCCTTACCCCGGTTGAACTAGTCGATACCGGTTTTTGTAATTGAGATCGCAAGCAAAGTGAAGTATTTCAAATTTTAAAATCTTATGTACGGCTCATCCGGGGTTCGAACCACTGATTCCATTGAGCCTTCGGTGTGATTTATTATTACAATTCATATTTAGCGCTTTATCCTACGCAACATAAAATATTAGATTAGTGAAGTTTTCTCGAGAAGAAGATTAAAGTAGAATAAAGAAATTGTGTTTGCGTCCCTGTCAAGATTTTTCACTGAATTTTTAACAACTCAGATTTGTAATGATGGAGACAATCGAGGAGCCGGAGAAACCCGCCGACTTTCTGCAAATTATCTGAAAACTTTCAAATACTAGTATCTACTCCGATTATTAGGACATGTAAGTCTTAATTTAACCAACTAAAAAACAGCAAAAATAATTGGTTAAAAAATTTACAGAAATCAAGTCATGCTGAAATATCTGATACTTGTTGTCGAATGATTTCCAACTGAAACTTTCACTAAAGAGAATTTTTAAACAATACCAATAACACTGACGTCACTTATCTTCTGTGGTTACTAAAACTTTTAACAATATTACATATAATCTGACACATTTTATAAATCTATTTTAAAGTTTAATCAGTGTTAGAGATTCTATTTCAGATAATATGTTCATCTGAACAAGCATCTTATTTGTGACGGAAATATGTCAGATTTTCGTCCAAAGTCAGATGTTAAAATACTATTGATCGTAACACATTCCCATGTTTCATTTCTTTCTCTCTGTGTGTGTGTGTGTGTGTGTGTGTGTGTGTGTGTGTGTGTGTGATATACTTTTCTTTTGACAGTGTAATCGGTGATAATAATTGTGATCAAAGCAAATTAAACAATTGCTTAGCGAATTTATTTGAGAAAAATACAGTTTAAAGACAGTTACGCGTACATTGCGAAAGAATTTACCATACTTTCTTACGTTTCCGCCGCCTAAAGAATTCTGCGGTTGCATTGCAACATAATGATTCAATAAAAATCCTAGAGTTTTAGTTATCAAGTTTTTGTCACAGCATTGTTATGGTAACAGAAAAGGAGCAAACTCGAGCTCGAATCCAACAGGTTTTTAATTCTGTCATGTGCTGATTTTGTATTTCTATTAAAATATTGCATTTAAAATCATCACATAAGTTGTCATGTGCTGATTTTGAATGCATTATTTTAAAAGAAATTCAAAATCAGAACATTACAATACTTAAAGGACTCTCTAACAGTTAATGCTATTTTCCTTGAACAGTTAAGACCATTTTATGCATCTCTTTCAATTTCAATTTAATTTCTTGAATTATATTATTCCAATAAAAAATATTAGTGTTCACCTTCGGTTCAACTTTTTGGTCAAACACTAATCGGTATTTGACAAGCTAAAAATAAACAGGAAACATATTGTGATCGGCATTTGATCCAGGATTACGTAATCACCTGAACAACATACTAACTGAAATAACAGCAACCTATCTAGTCTAACATTGATCAGGATGTTAGGCAACATATAAGTAGGGCGCTTCCATATTATAGCCCTTTGATATTTTACGAATATTAATGGTCAAACTGTAAATATATATTTAAACGTTTTACCTTTACAAAAATTAAGACAAGCAACAATTTTATTATTAAAATAAATTCTTTTATTTAGACCATATTATGTTTTGAAAAAGACAAAAAACTCACCTAAATAAAAATTAGCAGTTAGCTCATACTATACAATTATTTCGTCCCCAATCATTATTTATTTTACTTTTAATAATAAAAAAAGATTTTAAGAAGATAACATCGATACAATTATATAAAAATTTTATTTATTTATTTATCTTTTTTTATTTTTTGCCATTTTTTTCGTTCTTTGTTATTATAAAATATCCAAAGCGGATTTATGAAAATAAACTTAATTGACTGATGCTAAGTCTGGCAGTCAAAACGTTATTTAAAGTAATTGTAGTATATAGCCTATTTAGCTATTTAAGTAGTATTTATATACCTCGCACATAAGCAATTTTCGTGTTTCATCATTTCGTATACTTTTGACATTTCTAAGCTGCCAATACTGTTTGTCAATATCTACTTTCTCCACTCATCGGGAGTCCCCAAGGTTTTATAATACCGATAGTTTGTATAAACACGCGGCATATAAACGAGTTCTACATTGATCAGTTAATACTTTCCTAACATGTTAAACAATTGCAAATCGTACATTGCCCCTTGAGTAATACTAATACGGCATAAAGTGTGAAATCTGACGGCCAGCTGAAAGGCCAATCAATACCTTAATCGGTACTGGAAATTTGTTGTAAATAACATCTCAGATCACATTATATGGCTTGAGTTATATATGTTGTGACACTTTGTCGATTCGCTTATGATGGATGAGAAATTTCATCAATTTAGTGAATTCTTATTTCAGAATGGAATAAAGATGAAAATTCTTAGCGGTTAGGATCACAAAATGTGACACGTTCGATATGAAATTTATTGTTTCTGTCATTTTTTGATAAATCTTGGCAATACGTTCAATTACCGCTCAGAATGTAATAAAGATTCTTGTTATTAAAGGTTTCAAGTGTTTAGATATCCTTCGACATCCATTACTATTATGTAATATAAAAAAGCTGTTGCCATGATTAAACCAACTAAATGGTCAATATCTAATTGATCCTCATTGAAAAGGAAATTGAGGAAGAAATTGCTTCTTGTACAAAATCAATTTTAATTTCAAAGCCTCGATGAATTGTAATTGAAAAATTGTTCACGGATAATTATTGACCCAATTATAATTCAGTTTTAATCTTAGACATAGCACCTGTTATTGAATACTGTAACTATTTTTTTTCTTTTAACGGGTAGTTTGTGAACGAAATTTAATTGAAAGTGTTCTTGGTTAAAAGCTATAGAAAATGAACTTAAAATAAAGAAACCATAGGTAGACCTTTGTTGAAAGGAATCAAATGATACAGTGCTTCTTTTAATGCGAAATTAGACATTTGCACGGACTACGTACACAAGACCTCTGATTATTTTCAAATAAAAAGTTTGTTTAAAATATCAAAATAGATCGTTGGCTGTTATCACAAAAAGAAGAGCTTTGATTAAATTTAGTTTTGAATTTCACCAATTAGACAACTTTAAAAATAGCGTTTCCATAATAATAATAATAATAATAATAATAATAATAATAATAATTCTGATTTAATCGCAAATCAAGCAGGATTTTACTTTAAATAATTATTATAAAAGTCTTGTTTCGAAGAACCTTTCACTGTTAGAAAATGTAACATCACTTAATGTGATGTATGTTATCATTTAGAAAAGACATATCAAAACGACAATTTAACAAAAGTTTGTTTTGATGATATTAAAGGGCAACTAGACTGGCAATTTGCAACGTTATTCTTCGAGTTCCGTACGACTAAACATTTAGTCTATTCATACACAATAAAAATACTATATTTTAGTAACATGTTTATTAAGACATACTTTAGTTATAAATGTCTTATTAACATTCAATTAACCGATTTACTAAGTGGTATTTTAGCTATAAACCTATTATTAATATTCAAGTAACCGATTTAAGATACATTTTAGTTGTGAATGTCCAAGACCCAATTCATCAGCAAGTTTAGGGTAATAAACAAGTGAATGTACATCAAATTTACATTAATAAAGTTTTGTTACTCAAAGTATAAAAGAAAACAACACATTGCAAGATGAACACCACAAATAAACCTTTACTTCAAATAAATCTATGATTAAATACCATAGGAGAGAATATTTGTTAGAATTTAATTCATTTAAGAGTTAACAATAGTAAAGTATATGTTCACAACAACAATTGACAGAAGAGGCAGCTTTTTTTTGAAGCTGTAATATTTCATTCAGTAGTATAGATTGGATATCAAACTCATCAAGTTTGACGGAGCCAACATTTATAATTACGATCCCTTGATACCACGGTATTCACAAACACAGCGCGATTGTGTTTTGATTGAAAACTCTATAATGGGTACTTTGTCTATTATTAATCACGACGCAGAAATGCACGCTGTTCCTAACAAAACTGTCACAGATCGATATCATGATAGTTAAGTAATATATGTATTTGTTCTTGTGCAAATAATGTATACAAATCAATCAATTACATGTTCTGATATAGATCAGTAACATGATACATATTGTTTCGTTGGAATGTATTGTGCAGTGGTAATTGCATTCATGATATATATTTCTGCATTGTGCCTAAAACTTGGCGATTCATATTTTGTCAATACAGAAGTACCAAGACATGAAAAGACTTGTTTATTATTTCCTTGGAAAGTATATTAAAATTAAGTAGAGTGGCAGGATACTTAGACTTCTTTACAAATAAATCCAATGTTTCATTGTATCCGGTATTCGTCCAAAATTAATATTTATAATACATATGAGTTGAGTTAAGTAATGGTGTTTAACGTCCCAGTCAAGAATATTTCAATTATATAGAGACGAAAGTGCAGATATTTTGCCTGTGCGTTGCGCTGATGGCATTATACAGCAGGGTTCTTTATCGTGCCACGCCTGTCATGACACGGGACCTTGTTTATTTTAAGTTCCAATCTGAACGACCGTGACTTCATTTCGTAAGGCCGAGTGCTTGGCAAAAGAACAATGACCTTCAACTTTATATTACATATGAGATTTGTTAAATATTTGTAAACTTTTAAATAGTTATGTTCTTTTATTTATAAGCTGCTTGTAAAAAGAATTATTATTATTCAAAAAATAGTTTATCGATGATACAAAAATTCAATTTAAGGATTTAACTTAAAACATATGAAAATTGCATATTATTTTAAATAAAAAGGTTTTAAAATAAAGATTAAGGTTGTGGTCAATGTCTAAGATGGTTTGTTCATGGTTTTGCCCTTGTTACAATTACAGTAATATTCATAGTTAAACTTTTTTTTTTTAAATTCCCTAAATGAAAAGATTTACGATAAAATCAAATTTGATATTTGGCTTTATAAGGAGTTAAAACCTTTAGTTATTATGGTCAAATTTAGTTATAATCTTTATGATTATTATAAAACCAAAACTGTAAAATGGTTTAACATTGCTATATCGTGTCTATACGAGCAGATATCGACATGGGATTTTCAGTTTCTACATAAAATTACATTTAGAATAGGGTCAGAATTAACGGTGAAGGTAATTCCTTTATTCTTCCAACGTTTTTGCTTTTTTTTTTTTTTTTAATTTTTTTTTTTACTTTGGATATTTTGATGGAAATTTTAGTTTTCACATTTTAAAGCACTTGTATCCCTATACAGGTCTAAGGTAATATTTATGACCACATTTGGTAAAAACATTAATTTTATGTATCTTGACATAACCTTTTTAAAATACATGTATATAAGGTGGATGATAAATATATACAAAAGTTGATTTAGACTTTAGGAATTTTCGTTAGGAAACATTGCTTTATTATGCAAAAATGTCATATCAGAACCGCATAATTCTCTAATGATATAGGTTCGTCAGGTATTTTATTTTTCTAGCCTTATCAGTGTTAAAGGAAATTCTGGTAAACTGTATATGTATGATTAAGGTCTGCAGTAAACCACTATTATCTAATTTCCTTGAATATAAATATTGTTCTGATAAGTGTCCTATAGAAGGCAATACTAGTTTAAGACATGTCCTTGAATGCTCTTGAAGTTTAAGAAAAGAACAGTAAAATATAATTGTACGAATAAAAACTTTCCTAAATTTTAATTTTTGGTAATTTAATCCACAGTATAAGGGTACAGTTGTATTGATCTACCAGCCATAAGCAATCAAAACATTTATTATTTAATAGTGATGCTATTTCCTTTAGTGTTTTAAAACATTAGACTAATTATTCCTCTGAACATAATAAGAAAACGCTTAATCTGTTTGTATATCGAAATGGCAAAAAATTATATTTTCATTCTAATAAATAACTCCGATAAAAACAATCCATCCTGGAGGCAATTATAGAAGAAAAACCCGAATTTGTTTTTGAATCATATAAATGATTTAGAATGGGCGCCGATACCTAAATATCAAGGTTAAAACAAAATCTGTGGCTTTTAAGACTTTTTTATATTTGCTCATTCTTCTTTTGTTTCTAGTTATTTTTCATATTTTCTTTTTTGCTCATTCACTTTTTTTTTCGGTCTTCTTTTTCTCTCATCTTTGTCTTCAAAGGTCTTTCCAGCAGTAATCCTAATTGATGTTAGTGTTGCATGTGTCAATAAGATCTTACAACTTTACAAAACGCCATCATGTAAAGAATTTGAATGGAAGGAACAAATGGAAGTTTAAAAAAATAAAATGACAAAGAATGAAAATAAAACTAGCAGTACCACACACACACACACACACACACACACACACACACACACACACACTAATTAGACTTTTAAATTCAATCAGAAATTAAATTCTTGGCAGTATCACGAACACACCACAACAAAGCGAACAAATGAAGACGAAAGGGTGCGATATGGACAAATTCTGGTTCACTGATGTTTCATTAGCGATTCATGCAAATTTAATCTCACTTTTTCTCCACACATCCATACGATATCAGTGCACGAGTTTACCAGTTTTATATTATTGTTATTACCTTTTTCGGAAAGTTATGTTTAAAGAAATACAATTTTGTTCAACACCTAAGAAAATCTTTTATTTTGATTTTGTTTTTTATTTATTGGTCATTTTTTATTTCAACACCATCTACACACTTTTGAATTGTAAACAATTAAGCGAATTATACGCTATTTTGTTTCAGTTACGTGTGTGGAAAAACGTTTGCAATGTAAGAGTTCCCTTTATCGCAAGAGGTAACATATTAACAATACTAGATAATGACGTCATGACAGAAATCATGGATTTGCGTTACGGAATAGAAGTAATAAGTCATAGAGTCAATTTGCTGTAGTTATGACCAGTGCTGTGAAAAAATAGCGAGTGTTTGACAAAATTTCGCAAGGGTCATCTTTCAATCATTACTTCTACCTAACATATTTATTCATTTTCTCGCACTTCAGCTGCAATTCTTAAGTTCCTCGTTATTTCCTGCTGCTTATATATTTGAATATTTATCGTTTTATATTTTTTCTATTATTGTGATAATCATGTGAAGCTAGAGGCATTGCGTTATGTACTGCTATCTTATAATGAGAAATGTCATCAACTTTTCGATTTCCTAGATCAGAAAAACATAAAGATGAAAAAAGGCTTATTAAATTGGATCTAACAGTGTGATTTGAGAGACATTAAATTTATTGTTTCTGTCACCTTCTGAAAGACCTTAGAAATAAGTCAAATCACCTGCCACAATGCAATAAACTTTAGATATTAAAGCTTGATATTCAAAAATATGCAATTAAAGGATATGTCACCTTGATTGAAATTCAACTCACTGGTGATTATCTAAATGATCCTCTTTGAAAAAAAATATTGTGAAAAAACTCATTGTTTATCTCGCCCTTTAAAAGACTCTAGAAATGAGTCAAATTACCGGATTCATCCCTTGTCTATTCAAAGGATCCTGCAAATAACTAACTTTAACGAGAAAATCTATTAGCTTTCACGTATCTAAAAACAAACTATTGAAAACAAATTACATAGTTTAACCATGTTTAGATTTTCTGTGTCATCGTTAACAAACCGTTCGTGCACTTGAATACCGATCGAAATGCCTATCCCACTTTTGATGAATGTTTCTGACCGCATAGTTAAGCAATTGTGGAAATGTTTTTTTTTTTTTTTTTTTTTTTTTTTTTTTTTTTTTTTTTTTTTAAATCCCCATATTTAAACATCTGCAAGACTCAAATATAACATATCTAATATCAGTCTTTAAATGTTTGTCATATATATATATATTTGAAGAACAAAACTCCATATTTAAACAAAATCATTCAAATATAAAAAATCCATGTAAATTGGGAAAAATAACCAGACTTACTCAAAAAGTTTCTTAAATTCTGTGCACATAACATTTTTTTATTGTTTCAATAAGATAACAAATTCACTTTGTCCAAAATATCACTTATGCACCTTCTTTGTTAACCATATAGGATATGTTTTCATGATTTGAATATTCATGATGATCACTCCTTGAAAAATCCGAACAACAAAAACACACAATTATTTACTTTATTAACTTATGGCTCTTTTCTACCTTTTTTAAAATTGCATCTTTATAGATCAATCTTTTTCATATTTCTTTTAAATTCAACATCCTTTAGTAAGAAAATGTGATTTGCATATTAATTCATTTGACCTTTATTACCCTCCAAATACCACGATGTGATCTTTGGTGAGGCCCAATTGGATCACTGAAGTAATTAAATTTCAGCTTTTTCTAAAATCTGCTCTATATATAGAAAAATTTAGAGGATAAATTTCAATTTAAAAATAGAAATTGGTTAGGTCAATGTATTTTGATACTGGATTTGCCAATTAAAATTCCGACCGAAATATGAATCGGTTTTCTATTAAGATTTTACAACTTGACCGGACAGTTCTCGGGGTTTTTCGTTACGTAAAACATGTCTTCTCTTGGCAAACAAAAAGCTAAAAATAAGATTTTCATCTTTTAAACCATTTTTTTGGCATATAATGTCTCAAATGAATTTAGGCTTGTCTGGTAAACTTTCTAAATAAAATGAAAACATAGAAATTACCCTTGGTAAAAAACAGTGCCTTTGTACGAAAAAACCCGAAAATTCTGAGGTTTTGTCCCCCCCCCCCCCCCCCCCGTCATTGTAATATCTAAATAGGAAAATGATTCGCGATGACTCTGAACATTTAATTGGCAAATTGTCTATACAATCTTACTGTTATTTTTATGAGGAAGGTTTTGACTAAAAGAAATATTTAGAACAAACCACGTGACAAACAATTATGAACCTATAGTAGTATCTTTTTGACATGTGCGATTTATAGAGTACAACTTTGATAGGTCCTTAAACAAAGGAGCTGTGGACGGCCACATAAAATTATTTAATAACCATAATCCAATAATATTCAAAAGCTAAATCTTAGGATTAAACATGTAGCTTTCTTAGGACAATTAGTGTTAAAAACATAAGTGAAGTTGTACCTTAAAATAGATAGATTGGATAAAAAATCTGCGTTTAATTCGCACTTAAAAGCTAGTGGGATCAAAATTCGGAAGCTGTAGAGTCAATAGTTGATACGAAAAAATAAATGACCGTTATATATCAACTAGACTTGACTAAACCAAACCAACTGGTTCATTCCAAATCACAATCCCAAAAACAAAGTAAAAATTTTGAAAACTTGTTAAAACAATTAAACACGTAGACTACGGAAAAGTAAGCAATTCCTGACCTGACTAGTCAGCAACACTACATGCGAATACAAATTTGAGAATTAAAGGAACATCAAAATGTTGGACGTTTAATGCATCTAGGATAAGTTCGGATACAGCGATTTTTTTTTCATACCAACAATATTATGATGACAGAAATAAAACATTTGAGTTTTTTTCAAAAATCTTTAAACGAAACCTTTGGGGTGTCGTATTTTAAGTATAAATTCATGTAAGAAGCAAAACATGGAAACAAGGTTGTTTCTATTAGAAAATCACAAGAATAGATGATAATCACCAATTTTCCAAGTTTGAGATAATTAAGAGTAAGAACGATATCTATATATCTGTATGTGGATAATAATTTAATAATTTGGCAACAACATTCTTTCCAGATTTAACAAGGTTCTTCATGAATTCCACTTCATTAATAAAAGAAACATTTAAATGTAGCATTTTAGTGATCATACTGTTTCATTTTTCCATATATTGACCATTAACTATTTACTACTATAGAGATTTAAAACTAGAATTTATGTCTTTCATACTTATCATAATTTTCAAATAAGTGAAAAAAAACCTGGGCATTCCGTATAAATAGCCAATACATAATAGGGATTTGTTCAATTGCTTGATAAAAAATGTTTTTGAATATTGTTAATTTAGCGTAACTTTGGACGATGGGTGCCACGTGCTGCCTAACGGTACTGAAAGTACATTGCAACTCGTTAAATCAATAAATAATGTTTACAGGTAATGTAATTTTACCAAATATTTATCTTATTTCCAGTTTATTTAAATAGCTTTGTCGACAAAGGTGTTAACATAAAATTCCAACACGTCTTTAATTGTAGTATGGCATATTTTATTCTTAAATTTTTATACGAATATCTTTGAAGTATTCATGCAAACAAACAATACAGAAAACATATATCTACATGCTTTCAGTACAATTATTTAATTTAAAACGCTGCAAAATTCTTAGTTGAATTTTAGACATAATATTTTGCACCAATCTCTTGGTAAAAAAGTTTAAATGATATTTTGCAATTACTGATAAAAATAAACATGTTTTATATCAACTGAAAACAACGAAATTTGTCAGAAAAACAATTTTGAAAGAGAAAACCATTCCTTATATAAAACTTTTTTACATTTAAAAGGCACAGGATTTGCCAGATTCAATTAACAAGCAATTGAATGAGGAAAATGTATTCAGTATCAAATTCCGTTAATCAGCTCACAATAGCAGAATGGATATTTGAACAACAATGCACAAAGAATAATGTGAAATCCGTCATATCTGATTTAGTAACGAGATTACTAGAATCATAGAGATTGACAGAGTTATACTGAATAAACGTAGTCCCCTGATGCCATGGACATATTAACTTCACAAACACATTGCGATGGTGTGTAAGATTACAAATCTATAGTGGGTATTGGTATCTATTATGAATCACGACGCAGCAGTATAGCAACAAATTGTGACAGATCAATATCTGGAAATGCTCTGTAAAAGAAGCGCAATTTATTTGCTTATTTGACAAAAAATTTCTACCCCAGTTAAAATTCTCAATATATATAAATAAAACACAAACATACCTTGTCCAAATCACAATCCCCAAAAAACATAGTATAATAAAACATAAACATACCAGTCCTTGTCCAAATCACAATCTCAAAAACACAAACATACCCGTCCTTGTCCAAATCACAATCTCAAAAACACAAACATACCCGTTCTTGTCCAAATCACAATCCCAAAAAACATAGTATAATAAAACACAAACATACCCGTTCTTGTCCAAATCACAATCCCAAAAAACATAGTATAATAAAACATAAACATACCCGTCCTTGTCCAAATCACAATCTCAAAAACACAAACATACCCGTTCTTGTCCAAATCACAATCCCAAAAAACATAGTATAATAAAACATAAACATACCCGTCCTTGTCCAAATCACAATCTCAAAAACACAAACATACCCGTCCTTGTCCAAATCACAATCCCAAAAAACATATTATTATAAAACATAAACATACCCGTCCTTGTCCAAATCACAATCTCAAAAACACAAACATACCCGTCCTTGTCCAAATCACAATCCCAAAAAACATAGTATAATAAAACATAAACATACCAGTCCTTGTCCAAATCACAATCTCAAAAACACAAACATACCCGTCCTTGTCCAAATCACAATCCCAAAAAAACATAGTATAATAAAACATAATCATACCCGTCCTTGTCCAAATCATAATCTCAAAAACACAAACATACCCGTTCTTGTCCAAATCACAATCCCAAAAAACATAGTATAATAAAACTCAAACATACCCGTCCTTGTCCAAATCACAATCCCCCAAAAAAGTAAAAACTTTGAAAGCTGGCAAATTTAGTAATACATGTGAACTTCAATCAAGGAAGTTAGGCCGTAAGCTCCGGAAGGGTAAGCACCTCCTGTCTAGCTAGCTTCACCCGCCACGTGCAAGTCAACATTGAGAATGAAAGAAACAAGCAACTATGGCAAGTCAAATATATCCATTATAAGTTTGGATACAGTGACTACATACTTAACAATATTGTGATGACGACCGTAAAAATTTTAAGGGTCTTATATCTTATATAACAGTTTTATTACAGATGTTTGTTCTTATAGGTAACATCGTACCACAATCGTTCCCACATATTAACGCGCTTATTGTTAATTGAGACTTTTTCAAAGGAAATTTTTATTTTAAATAACTATCATACAATTATTGTCTTTGAATGAGGTCAATACATGGTTCTATGGACTTGATGCAACCAATATTCACCGAGGCCTCCTAGAAAGTTTTTTGTGAATGATTATACTATTGAACACTTAAGGAAAGGATTTGTAACGATGAATGTAAAAGCTTTGGATCAACAACAAAGATTTTTTATAATTAGATGTTTATGAATTAAACTTTATTTTATTTAAGGCTGGAAAAAGGGATTTTTAACGATAATTTTTTTTTATAATTTTTAAAATGTTACCTTTGACAATGTTACGAAGTTATTTTATGAAAACATCAAAGTTGAAAATACTACGACAAAACTTGACATAGTAAAAATCTTGAAATTCATTTTTTATACCTTAATATTTTAAGTAAAGGCTTCTTCAGGAGTAAAGGTACAGAATCAAAATAAAATACCATGCCATGATATTAACCCCTTTTTGAGGTATTTTCATGATAGCATGGAAACATGAAAAACCCCTCATATATATTAGAGGGTAGCAAACAGAACATTAAAACTTAAGTATAATAATAATAATAATAATAATAATAATAATGTTATGATCCTTGATTTATTTGAAGGTCATTTGAAGAAAATTTCAAAACTAAAAACCTCAAACCAACTATCTGATCTAGTATCTAGATTCTTACAAATTCAATGAAATCTGTACATAATGTTTGAAGGGATATAAAAAATATTTTAAAGACACTAAAAAGCATTTAAGTCATAATAAAAATGTCATCTATTCGAAGTGTATAACTGCTGTTTTATACCTGTGTTGTTTCTGAAAGATTCTAAACAATATTTGCCGAAGGTTATACTTATTATAAGGTTGTAAACAAATAATAAAATATTTGAAAAAATAAAACATTATCTTAATATCTTTTGTTCTTTGGTCGGTATCGCTGTTAAATCCATTAACAACACATCAAAAGGTTATTACAAGCATATTTCTATTAACTTTTCTTCTTTGTTCTAGATAATAAAAACCATAAGATTATAAGAATCCATTATGAGTATCCATGTAGGATAGGGAAATCTCACCCTCGGGGTTGAATATTTCAGTCAGAGACGAGGCTTGCCGAGTCTCTGACAGAAATATTCAACCCCGAGGGTAAGATTTGCCTATCCTACATGGATAAACTCATAATGGATTCTTTTTCTTTCGATTTTAATGTCAATTTTTTGCTTCAAATATGATTTACATATCCATGGGCGCCATGTTTGAAAAATCTAACTCTGTTATTCAACATTCTATATAAAAATAAATATGACCATCGGATAGACTATACTTAATTTTGGTTTATACAAGATGTATAAACTTGAAGAAAAAGTTATTTATTATAAAATCTGAGTATTAACATTTGAAACGCATTTGAAATTTCTAAACTTTGGAGGTCTGGCTGTCATTTTCCCGCGATATGACGTCATTTAATCAAAGGATGACATCATGTGATTGTCACGTAACTGTGACGTCAAGTCCATTTGAGATTAATAGAATCTATCGCTACTGATGGTATGAGATAGAGAAATGTCAACCCTCGGTCTAATATATTTGGTCCAGAACTCGGCTAAGCCTCGTTCTGGACCAAATATATTAGACCGAGGGTTGACATTTCTCTATCTCATACCATCAGTAGCGATTGATTCTTTTTCTCGCACCTGTAAATACATTTTAATACACAATAACAGTGTTAAAACCAGCTAGAAAGCTTTTAGCCTTATCACATTGCAAACCGTGCATGAATACGTATATGAACATGAAACCAAATGGAACCGGAACTACATTTTAGAGGTTTTCTGTAGTCTGCTACACATCTTACATTTTAAATTTGACAAAAGTATAGAGAAAGTTTTCAAAATTAGTGAAACTGTTAGTGTAGGTAGAAATGGTGAAAAAGGGAAGATTGTGGACATTGTAAAGCCATTTGGCACATACAGGATGTATAAAATTCAGCTATTTACAACCGGTGAGATTGTTTCAGCAGCAACACACGAGCTGATCAAAGGAATGCCAGATGATGAGTTTGAATTTAGTGCTTTACAGAATGACATGTCAGACAGCAATGACATTCTTGATGAAATGGTGACCACTGCAGAAAATACTTAGTACCCCTATACCTCAAACTGTACCTCCACCCCCTGTAACCATGGATGAAAATGTGAATTGTGGTAACTGTTACCATGAAGTCATGAATGGCAGTGATGATCAGTCTAGATTTTTAGCTGATGTTGATGTTGATCAGTTCCTAGAAGAAAATGAAAACAAAAATACTATGAGAAAAACACTTGGGCATTTGAAACTTTTTAAACAATTTCTGGCCAAAAACAATGAACTGAATGAACCTCACAACATACCTCCTACTGAGCTAAACAATCACCTGGCAAAATTTATAATAAGTGTGCGTCAAAAAAATGGTGACGAATACCAGCCAAGTTGCCTGAGAGGTATAATAGGGTCAATTGATCGTTATTTGAAACGCCACCGGTATGGAACAAGTATTATTACTGGGTATGAATTTTCTAAAACACGGGAGGCATTGAAATCAAAACAAAAAAGATTTGAAAAAAGAGGTCATGGCAACAAACCAAAAGCAGCTGATCCATTAACAAACAATGACATAGACAAATTGTATAAAGCTGGGCAACTTGGTAATCAAACTCCATCCTCAATTATAAACACACTCTGGCTAAATAACACAATTCATTTCGGAATGCGAGGTTGGGGAGAGGAACACAGGGCATTATGCTGGGGTGATATTCGGCTCAAATTTGACACAGAGTTGAACAAAGAGTACCTCGTTCACAATGAACGACAAACAAAAACACGCACAGGTGTCGATGTAAATAATGTACGAGATGGACAGCCAAGAATGTACGAACTTCCACAAAATAGGTCCCGTTGTCCTGTGACTATTTATAAAACTTACAGTGACAAACGTCCAAGTGATTTCTGTCAGCCTGATCATCCATTTTACTTGGGAGTTGTGACACATGTTAAAATGCCCTCTCATTCTGAGCAATTGTTTCTGCGTGCTCCAATAGGTAAAAATAAATTAAACACACTTTTAAAGAAAATGACACGAAATACTGGTATAGATAGTGCTGGTGCTAAAAGGATGACAAACACAAGTGCCCGCAAACACTTATGTCAGACACTGTTGGAAAACAACGTATCAGATGAACAGGCCGTATTTTGGACTGGTCACAAAAATGCACAATCCCTTAACAACTACAGGAGGATGACAAATGACATGCAGAATCAAGTGTCAAATTTGCTATGTGGTGTACAAAACGATCCTATCAATCGCAGGACTGAACATGCCATTTTTGAAAAAGTCCAATTCATCACGCCAACAGTCGACAAATGTATCGTGCTCTGCTTTAAAATCAGTATTTGACGGGTCAAATATTTATGGGGGTGTAATAAATGTTAACTTTTACCAACAACCGCCAACTTGTAAACCTGCTTCAAAGCCGAGAAGACCAGATATATGGAGCGATAGTGACGACGACTTTCAGTAACGAATGTAAACATGTGGTTTGACGACGTGCTAAATTTTAACCTTCACTGAGTGCGCGTTCCGCTTGAGTCGGCGTGCCAGGAAAACTTTACCATTACATTTTATTGATTGAATTGTCTCTCTTAAAGTTAATTTATTTGAACTGTATAACGTTTATTCTATTTAAAGGAAATTTTAAAACAGAATTCTGCGTTTATTTGTTAGTACTATTTTGTTTACTTGTACTGATTTTATTTGGTTGTGACTCGCCGTCAGTTCTTCGGAACTTCTCTAAATTCACCCAATCTCTCAACAATAAATCAAGAGTAGATATAACTACGAGCGAAATTGAGCGTGTAGCTTGTCTCACCCTAGGGTGAGACAAGGAAATCCCACATGAGTGAAAACAAGGGATTTCCGTGTCACAGGTGCGAGAAACATATTTCTCACATAGGGTAAAACCCTATCTCACATGAGCAGATATGGAAGAAAATGAAATCCTATTAGCAATGACATTACTACCAAACCTTCTGCAATGGAATACACTGAGAATTATATAATTAGATTTAATTTCGGGTTCTCATTCCAAAATGGCATTACGCAAAATTAGTAAGTAAATCTGATCACTTCCAGTCCATTTAATCACTGTAGGGTCAAATACTTATGCATTTAATAGGCGAAGTTGTACATTCCCAAGGGTCCTAAGAGTGTACAGAGCTTTGTACCGACTGTTATATTAAATGTCATCTTACCTGTGTAAACAATCAATTATTATTAATTACTATTTAAATCAGCATTGAAAATGACATTGGATCAGGAATGAAGAACATGATGAATAAAAAATATTTTGTTTCAAAGATAAAAAACCACTGTACAAAGTCAATGAAATTAAAATATTAAGTTGTCAATTTGACATGTTTTATTTGGTTAATTTAAAATGTTTTAAGTCAGAGATTTAAAAAGGTTAAGTGATCATTACGTGATATAATATAACAAGAGGCCAATGGGCTCACCTGAGGAAATGTCCAAAAACTTGCAAAGAATTTCATTACAAAAACTTTACAAAATTCCGACAAAAATTAATCAGATGTATCTAGTCACATTTCATTATAAATACATGTAGCTTACATGCATGTGTAAATAATACAATAAATAATTTCCAAATAATGACTTTGACTTTTGAACATGTGAGCTTGAACCTTATATCAAAATGGTCGTATATATCAATACCTATAATATTCTAATATACATGCTTGTACAAAAAGTTAATGGTTTTCAAGATAATTTACAATTTCAGTCTTCTTCTACAGCTATGACCTTGACCTTTGAACATATGACCTTGAACCATAAATCAAAATGATTTTCATATCAATACCTACAATATTTTAATATACATGCCTATACAAAAAGCTTATAGTTTTCAAGCTAATGCACATTTTAAGTATTTATAAGCCAAAAATAACATTTCAGGGGCAACAATCTCCTACATGGATTACGAAACTTGGCACCTTTTTAAATTTTGTCATGGGGAACATTTTAACAATGTTTTGAATTCATATATCTCTTAATATTTGCAAGAAAACTGCCTAAAACTGCATAAATCACAAATTAAGTCATGACCTTGATTTTTACCTTGACCTAATTAAAGGTCGTTTCAAGAAAAAGTCAAAACTGAAAACCACATGTCATTATCTGTTCAAATGGTCAAGTTATAACCATTTGAAGCCATTTTACGAAATTTTTAAAATTAAATGCAAAAACGAAACCCATTTTTCGACCAAATTTCACGAAATGAACAAACTATATGCTTAAGACCTTATCACATCAGATTTTTCTCCCACCATCGCTTTCGGAGATAATTTTTAAGATTTTTGGACCCCTAGGTCACCTTGACCTTGTTTTGGTAGCCATGGCAATGTCATGAACAAATCTGAATATCACCAGCAAATATATGCTTTTGGCAAAATATCATTGAAATCTGTCCAGCAGTTTTGGAGGAGAAATCGAAAATAGGTGTTTACGACGCACGCACGCACACACGCACATACACACCCCGTGCCGTGGTATAAGCTCACATGACCTTTCCGTCAGGTGGGCTAAAAAAGGTCTCTTCAACATCTTGGTATTTTCATTTATCAAATATTGTGTATAAAAATAGCGGATATTTATTGAGCCTTTACCAAATATTTTGCGAGTTTAAATTGTTAGATTATTTCGGCAACACTTTTAACCCCTCTATATAAAGGACATAATGGTATCATTCTTTTTACCAAGCTTTGTTTTAATTAATCATATTAGAGCTGATAACCTTTTTAAAAGAAAATTAATCAAAA
Organism: Tegillarca granosa; assembly: GCA_029721355.1. Classification (NCBI taxonomy): domain Eukaryota; kingdom Metazoa; phylum Mollusca; class Bivalvia; order Arcoida; family Arcidae; genus Tegillarca; species Tegillarca granosa. The sequence goes on along the minus strand of CM056601.1, from coordinate 36,905,202 downwards.
GGTACGTGTCCGCATGTAAACTAACATTCTTAGGGTCTAATGTAGATATTTACTTCCACAAAATGATGCAAAGGTAATCCCATTGGTCCTACCCTCGGCGCTGATCAATGCATCAAAAAGAAGCGACGTTTTCTATAATGCTGACAAAACACAAGTCGAGATCAAGCTGTCCCCATTATAACAAAAAACAAAATCTTAACTTTACAGGTCTATCATTATCTATAGAAAATCTATATCCAAAACGGCTTTTATGCAGCCAGTCCAATTTGATACTGTGTTTTGTTCAGACACACAAAAAGACTGAAAACATAAGCCTTAAGATCAAGGATTAATCAAACATGACCAAAGGTCATGTGATCTTATGGCATGGCGCGGCGTGTGTATGTGCGTGCGTGCATGCGTGCGTGTGTGCGTGCGTCGTTAACACCTATTTTCGACTTCTCCAAAACTGCTGGACAGATTTCAATGATACTTGGTCAGAAGCACATATGGGCCGGTGCAATTCAGATTTGTTCATAACATTACCATGGCTACCGAAAACTAAGTCAAGGTGACCTAGGGGTCCAAAAATCTTAAAAAATCTTCTTCCTCTAAAACCGATGATGGGAGAAAAAAATCTGATGTGATATTTGGCTTCTTTAGGGTCTTAAACCTATAGTTTGCTCATTTCGGGAAATTTGGTCAAAAATGGGTTAAGCGTTTTTGCGTTTAATTTTAAAAGTTTCGTAAAATGGCTTCAAATTGTTATAACTCGACTATTTGAACAGATATTGATATGGGGTTTTCAGTTTTGACTTTTTCTTGAAATGACCTTCAAAATAGGGTCAAGGTCACAAATTCAATGTCATGACCTAATTTGTAATTTATGCAGTTTTAGGCAATTTTCTTGCAAATTTTAATAGATATATAAATTCAATACATTGTTACAATGTTCCCAATGACAAAATTTAAAAAGGTACCAAGATTCGTAACTATATGATAATACTTGTATCAGTTGTTGCCCCTGAAATGTTATTTTTGGCTTATGAATACTAAAATTGTGCATAAGCTTGAAAACTATAAGCGTTTTGTATAGGCATGTGTATTAGAATATTTTAGGTATTGACATGACAATCATCTTGATATATGTATCAAGGTCATATGTTGAAAGGTCAAGGTCACAGCTGCAAAAGAAGACTTAAATGGCTAATTATCTTAAAAACTATTAACTTTTTGTATAAGCATGTTTATTAGAATATTGTAGGTATTGCTACAACAATCACTTTGATATATGATACAAGGTCATATTTTGAAATGTCAAGGTTACAGCTGCAAAAGAAAACTTAAATTGCTAATTATCTTGAAAACTATTAACATTTTGTATAAGCATGTATATTAGAATATTGTAGGTATTGTGACAACGATCATTTTTTACATATGGCACAAGGTCATATGTTGAAAGATCAAGGACACAGCTGCAAAAGAAAACTTAAATTACTAATTATTTTGAAAACTTTTAACTTTTTGTATAGGCATGTATATTAGAATATTGTATGTATTGACATGACGATCATTTTGATATATGTATCAAGGTCATATGTTGAAAGATCAAGGTCAGAGCTGCAAAAGAAGACTTAAATTGCTAATTATCTTGAAAACTTTTAACTTTTTGTATAGGTATGTATATTAGAATATTCTAGGTATTGCGACAACGATCATTTGGATATATGGTTCAAGGTTATATGTTCAAAGGTCAAGGTCATATCAACATAGGGATACTAAGATTATTAATTATCTAGAAAGCTATTAATTTCATGCATAGGCATGTATATTAGAATATTGCAGGTATTGACATGACAATCATATATGGTTTGAGATCATATATGTTCAAAGGTCAATGACATAGCTGCATAAGTTTACTGAAATTGATTAATGATTTGGAAATTATTCATTGCACTACAGTTACTTCATGCATATTATATTACCTACTTATAAATGAAATGTGAGTGGATATATTTCTGATTAAGTTTTGTGGGAGTTCTTAACTTTAAAAAACTTTTAAAGTTTCTATACAGAAAACTGTTAAAGTTTCTGTACTAAATATATTGTCTTTTGCACTTTGAGACCAATATTGAACATATCTTCAGGTGAGCATTAAGGCCCATGGGCCTCTTGTTGTATATTCGTTTACTGGCCCTTCAAGCTTCTTTACTGCGTATTAAATGCGCGCTAGAACATGGGATACAATAAAATCCAATCGCAGAGTTTACACATAAGCATTAGTTTTTAGATAAATACGGTTAAAAAAACAGAAATAAATAACTTATTATAGACTCGAATAGCAGACAAATCACTAAAACAATAAATGATAAGCAATAATTCAATCAACCATCCGAAAACAATTTATTCTTATATTTATATAAGTCGATTAGCTTATATAATATTATTATACATATTTTCAAGAACTTTGTACTCGCTATCATATTTTTTTTTCATGACAAAGGGACAATTCAAATGTCATCTTATTGTAATTATTCTATTGCCTTTTCTTAAGCAACACGGTGCATTCAATATGTTCCCTTTTGCATTGATTTTTCCTAAAGAATAAGGACCTTTACTTATTCTGTCATAATCATGCCATTTTGTTAATTGCTTGCGGCACGTTCTGATTAGCTCATTTGAAACTCATTTCCATTTTTAATTTCGTAGCATATGTTTCTGTGATTAATTGTACATAAAATAGTTAAAGAATCCCATGCTTTCATCATTTGAATTTGCGAATCGATTTTTAAAGAGGGTTTCCCTTTTGAAATAAATGAAACCTTTGTCAAAGTCAATATTAAATTAATCTTGCACATTTTAAAACATAAAACGCTATATAAAACATGATAAAATCCTTACGCAAAGGTTATCTACAATATCTATGTAGTGTAATGAGAACTAGGCAAGAAATTATCATATCAATGTCTAAAGTATAATGGTAATTTTCAATGTAATTTAAAAGTCTGTTTCATGGAAGTTTATAAATTGATTTAACCATGTTTAAACCAGATATCTAGAAAGTATTGTCAAGTGATGTTTCCTTTAATTTTGCAGTGGTTGCATTTGACAGAAGTTTGACAACTAATTACTTCCATAATACGATAAGCTTGTGACGGACCAGACATTTCATTTCTCTAACGGAATAAACACAAGAAAGCCGTATTAAAATTTGTGATAGCATATAGAATCACTAATAAAAACAACATGTGTCTTAAATCAATTATTCACGTAATAAGTCTGGTTTGTACGTGACGATTCCGAGCCTACAGATCTTTGAATAGAAGTTAATATTGCGATATCTTTTCGTAAAATACATATATTTCAGTCTTTGTGGTGATTTGAGCTTTCAAAACTATTGTTAATTTTTATAGCAAAGCAAAATTAATTACAATTTTGACAATATACATTAATTTCAGGGATCTCATAACATTTTACAAATAATGCAGTTTAAAACTTTTCGATTAGATTCTGCAGTTTAAAGACTGATTCACGTGTTTATTATATACAGACTGATCACTATCTAACAAAAGTACCAGTTTACTAATAGATTGAAGAGAATTGAAATGTGATGAGTTTATCTAAAAGATTTAATAAATAGAAAGTTACTTATATTTACCACCTATGTATATCTCGCAGTCATGCTCAAACAATACAAGACGCATCTTTCAAGTTTCAAGTCTATTATAGTTAAAAAAGATTATTTTATGGCTTTCTTACACTTGAGAATTAAACCTCTCGTCATAAAATAAATTACATTGTTGAAGTCCTATTACCACATCATATTTAACATATACTGAAAAATCTATCCAAAGACTTTGCAATGACTAATAAATGGACATTTCCAATAAATTATACATAATTAATCCAGATAGAGAGATTTTCCGAAACACTGTTTAAAAAAGGTTTTACGGTTATTGTCTTAACATAAAACGCATCAAAAGCAATTGCAAATGACATATAATTATTTCCCTTTAATGTTAAAATAATGGGTATTTTGACATTCAATTTTGACTTTGAGAAGGAAGATGTATAATTGGGTAAATGGATTTTTAGCTGACTTCCCGAACACGTGACTTGGTTTTTAATAGTACGTTTTGTTTTTGATGCATCGTTTTGTTTAATTCTTATTTATATACAATTTCACATTTCTGTGGAGTGATTTTGATCTGAAGGATTTATAATATATTTGTTTATTTATATCAGGCACTTGCATTTAAAAAGCAAGGCCGAAAAAGCATTTATCACTAAACAATTTTTCCTTAATCGTTTATAAAGAAAAATACAAAACACAAGATAAAACGCATGAGACGCAATGCGTATTAAAATTTCATATAAAAAATAGAATAAAGTGCGTTTCTTTTCCTATTGCAAGGTATATGCTGTCCATCTAAAAAAATTGTTACATATTTGTACTAAAATACATACAGGGTTTCTGTACATGTCATTTCGGAATCATTCATAATATTGTATCGCTTTCATCACAATCGCTTTACCACATCCCACCTACAGCCCCTCTGTAATTTATTTGCCGGAAATCAAATATATTTGACGCTTCGATGTAAACGTTTCTAATAATAAAAAAGACACCAACATATCAGTCAATGTCCAAAAAACAACCCCAAAAACAAGGTAAAACCGTTAAAAACTGGCCCATTCAGTGATCCACGAAAACTTCCATCAAGGAAATGAGGCCGGGTGCACTGGAATAGTAAGTACTTCCTTTAAGAAATGCCTCGAAATTCAAAAAAGTGAAGAAACAATGAATTTTTAACCAACAGATTCTCGCATCGGATTACCTGATTGACTTACAACAAGACGATGAATCAGAAAAAAAACAAAGAAAAATTATTCAAACTCTATGGGAAAAGCACAATTGGAAGTCAACAAATTCACTGCATGGATGAACTTGACTTTTTAAATGTCAATCACTGTTGAATTTTACTTAAAATTGAATTGACTTTTTGCAAATTCCCTTGCAATAAGGCATGTGGTATGGATTTATTATGCTTTATTCTCTATGCTTATTCTCGATAAAGCAATAGCTGGTTCAGGTGTTTACCGAAAGCCATAAAGTCAATGTTATTACGATTTTATCAATATTTAGGAAAGATGTCATGACAAATGTTGTAGGAGAAAAAAATTGAATACTCCAGTTGATACGAAATAATATTTAAAACAAAAATCGTTTTTACAGTTGATTCACAGGAAAGAAAAATAACGATATTGATAAAATGTGCTAGCACTCTCGAGTTAATTGTCTCCGAAGCAGTAAACTATTCAGGAATTATTCGGTACGTAGATAAGGATGTAAGATAATTGATTGTAAATTCCCTTTAAATCTCTGTAATCCACGCATCTGTAAAATTTAGAAGAAGGAATAATCGATTGTAAGAAACTATTCAATAAATACCGACAAATATTTGAGATAAAAAACCAATTTTAGAATTTATAAACATTGGGCTTCGCATAACATTATCTCCCTGATGAGGCATGGTTTTCCGAAATTTGCACATCTGGCACATCAAAATTTAACCAGTATCTGTGTTATATATTTACTCTTTAGTCTTAGTTAATTCGGTTGGTTGCTTTGACACTGATGAAATAAGGACAGATAGAAATATCTCGTAATATGTTCAATAGAACAAATACAAAAAATCAATCATATAATAAAAAGAAAAATAAAAGTTTTTGCATGAAATATAACAAAAGCATTTTAAAACCACAACCAAGAAACAGAAGGACAAGAAACTAAATTCAAGAAGTTCTAAGACAAATATGGTTGTAAAGTACAAAGTGAATTTTAAGATATCTTAGGGTGATTGATCTTTTTACAGTGGAACTGCACATTGGAATAAATATTTAGGAAACAGATACAACACTGATCAATACAACCAAAAGACTTTGAACTATTACATTCTTCTGACATTTTATTGACATAAGTAAGTTTTATAGGTATAAATATTTGTGATTAGAGTCATGACTTGAACCTCAAAGTTAATCAATCAATTCAACCATCAAATTTCCCTTAGGAATAAAACCGTTGTAACGCAAATATGAAAAGAAAATAGCATTATATATATATATATATATATATATATATATATATATATATATAAAATTAACGAAATATCCGAAGAAGTACGTGTGTGTAATAGCTGTTAAAAAAAGTATTATTTCTTTGTTTTTCATGAAAAACTATTAAAAACATGACAAGTATAGGCTTGTTAAATGACAATTAATATCCAGTACATGTTGAATAATTACATAACAAACACGTTAAATACAGTCTTTTCGCCCAAATTATGAACCTATCATTATGATAAAGACTACAAATTTGTGTATGCCGTTTAAGATAAAAACTATTGCGATTAAATCATCTGTTTTATAGCACTTGCGATGCAAGGGAGAACGTTTAGCTGCATGTTGAATGCAATATTGTCCGTTAAGTTTTTTTTTCATTTTTGATTACCTACAGATTAAATTTGATGAAACATATTAAGATAAAACAATTATAGAGAAAGTTTAAAAAAGTGAAAAAAATAAAGATGTGTGCTCTATGTTGTAATTTAGAATTTCTTAAATAGAAATGAGACAAATATAAAAATACAAAGATTTCATCTTCATCTTAAGTCACTGGCTTCTAAATTTGTTATCGTAGCTTTACACATACAGCTACCTTAATCACTGGAAATAAATCCACATTTAATTCTTTGAAACGTTACACTTACGATTATGCAACCACTCTTCATTTGATGGCCGTAAATTACGTAATTTTGGTATAGTCAAACGTTTTTTAAAACTCGATCTGATATGCTTATGAATTTTTAATAACACACAATACTAATAAATCATCAGTAATTTAAAAGCCAATGACAACAATTTGTCTTTATTTTAGGAATGATGCAGTAACAGTCAGATTTCATTTATGTTAGAGTCATTGCTGATTTAACAAACTGTCTCTAACTTCGGTTGTGTCTATTCTTAAAATGAATTTAATTTATGATAATGAAACAATGGCTTGTGTATTGCACTAAGAGCATTGAAAAACATTGTTATGTCGTTGTCATGTCATTTTATTTCCATATGCTGGTAAATATTTTATAAAAAAAATCATGAACTCAAGCGTTACCCCTCTTTTTTAACATATGTTTTTTTTATATGAAACATATTTGAAAAAAGGTCTGTGTAGCTTATATACAGGTTGTCAATCAATGTGCTTTGGATGACCAAGTCTTTTGCATTGATATTTAAAAAAACTATCAGCCTTTCACTATCTGGCTGTCATTTTATTCGGTCCTTTACAAAAAAGTATGAGTTCTTGAAGCGGTTATGTCCTGCCTACAGTTTATGGCATGGAGGAGTTCAGAAAAACCTTAAAAATAATTTTATAATGTTATGGAATTCAAATTGATCTATATTGGAATCCTTAGACATCTAACATAAAGCGGCATGTATAGAATGCACTTAGGAGGCATTAAGATTTTTTCATCAAAAATGTAGAATTTAGTCATTAGCTTTGATTCTGACCGATTTTTTCATGGAACAGTCTTAGTACAAACGGATTCTAAGTTTGGAATTGCAAATTTAACACACTTTAACACTGTTCAATTTTACAAAGTCTTTATAATATTACTGGGGTATACTTGCAACCTATCAGGAAAATTCATAATGTACCATTAGTTATACCTATGATTTGATGTTTCGTTTTAATTTGATTGCGTTATATCCTCGTCTTCAAGAAGAACGACTTGACAGGATGAAAAATCGTAGATTTCATACTGTTACATAATTTTGAAAAAAAATTCAACTCGATCACCAACTGCAAATAGCAAAATTATAAACAATTACATACTTTTTAAAGAAAAAAAAAACATCTTGCACTCTAAAATGTATGTGCAGATATATAAATCCGAGTCTTTCGTCAGGAAAAGCATTTAAGAAATTACTCTTATTTTACACACTAAAATGTTTGATTGTAATGTTCCATTTTTTTTAATAAAACAAATGCATCTATTAGAAACGATAACTAATTTTCTTTCTTACTTCTGAAAACGATGTAGTAACTGCTAGAAATTATTGGCGTTAAAGTCGCTGATGATTCCCTTTATATTCAAAAACCGTTGAAAGATTTTTCTTATTTTTTGTTGATGTAAAAACTATGTGTGCACAATACGTGACTTCTCTAGGTTAAAATGGTCACTTTGATGATATTAATGCTTAATTGGTTCATCCAAACGCTATTGACATGTTCGGTCTTTAGCGACCATTTTGGTTTTAATAGTACATAGCATGTAGGTTTTAAAGATTTGTCAACTGATGACAGAGAGGAAAAAGACGTAACAAATTTATTTAATTATTTTTTCATTATTCGTAAACATAATTATTTTAATAAATAAGTATGGACGTTAAAAGTTATTTGCATTTAAACTAGCTATGGTTTGTTAGTTTAGTATCATTTTAATTTTTATTGTGACAAAAGTGCCATATAGTTTTTATTTTACTTTTTTTTCAACTTTAATATTCTCGGCCTAAGGTTCAGATCCACTGGATTATAACTATATAACAAATTTATTATTTGTTGACAGATTTTTGACAAAAATATTATAGATCTACTTGCAAAGCCAGTCATCAAATTTTAGACAAATTTTATTGAAAAAAAAAGAAACCACTTATTTTTGACTTTTTGTATAATTATATATATTTTTTTATAACTAAATAACTGTTTCAAAATGTACAAAAAAAATAATGAAGAAATTTCGCTAAAATTTTATCTTAAGCAATTGACAACAAAGTATATTATATACATCTCGCTTACTCAGTGTTCATTGCAACAAGAAATTTAATTATGGATCAATACCTAGATGAACATAATATGGTACTACTGGGACACTGGCTTTAGTTTCTAAACTTCTCAAAATAATGTTAACGTGTGACTTAAACCGTTTGTACTTGTAACATTACTGCAAAGAATAAAGGTTTTATGTTGATTTTAATATGACATCATCAATAAAATGCCCGGTTAATGAAATTAACTGAATTTATGCTGATTAAAGATAGAAATTTTACTCAATAAAAGAATTTCTTTATTTCTTTTTTATCTCTACTTTGTTTCTTTTGGCCGCGAACATAAAACACAGGCTGTGCTGCATTCTGATACTTTAACGTCAGAAAACAGGCTAGTACTTGTTATTCAAAGCGTTAGTTGGTCGAATGCAGTTTTTGTAAATCAAACACAAAGATATTGGTTCTTGTTCAAATAATAATAAATATATAAATTAATAAAAATTGATATAAATGTATACATAAATTCATGTTGTGTGTAAGTTGGTACACTTATTTCTGATCAGCTTTGTACCACTGCGCGCTTATGGCGACCAGAGGCGAACTACAAGGAAAAACCGTTTCTCGCTTGCGATGTAGAGTCGACTGGGGTTGAATCCATTACAAATGTTTTGGAATTTAATTTAAATGACAACGCTTTATAAACTCGGCCACTAGAGAATTTGCCTAACGACTAAATACACCTACCGAACACAACCGTTTTGGCAGCTTATCAAGCAGTTTGCAAGTGCTTATTATCTGCAATTCACTAGTTAGCACTTACGATAACATCAGGACTGCTAGAACACTCGCCCGCAATGTCGCAGAAAAACATCGTTGATAGAATAGTACAGTAAACTAGCCAACCAGTAAAGGCTTGCTACAAGGTCTTAGTTGCGGTCGACCTGGGTCGAGCGGTAAGACGCCTTGCATTTTAAGACTGTCTTCTCACAATCAACCCGAACATTTCTAAATGGCCATGGTTTTTAAATATGTATCTTATTTTATTCTAAATGTTTCTCCATAGTTATATTAATACATTCTGCAGGATGTTTGTCATTGCCAATGTTTTGCATTTATAAGTTTCAAGTCATAACCATTTATTTTATTTTTCTCCAATCTATTCCAATTCAAATTCACCTGTATTTTTAACAGTTTGAGTTTAGATATTTTGTTCTATTAGACATTACTTAACATTTCAGTAAAACATATTCGGTGGTTTTTTACACATATTACAAAACAGCTGCAGCTTACAAAAAGAAGTAAATTTCCAATAACATTAGGAGCTTTATTAACCATTAAAATTATTTTCACATACATAAAAGCTTGTGATCTTATACTTATGAAATTAAATATTCTATCAATAAAAAAAATAAAACAAACATACCAGTCCTTGTCCATATCACAATCCCAAAAACAAAGTAAAAACTTTGCAAACTGGCAAAATATGTTATACACGTGAACTTCCATCAAGGAAGTGAGGCCGGTTGCTCCGGAAGGGTAAGCACCTCCTGTCTAGCTAGCTACACCCGTCGTCACGTGAAGTCAATTTTGAGAATGAAAGGAACAAAGAACTACTATGGTAAGTCAAATATATCCAGTATAAGTTGAGATACAGTGACTACATACTTATCAACAATATTGTGATGACGGCCATAAAACTTTTTAAGGGCCCTGATTAGCCTAGGCTTGCAATGTCCTTGTGTCAACAATTTAATTGTAAGTAATTTGCTTCGTTGCAGAAAGTTCCCATAGTGGGAACAAGCTCTACCGTACCGTATTAACTGTGAAACATATATACCATACGCAGGAGAAGCAGGGATATTATAGAAACGGAAAGTTGACAATAGAAAAATTGAAGTCATCACGTTTGTCGTATAGCTTCAGATGTAACCTTTCATGGGTGTCATAATTGAGGTATGTGTCCAAATATGAAGCAGAACATGGAGAATCTGTCGTGTCTTTTATTTCAAGCTCACTTAGATAGATGACATTCACATATTCTCCAAATTTGTGATTATTTAGAGAAAGAACGTCATCTATATATCTGTATGTGTAGTTGAATGATTTAGCGACAGTCTTTTTTCCAGATTTGACAAGGTTCTGTAAAAATTCTGATTCATATGAATAAAGAAACAAATCAGCAAGCAAAGGTGCACAGTTTGTGCCCATTGGTATACCGATTGTTTGTTGAAAGATAGTATTGCCAAACACAACAAATATGTTGTCTATCAAAAACTCTAACATTTTGTTGATGGTAGGCTTCAGTATATTTTTGTTTGCAGTCTGTATGGTGTTTTACAAAATAACCAGAATCTCTGTTGAGCACTAGATATTTATATATTGGTTTACCGTTTTTGTAAAAGAATGAAAAGTGAATGATTTGTTTTAGACGTTCTTTCAATTTAGCATGAGGGATAGTGGTGTAAAGGGTAGAAAAATCAAAAGTTTTTATAATTTTTACCGAAGATAGAGTATTAGAAACAAAATGGTCAAGTAGTTCTTTAGAATTTTTGAGAATCCACATTTGGTTGATGCCAGATGTAGAATAGATAATATAAGTACATGTAAGAAATTAATGATATAATGGCATGGTTAATGTCAATGAATCTTAATGCTTGATGTCGTTTATTATAAAAAAAGTAACGGAAAATCTTAATCTCGGTAATTATATTTTTCCGTCTTCCATCCCATAGCGTAAGGAATTATTTATGTTAAAAGTTTATTTGTCTACTTATTCAACACAGAAAAATTGGAGATTAAATTACTTATTTTTGCTATATATATGTACTTTTGAAAAAATAGCAGTCGTGTGTATGTTCATAATTATAAATCACTTCACATGGATATTGCAGTATGCGCAATCTGATAAATTGACTTTGATTTGGATTCATATAATTTTGGAACTTTCGATTTATTGATTTTCAACTGTTTGGCTTGTTTTTCATCTTTCCAGTTTTTTGGCCCCTTGTGTCACTGATGAGGAATGAGTTTCCGAAATGTACATATATGGCACATCAAACTTGAACAGGTATTTTTGTTACTTTTGTTATTTATTCACATTATCACCAGGAAAACTTTATAATAGTTAAGTATTTTATCACAATGAGTTTTATTTGAAGCATTTAAATGAGGACTGTTCTCACTGGAGAATCTAGAAACAGTCTGCACATAACTTCAAATTATATTTTTTTATAAATTTCTGAAAATGAATCGCTCTTAAACACTAACTTTCTTTCAAATGTTTTAATTCCAAAGTCAAATAGTTGTAAGCAATTTAATCGTTAATTACAATGCTTTAAACCGAGTCACAAGAACACTGTTTACAAGTAAAAGTCAGCTAAATGAAATTAAATGAAAATACAATATTCATTGTAGTCAATGAAGAAACCTTTAAGTTTCTGAAAAAAAACTTGACAATGGAATTTTTTCTTGCCGGACAGATTTCCGGCTTGATCCCGTACCGTGATTTCCTTGTCTTACCGAAGACAGATTACACGGGCAAGTTCCCAAAATTTGTGCCATCACCAAAAATGATTACTTTCTTCACATACTACTGGTCGTTTTAAGTTATTGATAAAAAACGCTCTTAGCGTAATTCTTTTTCTTTCAACTTGGTGAAACCGTTCTGAAAAAAAATTGACAAATGTAAGTTGACCAGGCATTTAGATATTCAAAGGTGGGTTTTATCACAACAAAGTAAATGAAATATTCAACAACACACGATAATTATAGAGATAAATCAACTTTTAACAAAGTTCAATATTTGCAAATTGACATTTGTTCGTAAGCCACATCATAACAAAGAACACATTAAAACCTTAATATGGTGATGCCAAAATACCTAAATAATTATGGTTTTGATACAACTTAAATAGGTTACACACTATAGTGTTATACACATTGAATAGTGACACGGAGATATATAATTTGCCCTTTACGAAATAGCTATTACCAAAATCTTTTTTTCTAAATGGCCAGTTTGTCTTATGGCTGATATAAATTCTCTGATATAATTAAACAGACATGTTTAATAATTCATTAAAGAGATCTGCTTAGTCTGATAGAAGGTAAAAAAAATATAATTTTCAACATTTGGACAATTTTATTACATATTTGAAATATCGAATAAAAAATCAAATACTAAGCAATTTATATTCCTTATAAGATGTTTAAATAAGTTTTGATAGATTGAATCGATATAATTGCAATCATAAAAATTCCTTTAGTACATCATTGATCAAAGTAGAGTTTTTTCGATAATATGATTGTCTAAAGCAAGACTTTTTTCTTCCCATGACGTAACAGAAATTTAATGTTGTTGCCGTCTGAAAAAAAAACACAAAGTATTATAATACTTCGAATTGTTAGCTCTCTTTTTATACATTTTTCTATTATTATTATTATTTATTTATTTACTTTGTCAATACACTACAATGCACGTGGTAAATATTACATTTTAGTGTTTATTTTAATCACCAATTTAAATGTAATTGAAAATATAAGCAAATAATATATTTCAGATATTTACTGGTATAAATTACAGATAATTAATCATAAAGTAAATAAAACAACTGATTCCGGGACGAATTCACAGAAAATACAGTGATTAACGGTTAAGTTAAATTGTTTAAGATGGGTCCTGAACACCGTACGTATTCCTGATATTTGCATGTACATAACAATTTCATAATCGTTAATCTGTAAACCTACAGACAGTACCGCTAAAAGCATCCTATTTTTTTACTACCTAGCTTGTGGAATATTCCTTAGTTGCAAAGAATAACGATTTTTCATCAAAAAATACAATAACCATGATTTATTTTATACGAAAATAGTGATATGTCAAACGAATTTATAGTTTGATTTTATGTGAAAAAACTAACTGTCAGGGCGACTTTATAAAGCATGTTATAATACAAAAAAAACGTCATATTTAGCTTTGGATATTAAATCATAACTACCAAAGGAGGAAGCGGTCTGCTGATTCCAAATTATGTGCATATGACATCATAAATATTATTGATTTACTGTTTGTATTTACACAGTTGTGCTAAAATCTGCATAAGCGTGTTCAGTTTTTATCGCATTCGCATATTACAAAAACATAAAATACTGAATATAATCTTTTATTTTTTAAGTCAATATCGTACACAATAGAGATTTAACAATTAATTGTCTTTTTATGATATATTTAAGTTCGTGCATATATAAAATCTGGCAAGTTACATTTGCATTTTATCGTGCAATTTTTCGAAGCTAGCTTTTAAGCCATCTTTGTTCATATACAATTTTTCATTACAATATTTTAATTTCTTATCAACCATGCTTTAGATTGCATCAACTGTCTTAAAATCTACTTCCAGGATAAAAGTATTAGCAAGGGAAATTCATGTTTTTTTCTGCACTGACCGAGACATTGTTTATTATCGTATACTACGAGACTTTACCAGAGACAGTACGCAAAAAAGCATAATAGAGTCTGAGAGAATGTTAAAAAAAAGGGTATGAGCTAAAGGGATGTGGCATTGTGCCATAACTGATTATATATAATATATGCAAAAGGTATGAAATTAGTACAAATATCAACTAAAAGGTTTATATTCAATTTCAATCACTGTACTTACATTTTGTAAATTAACTACAATTTAACTACAATGCCTAACCGTCTAATATCTGCAGAATTTACTTAAATGTTTTACTACATAGTTCTTGTTTTGTCAGTAATTCCTTCTAGCATTCACTAATAAGTTGAACAAGTCAAATATTAACATCTATTTTTGAAAGAAATAACACGCGACTTGATATTAATTTCAAATCGAATTTATGCAAACACCAAGTTTATAGTAACGGAAATTTGGCACGTTATAAATTCTCTTTTGCTTGAAAAAACAAAAAACACATTCAAATGCTATTATTTCCTTAACAATAAATAACGTTAAAAACAAAATATTTTATTATTTTTAAATAAGTAATATTCAGTTTTGTCTTGTTGTCTTTAACTACATCGATGCTATTGTAATTTTTAAAACGATTTTAGATAAATCAAGTCGTAATTTCTTATTACTTTTAAAGCATTGGTTATATTGCTCTCTAAGTAAGAAGTTATTTACTCTTGTGCGCTTTGAAATGTAAGTCACTGTTACTAGAAAACATTTTACAGTCATTTTGGCTCTGTGGGGTTAACATATTTTTTTAAAACAATATTTTCAATTATCAACTTATTTCCTGTAGCATGTATCTCATATGTATATATTTGTGCTTAACAAATTATAAGGACAATTTTGATGACTAATCTTTTTTCATTTGTGTCAACTATTTTTTCCGTCACAACTTTCGAAATTCCAGTTTGCATTTTTGATAATTATTATTTTTTCTTGCCACATCGAGAGAAATTTCCGGCTAAATCTCGTACAGAGATTTCCTTGTCTTACCCGAGTAGCCTAAGACAGATTACACTTGCAAGTTCCCCAAATTTGTGCCATCACCAAAAATAATTACTTTCTGCACAGACTACTGGTCGTATTCTACTTAAGATATCAACATTCGGTTTTATGGAATGTAAATCATTCATTAAAACGCTCTTAGCGTAATTCTTTTTGTTTCGACTTAGTGAAACTGTTGTTCTCATAAACAAAACATATTTGTCGTTTAGATGGGGATGGCTGTATTGATATGCAAATAAAGGTACGCAACTTCTTAAAAGGGAGGGAACTCTAACCCTAAAAGAGAATTTTCTCCGTCGAGGTCTTTTGTCAAGCTTGATACTCACTATATGGTTTGTTCATTGTAAAAGGATCTTTTAATCATGTAATTAATTTTATCCACATTTTACACTAAAAGACAATAAAATAATACAGTTTCTTTAAATGCACATCAGTGAAAAAAATATGCAATTTAAATCTTTTGATTAAATTCTTTCAATAATTTACTTGCAGTTTTTGGTGCAAATATATTTGCCGACTGCATTTTCATAGAGAAGCGAATACTTAAAATTCAAAGTAGAATTTGTTTGTTTAATAATAAAAATGAGCACTTATATGATATTTCTGACAAAGAATTGGTTAGGTGTGATCTATTGCTGTTTTGCAATACCTTGCCTAGTGAAATTCAACATGATTTATATTCGAAACAACAAGAAAAGATTGCTGAAATAATTAATAAAAAACGCAACGATATTTTTTTCATTTTTACTGACAAAACATTTGTTATTATATTATTTCAAAATGAAAATTTACGATGTGTCGTTGGTGCTATAAATTGTATTATTGAAAGGATGATTTACCATATACAGAAGATTAAGATGGTTCCCTGGGGAAATACGGAATTAATAAATAATATACACCACGAAACAAACACCAGCTTAATATATTTATGGAGTCATATATTTCTGTATTAACACTAATCTATTTTGCAGTAAGCTCGACAACGTTTACCAACGTTATACAATATCACATTTTTATAGCCACTTATTCTGTACTATATAGGCATTTCAAACCAAATTCTACATTTATGGATTGACTTTGCGTTTGACAAAAAAAGGTTCGTTTTTACATTAATTATACTATTTAAGCAGCTAGTGCATTTGGTTTTAAACATTACGTATTTATTAAGCAAACAAACATGTTAATACACCCATGTTATTTTAGTCGTACCAAGAGAAAAGGAACAAACTGTGATTTCAACGTTGATCTAAATAAAATACAGATTTTACTAAAATTGGAAGTAACAGATTGTTATTAAATGAAAAAAAATATTATAAAAAACATGCATTTTGGCAAAAATTAAAACCAAACACCATACATCACATCCCAACTTAAAAAAGGAGAAAGTGGCAATTGCTATACAAATTGTTTTTCCATGAACCATATTTTTTTATATAAAATAATACATTTAAAGTGGTACATGACAATACTAAGGAAAGATATTCTCACTCATAATCATGTTTAGGGATCTGACAATATAAAACATGTTTTCTATTTTTAAATTTGATGTGTTAATAAAAATATGAAAGATAAGTGTACGTCTAGTGATGTATTTCAAATACTTAAAAAAGTCTATCTTTCAAGTCGATGAACAATTAGCCTCATATTTGAAGATTTTATAAACCTTGCTCGAATCAATTAAGTAATTTTTAAAACGTTTTCTTTTTATTTATTTTTTTGTTAAGCTATTTTTTATATTTTTAAAGATGTTTTGTAATTTAATGGTTTTAATTTTACAAGAACTGTAAAAAGTATATTGCAAATGTACAGGATTAATGGTCAATAGCGAAAACAAAGAAAAGGTAAATTTTGTTCGTAGATTATTGTCTTTACTCACGTTTTTGAAGATTCTACGTATAATTTATCGGTTCCTTGCTGTGTTGATGAAATATTAATATTTCGTTATGTCATTTCAGACTGTATCGTGATTCCAAAGAATAATCCTGTTTGATCTAGCATTCATCAATTGGAAGTTTAAAGACAGATATATCAAAGTTTTATTAAGAATCAGACGTTTTCTTTTGAAACTGTAGAAATTGTTTTTATAAGGAAGAAGCATGATTTGTAGTCATGACAAATTAGCTGACTTTTAAGCTACGGCTGATTATTGAACTAAAGTCAGTGTAAATAATGCTTCTCTGGAATAACCAATTTCCTATTGTGGAAAAGCTGTATCTTAGTATTTAAAAAAAATTAGCGACAGCAGCTGGCGTTTTGAAAAACCTATAAACGGTTTTAAAACTGTATCTTAACTAAGCATTTTATTTTAAAAAAATAAAGCCTAACCTACAATAATTTGCTTTCAGATAATCTAAATAATATATATATATATATATATATATATATATATATATATATATATATATATATATATATATATATATATATATATATATAATGTTACACCATGTTGTATATGTTAAAAATCATTACATTCGGACATGAACTGCTACTGAAAATGCGATATAATATATTTTCGAAAAATCACTTACCCCAGTGTCATTCCATGTCATTTTCAAATAGTAATCTTTTAATATCCTTGTATCATTATTAACCATATCCAATGCCAATTTGACAGCAGGGCGCACACCTCTTCCTATCGCACCTGCTTCTATTTCTTCAGATATAGGAAATAATCCAGCTATAACTATTTCTGTTTTCTTTTGAGCCAGGCTCGAATTCCAATGTACCAAATATAGGAAAATAGAAATTCTTAACCCTATCCAAATATTTAACACTTTTCTCATGTTGGTTATAATGATGAACTGCTTTTAAACAATTATTCTTGCCTTTTTGGCATTACTGCGTTAATGAAATTTCTAACAAGAACATGCGTCACATGTTAAAAATCATTAAGTTTATCCTTCATCGAAGTTATATGACAAAATGAAATATCTGAAAAAGAGAAAAAAAAATTAATCAGTCGGGAGTAATAACATCTTTTTCAACAATCGTTTTATCAGAATGTGTGTTCAAAAATCAGTCATTTAACATCATTAACATTATCCTTTAGATATCCTATTTGTTTTACAACCATCTGAAAAGTACTTTACAATCATTGTTATCTAACATTAATTAATTAAATCATTAGTACATAACTATAAACCTCGTGGTATTAACATTTGCGCAAGATTTAAACGAGTTGAACCACGTGTACTGAGCGGATGGTTTTGTCAACGAATGGAAATAATCTACTAAAAAGAAGAGCTGTTGCATATGATATAATATACACTGAACTCAGTTGGTATTTTATCAATACTAAAGGCGGAACATATTTCAACTCCCATCGCGAATTAAATACAATATAACTATCGATCAAGTGTGGAACGTGGTAGTTTTTCTCGTTTTCACATAATGCAAACACTTATTCCGTAGTTTTTTCGATCTAGTAGGCAAATATTTAGATCAAAATACTTCTTTCTGCTAAAGAAAATCTAATTGATCAAATTCTTTATGCAAATATTGTTTCGACCCAAAACAAGAAAATTTAGATTGCTTCAGACATTCGTGTATTTATTAATATTTAGCTCTTGATCCTGTAAATAAGTAACAAGTAATAACCGATCTAAGGATCTGAATGTAATTAATTTCTAATTAATAGCAGATATAATATGATGAATGAAAGATTACTTAATCAGTGTGTGTTCAGGTTAAAAAAAAGCCTTGGCAATTTATAAAACATAGTTTCTTAATCAGAGAATAAATCAAAAAGCCATATAGCCTTATTGATGATGTTGATTGAAAAAATAAGATAAGTGAAGAGTGTAGTTTGATGGAATGCGTTTTCATGTAAAGAATAAATGTATAAAGGTAATCAAACTATTTAATGTATTGAACATTTAAGTTATAGCAAAAACAGAAGAATTTAACCTTCTGTCTAAAATGAAAAATGTTAAGTATGTATATTTGTATTGATAATAGAAAGCCAAGTCAGATTCCTAAATAAAGTCAACGTAAACATTTTGTGGTTGAATAAACACAGAGATTATTCTAACAAGAACATGCGTCACATGTTAAAAATCATTAAGTTTATCCGTCATCGAAGTTATATGACAAAATGAAATATCTGAAAAAGAGAAAAAAAAATTAATCAGTCGGGAGTAATAACATCTTTTTCAACAATCGTTTTATCAGAATGTGTGTTCAAAAATCAGTCATTTAACATCATTAACATTATCCTTTAGATATCCTATTTGTTTTACAACCATCTGAAAAGTACTTTACAATCATTGTTATCTAACATTAATTAATTAAATCATTAGTACATAACTATAAACCTCGTGGTATTAACATTTGCGCAAGATTTAAACGAGTTGAACCACGTGTACTGAGCGGATGGTTTTGTCAACGAATGGAAATAATCTACTAAAAAGAAGAGCTGTTGCATATGATATAATATACACTGAACTCAGTTGGTATTTTATCAATACTAAAGGCGGAACATATTTCAACTCCCATCGCGAATTAAATACAATATAACTATCGATCAAGTGTGGAACGTGGTAGTTTTTCTCGTTTTCACATAATGCAAACACTTATTCCGTAGTTTTTTCGATCTAGTAGGCAAATATTTAGATCAAAATACTTCTTTCTGCTAAAGAAAATCTAATTGATCAAATTCTTTATGCAAATATTGTTTCGACCCAAAACAAGAAAATTTAGATTGCTTCAGACATTCGTGTATTTATTAATATTTAGCTCTTGATCCTGTAAATAAGTAACAAGTAATAACCGATCTAAGGATCTGAATGTAATTAATTTCTAATTAATAGCAGATATAATATGATGAATGAAAGATTACTTAATCAGTGTGTGTTCAGGTTAAAAAAAAGCCTTGGCAATTTATAAAACATAGTTTCTTAATCAGAGAATAAATCAAAAAGCCATATAGCCTTATTGATGATGTTGATTGAAAAAATAAGATAAGTGAAGAGTGTAGTTTGATGAAATGCGTTTTCATGTAAAGAATAAATGTATAAGGGTATTAATCAAACTATTTAATGTATTGAACATTTAAGTTATAGCAAAAACAGAAGAATTTAACCTTCTGTCTAAAATGAAAAATGTTAAGTATGTATATTTGTATTGATAATAGAAAGCCAAGTCAGATTCCTAAATAAAGTCAACGTAAACATTTTGTGGTTGAATAAACACAGAGATTTATTGAATTAATATTGTCAGTATGTTTTTGTTCTTTGAAATAAAGAATATTAATTACTATAAAGCATTTACCCAGAGTTTTATGTTAACAAAGTGTGAAAATGTAAATCTCACATCAAGCTGACTTTGGGCAACACATTTTAGCGCACTTCTTGAATTTTGTATTATTCCTTAGAAGTGATATAATATACATCATAGTTTAGACAAAGAAAAATTTATTTACTACTTATTTTGCTTGTCTAGATACTTGTTTTGTTAGCTCAATCCACTTACGTGTCCGAAATTTTAAACTCCAGTGGTACCAAGCCATCATGTTTCTTTTTATTCGACAATGAAATATTCAACAAATATGTTGAAATATCCTTTATTCTATGCGTTTTATAATTTTAATCATTAAAAACATTGGCATATAATACTATGATAATATTAACCAAGATTAACGATATACGTTAACAAGTCGAATATGCATTACGTCCTCTTCAACTGTTAATAAAATTTGAAAGATGTTTAACACTATAATTTTTGCACGTTTTTCGTCCTGTTTTTAATTACCATAGCAAGGTGTATTTTTTCTGTCAAATATTTATTTTTATTCTTCTTTGATCTGAGTACATTTTCTCATTTTAAGATTTATTGCCAACTAAATCTCTATTGACTTAAAGAGACTGATGAAATAAATTTACTGCATGAATGCAGAACAAATATATCAATAACAGAAATAGATCAAAATTACATTTTCACCAGTACCTTTATTAAATTTGTGTCGCATTCTTAAGGCGAATACTTTATTGATAACAACTAAGCAACATTTCTGAGACGGAAAATGTGGTTTCTTGTGTTACGGTAGAAGTACATACATTTAAGCTTTGCATTTTTCAAAGAACTTTATTAATCATGCCATGGCTTATTTACAGAGTTGACGCTGTAAGTGTGTAGAGCGTTTGAAGCTTATCATATTGCATGAATAACTTGTCATTTCATAAAAATAAAATAAATTGAATTTCAATAAGGCCTAAATAGAAATAACGAACATGGGATCTCTAGTTGGGATTTGATTTAAAGTAATTTCGAAATGGCATCCGATGCAGTGCTTACTTGTTTTATTTGCCATATATCACATAAATACAAAATACAAAGAACCCTCACAAATTATAAGTATTTGGTTTTTCAGTTTTAATTTTATATGTGTTGATTTGAATTTAATGTGTTGTGTTGCATTTGTATTTTAAAAGTGCAAAAAGTTTTCGACAGTTTATGACAGAGCACTTAATATATCCGACTTTGAAATTGTTGACATTGCAAACGTCTCTTTGGGGCCTCCTTATGATTTCGAAATTATCTTATCTTTGACGGCTTTTACGTTGGACTGTGTGGTCTTTAATTAAAAAAAACATGATTAAGATAGCCTTAAAATCAAGATTAATGTAACAAGTTTTTGTTATTTGTGTTTTGAATATGCTTTGTGTGGTGTAAAAGTTCATTATATTTCTCTCATAATTTGTTTTATTAGTAATATATTCATATTGTTTCTAGAATATTTGAAATGTTATATTTAAAACATTCTTGTTTGTTAACGTTTGTTTTGCTTCATTAATGAAATATTATTGTTTTGCATTGATAACTGTTGATCTTAATTATAATAATGACAGTTTTAACAATTCCCATGAACATAATTATATACAATTTTATTTTCACACTTAAAATTTCATTTCTTTTAATATGATAAATGGAACTTTTTTTTTTTTTTTTTTTTTTTTTTTTGGCCTTCGAAAAAAATACAAAAATATGTTCAGATATGAAGTTTTTTCCCCCGAAACAAAACATATGTTATTTTCTATCACGAATCTTATCTGAAATAAGTTTTGGCGCTGGGAAATTTTGTCAGGAGTACATGTACATTATTGCGAAAATGCCTCTGGATATACTGTCAGATGTAGATGGTTGACGTTATTTTAATTATTAAGATACATCACAGATGTAGATCATATAAAAGCTTAAGAATTCTTCTGCAATAATAACTGATGACGTTATGCAGAAACTTTAATTTAACATTTCTTTATCGGATTTTATTCGATTCAGTTATAAATAAACTATCTCATTCTTAAAAGCAACTATTGACCCGGAATAATTTGAAAAAAAAAAAACTAAGAGAATGACCTATGTGTAGTGATTTTAGAAATAAAAAGAGCATTTGCTATATTATTACCCTTTAGGTTTAATGGGTCTATGTTAAAAATACCATATATTTCATAGACAAAAACGCATTATTTTCTTACATAAAATCTGTATAATCTGAATGCTATTCCATTTATCTTCTATAATCATTGTATTAATTGCAAATAGTACACTAAAGTGTTAGTTAGCGTTCATACAAATATTTTAGCTTTGTAAATATAACACTCATAATCTTAGTTCTTTTTTTCTATTACAGGAGGATATGCTGAATACATTTTTCAAAAGATCTGTTATTTGGCATGCATATTTTGTAAAATAAGATAAAGTTTGTTCGATATACCACACATTGTAGCATACAATCACGATAATATGTTGCCTAATTTGTTAGTGTTGAAACGAAGAGTCTGCGACCAGTATATAAAATTGTGGAGTGCGTCCTGTTCCAATTAATCTAAATTACATTTTCTTATATTCTTAAAAATTATTTTGGTGTTTCTGATTATTTTGATATTATTAAAAGCTTTCAGATT
This sequence comes from Tegillarca granosa, assembly GCA_029721355.1. Classification (NCBI taxonomy): domain Eukaryota; kingdom Metazoa; phylum Mollusca; class Bivalvia; order Arcoida; family Arcidae; genus Tegillarca; species Tegillarca granosa. The sequence continues at coordinate 36,882,011 of CM056601.1, read as the reverse complement.
TAGAACACCTCTAACACGTTTTGGCGTTCTCATGGTCTTGCAATGTAAACCGACAAGTATACAAATGACACTTTCTCATATAGGTTAGGCAAATATTGTAACATGTAAGCTTTAGAGGATGGATATAAAACAAACATACCAGCCCTTGTCCATATCACAATCCCATAACCAAGTAAAAACTGTGAAAACTGGCAAAATTAGTTATACACGTGAACTTTCATCAAGGAAGTGAGGCCGGGTGCTCCGGAAGGGTAAGCACTTCCTGTCTAGCTACATGTAGCTACACCCGTCACGTGAAAATCAGTTTTGAGAATGAAAGGAACAGAGAACTTTGGTACGTCAAATATATTCAGTAAAAGTTTGGATACAGTGAGTACATACTTATCAACAATATTGTGATGACGGCCATAAAACTTTTTAAGGGGGTTGAATATCATTTTCCCCTTGTATGTCCTGCTGAAAGAGACCTTAGATTAGATTTTTCTTATTATGATTATTTTTGCTACTGGCCAAATTCTTCTATTTTAACACATTCTTGTCCTAACATCACACACTGTAGAAAATTTTGCATAAACAACTTAAATCAGTTAGGTTTAACAAACATTTTAATTATATTCCTTAAGTTTGTTTTGGTAAAGGTGTTTTTTAAAATATGAATGCGCACTAAAATATTATTCTAAACATTTGAACTTATTGTGAACTTGTTAATTTGTTTTCTTGTTTTTGCATTCGGGAAATTTACATAATCTGGGTTTTTAAGACCTTTCATCAATAACGATGACGTCCAGCTTCACGTCCGAAATTACTCTCGAGGTTAGAACATATTTTTTCATTTTCTCTGTTTAAGCATAGTTACACTTAAATACAGTTAAATCATTCAAGTAAACAAAACAACGACATTTGCAGAATTCATCAGTTAACCTTTTATTTTAAAGTTCCTATAAACAAACCATTTAAGCAAGAAAAGAAGCGTTTGCAACAAAATTAAAATTTTATTTGTTGTAGCATTTGCCTCTTTCGGAAAGAAAAAAATAGAATAACATTTAACAATTGATTGATTGTATTATATCATAACTAATTAATATTAAATATCTGCATAATTGAGATCTATTGTTTTTTTTTCAAACTACAATGTACTTATTCTACTCTCTGTGTGTGTGTGTGTGTGTGTGTGTGTGTGTGTGTGTGTGTGTTTGCCGCTAGCGCTAGTTCTAAAAGAGAAATTGTTTTAACTCCCGTAACTTCTAGAAACGTTTAAGATTTAAGATGCTGTTGAGATTGTAGAAATGTGTGTGTGTGTGTGTGTGTGTGTGTGTGTGTGTGTGTGTGTGTGTGTGTGTATGTGTGTGTGTGTGTGTGTGTGAATACTGCAACTGCAAACAAAATTACTTCGAAACGGTTATATTTAGTTGTTAAATCATTTTGTCGTGTGTTCATGTATTTAAACACCTTAATTGTAATAATAAAATACCTTAATTTAAAATATGCAGATGCCAATAAGCATCATTTTCAGAGTAAATATCAAACAAAACAAATAAAATTAAAAATGACACGACATTTGCCATATGCAAGAAACAACATTGCACGTACTGTCAACATATTTAGTATTCAATATTTTTTATCCTTATGCAACAGAAAAAAACTTCAAAAGACAAGTGTCAGAATTTTTTTTTTATTTTTTGTCTTCTGGTAATGCATTCCGTTGTTGGATTTTAAAAGGTTTGATGGAATAAATGTGAATTTAATTTCCGTTTTAACTATATCTGCAGCGTGAGAGATGGTCATGAACAGAGATTTATAGAAACATAGCGAATTTCAATACATCTTTGTTCTAGTCTAACTGAAACCTAATGAGACTTTTCCGGGCTTGAAAGATTCATTACAAAACACTGTAACAACTCAGTTTGTAAATTCGTTTTAATGAAATAATTAATCCTGTTAAAATCCCTCTCTCTCTCTCTCTCTCTCTCTCTCTCTCTCTCTCACACACACACACACACACACACACACACACATTTATTTCGATAAACATACTGAAAGTTGAATTTAAATATAATTGCACCTTTATAATCTGATCAAAGTAATGAGATATACAATTGTTTTTGCTTTCGTTGTATGAAAAATTCAAAAAAGTTATTTCATAACAATGGCCAATAAACACTTGCTTTTAGGTTTTGCGACAACTTGTAACGCGAACATTCAAAAATATTATTTTAGCTCCTTCAAAAGCGTTTAATCCTGGCTGTGGTCGTTTTCAAATAACAAGTGTGTTTTAATAATAATAACAATAACAATATTATTATTATTATTATTATTATTATTATTATTATTATTATTATTATTATTATTATCATTGTTATTATCAGAGAATTCATTTTACTATTTTCATCCAAGACTGGATTTTAAAGTTTTTGCAATTTAAAGAAAACTTTTTTAAAATAAAATTATATATATTTATTTGTTATGTAAAAACGAGTTTCCTATTTCTTTAGCATGACGAATAACATCCATTTAAGGTCAATGAATTTTTATGTTTTAAAATTTACAAGAAACATCTAATTAAACGTCTTTTCTGAGTAAGAAGTTTCACAATTTGATACATTAAAAGTGACAAATTGCTGTAGCAGCTCATTATAAAACTTCCGGTGTTCGAAATATAAACTGAAGTGTCAGTAATTCTTGATTAGTAATCTGTAAATTTTATATTCCTTTAAGATAACATTAGTGAGAACATAAATCAATAGTTTTCATTGTAACCTTGTTTGTTTAATTTTACTTGACTAAGAATCTTCAGTTGAAACTTGTTTTCTGAATCACAATAAAGATATTTTCATTTTTAAGACTTCTATTAATATTAAAATATGCGTGGCATTCACGAGGACAAGGAATAGCTTTGTATAGTTTTATGTAAAAAGAAAGAAAACAAGTCAAGACGAAACGACTTTGCTTTTAGTAACACCATCTATTTTTCTAATTAAAATAAAACTGCATTATTATCAAGATTACAATACTCAAGTAAACGCAACATTGAAGAAATAAACTAAAATCCGCGTTATTGAAATATTTCAGATTTTTATATAAGTTTATTTAATTATTATTTTATTTGAATAAGTATTATTCACATGAAAAATAATATGTTTATTTTCTTGTATCATATATATCAATTGTTTTCAATGAAACGAAACATGCAGCTAAAGGGCTTTTATGACTTGATGTTTAAATATCAACCTAAAATAATATTGATCAGATACTGCCTTTATTAAAATATGCGACAAATGTGTTCCAAAGAAGAAGTTAGGTAAATAGCGTGATACCTAGGAAACAAACACAAGTATACTAACGTAATATTTTTGGTATGGGAAAGTTCTCAAAACATAAACTTGAATCATGCCCATATATATATATATATATATGATAAAATTATTTACTTGATGTCAGGATTGTTAAGGAAAGCAAGTTTTGTACGAAAGCGAATTCTTCCTTTTTAAATATATTAATTGAATTTATTAATTAAATACTTGTACATCACTTTCTTTGTAGCTTCACATATTGCTTTGTTTAAATGCATATTATGTTTTAACGACATAACGGACCATGTCGAGAATAATTGTCGCAAATTATTTTTATCTAATGACAGATATATATTTGTAAAGATAATATTATTATTATTATTATTTATTTTTAATTACTTAATTTATTATAATTATTATAATAAATATTACATCCAAAATCATTTTAAAAAGGAAAAATGGTCACAAATTCGATGAGTATAATATTGGACAGAACATTTTACGCCATGTTTAAAATTACAGGATTGAGAGAATAACTATTGCAGAAAAAAGTAAAATTGTGTTGAAAATAAAATAGAGAAAAAAATTAAAATAAAAACGGATCTGAAATGTTTTTTCAAACGAAATCTAAACAGTTGTTTCAGGTCTAAACAGTTGTTAAATTTCAATATTTCTACCCTGTAATAACAGGCTACTAAGTGATTACAGTTGTGCTTAAATGTTAGCGGAGATAAATAAATTACAGAAAAATAATTTAAAAATCTGACACATGGAAAGCAATTCTTATTATCTTTAGATGATTTAAGTGAAAAAATTTAGATTTGGCATACGATGATATTGTGAAACTATTAAGAGAAAAAATAACGATAACTCGCCACACATATGATGACTCAAATGAATAAGGCTGCATGTTTATCTAGATTTGAAACGTCATTTATGTTTTGCATACACCTGTTAAAAATTACACATTGCTGAATTCGCAGAAATGAGATATCTTTAGTGTCTGTAAGAAAGGGTTTCTTAGATTTCGGAAATTCAAAAGAAATTACACGGTCACAAGCCTAGGGTTATATAGAAATATAGGATTGTGAAAGGACTACAATGCCTCAACTACTGTCTTTTGCAGTTTTAAAAACATCTAGAAAGAGTTAATACATTCATTAAACAGAAACAACGATCGCAACTGTGATAGATATATTAAGAATAAGAACAAAAGGTTCTGAAACTCGATTGTAAATAATGTGCAAATTTTCAATACGTCCAAGTATTTTTCATAATACATATGCGTTTTTATATTGCAACACAAATAAATATAAGCATTTAAATGAACTCAATTTAATATAAGGACAGACCTTCTGAATGAAGTAGTTATTCACTAACACTAATTGTTTTAGGTCAAATTATACGGTTAACACATTTTGGCGAATGAACACATTGAATGCAAAAAAAAAAACAAAAGAAACAATGTTAAGATCTGTTGCATTTATCGAAATATTATTTGTTTAACACGACATAAAATTAGTGAGGTTTAATTAAAATCAATAATTTTTTAATCAACTGTACGTTGGCAGGTCCTTATTTCCTAAATACAAATATCGCAATCTAAAAAATGACTTGTTTATTCTTGAAAGAAATTTGAATAGCCATAGGTGTCTTTAACATCCATACATTTTTTTTCTCTAAAATGTACAGACTAATGTAATGCCGACAAAAAAGAGAAGGAGATAGGTATCTTTCAAAATCTTAACTTTTTTAAAGAACTATTTTACACTTGAAGATATAGGATCAATATCTATGTGTGTAGTTATAAATTACCTTCTTTAATTCTATGTTATTCTTATTATCATTTATAGAAAAGCATGGACTTGTTCGAAAATTTCATGTCAGCCTTCTACAATTGGATGATACATTACCTAACAACACGGCCGTGTTGACTTAATACTATTACCATATGGATGTAAATTGGTGTGTGGTAGAATGTATAGATTTAGAGATAACTTATTATCTATGCACCACTTAAACAGTGTGCTTTCTTTAATGAATTTATGCATGCTCAAATTGATAAATCCACATCTTAATGCACGCTCGACGTTAATGTACGTGAACATTGGAAAATTGTGATATAACAAAACATCGTTAATCAAATAAAACAAACATACCAGTCCTTGTCCAAACCACAATCCAAAAAACAAAGTGAAAACTTTGAAAGCTGGCAAAATTAGTTACACACGTGAACTTCCATCAAAGAAGTGAGGCCGGGTGCTCCTGTCTAGCTAGCTACATATACTGTAAAATGTTATGTGCTTATTGTTATGCTTTTGTAGCAAGCGACAAGGATAATTTCCTCGCTACCTGTCAAAATCCACTGGCTCGGTGTTGCCTGTGATATTCGGTTTTATAATTTGTTCTAATCGCGTCCTTTGTCACTGCATTGGCAACCCCGTTATGTACTACAGACAAATATATTAAATATAGTCAATAAGACATTGCATAACAAAATAGTACTAGTATTTAGAAAGTATTTAACCAAGCATATAATACTAAATTGTTAAATTTATGATTGAGGGTTTGTTGTTTTATTTTGGGTAATACTTGTCGTTAAATGGTTTATATTTTAGCCATGAGTGAACAATCCTTACTTTTTATGAATTTCATACTTAAGACGTCTACAAACTTTCCTAATTGGTACATTTTCTGACTGCACAAAGTACTGCTTACTGAGTTATGGATACCTTAAGAGAGTTTAACTCCACCACCAGCAGTACCCACCCAGGGGTAGTAAATATATAAGAAAATGCCAGGTAAATTTTGATGTGCCATATGTGCACATTTCGAAAAATCGTTCCTTATCAGTGACACTAGGGGCCAAAAGTTTTAAATTTTCCAAAACATATATATATATATATATATATATATATATATATATATATACATATATATATATATATATATATATATATATATATATATATATATATATATATATATATATATATATATAATGAAAACACGGGCAATCCTTCATTTCTTGCCATTAGGTTAAAAAAAATTGCTACATTTAAATAGTCTAGACTCAATGTACTACGTTAAGAAATGAAAATTTGTCAATTTTTTTTTTCTTTTTACTTTTTTTTTTTTTTTTTTTTTTTTTTTTTTAATTTTGTTTCTTGAATTGGAAACTAAAAAATCAATCGTGTCATATTTGAATATTTAATAAAATTTTAAGGTAAAAAAATAAAACAGTTTTGCGTTTGTTATTTCATTAGCACAGTCGAATGATATGATAATAATTTAAATCCAATACACTTTCTTTTTATTAATTAGATATTTTATAACTAAAAACACAGACCAAGATATCCAGTTATTTATAATATCATATTATTAAACATAACATACTTGCTTTTTTAATTATCATTTTTTCCGGTAAATAAAAAATAACGAATGTTTAAGTCATGAAAAAATAATTCATAAAACATATTAATTTAATTTTTTAGTGATCAGTTCAAAACAAAATTCGCATTTACCTGTTTCTTCTTAAAAGCACTCTTTCAGGTAAAGTATCGAGGCTTTTGGTTGCTTTCTTATTCTGCATTGTACTCATGTTTACATTGTTCAGAGTTTACAAAACAAACATTATATAGAGCGGTTTAAATTAACATTAATTGAAATTTAGGAAGTTTCAACAGTAAAAGTTAAAACTACTTTAAGACTCTTAGGGCCTTCATCCATCAATGCATAACAATAAAATGCAACACATTTATCTATTTGAATATTGGTGTTTTGTACTAAATGTTTTACAAAAATGCCTGTGAAAAGTTTGATGTGCTATTTGTGTACATTTCATAAATAAATTCCTCATCTGTGACTTTTGGGCAAAATAATTTTGATTAATGAAAAAAAGATAAGCCAAACATATGAAAAGTATTTTATCCAAAGTTCCAAAATCAAATTAATTTAAATCAAGCTAGAGAATATTTTGCATAAGGAAACAAACTTTAGTATTAATAATTTCAAAAAAAATTAGGATGGCTGAAATTTTGCTACATGATACATTTTCTGATGGCACAAAGTACTGCCTAATGAGTTGCTAAGAAAAGCATGAATTCTGTACATATTATTTTTATTTACTTCAATCATTGTAATCCAATGGTTGTAACTGTTTGATGTACCTTTTATTTTTTTCTTCGCTAAATTCATATCAGAAATTTTTGCTGGTGATGAATGTTATTTTTGTAATATTGATTTATTAAGTATTAAAATACGAGAAATACCTCTTCTGATAACTACAGTTTTCACAAGACAAAATTACAGAGGAGAAAGAATAATGTATGAGATATATAACACAAATACCACTTAAATTTTGATGTGCCAGATGTCCTCATCAGTGACACTAAGACCGAAAAGTTTGATACATAAAAGATATATATTAAGTCAAACTGTTGAAAATAATGAATCTAAAGTTTCAAAATTATATAAATCCAAATTCAGCTAAGGAATGCTTTGCATGAGGAACCAAACCTTAGTTTCAAATAAATCTCAAATTTTAGACGACTGAAAATTTTGCTAAATGGTACATATGTTGTTTAATGAAATATTGTACGTCGTTTTTAGAAATTTCACACGAAGGTTTATCATTTATTGTGTTGTATCTTACAAAATGACAAGGCAAATATGATATCCGTTATTATAATTACCTTCCGTCAATAAAGAGGAAAAGAGATTATAATAACAGCTTATTGAAACTTCCTAATGCAATATATATATAATATATATATATATATATATATATATATATATATATATATATATATATATATATATATATATATATATATGATATTTTGTTATACAATCTGCAAATCCATACAGATTTAACAATACACTCTAGCAACCCTTTCAAAAAAGGTATTATCGATGTCCTTTTGATACTTGATGATAAAAAGATAATGTAATTAAATCTTGACTCACCAAAAAGGTTTAATTGTATTTCATTTGATCGCATTTTTAGTAATTTGAAATACATGATATCTCAGAAACGTTATAATCAGAATTATATAGCTCAAACAAGCTATATGTTACAATACTGCATAAACATACCTTAGTTAAAAGTACATTATCAAAAAAGAAAATCTTCTATATAATTCATACGAAAATCAGCTATTTCTTTTTTATTTTTGTCATTGTTATTTTATTTTTTAACCAAAGACGATATAATATAACGGCATTTCAAACGTACAAAACAGACATATTGAAACCATGTAAAAGAACTTTTTATCATTTATTATTTATCAAAATTCAACTGGTATTTGTGTTATAAATATTTATTCTATTTTATTTTATTCTATTCTATTCTATTCTTTATCAAACCAAATTCTTTACGGTATATAGGTATATATTACAAAATACATGTATAAACATGAACATTGTTATATGACTGCCCTTTTTCTATATTTTACCGCTCATATTCCAAGTGGAGATATTTGTTGACTCTAATATTGACAAAAAAGAAATTACAATAACTGAGAAAATAAAATTAGCATTTTTGTTTTATATTAAGAACTATGGCCATCTATTTTTTAACCTGTATTTGTACCTGAAAATTGAAAACATAAAAAAATTCGTTTTCCTATAAACGCCATTGCATTGTTTAAAATTTTGTGCATATTTTTTAAACATAATTCATAATTAAAATGTGACACGAAACTAACTGTATACTTGACTGTATATTTTAAGATCTATATAGGTAACTACCACATCACCTGTTTTAGTGTTTATCTTTACATAGCTATTTAAACAAATAAATACAATTTTTAAAGATATTACCACAATTAAAAATATATTTTTAAGTGGTCGAGAACATAATTGTGTTAAAGTTTGTTTCTGTAGAATTATAACTTTAATACTTGAAACCATTAAGGAAAATACTCAATGTTTATTGCATTACAATGTCTAAATGTTGATTTAACTATTGGATGTGTTTGAATTGTAATCTGGTTGTAATTTAATTGTTTGTATTCTTTACATAACATTGAAATGATAGATGTCTTGATAAATGTTTTAGCTATGCTATGATAAAGTCATTTTTGATAGATGTCTTGATAAATGTTTTAGCTATGCTATGATAAAGTCATTTTTGATAGATGTCTTGATAAATGTTTTAGCTATGCTATGATAAAGTCATTTTTGTTATACTGGTTTGTGTTGGTCTAGATTGTGTGAACGCTTTTAAAATAGATCTTGAACTGTCAAGTTTATTATCATCATTTGCAAAACAAAACAGAAATTTAAAAACTTAAGCAAGTACTTGTTAATGACCAATGCACAATTATTATTTAACTCTCAACTTAGTACGGACATTAAGGTTTACAGTTACATGTTACAGTGGTAACGGCAGTACTATTTAAGAATACTTAAGCTAACTCATATGATTTAAGCAACTGGTACATATACATATACTTTAAGATAAATCTCTTTTTGATATCCAATTCTTTAAATTCAAACTACTTTCAGTGTGTTATATAAATGTGTGGCATTTATTGTCCGATTATCTTAATTATTTTCTTGTTGTTAATCATTTGTTGTTGCACTTGTTTTTGTCGAATATATGTATTATATCGAACAACAAAGAAATTTGCATTTTTGCCATAGCAGCGCTAAACACAAAACGATAGAAGTAAACGATAATATTGCCCAAAAAGCTCAATTGTTTTTAATTGCAAAAATAGTCATTTATATAGTTCGATTATTTGGGAATAATTTCTGCATTTAAAATGATTCATTTTATTGTACAATCGGATTCAAACACTGTACGAGTTATATTTGAAATTTACATTTTTATAGCCGATAAAATCGTTAAAGGGACTCAGTTTGTCCATGCTAAATTAGTTTTACATTTTTACATGTGCTAAAAGGAATTATCTTTCACAATCTATTAGAGAAAGGGGTACGAGTGATGATCCCTTTAAGCAGTCAATTCAATCTTCGATAAGTGTTCATAAATAGTGTTTTGCCTTTCCATGTCTCAAAGCGTAAATGCTTAACTGTCTAAAAGGAAAACTGTTAATGAACGCGCTACCAACATTAATGATCACAAAATTACCAATAAAAACTAAATCCCTATTAAATTGTGTTAGATTTATGAGGAATTAAAATTGTAAGAATGTAAATGAAATAAAGTAGAAAGTATAACATGATTGTATTACATCGTGTACTGTAATACTAAATGTTTACTGGGAAACGTCTTTAAAGATCAAGATGTTTTTGTATAAGAAGCATAGGAAATAAAAACAAAAAATTCATGTTATTGAAAATACGTTTATTAATTCATTTATTACAAATTCCGGTTATTTTACAACAAATTGTCTCAATATGCGTCGGTGTATTAATGCATTGTCTTGTCTTTTATATTTGTGTCAATCACCTGTATTTATATTTTCAATTTTTTCCAAGAGAAAAATCAAATTAAAAATTTTAAAGGGCTTTTTAAAACTTACTTGCAATTACCGTGTTTTATTACTTCGGTGTTTATCAACTACAAGGTTTTTTTTATATTTTCTTTCTTTAACATAAAGTTAGACAAAAACGCCCAGTGTTTAAAATCAATAAAATCGCATAACTGTTTAAAAAGAAATAAATGATAGCATGCATTTTAATACACCGGTTATCCCGTTATAATTTGTCTTTTTTTTCGAGGTGCTTATACAACAACTAATACAACATTGTTTGGAAGAAATCTCTTGCTTACTGAATATTTCATTTGTAGATATGTGTAGTTTCAGATTTGGAAAAAAAGTGTATAACTTGTATTCAATTGTCGTAAATCAAACATTTAATTTAATCAATAGTGCGATGCGTTCTACTGATTCAATTAGGTATTACTCCGGAGATTTACTTTTGTTAATTCTGTAAGATTGTCTTAACTGTACATAACAAAGTTACAAATTACACGTAGCGTTTACATTCGGGGACACTGGGTGATTTAAACAAATGTAACATACACTGGAAAATAGCCTGTATTATTTATTTTAAGGGTTAATTATCCATTTCTTATACTTCGATACTTATTACTTGGTAAGCGAAATCAACTGCTTTATCAAATACGCTGATAGTTTACAAATCTTCTGTTTCATTGTTTTAACTATGGATAGATATAAAGTATTTCTTGTCAAAAACACATTATCATGTTGCTGTCTATGAAAAATAACAGTAAGTCATTTAACAACATATTCTATTTTACTTAAATATTCTTAAAAGTTTGTATTTAAATACAATGCACCAAATTGCTTGCTTGACTGTACGGGTCTTCCGTATGATTCAATTTAATTTATATGCTACTGATTTGCAAACGTTTGAATGCCTTAAAGTCATCGTCACTGATTGCATTTATGATTATATTTAAAAAAATTTAAAAAAAAAACAAAGTGCCTCGGAGGTAGTCTATTTTTCTAAAGAAAGTTTTTGCAGCGCCCCTTAACGCGTATGTTCGAATATGAATTGGGAGAGAGCATAGTTTGCAAAATCAATTGTCACATCGTTTGTCAATTCAAGGGTTGGTGTTTTTTCCAGGTTTTTTTATTTCTCTTCCATCCCTAAATTGATCATCTCAATGTCAGTGAAATTATTTTTAACGAGGATTAAAAATCCATTGCTTTATATTCTTATTACAAAAACTAAGCTTGACAACATTTTTATGTTATTTAAACTTTAAAACAAACATTATTTACTAGTTTAAAGTATTTATTAAGACATGTTTCCAAAGTATTATACAATGTACGCATACATTCCAGAGTGGTAGTATAATATGACAAGATTGTAACAACTTACGAATCTATCCCGACTAACAAGATATCCTAATCAACTTCCAACCGAACATTAATCACAGTCAAATTTAAAGTACGCTCAGCAGATTGAGAAATTTTACATTTTTCTTGTTTAAAATTGTTTTTCACGTTATTTTATTTATTTATTTACTGTATTATCCACGTTTAATCATTTTTTCCTCGTTACACAGATTAAAAAATAAATTATGAAGACACTTTTTAACATTTGAAGTTTTTCCCAATAAATGGTACAACATATTTTATGTTTATATCACTTGCTTGGGCATATAATTGATAAAATATTTAAAATTACGCTCATATTTTAATATCTATGAAAGTTATTTATGGATTAAATCAATGCACTTTGGAAAATTAACACACACACACACGTACACACACACGTTATATATATAACACTGATTATAGATCTACTGAATGTCCACTGTAACCATTTCCATCTTTTACCATCATTCAACCCTAAATTAACACAATTAGCCTCTCCATTTACAACATAATGATCCAGAACTCGGCATGTATCTAATATCAAAAGAAATTAAATTTTGTAAAGCACAAAGATGTTATCCTGGAAAGAAGTTATTTTAGAAACATTGTGTAAATAAATGTGACTGATAGAGAAGAACAATAGAGGTCATGACCTATTTAGAGCTGTACGACTTCTTGTCGGATTTCTTAGGGCGCTATAAGTCAATATCCAAGAAAAGATATAAGTATGTATCACGATTGTTCAATAATAAGCAAATGTTCTTTGTGATATTTCAACAAAAATTTCCACTAAGTTTGAACACAGTGTAAGTTTTTAGATTTTAAATTTTCGATAAAAGGAAACAAAGCTGAGCTGTGCAGTAGCTACAGAGCAACTTCCGAAAAGCAGTTTTGTGTGGGACCGAGGAATTTAGCCGGTATTCAGAGAGGTTGGTATATAGAGGGTCTTATGAACCCGGTAGATACGATCTGATCTGATCCGAATCTCATCCATTTCAGTATTTTATCTAACAGTGTATTGACAAAAGATGTTAATGCGGTTACATTTACTAAACCATATATGTAAATTCAGTTCTTGATGAAGCACCTTGTCTATAAATTCAAAGCTAACAAGCTGACATATTAATACAAACAACTGTACATTATCCAAAAGATCAATTGATCGTTCCGGAAATCCGGGCATTTCAGTTAAAGTAGTAGTCGGCCTCCTTTGATACGGTAAAACCTAATTTCTTTATGGCATAGTAAATACAATGTGAATTTATGTTTTTCAAATATATAACACAAATACCAGTTAAATTTTGATGTGCCAGATGTGACCATTTCGGAAATTCATTCCTCATCCGTGACACTAAGACCGAAAATTTGAAAGATAAAAAACAGAAGCCAAACATTTGAAAATAATGAACCTAAAGTTCCAAAATTATATAAATCCAAATCCAGCTAAGGAATGCTTTGCATGAGGGAAATAACCTTAGTTTTCAAAACAAATTTCAAACAATTACTAAAACATTCTGCTGATAAAAAGATTTCTTGAATATATATCATCAACATTACAATAAAATCTGACAATTGTAATTCCAAGATATCTCAATTATTTTACATGAAAACATCTATGAAATAGTTAGAACATACCATAATCTGCTGAGTTAAATTTTTTGCTATGATTCTGGGTCCTCAAGTTTGGTTAAGAACTTTCTTAATTATATATATTCAACTCCAGTTTGTTCAGTTTTGAACCTAGAATGAAACATTATTTTAAGAAATGACTCTACAATCTTCTGAACTTTTTTATTAATTAGTGCTCTATGAAAATTGTTTCATTATCAAATCACTATTACCCTTATTTGATTATACATTTCAATTTTCTCTAAACAACAGCAATAAACGTATTTATTTAGTTTTCAGATATTTCTTTTTTTAGTGAATTTTCTTATATCAATACAGAAAAAAACACTTTCAAAAATTTAAAATTACTTTTCATTTTCCGCTTGTTCAAATCATCATTTATTTGCTTTGAATTGATGTATCAGGGATTTTATGGTAACCAGCTTGATGAACATCTGAATCAAACCGGAGAAGTTGAGTTATTTGAAGTACTTTATATTTTCCAAATTTTTGTTCCTTTTTTTATTAATTTTCAAAGAACATTTATTTTTTCTAGAATAAAAAAATTTTGGGGATAATATTTAATATTTGAAATATCATTTAAGTTAAGAGACAACACAATTTCTCAAATTTGTCGATAAATAAGTTTATAAAGAAGTAACTGCTGTCTTTTTTTAAAATTCCAATAACATATCTGATTTTTTAATAAAACTCCATGAAATAGAAAAAGAGTAACAAGTTTATAATAATTACTAGAGTTTCAGCGTACCTGGGGTTAAAACTTTGAAAGAATATGATCATTTTAATATACTTATAGAAACAAATAGAGCTAACAATAGTGTTATAAGCACACCATATGTCATCATTTTATCATCAATCAGTGCCCTTCTGTCAAAATTCGGGGATTAAATAATTATAAGTCAAAATGGTTCTTGTTTCATACCTTTGTTTTATCGTGTTCATTTTTGCGTTCCCTTTTCTCACCTAAATATTTTAATTCTCGCTTTTCAAAGAGAATGGTTTTTTGCTAAATTCCGTTCCTCCGACCTTTAATTCTTTCTACACCTTGTCTGAGGAAGGAAATCCTCAAAACTATGAATTGCAATTCATTAGTTTTGTTTTATAATTGACAAAAATAGCAGTAAAAGTATATGTACATACTGTTTTAGTTGGCTTGTCAATTTTTCATAGAATTACATAGTGCTTTATTTTTTTTTCAGTTGGAAATAATTGTCCGTAGAGAATATTCATAACAGCGAAGTAATAGATTTACAAAGAGATGTAAGTGTTATTCACCCACTGCAAGTTTGTTTGCCATTTGTTCTTGAAATTTTCCACTTTTTGTTTTGATTAAACAATTCTTTTTAGAAAAAACTCAAAACACAATTCATCAGGTAGAGTTCAAATCTTAAGAAAAAAACACAATTAATCAGCTACAGTTCAAATCTAAAAACTGTTTTCAGTGAAAAAAAATTGTAATCATGGAAAATATGTGTAAATTACTAACGAGAAATACTATTCCAATGATATTCTAGTTCGTTAACTAGTACATTTTGACATAAAGTTTTTGCTCGTTTCTCCTAACTTGTTATAAACGAAAAAAAAAACCACTTTTGTTGCAAGTTGACAGCTTAAAAGTCATTACCAAACACGGTTTAAATAGATGTTAGGTTTATGTTGTTATGTTAAAAGCTTAAAGCATATTAAAAATGCTTAAAATGAAGAGAAAAACGTTTTCAAATGGCTAAATTACCACATTTATTGTACAAAAGAGATACATCTATCTGGTTTTGCACTATTGTTGCTTTTGTTAACGTAACACTAAAGTTCAAAGCAAATCGAACATTGTTCGTTCCTAATAGAAATTATTATGGCCGATGCATGTTATTGCCAGAGATCAAATTGTCACATTGATTTAGATTTACGGTTTTCGTAATGTGATATTTTCTATGACTTTTTGCTGCATTTAAGCAAAAGGTTAGAGTGATTTTTTCTTTATAAAAATATAAATGATGTTCAAAAAAAATGCTTAGAAAAAGGTTTGCCTCACCCTCGTTTAAAAACAATTTTTTGTCTATAATATCACGTTTTTGTGTACAAACTTCACAAATAGAACGAATACATACAAAACTTACATCCTGTTAACATTTAAATAATTTCTTAGAAATGCAATCTTTATAAACAGTGTCAGTATACTCTCAATAGATTTTATCTATGAGACAATTGTTGTTGGTTATTTTTTATTGATTTTATTTTATTTCATTTCATTTTTTTATTTTTTTTTATTTTATTTATTTATTTATTTATTTATTTTGATAAAGTGGTTTTGACTTGATATCCTGCGCAATTTCATAACCGGATCTCTGATACCCAGTGATTTTCAACTTGTATTCGTCTTGTTAGTCCAGTTAATCTTTGATTAAACCGTGAACTAATTGTAACAGGGTGTGTCTTTGTTTGTAAACAATAGGCATCGGCCTATAATCGCTATATATTAAAATAAAAATAAATCAACTGGAACATATGATATGGTTTACCAAAAATAGACTTTGAACTCGATAAATTTTAAAGTAATTGGTCTAAGTAAAAATAAAATTGTAAACTTCCAGTTTACGAAGTTACTGCAGAAGCATATAAAAGAAAATCTCAAAAAAAAAATTATAATTATAATCGATAAATAAATAAAAAATTTAAAAAAAATTAAAATTTTGTCATAAAATAATCACATATTTTGTCTTACTTAAATTATTAGTGATAAAGACCAAAATAAAGCTTAAAAGCGTTTTAAAGAAGGGTGGGATGGTACACATGTGCCAACCAACGGGAAATTTATTTATTCATCACTCTCTGATTACAAAAAAATATCTGGTCAATAATTAGAGAAAAATATGTAAAAAATGATTACAAAAAAGAAATTTGTGATGGTTTATCCATTTCAGTGTCTTTTTTTTTTTTTTTTTTTTTTTTTTTTTTTTTTTTTTTTTTTTTTATTAAGGGGACCGAAAACGTGGACATTTCTGACACGCCAGTATTGTGGATTAAACCAAATACCAGATGTTTACAAATTGTAGCGATTTTACAAGCGGTATTACAGAAACTTTGTTTCTTTCATCAGGTGTGTGTGTGTCCAATTTTGTGTTTCCTGTTGACGTGTGTTGTAGAGATAAAAAAGGCGGTATTGTGTAAACGGAGTATACCGGTTACTACTTGTGCACGGTAAAATGTTGCATATAAATAATAATACGGCTTGGATTTCGCTCATATATAGAATATTTTGCCATTGCATCTCCTTAGAAACTTTGTTTTGGAAGTTCACAAGTTGCCACTTACTTTTGCAGATACCAGATATTGCGGTCTAAATGCGTGTCCTCGGGTTAAGTAGTGATTCGATAACCTTAAACCTTTACAATGGGGCTGGATGTTGAATAGCACTATTTTAACTTCGATAAAATCAGATTTACCCCTTCATCCGAATGAATTGACAAAGATCATCAAATGTAACTGTAGGAGTTGTGCCCAGAATTACAATTAATTATGTATTGGGTTGTATTCTGAAAAAATATGAACTCTGATTATATCCCTATACTACCAGGGTTCAATTTATTTGATATTTGAAGCAAGCTTCCCACAAAGTTGTCAAACAGCACTTGCATGTTAAAAAGCAAATCAGAGAAAATAGATGGGAAAAATAATAGAAATAGAATGAAATACATTTAAAGTGGAATTTTGTTACAACATTACTGTAAAGAAGGCTCCGAAATTAAAGTAATATAGATTTTCAAACGTTATGGTGCCATTTTAGATAAGATAAGTATGCCGACTAAGTGACTATGTTTGAATTAATATTTTCAGTGTTCCACCACTCAGAATGTTTAGGACTTTTTATATAACATTAAGTACATATCTATGGATTAAAAATCTAAATAAATGCAATTAGTTCCCAGTTCAACTATATTTTTGTAGTAAATTGACAGGATTTAATCTTTTGTTTTGTCTTAGTTGAGGTGTACTATTAATTTTGAATACAAAAAGGGAATTGACACTTATATAGCTATATACAATTACCGTAAGACTTTTAAATGTTTACATGAACTGCAGTTAAAAGTTATCAACTAACACCTAATTCAATAAATTAAACAAGTTGAACAACATTGATAATAATAGACAATTAGACCCCTGGAATGAACTTATTTGGTTTCCAAGAAACAAATGCAATGTTCATAAAAAAAGTCGCATTAAATATACTTTATCTTTGCACACAGTGATACTTCACGCTTTCAACTACAGTAAAACGGAAATTAAATTCACATGCGCTCTATAAAGCCTTTTAAACTTAAATGATAAATTGTATTGCTGGGAAAGAAAAGAATCAAATTCCAATTTCTGATACTTTTTTGTTTTGTTTTACATTTCATAAGAATAACATGTATCAGACATTAATTATGTTAACAAAAAAGGCAAACATTGTCACGTTATCCTAAAACATTTATATCGACATTATTGAGACAAAAATAAATCAATTTCACAAAGCTTATCTTATCAACTTCTCACTTGACTTAATTGATATTGCCTTTTTTAATTTTTTGATATTCTAATACGACAATTTAAGTCAAAAAAGAAAGCATAGACGAAACAATATATGCACACTGTATAATAGATATGGTTTAAATTTTTAATATGAAAATTATGCCAAGAATTTAAGTATGTATTTTAGGAGGAAGATCTGAAAATGTGATGTTAACAGAAGTAAAACTAGCATTGTAAACAAAATATATTACAATCTACAGTTGATCGAATATATCAATATCTTCAGTTACATTAATATGTTCTGCGAGATCTGAATACATGATGTGTAATGACAAAGTAAGCAAATATAAAACTTCAGACTTCTAAATAAAATGTTTGTCGTTACCTGTCGTTTTACAACGAAGACTGTCGCTAAATCATTCAACTACACATACAGATATATAGATGACGTTCTTTCTCTAAATAATCACAAATTTGGAGAATATGTGAATGTCATCTATCCAAGTGAGCTTGAAATAAAAGACACGACAGATTCTCCATGTTCTGCTTCATATTTGGACTTATACCTCAATTATGACACCCATGAAAGGTTACATCTGAAGCTATACGACAAACGTGATGACTTCAATTTTTCTATTGTCAACTTTCCGTTTCTTTGCAGTAATATCCCTGCTTCTCCTGCGTATGGTGTATATGTTTCACAGTTGATACGGTACGGTAGAGCTTGTTCCTACTATGGGAACTTTCTGCAACGAAGCAAATTACTTACAATTAAATTGTTGACACAAGGATATTGCAAGCCTAGGCTAATCAGGGCCCTTAAAAAGTTTTATGGCCGTCATCACAATATTGTTGATAAGTATGTAGTCACTGTATCCCAACTTATACTGGATATATTTGACTTACCATAGTTCTTTGTTCCTTTCATTCTCAAAATTGACTTGCACGTGACGGGTGTAGCTAGCTAAACAGGAGGTGCTTACCCTTCCGGAGCACCCGGCCTCACTTCCTTGATGGAAGTTCACGTGTATCACCTATTTTCCAGTTTGCAAAGTTTTTACTTTGTTTTTTTGGGATTGTGATATGGACAAGGACTGGTATGTTTGTTTTATTTGTTTTATTTTATTGATTATAAATACGGATACTTATATGACTCGTAAGAGTAAAAACATATTTAAAATATCTAGTTCGAAAGGTGTACTGGCTTGATGTCCTTTTCATTTGTAGATAATTATTCAGAAATGTGCACCAGTACAACTAAACAAGAAGTCATTTTACTCTGACCAGAGTCTATTTGATACATATATTTCAAGAATCTTGATGTAATCAAATATAAATCGCATTATATTTGCTCATGCATATAGCTCATTAGTGCAGTTACGTTGACTAATTTTAAGCTTTACAGACTCTCTTGAATCAACTGGAGATTTATTTACTGTATCCTGACAAAGAAGCAATCAAACCACAGCACTTTTACAAGTCATTTAGAAAGTCACGGTTTAGTATATAGGAACCTCCTACAGGATATTTCCTTTACACAGATTGTAAAAGAGGAATATTATATATACTAAAAATGTGTTACAAAATATGAAGTCAATTCGAATGTAGTTTTGAAAAATTGTGATTTTTTCAAGTAAATGTCAAAGAGTATTACAAAATTTAAAGCCTTAAGATCGCACATCATGCTCTATTAATTTTTTCAAAACAAATTTCAGGGGTATTTATTATTTATTATTATTTTTAAAAATACTTTGTTTATTATTTTGTAGTATTTCTTAATTAAAGTTGTTCAAGCAGTGGTATCTTTTATTCAAAGCTCACTGGGATAGATGACATTTATAAACATGAAAATGTTTGTATTTTAACAAGTCGCTTAATAACCTCTTATTTTTGTTAAGTGAAAGAACATAAATACGGATAACTAGTTTAGATTGATAGATTGACTTAGCCAGGTTTATGTTAAGTTGAATCGAACACATTTTTCTGTTTACTATGGTTTTAATTTTTATCACATTGGTTGTTGCGTTTTTTTTTTTTTTTTTTTTTTTTTTTTTTTTTTTTTTTTTTTTTTTTTTTTGTTCTTTTTTTTTTTTTTTTTTGCAAGATTCATCCATATTTTGGTTGATGTTGTCATTAGAGTTCTTTGTTTTATATTTAAGAACAAAAACGATAAAAAACTAAAACATAATTGTTCCCAAAATAGATATATTTGTTATTTTGAGTTATACATGACTACAAATGAGAATCATCATCAAAATAAGGAAATGACTTCAATCAACATTAATAAGTTTGCAACACAAAATTACAGAAAAAGCACTATGGTATATGATGCCTGACCTAACATTAGATACGAAAATTGGTCTCAGAAATACTACCTGGCCATCATAAAACATATGTATGTGACGTATACTATTGGAAAAAAATATATACAGCAAAGCTTTGATATCAGAACTTTGAAAATCGATATGATAATACATAGTTTCGTGAATTTGCTAACTACTGCACTATTAAACAAATTTCTATAATGCTTAGCTTAAATGTTTGCAAGCCACTTTATTAAATATCAAGCAAATACTATTCCTATTTTATCTGTTATTATTCAATTTTCTTAAAGGCATTTAGTTAATCATGCATATCACTCCGTATTGAATTTCAAAACTAGACATCTAACAATTAATCACCTGTCGGGTTGTTTATTTTACAAAACCTTATTCAATCAAGTTTTATATTATTTTTGAATTGTTTTGACTGGTATGGAAACTTCAAGACATCTAACGACTTGGGTTTCTATAAAAATGAAAACGGCGTCATTTTATGAAAATAACAATATATGTAGCCTCTGTAAATACAAAATCCTGAAGCTAGAAATTAACCTATAATTTGTCAAAGAAATAAGTTAAAGTTTGTCAAATTGTTAACTACAATTTTTAAGACAATAAAAATAATGAATAATTTTATAAATAATAAACAAGACGTGCATATATGTTTTAAACATGCAAGATATAAAAAGATTTTTGGAAAATTTCAATTCAATGTATAAAATAGAAATAAAAAATGTTTCAAAAATATGAATTTAAAATACATAAACAATAAAATTATATTAAATAATAAAATTTACAAAGTAATATGATACTTACAATTCTTATTTTGAAATATATTCTCTTTTGCTACTCATTTTTAACTTCTTGTACTTTTTGTCAGATTGGTGTTATGACTATAAGCCATATACATATATCTATTTATGATTTATACAAGTAATATGGAAAGCTTGCTTAAAACTCGCAACGAATCTTAGACTGAGATTTCTCTTATTGATTTTTGCCTTACAGTAATATGTTACTGGGATATGATGGAACATATCTTTATTGTCAGAATTGTCAGTACACCAGTCATGTTCAAATTAAGTGCTGAGCAATTTGTATATAGCTTGCACAAAACAAGCCAAGAAATTGAATTATTCGGACAAAAGTTGGTGTCAGTCAGTGTCACATGAGATCCTAGCGTAATGTTGTTATTAATTACTTCTGATTGTTAAGGATATCAAAAAGCTTTGTATGTGGAATTGTTACAGTGTAAAACAGCTTCTGTAATTTGATGTCTGGTCTCCGATTTATCAATAATGCTAAGGATTTTCGTAGTATTGAATTACCATTTACAAATATTCCAATTACTCATAACAATTCAAAAACCGTTTAAAATAATTGATAGCGATTTTGTATTTTGCCCTAATGGAAAATTAATTTAACTTTGAATATTTCAAATATGAATTTGATAATTAAAAGATACATTACTTTTCTTCTACAGTTTTTGTATTATTTATATGTTTCCGTTTTGTTGGTAATGTTTTATCATATTATTGTTACGACATGACTAAGAACACTTAAATACTAAAAGGTAAAAATCATCAGATTAATTTCTAAGGTGTCTTGACAACATTTTCTGCAGGCTAAGGTTTTTTCTGTTCTATCTACTATTTCTCGATCATCTCTATACCACTCGGTAGCTTAGTTGGTAGAGTGTTGGCTTCGTATATTGGAGATCAAGGTTTCGAACCCCGACCGGGTCTGAACAAAACTTGAAAATTGCTAAAGACTGTTCTTTCGTTAAGCCCTTGGCATTCATGTGTCCTTCGGATGAGACCTTAAAACCGATTCTCCGTGTCACGACAGGCGTGGCACGTGAAAGAACCCTCCCTGCACATTGTCCTTAGCGCACTACAAAGGTAAAGATTTCTGCCACTTTACCTATAGCTGGTGACGTATCGATAAAAGTGAAATATTCTTGACTGGGACGTTATCCCCAGTCAATCAATCAATCAAATCGATTATCTCTATTAAAATACATACATTGCTTATTTATAATTTTACGCTATGTTATCGAAACCTGTCAGAAAATAGCCCGGTTACAAGTACACTATTCGATTCTTCTATCTGTTGTCACCAGTAAAATAATTAAATTTCTGTGGTTATTGTCCTGCATTACCTTTTGCATTTAATATTTTAGCCTGAATATTTTTTCCAAGAAGAGATAAACAACAGTTGGTACGACTATTAATCAGTAATATAATGCCACACGGTTTAATTTTTATAAGACCGTTAAAACAGATTTAAGTTTGATCCTATATTTCTTGTAATAAAATAGCAAAGGTAATGGAAATCGAACTGCATTTTGTCATATCCAGTGTTCGTCAAAAGCCTGAACTTTATAATAAGTCAACATAAATTATCTCATTTTATTTTCTTATTTAATTCATTTTTCAGTATTTTCTGTTCGTGGTTGCTTTATAGCTTCATGTTTAGGCTGATTTATCGAAGTTATTTGTTTGCTTTAATGTCGTCGGTTGTTTTATTGTTGTTCATGGTTATTTTCTTTTTATCTTCTTTATCCTAATATGTCTTGGATTTTTAATTTAAATAATATTATGTAGTGCTACAGTTTTCAGATATACCGTTTTGCTCATTGCTTTGAGGAAGCGGGCAATCTCAAATTTTTTAAATGTGCGTTTTATTTGGGATAAGAAATATAAAAAAATATATGGATAGTTAAAAAGCTCCCAGACATCTGACTGAAAAGAGATTAAAGATACTGAGGTTTGCGACAACTTATTTGTTGTTCTTGTATTACTTTGTTGTCGCATCTTGTGTATTAAAAGCCAATCCAAACATGAAAAAAATTCTTTGACAAAATGTAAAAGTCACACGCTCTTTGGCAGTGAAACCTGGTGGCCGAGTGGTCTGAAGAGGGCTCTTTTTGATTACAGAACCTTTCATCATCTAGGTTTTAAAACCATTTTAACCTCACAACCTGGACACTGTACTGTCATTAAACAGATGCTATAATAAGTTGTATAATCAGTTGTATTATAATATGTCTGTCTTTTTCTTGTAGCGTTTCATTTTTCATTTTTATTGTATCTAGGCTTCTGTTGCTTGTATTAGATGTTGTTCTTTACTATTTTAAAAATACATTTTCGCATTAAACCATCGTCAAATACATACGCGTTTTTATTTTTTATTACTTGAACCATAAAATTTATTTTAAGTCTAAAGCTTTATTTATCAGTTGAAAAAGGCTAACATATATTAAAGCGATTAGAAAATATGTAAGAATATATATTATATATATCTTTACGACTATGACATTTGTCAGGATAATTGTTCAGTCAAACAAGCAAAACAAAGTTTTTTCTTTCATAATCGTATTAACAAGTTCATAGAGTTTGTAGGTGTTTTCAACAGCATGTCACTAGTCTGTGTATATCAGCTATGCCATTACCAAAACCTTCGTATGTCATATAAGATGTAGTGTTTAATTCATGACAGAAGTAATGAAAAAATTTTAAGCTTTGTTTGAATTTTTGACCACTTGCTTGTTGGTTTTATTTTGTTTATCAATTGGTGTCTTTTCATCTGTTGCATTCTTTGACGGTTCCGTTTTGACAATATTGTTTCCCCTGAATGCCATAACAAGAACAGCGATGAGAATTCCCATGGCGACAAATTGCAACGATGTGGCGACGATTCCAATAATGGCCGAGTATTCTATTGTCATTCCTGAAGTCATTTTGGCACCAAGTACTGCATAACCAATAACCAAAAATATACCTGTTTAAATAATAACCATGTTAAAACTTTGCTATTTATTAAATTTATTATAAATAGTTAAAGATAATTTAATTATTCTTAAGCTTAATGCCAAAATTACGCCTGATGTTTCAAAGGGTTTTAGACATATATGTTATTTACAAAAGGGATTGCCTTACAATGATGCTTCTTTATCCCTATATGGTTTTAAAAAAAATTCAAGTTAAAATGTCTATTTGCTAGAATTAAAATAGCCAAATTTAAAATTAAGAGCGAAAAAAAGTGGACTAATGACATTTTAAATCCAAATCAGACTTTCTTTTTACATTATATCGAGGTGGACAGTCCTGGGAAGGTGGTCGAAACAAGAGTAACTGCTAACATTTAACAAGCTAAATGAAAGCTTTTTACAAAAATAATCAGATCGATAGTTATTCGAAAATAGGCGGAATGATATGTTGTGATCTGTAAGCGTGTTTTAGATCATTCGGCCATTGAGTCCTAACACACAAAAGAAACTGCGGTGCATATTCAAGGTTTTACTGTTCGTCGAATTAGAGGCAAACCCATGCAGATATTTTTCTCAACATACATGGGAAGTATTGAACAAAATATATTAATATAAAAAAATATTGTATAGTAATAAAACTCATAAAATACTCTCTCGGTGACTTAACGGTAGAGTGTACGCCTCGGAGGTTGCAGGTTCGAGCGCTGACCGGGTGATACACATACGGTTTCCTTGTTTGACTCTCGGTATAACAATGGCAGAGTATCGACTGGTTCACCGGGATATGTGACTGGTATTTATATGATATCTATGGGCAAAACCCAATAACAGAAAATGCCATAAATATTTCATAAACTGTAGAATAAGTGAGATAACTGTTACAATCCTACTGAGAAATAAAAGCTCGTTTTATTGGACTATCTATGGTTCGGAATCCTTCAAAATCTCGTGTCAGAGGTATGTGAAATGACATGCATACAGTTGAATTAAAACACAATGTAAAAAAATTAAAAACATTTTAAATTTAAGTTTAAATCTGAATAATGAACTTAATGGTGTAGTTTCCCAATATTTAGTTTAACTTATTATTTTCCAATTTTAACCTTCATTTTTTTTCATTCTTTCCTTACCCGATATTGACGCTAACGACAACAGCAACAATTGCGAGTGGCTTTTTATCACTGAATGGTATCCCATATAGCATTGCGATAACAACCCCTGCTGTAGTTAATATTATTGATATAATAGAAAAGCTCGGCATATCTTCACTATATCTGTAAATCAAAATAAAACATTGTTAAAACAATTTTATAATCAGTGATTTTTGGTGTTTTGTTTTTATTTTCTGCCTTTGTCAGGTTTAGATATTTGTACATTATGTAACCCTTAAACAAGCAGCAGGAAGTGTTAACTTAAAAAATTTAACCGTCGCACAAATTAGAATTTCGCACCTAAAATACGTCGTATATAACGAATGGTAAGTGTCTCTTGTTGTCACTTATAAAAATAATTGGGCTGCTATTTAAATAAATAAAACATGGTTGGAGTCCTAACTGAATGACTGAGACTATGAAGACGATAACAAAAATAGTAAACTCTATACTCTGTAACTTTAGGCGAACACTACAGTGAAATATACATCAGTGTTGACATTTAGGTATTTTTGTAGAAATTAAACCATAAAGACTGTTATTCAAAAAAAATATATCAAATAAACTAAGAAAATTTAAAATATGAGAAATTTTGCTATCTTTGATTTTTTTTATAAAAGATTTACTGTTAAATTAATAGTGACGTATATGAGTTCATTTTCATTGTTTTGCCTCGTTTCTCATTTTCTTTTATTTTTATAAACTCACCAGTTTATTTTTGTAACACTCACCATTTGGAAAATATGGATCAATAGAGGGATCTATGGAATCAACACATGAATAAGACGGAGTAGTGGAAACAGTTGTTCCAACGAATGGAATGGAAATAGTCACAGTGACGGTTACATCTAAACAAGAGGTCCACAGACCAATATCAGCTATAATATCCGTCTTAACGGTACCAGTATCCGTGCTAGATACATATTTCAACCATTTTGGAGTAGTAACGGCAGCAATAAGTAACGCTACTACAACAACTGACACAGCTAGCTCCAATTATGGCCAATACTTTCACCATTTTAGTTGATTTTCATCTATATAAAGTTCACCTTTATATGACTAAATGCTGTGGACTAGTGTAACTGAATTACAGAAACTAACCGAGTTTGGCAAATCATCCAAACAAAGCGATTCCAAATGGCTAAGGAATTGGTTTTGGGTCAACAAACACGTTTATGTATTTTTACGCATAACGAATTTTTTGTTTAGCATGTTCGTCTATAATTTATTTTAATGAGTAATTACAAATTTCATAAAAACCACACATTGCAAAGATTTTGGTTAAACACGGTGTTTTAAATTTTACACAATTAACTCCATGTATTTTAAAAAAGTGTCAAAATTATGCAGTTCTAATTGTATCCTGTTTTTTATTTTTTTTTTCGCAAAATTTTCAATTTTGGCCTTAATATTTACAGGAAAGATAAAGATTAATTTATATCCAAACAGTGCAGTTTAATAATCCAAGATAAGGGTGTTACAATTCTATTTACCTAAATATATTAATATGGGGGTTTCTATCTGAACAAACATTTTCAGATTAACCTTTTGAATTGAAAAATTTCTTACAATGGCATACAAGGTTAATATATATCAAGTGCTTTTTTTCAATTATTGATATATCTATTGCTTTGTATTCAATTATTGAAATTTCTTTATGGTGACCTATGGGAGTCAAGATATCGTGAATGTAACTACAAGCCCGAAACCGAAATCTTATTTGGAAAGCAAAACAGTAATGACAAGGTGTTAAACAAGGCGAGGCCAGGTGGATATTAATTTATAACCCTTTAACTTAAGAAGGTCGATGTGGTTATCCTTAAAACCCAAGACGCCTTTAAACGGTCAGAAAAAAAATAGAAAGAGTCTGTGTAGTTAATTCGTGGCTTTGGAGATACTCTAAAGAATGCTATAAAACCGTACTAGTACGTTTCAACGTTTCATATAATGAATTATTCTTTCGAGTTTTACAATTTCAAATTTCAATAGCTTAGATATTTCCATACCCCTATACCACTGAGCCTAAATCACCTATGCTGGTAAGGAGGATAAAATCTACATTGTACTTTGATTTTGAATAAGTCTATCGGATGCTTTACTGTTAAAATTGTACTTCGTAAACATGAATATAAGCATATAGTAAAGAAAATGGGTACTTAGCCTATATTCCTCGAACATATATAAACATATAGTATACAAAAGTATATACAGATTACTTATTAAAGCTTGCAGTAAGATTTCAATATAATAAACTTGCATTCTATAAATTTGCTTACTGAAGTCATTTCACGAAACAAATAACTTTACCAAATATCTACTTTTTATAATAATAATAATAATAATAATAATAATAATAAAATTATTATTATTATTATTATTGTTGTTATTGTTGTTGTTGTTGTTATTGTTATTAAATCGAAGCGCTCTGATTGGCTGAAACCATGTATTTAAACATCATTTTCATTAGTATTACACAACCTTTTGAAATTAAGCCAACTTTAATAGTGATATTTGATGAATGGTGATTGGACCTGTTACAATCACAAGATGATGATGATTATTATTTTTGTTATTATTAGTATTATTATTATTATTATTATTATTTGGTGGCTTTTTGGGTGAATATAATATTATAATTTGTAATCAAAGAGGGTCAGTTCCGGGAATGCATTGTCAAAAAATTATTCTGGTTACTATCATCTTGATGTGCACAAAGTCAAATTTTCATTTTACGGTGAATTTAATCCTGGTGTTTTACATGAAATCATAACAAGTGATATGCCATACAGAATATAAAACATTTTTAATTTGTTATTTATTGTCCTTAAAATACAGACTTTACTCTCACCTGTAATTAAAATCTATTGTTTTCGTTTATCCAACTACTGACAGCAATCCCCACTTAGCCAGCATTTAAAAACCTTACCTATTATTTCCAAAATTTTAACATTATTGCTAATTGTGAATAAACCTACAAAATACAACTATACAATTCTTTATCTTAGTATATTATATATAATTTTTGCAACTTTAGAAAAACTTTTTGCCATTCTCACCAATTAATCAATAAATAATTTTTTTTAATTTCGCCGATGACAATAATATTTTGGATAGATATCGACTTCTTTATGACATGCATTTCGGACAAATCATTGATTAATAAAAGACAAATGGCTCACCAGTACATTATTTATTTATAATCCGTTTGGTATTCATCGTGACACTATTCAACCCTGTTGTATTTACTTAATTACATTTGAAAATAAAACAACAATACATTTTTATCGCTGTCATTAAAATATAGAAGAGTATTTAGACTCTTTAAGACTTAATTAAATCGGTCACTATGTCACGTATTTCAGGTAACAACAATATTTTTAAAATGAATTAGTAGTGATTAGTATAAGTACTAAGAATAAAAAGATTTTAATTATAGACATTTTTGCAAAGATAAAGCAATTTATATTAAACCTTTCGATTGAAAACGACATTTCAATAAAAATTTTAATAACGATTCACCTTTTAATCTCGATCAAAAACGTTTAAAGTACATTAAAACAGTAAAATCCGCTCCGTATCGACTTATATAAGACAACAAGTCTTATTTAACAAGTAGAATATACAATGTTTTATGGTGTTAAATATCGTCTAAGATTAATTAACAGGTTTAGGGAAAACTAAGAATTATCTCAGGATGAAAATAAAACATTCAATTCCTGATCAGTAGATCATCTTAAACAGTTTTTACAATTAACAAATAGAGGTTATATTAACGTATTCGACTGGTATCAATGAATAAAAAATCAAAATAAAAAGAAATATCTCATCAACGATAAACTAGGATTGAGAGAATAGCGATTAAACCTATCTTGAAGATTGTAACCGAGTGGTGAGATTAACACGCTCCATTGTCCCTTTTAATATATATATACACGTATATTGTTTGATCTTCACCCTGATTAAAAATTCTTTACAACTATGACAAACATATCTTCCATTACTTTTTTGTAGGTGGTATCCAACCTATAACCGACACCGAGTTAAATCTAAAATCTTGATTTTGGAATATTAATACATTAATAACCAGTGTCACACTCTGCTACCAAGTATAAATAAACCTGCTCAAATACATAAAACGGGCCTAGAAATACGTTTCCTTTAAGTATCAGCAAACAAAACATTCTACCAGATGACTGAGTTACACCAAGAGTTTATGAAAAAAAAAAATTAATACAAAAAATTTATAGTAATCATGTAATATTCAAAGCACTATAGTGCCTAGTTAAAACTGTGGAACTTTCAAATACAGACATGAGTGTAAAAAACTAAAGGTGTTATTGTCAATCATGAAAATTGTTGCTGCAGCAGGCAAGTGCCACGTGTTCTTACTGCACATACATGTACTTCAAACATAAGTCCACTTTCATACATATATATTTCACTGAACCCATTAGGAAGCTTATTTCATTTGGAAAAATTAACGTAGAACAATGTTATTTGAAGGCCTTTTTGTCTTGCATAAGGCTACAATATCTATATGATATATTACAGGAAAAAAAATCCAATGCAGCATCCAATTATGGGTGATTTGTTGCATATTGCTATATCGGCAATATTTCAGTTATGACAAGACAAAATTTTATATGCTGAAAACTTTTATTATTTTATAATTTATAATGTTTGCTCAAGTCTGTCAATTAATTTGAATGACAGTTACTGACAATAAGCCTCTCTAAACAAACCAGAGATGACAAGTGCATAATGCTGGTTCAGAAAGCATTTTTCAGATTCTTTAACTTTTGTTATAAGAACCACTCGATGAGTTCTGTCTTGTGCTTGATAAAAGATCTAACGAATTCTTTTTAAATATACTAAAAATAGAATGATTATTTTTCTGGTATTAGTTGAATATTGTTTGATATACTTATCGCATCATGAGCATGATAAGACATATTTTAATTGCCTTAATAACTTGTAAAAAGTGTGATAATCTCCATGGTTATTTCATGTCAGTTTAGAATTGGAGAAAAAAACGAATATAACGGGAATGAATTTCCTTTAAAGATGGTATAACAACCTTTATACAAGTGTTAAACACTCATATAATTATTCATTTTCTGAGTTTATATAATATCGATTTTTAAATCATGATGTAAAATTACGCAATTCTGATCACTTGATAAGGCTTAAACATATAGTGCTTGTTTAGTAAACTATTATTACGCTTTAAATACGCGTGATAATGTACATGGGTATTATAATAAAAGTGTAAAACATACAGAGTATATATAAGATACTTATTTTGCCCAAGAACAAAAGACATAGGTATAGATATACTGGACATATGTTAGATGCTTATTATGCTTATTTTGCCACGGTGTTTCGTGAACAAAAGCGTGTAGAAGTATATCGGTCATATGTTAGATACTTATTTTGCCACGAGTGTTCCATCAAGGACAAAAGACTGTAAAGATATACCTGACATATGTTAGATGCTTATTATGCTTATTTTGCCACGGTGTTTCGTGAACAAAAGCGTGTAGAAGTATATCGGCAATATGTTAGATACTTATTTTGCCACGAGTGTTCCATCAAGAACAAAAAACTGTAAAGATATACCGGACATATGTTAGATGCTTATTATGCTTATTTTGCCACGGGTGTTCCATGAACAAAAGTGTGTAAAAGTATATCGGTAATATGTAAGATACTTATTTTGCCACGAGTGTTCCATGAAGAACAAAAGACTGTAAAGATATACCGGACATATGTTAGATGCTTATTATGCTTATTTTGCCACGGTGTTTCGTGAACAAAAGCGTATAGAAGTATATCGGTAATATGTTAGATACTTATTTTGCCACGGGTGTTCCATAAAAATCAAAAGAGTGTAGAGTATACCAGGGAAATGCAAGATGTTGGTGGATAATAAAGTATCCAAAATAAATAAATAAATAAATAAATAAATAAATAAATAAATAAATATAAATAACTATGACATATGATTTATTTTCCCTGCATAAGATTACATATACTTGTACTTTGGAAAGGCTGAGAGCGTTCCGGAGATATTTATTGCGACGATCTTTCAAAAGCCAAAAACTAATAGAAAATCTGTATATCATGACCGAAAAAACAACTCTCGCTGTCGTTTGCCATTTCCTAAACCTGCAATAAATATAAAAACCTCTTTGTACGTTACATAATATTGGATATTACTGTCAATTTCTTAGAAATAAATTATTTCAAGCGGTACTTAAAAACGTATGAATTTTAAAATGAACTACAATCCGGAAATGCAATGAAATGATTTCTTTTGAACAGCCAGATCGTAATCAATAAAAACTCATTTTGAATACTCTGACTATGAGTAATAAAGAAAATATTTATTGTTAGTTGTTAGGGATCTAAAAAAATTACATTTCCTTTTTTAAAACAAATGGCTCCTTTTTGATTCTGATTTGCTGAATTTATAGAATTAAAGGTCTGTAGATGTCCTCATGCGATATAAATACCGATAAAAAAGCGATCTATAATAAAGTTATAGGTATTTTAAGCTGAAGCTTATTTTATTTCACGTATATAAAAAGGAAACCAAAGCAGCCAGGGGTAGCTATAAATCTTCTGAGAGCCACAGTATCACTTGTCCGAATTAGATTTGAACCTAGACAAAGAGAGGCACTTTGTCCCGTAAACTGGCTTCTAAGATTCGGCAACTCGGCCATCGAGGCTTCAAAACTTTTCTACAAATAATTGATAATCATTGTTTTATCTAAAATCCATACCATTTTCGTTGCAAATTTTACTTACGTTTTTAATAATTTATTTTTTATACATTTTTCTTTTATTTTTGTTTATTCCTTTATTCTATTTAATTGTATTTGTAATATCTTCAAAGACCTTTACCTGAATGATAAATAAGCAGCCGTCCATACATTATGTCGATAGTTTGTAGCAAACAATTGTTTATCCGTGTTGTAATTGCTACATTTTGCTTTCAACTATTCGAAATGCACTATCTAAAAATAAGGGTGATGCTTCAACGATATAGCTTTCTTAAAATTTAAACTGTTACACTAGATAATTTGATTCATCGCTTCACACACACACACACACACACACACACACACACACACACACACACATATATATATATTGTTAAGTTTCATATATTAAAAAAGCTTGCATGTTGAACTATCGGCGATGACATAGATAATACAGAATATTTCTCAAATCCGACCGGGTGGAAACCATGATTCGATTCACTATTTATTTTCTTATTCAGTTTCTAAACAAATAAATTTAATACGGTATGGTAGTTTAATTTATTATAATTATGAAGCAGGCGTTACGTGCAATAATTTAGGGAAAATTATTGCTAATTTGAGAACATTTGATTTATAAATCGATTCCATTTTTCAATATTTAAATAAGTGATAATGTGCCAATGTTAAATATATGTCTCTTTTAACCGACAAAGTATAAAATCAAAACATGACCACCGACGTAGTTTAGAACGTCCATACTTGAATTGATACACGATGTACCAGAGACTAACATTGTAGTGATTATTTACCCAGGCTTCACAGTCTATGACTTAAATTCTCCTGAAAACCATTATATAGCTGACCCCAATTCTGATTCTAACCTAATTCTCCTTGAGCTTAAAATTGTCACATTTTGGTAAGTATGTTATTGTATTACAAAAATAATATTCGTAAACATTAAAAAACAAATGTTTCTGCTAAATGACACCGTGAATTCCAAAATCTTCAATAACTTACAAAGTTATTCATATTTCAAATATAGAAAAATTATCTAGGAATGGATATAGAATCGGTTTTCTTACAGTAAAATATTTTCATTGTGAAATGCAGAATGTCGTATCATTTTATTGCTGAAGTGCAATAGAAAAATTTCATGGATACATGTACATGACATTTTGTCTGCCCCATCGGGCGTACGCGTAATATACCTTTACTCCACTTCACTCTACTTATTCCGTGCGCTTTGTTGCCGCATGCTATTGCTTACTAAATGCTATTTCTTCAAATGTAGCTTTTTTGTATTTTACTTCTTTGTTTAAACCAAGTTGTTTGCGTGTTGTGAACATTCCCATGTATTTATTCTGCTAAGCTCGTTATTTATCATGATTAGGTAAATCTTTCAGAATTTAAGAGCTACATGAGATAAATAGTACGTAGGACTATATCAATCATAAAGTATATAGTGCCTATGAAAACTTTGTAAGATTTATTTATAGATATATTGATTGTTTTGTTGACGTATTGACGATTATTGATTATTAAATGTTTGAGATTTAACGTACAGTCCCTGACAGACATTTACACCCTATATCTGGTCTCATCTTGTCCATTATTCGTACCGTAAAATTTTGTTTCCAGTTAGAAATACACAGTACTTGACACATCTCGGTAAGTAGAGAGAGCGAGAGAGAGAGAGAGAGAGAGAGAGAGAGAGAGAGAGAGAGAGAGAGAGAGAGAGAGAGAGAGAGAATTTTATATATTTGATATACATGTTTATTGAACATTATAGTAAAAACGTTATCTCTTAAATACTAGTATACCTTATACACGTTTTTATAAAACTACAGGGAACACACACACACACACACACACACACACACACACACACACACACACTATTGTCTTCATTGTGTATTTCATGTACATGCAAGAAACTTTATATTATTTATAACACAATTCTATCTACCTAACGCATTTTATTTAAATAGCCAACTGGTCGTCAACACAAGCCATATATATTTACAACATAATATTTGTTTTGTGTTTGTATATATATGTACATGTTACACACATACATAGAACATATATATAATAATCTGGTGATATTTTAATTTTTCTAAAGGTCGGATATTTCCATGTTATCTAACTGACAGTTCTTGAACACAAATTTAATTTCGACGATAATAGGTAAGCTTTTTGAGAGGGATTTATCGATAGAATAGAAAGTTTAAACACATAACAATGTAAGAGTATATGTACATGTAGATTTATACTTCATATAGTCAGATGAAATTTAGATGAATGAAGAGACACCTTTCGTAAAAGCTCGGTTAATCCGAGAAAACAAGGTTTAATTGGACAGATATTCTACTGGGTTTCAAAAATGAGAAGGGGAAGGTAGGGACGGCGGCGTTACCACAAGTGAGAACTTGTCGAATACTGTGTTTTTATACGGAATGCGCTCCTATACAGATCATAAAAACCGTTACATGAACCGTAAAATTGTAAACAAACATTTAAAAATCGCACTCTGTGATTCAAGCTATTAAACATGGATTTTACATATCCATTGTGTTCATGCATTAGTTTGATTACACATATGCGAGTTACCGATCAATTAAACATTGTTCTATCTGTAGCCTAACGGCCTGTTAATTAATATGATACCACAATTGATACCAACCTTCAGGTACTAAAACAAAACGATCGATAGCTCACATTGAATTTCTCTGGCATGGTTATCATGTCACTGAAATTAAATATGGTATTCAATGAATACAACTTTAGCCAACCCTCCCAAGTTTAAAAACATACTGCTATGGAAGTTTAAAACACATTGTTGTTAAACTTATTCCCGAAGTAAGGCTACCATTTGTTCACATCATGCAGAGTTAATTGAAGCTTTCTCTTTTGTATTCTTTTTTATAATTTGCGTTTATACTCTGTAAATACCAATACTCTGGGTCACAATGTATACTATGTACTAGCACTGAACCAACAAATATAGGTGTATGATAGAGAAAATTTACTCACGGTTTGAAGTCGAGAATTTATTGGCTGGTTATCTCATTACCTTTTAAGCAGTCATAATTTTCTACATTACCGAACCCAGATCTGGTCGGGCATCGAACCCTTATCTCACTTTACACAGCAGATACTCTACCGATTTATCTGCCGATATATCAGGTCTGATTTTTTTCAGCCCATGTGTTTGCACTCTGTGTCATGTGCTACTTTTGAATTTTTATAAAATAATACAATTCAAACGTAGCACATGACAATTTGTCATGTGCTACTTTTGAATTGTATTATTTTATAAAAACTTCAAAAGTAGCACATGACATCTGTATCTAGATTTATAATTGAAATTATTGTTGATTTCGTAATTAGAAGCACAATAGTAATTTAAATACTATTTTAATTGTTATTTTTAATAGATGTTCATTTGATATATTGAATATTTTTATAATTTCGGTAAAGTAATATACATGTAGTTTTTAATTCAACATATGATTTTAAATACCCCATGTATTTCAGAATGTGTTAAAACAAGTGACACACTTTGCATTATAATAACTATAATATAGTTTTTTTCTGGCCATGTTTCTCGTACTTTCTGGCCATGTTTAACGGTAACCGATCTATCTTCGTGGATGTTTGCACTACAAAAGCTACTGAACTCCCCTGTTGATCCCAATCTTTCCCGCTATGTCCAGTAACAATCAGGGATTTTGTATTCAGTGAATTGAACATATATGTTTCATCGTATATATGTCTAATTTGCACCCTTTCTATAAGTGCTGATTATTTTATCATTTATTGTTCCTTTACTTTATATGTTCTTAGTGTTTCTTTATTTCTGTCTTTAGCAAAATGCACGTTGTTCAGTTACATTTTCCCATTAGTATTTAACATAACAATTACAATATATATTTTTCATAGGTCGCCTAATGCCGCGAAAACTAGCCATAGTGACGGGAGCCAACAGAGGCATTGGTCTGTCCATTGTCAGACAGTTATGTAAGGAATTCAATGGTGATGTAATGCTTACAGCCAGGTCAACAGAGAATGGTTTAAATGCTGTCAAATTGTTAAACCAGGAGGGGCTTCACCCAGTCTTTTGTGAACTCGATATAAGCCAGCCCGGAAGTATCCGCATGTTGGAAGATGTTGTAAAGACAAACTATGGCGGTCGAATTGACATTCTGATAAATAACGCTGCAGTAAGTTTTAATAAAGAAGACAGGACTGACGTTAAGTAGAAAAGCCGAACTTTGTTTTGAAGTTGACTTTCGAGGGACGCTTAACGTCTGCAGAATCCTAATGCCTTACGTCTGTCCTCAAGGTCGTGTGATTATTGTAACGAATGGTTATGTTGGATTACGCAAAAACCTCCAACCAAAAGCACAAAAACTGCTCGCATTTGAAAACATGACATATCACGAACTTTCGAATCTGATGGAGAGCTATGTCAAAGCTGTCAAAACTGATTTACATACCTCATGGGGTTGGCCACAAAATCCAAGCGAGACTGCAAAAGTGTTTCTCGTTGCTATGGCAAAAATTTTGGCACGTGAAATGCGGAATGACAATAGAGCAAATATACTAGTCAACGCATGCTGTCCCGGATGGACCAGTTCAGGAGCTAGTAAAGACTACATTGATAGTTCTGGGTGCTGCAATGGTATAAAAGCCCAATCAGCAGACGAATCTGCTAAAGACATTGTCTGGTTGGCAACCTTACCACCTGGAACAACTTCACCAAATGGAGAACTTGTTAGACACCGGAAAGTGATTGATTACTAATCTCGAATTATCAAAGATGTTGATTCCTCTTCGGAGACATATGATAGATATAGATAATCTTTTTAATTATCCAACACGTATTACATAAGTATGATTTGACATAGACACCAGGTGTGTTTTGAGTGCGTAAATGTTTAGTAGAATGTTAATATAAAGTAACTTTAGATTAATTAAATTATACACAACCCAATTGTAGACCCTCCTAGTCAAATGAAAAGGTTTTTTTTCTTCGTCACACGTGACTTGGGAAACAATTCACTTGCGTCATGTACGTGTATGATATTATTAACGTTCTGGCCCCAGTTTCACAATCATTCACTCAATTGGGTGTACACTCAACTCAAATATTCCAAATTTTTACTCATCAATATTTTAAAAGTTGTTAAGTTTTATGAGGCAAAGATTGATTTTGTTCAACAAACTTACATCAAACAATTTAAATATAGCATTAGGTATTCAAATTTAATCGTGTAATATCTTAAAAATTGACATTGAAATATTCGCGAATTTGAGTAGAGTGTACACTCAACTGAGCGAATGATTGTGAAACTGGGACCTGAACTCTCGCGGTAAAGGTCACAATGGCGCCAATGATATAGAGGGTCAAGCTGGCTCACTCATACTCTGTAAATGTTGATATTTGGTTTTAAAAAATCCATGTTAGTCTGACCGTTATTGAGTTCAGTTTTAGTTATAACATTTATAGTTATGTTAAATATTTGTATCAAATTATTATGTTTTTTAATATAAAAATTATAAATATCAACAACTTAAATCTATGAAATGAGAGATCTATTGAAAATATAATTTATAAACTCTCTAATGAATGTAAAGATAAGCATTGCAATCTATTGGCAACTTGACCGTCAATTCGCTGTTACTTTAATATATAACTTCACCCTTCTTCAGTTAAAGCAATGCATTATCACTATTTCTTTCATTACCTTCATGAACATTAGCATATGCCCTAGTCACCTTTTAACAATGTTTGAGGAGGCCGAGTTGTCTTCGTCGGTATTAATAACGTTAAAATAAATACAAATGCACATGTTAAATTTAAACAGGGAGTGGTCATTTTTAAGGGTCTGACAATTTCCAGAGAAATGCAACGATCTTCTTGTTGTCTTTGTAAATCCCACTTGGAACAATACAAAATCACCGAGAGCACCTCGTGTTCACGAATTGCGTTCCTTGTCAGGGTTCTGCCGTTCTGAGATTTTATAATGTGGTTATAGTAATTCCAAGTGGGATTTACAAAGGCAACAAGAAGAACGTTGCATTTCTCTGGAAATTGTCCGATTTGGTTGGTGGAAAAATTCAGAAAGTTATTGATTGTTTTGAAGAAAACGGAGATAGGAATAAAAAGAACAGGCTTTTAAAAGTTAAAATAAATTATATTTATGAGAAAGCATGTATCGGCTGATTTTTCACGATTTTTTTTTCCAAGCGAGGGGTTAACTTTCAAAATGGCGACTTTAGTCCCTTTTGTTTTTTAATGTTATAATATTTCAGAATTTTTTGAAGTTTGTTAAAATGGATTTCAGGCAAAGTTATCGATATGTATGTACTTGTATCAACCTCGCATGTAATAAAAATACAAATAATAATCTTTAAAAATCCTGACACGAAGCCCCTGTGGTGCAATATAATTGTCAAAGGTCAGTTTATGGCTATGGGTCCCTGTTTTATGGTTTGTACATTAAAAAAATGTCACACTTTATTGACATTCAGTCTTACGTGATACATATTAAAAACAAAGTCTTTTCTTTTGTTGCGATGCGTTTTCGAAAACTGTCATCATGTAATGTTCTTAGTCGCCAAATACAAGTCTTTACAGTTGCTTACTTAAATAAGAAGCAGCGTCAAAGCGATTGATGTGCAATATTCACAGTGTTGTTTATCTTGAGGAGTGTCTGTGTCTCTTATTCCGAGGCAGAGTTCAGAGGTACCCGGAGAAAATAAGTTAAATAACTTTGACATACAGCTGATAGGGCACAGAATTCTAAATTCTAGCAAAATGCGAACCCTTGTTAATTTTCCATTGGCAAACTAAGAAAATGTCATTTGCAGCTACAACTCCAGTACATTACCAAAAAATTAAAATAAAAATAAAATACATAGAAAAAATTATAATATGTAACTTTAGTCAAAGAAGCGTGGAATCTGTTTCAAAGTGGTCTATATTTAATTCGATTGTAAGTAACATTCACCGTTGTATGTACAAGTAGTCTCATGACTCTACAATGTAAAGCATCCAAGAAATACAACGTACTTGATATTGTATCATTAATCTGAACTGGATGGAACGATGAATGGACGTTTTCTCTAGTCATCTCTGTTGTGCGTGTGGATAATAATCAAGAGGGCAATGGAGGCCCTGGACGCTCACCTGAAAATGATGTACACTCAGCTTGATTTTGGCAAACTGAAGCTTCTATTTAAGAGATTTTTCCTATATTTCGAACTAGTGACCTACTTATTGACCCAACATGACCCGTATATGAACTTGAGCTAGCTTTTGATAGGAGGATCAATCTCAGCAAGTTTGATGAAGATTGGTCTTAAATTGAGCCCTCAGATGTGTAAACAGGGTTTTTATATAATCTGACCTTGTGACCTACTTATTGACAAAACATAACCAGAAAAAAATTCAGCTAGCTTTTGTCAAGAGGATTATTCTGACTTAGTTTGATGAAGATTGGACTAAAATTAAACCATCAGATTTTTAACAAGGTTTTTATATAATTTGACCCTAGTGACCTACTTATTGACCCAACATGGACCATATACGAACTTGAGCTAGCTTTTGTCAAGAGGATCATTCTGACTAATTAAATAAAGGTTGGGCTAAAATTAAGCCCTCAGATGTGTTAACAAGGTTTTTCTATTATTTGACCTAGTGACCTACTTATTGATCCAACATGGCCGATATATTAACTTGAGCTAGCCTTTGTCAAGAGGATTATTCTGAATAAGTTTGATGAAGATTGGACTCAAATTGGGGCCTCAGAAGAGTTAACAAGGTTTTTCTATTATTTGACCTAGTGACCTACTTATTGACCCAACATGACCAATATACAAACTTGAGCTAGCTTTTGTCAAGAGGATCAATCTGGCAATGATTGATGGAGATTGCACTTAAATTGGGGTCTCAGTAGTGTTAACAAGGTTTTTCTATTATTTGACCTAGTGACCTACTTATTGAACCAACATGACCCATATACGAACTTGAGCTGGCTATTGTCAAGAGGATCAATCTGACAATGTTTAATGAAGACAGCACTTAAACTGGGGCCTCAGGATTGTTAACAATGTTAATCTATTATTTGACCTAGTGACCTACTTATTGACCCAACATGGACCATATACGAATTTGAGCTAGCTTTTGTCAAGAGGATCAATCTGGCAATGTTTGATGAAGATAACACTCAAATTAGGGCCTCAGGAGTGTTAACATTGTTTTTCTATTATTTGACCTAGTGACCTACCTATTGACCAACATGACCATATAAGAACTTGAACTAGTTTTTGTCAAAAGGATCAATCTGACAATGTTTAATGAAGGCTGCACTTAAACTGGGGCCTCAAGAGTGTTAACAAGGCTATTCTATTATTTGACCTTGTGACCTACTTATTGACCCAACATGGCCCATATACGAACTTGGGCTAGCTTTAGCATGACAGACAATGACCCATCACAATAGCTCACTTGAGCACTTTGTGCTCAGGTGAGCTAAAAACTTATTTAAGCTAGCGCCTCACCAAAAAGCCACCGAGTGTGCACTAGAACATTGCAGGCCGTAATACATACTTGCACATCTCACGTATACGTGTTTTTAAATTAATACTTTTTTGATATTATAATATAAGAAAATTGCTGATGTGGCATAAAACTGCTGGTTCACCATAAAACTCTCCAGGTTCGATGTAAAACTGTGCTGGTTCGACAGAAAACTGTCCTGGTTCAACGTAAAACTGTCCTGGTTCGATGTAAAACTGTGCTGGTTCAACGTAAAACTGCTGGTTTGATGAAAAAACAACATTACAACCCAACAGCCTAGGGGTAATCTTACAACAATTTATACATTCAATTTAATTTCTGACTTCGCAAGCGTCTGCGGTGATTTATTTCAAATATTACTTTAAATTTTTGTTTTTTTTTGTATAGTCAATATACTGCAAAGGATTATACCTTTTAAGAACTGTGTAAACCGAAGTTTGGTGGTCAAAATGATGCTCAAATTGCTATCAGGATCTCCAAGACTCTTGCCATATTTTGTACAACTTTTGATAATTCTCTATTTACTGGGGCGGGCTGAAGTCGTTTTAGAAACTGTCTGTCACATATTAATATCGGGAATAACTTTTGTATTATATCATATTACCAAGCAAACCAATGAGAAGACTGGCATAAATAAAACCATTATTTCACATGCCACTAAATGGTTAAATTGACATTAGCTATAAGAAGAAATACCTTATTATCAGTTACTTCGGCCTCTGGAGACATTGCACTGTAGTACTGTTACATAACAGGAATTTGTATTAAATGATCAGTCATCAGTTTCACAATCATTCTATTATAATTATTTTTTGGCAATTTTTTGTATAAAACTAAAAATAAATTTTTGACAATGTAATAGCTCTAAATGAACTTTAATGAAATGTCTTCAATTTCTGATGTCATTGTTGAAACCAGAATTAAGCCAAAAATTGATTGCGAGTCTGGTGCCTGATTTAAATCAAACAACATCATTTATCATTAAATATGTCACTTTATTTTGATGAGTTAATAAATAAATTCACATTTTATCTAAGAACAAAATGTATTTCATATGACAAATCTATAAAAATTTAATTAATATTTCAGAATAAAACACCCACTTTTATAAAGTAAGGGTAACTAAACATTAAGGACTCTACATTGACCCCATATAACACTACACATTATATACCTGTCTGCATCAGCATTAAATAACTTCTACCAGTGTCTTGAAAAAGTGAGGTCCTTTTTTCTCAAAAAAAGGTCAGCATTATAACATGATTTTTGTTCATTAAAAAAATCAGAGTTTTGCCAATCCAATAACTACATTATTAATGCAAATGGTGCACATCATATGCCCTTTGTGATTGAAAATTTATAATTATTACCAATTTTAAGACAAAAGAGTGAAAACAATGCAATATTTCTGACACCAACGGTAGCCAAAGTTGACCCACTGACAGTATTCTATGGGGCCTTTAATTTCATTTTGGGGCCATTGATGCAAGGACCTCTTCTAGATTGAACACTGCTTCTACAGCATCAGATAACTAAAACAGGTAATCTCCCTTAGTTACATGTATACTGTACAGAATTAAAGTAGATCTTTCTATTGGCTCTATTGATCAGAATTTCAGAATTTTGGTACTGTAAAAAATGGCAATAAAAATTTGGGGACAGACCTGAAAAAGGACGGGCATTTTGAACTACAGTCAATGCCATCTGGTCCAATACAGAAACTCATTGGTTCAGGACTAGTAAGTCCTATACATCAATGGCCATTGTATAATTTCCTCAAATAGTATCAAACAATATCAACAAAAATAATCTACCTATTAGGCTTACAGGCTAAAAAGCTGTACTGGTCCCAAGGAAAAATTCAGGTTTAGAACCTGTGGGATTACAACAGCCTGTCAAATTTAACATCTATATACTTTAGAATTTGCTATCATAACCACTGTTAAAAGAAACCAGGAAATTATCAAATTACTAAATTAATAAGTTACCATTTACAACTCCAACTATAAAATTACATATACACACCCACCTACACAGAATTGTTCAATCTAATTATACCTAATTGCACACAGGCCCTATTATCAGTTCAGCTAGGTTCAGGTGACATCAAAGTGGAGGTGAAAACTGTGGTAATGGTATATCTATAGCATTGTCACCGAATTTTAATCTCAGCTTTTTTGGATATTTTTTCACAGCTTCATGATGTGGTGAATAAAATGAACTAGTGGGTATAGTTGGAGAAAGTTTATCATTATTAAATCCAACACTATCACCATTACTTCCATTTGTGTCACCATCTAATCTTTTAGGTGAGTACAATGGGTTTTGGTCCAAATGTCCTTTACTGTCTGTTGATTGATCATGTAAAGGTGGTCTGTCCTCTAGTTTAAATAACACAACATTTGATTCAGTCTCCTCTAATTCTTTTTCAAGGATTGGATCTCGTCTCATTCTTATTGTCAATTTTGGTATTTTTCCAGGTGATAATTCTGGCGATATTTCGTAAGATGAAGTATAGGACATTTTCCGTTTTCTTTCTTTATGTTTCCCTTGTTTTCGACTATAAGAATTTAGACAGTCATCAGATTGTGCTCTGTACATTTTGTTTTTCTTTTCACAAAAACCTTTTGTCAACCACTTGTTGTTATCATTTACATCTTTTTCTGATGATGACAATGAATAATCTTCATCACCAGGTTCTGATTTAATGGCACCCCTGAACAAATTATCAAAACCATTTTTCTTTTCAAATAAACTCTCCTGAAATTTCAATCCATTTAATCGTTTAATTTCTATATCAAAATCGTATTCATCTACAGCATCTGTATGGTCACAGTTTAATCTAGAATTAAGATTGATAGCTGCCTGTGGTTTCTTTTTCTCCCATGCAAGGGGAGACAACTTGTCTTTATTTAATGTCACTAAGGAATTTAGGCCATCAACATGATTTGTCAATTTCTCTTTCATGGGTGACTTTTGGTGAAGACGTGGACTTTGTCTTACCCCTTTTGCTGGTGATTTTTTAGCAAATAAATTACTTCCTGAGAGATGTTTTGTATTTG
Organism: Tegillarca granosa; assembly: GCA_029721355.1. Lineage (NCBI taxonomy): Eukaryota > Metazoa > Mollusca > Bivalvia > Arcoida > Arcidae > Tegillarca > Tegillarca granosa. The sequence continues at coordinate 36,838,104 of CM056601.1, read as the reverse complement.
ATTTGGTCGGAGAACATTTACAATTAAGAGATTTTGAAGGATCTGATGGTTCCTGTTTAATATCCACAGTTAAAGAATATTTTACCATCAGTTGAATTTTGTTCCATTCCAGAAGTTGCAGAGCATGTTGGTATTTCTGCTAATGTCTTCAGGCGGTTCTGTTTTACAAGCACTTGTGAATTCATTATCACTTGGTTCAGATTTACACAAAGGTAACATTTTATTAGAGTCGTGCCATGACTTTTTACTGAATGAATCCTCTAAACCAACATCTTCTTTTTGTAACACTGGACTGTCTACAGTGCAATGCAATAACTGTTTATCCCTTATACGTGGACTATGTCTTACACCTGAATGCTGAGAATCAGATGACACTTCAGTTGCCACAGAGAGCTGTGGCATTGTCCTATCACAACTATTCGACCATTTCTCTTCACAAACACTATTACTGTTTACTGAACATCCATGCCCAGAGGAACATGTACCTAATTTCCTCTGAATTCTTGGACTACTCCTTGGTGATGACGTTAACACAGATTCTTTAAACTGTCTCAAATCTTTACTTTCTTCCTTTATGTTGTTTACATTCTGTACTTCTGCATTTGACCCACTTGAAGAAGCTATATCATTCCCATGGACATTTTCAAATAAATCACCTTGTTCTGGATCTTCAAAATTAAAACTCATTCGCTTATTAGGAGATCTTATTTTTGATGGTAGAGGTATTTCAGAATGGTCTAATTTGTTATTTTCGGTGTTTTCTATCACAGTCTGCTGTTTATCATTTTTAGCAAAACGACCACTGGATAATCGCTTCAATGTGCTCTTTTCCTTCTTTAGTCGCCTATTCTGTTGATTTTTTGGTCCTTTTTTGCTACAAACTTCACCAAGTATTGAGCTAACTTTGATAGATTTGTTTTGGTGTATGGAGGCTGGTAGTTTCCTTTCAATTACAACTTTTGGTTCTGGTAATTTAAGTCCCTGAGCTAGAATTATTTCTGCATCATACCTAGTTATACCACGTCTCTTCAGCTCTGATTTACTTAACAGATGGGAATGCTTTCTCAAATTGTCATCTCTAATGTCCCAATTTTCTGAAAAAGGAAACAAGTTCTGTAAATTAATACCACGGATAATGCATGCCAAATTCTATAGTGTCCTGGTGACATTCTTATTACTGAGTAATGACTCTTTTAATATTTGTATCTTTTTATAAAACATCTGACTAATGAATATTTAACTATATAAAAAACTGCAGATAAAAATAGTTGAAAATTGTAGAAGATATCGACATGTGTATTTTCAAATTAATTGGTAACAAAATCTACTTCAAAATCAAAATTTGTATTTAGGACTACTGATCCTCCAATTTTAAATTATTTTAACTGTTGTTATAAATATTTCTATTTGTGGAACAAATTTCAACAAATTCAAAGCAAGGAATTATGTGTTTATTTTCAAACTGTGACAAATAAGAAATAACTGTGTTTTTAACATGTTTATAGACTCATAACCTAAAACACAGAGGGAACATTTCATAACATACATAGAGCATTATGAAAAAGTGTGCACACAGTATTTCAGGTTATGACTCAATAAACTTGTAAAAAATACAAGTTTTTTCTTATAATTTAATGTAAACCCTTGGACGAAAACATAAAACAATACATGTATTTTGTTTGAATTTTTCTTTTCTCTTTATAAAAAAATTGAAATTAAATACATGTATCTTCCACGTAGGAACTGTCATCAACAAACAATTTTAGCCAACGACATGGGCATGCCTTTAATGTTTAACATTGCTATGAATGCAGAGAGTATAACCTGAAAAATGATCGTGTGAGTTTACATTAATTTGTATTGCAGTATGATATAACTGAATTAAGAAATAAAATTATTTACATGTAAGTTTCTTCAAAGCAATACTAAAAGGGAGTATTCTAAAAAAAAAAAAAAAGAGGGCCATGAAGGCCCTAGACGCTCACCTGAAAATGATGTACACTCAGCTTGATCTCGGCAAACTGGAGCTTCTACTTTTAAAAGAGATTTTTCCTATATTTCAAGCTAGTGTGACCCACTTAATGACCCAACACGACCCATATACAATCTTGAGCTAGCTTTTTTCAGGAGGATCATTCTGATCAAGTATGATGAAGACTGGTCTAAAATTGAGCCTTCAGATGTGTTAACAAGGTTTTTATATAATTTGACCAAGTTACCTACTTATTGACCCAACATGGCCCATATATGAACTTGAGCTAGTTTTTGTCAAAAGGATGAATCTGACAATGTTTGATGAAGATCTGACTAAAATTGGTCTAAGGAGTGTTAACATGGTTTTTCTACAATTAAACCTAGTAACCTACTTAAACCTAGTGACCTACTTATTGACCCAACATGGCCCATATACAAACTTCAGCAAGTTTTTGTCAAGAGGATCAATCTGACAATGTTTGATGAAAATTGGACTAAAATTGGGGCCTCAAGGAGTGTTAACAAGGTTTTTCTACAATTTGACCTAGTGAACTACTAATTGACCCAACGTAGCTTTTGTCAAAAGAATCATTCTGAGCAAGTTTGATTAAGATTGCACTCAAATTGTGGCCTCAGGAGTGCTAACAATCAAAAGTTGATGCATGACGCACAACGGATAATGCCCCATCACAATAGCTCACCACTTGAGCACTTTGTGCTCAGGTGAGCTCAAAAAACAGGCAGCATTCTGAAATTCACAAATGGACAAAAATTGTATCAAAAGGCGCATAAATTTGTGTGGAAATTCAACAACAGCAGAATATAACGTATTCAGTATTATTCTGTATTTCAGGCCCCAGTTTCACAATCATTCACTCAGCTGAGTGTACACTCAACTCAAATTCGGGAATATTTCAATGCCAATTTCCAAGACATTACACAGTTAAAATTGAATATCTAATGTTATATTTAAATTGTTTAGTGTAGAATTGTTGAACAAAACAAAACATTGTCTCATAAAACTTAAATTTTTTAAATATTGATGAGAGAAAAATGGGAATATTTGAGTTGAGTGTACACTCAGTTGAGGGAATGATTGTGAAACTGGGGCCAGACAGGTAAGTTACATGTATATAGAGTTGCAGTTGAAAATCAATAAAGTTTTACCATTTCCATATGCTATAGCCCCGGTAACATCAACTGTTGATCGTACTTCAGCCTCATTTTTTAGCCTGGTCAAGCGGTCATCTGTATCTCTTAATCTGTAACCCTCTTCCTTCTCCAAACTTTTGGGTGAACCTTTGGGCTTGAATGCTCCCATTTTCCTTCTGTAAGGCAATCATGGGTACAATGTCCAGTTAAAATTAGAGTTTGCAACAGTATGTGAGAATATTTTGTGGAACTGTATTTTTGAAAATGACTCCCATTAGAGGTTTGGTAAGTTAAACTTTTGGTAACATGAAATAACATTCTTTTTACTATCCTCAAATTTAAGCTTAAAAGCATATTTGTGATATTCAGTAATTATTTTTCTCTTCACTCCAGTTACATTGTGATTAACAATTAGTTTTCATGCACAAAAAATGATTTTTATTTAAATATACAAAATAAGTGTTAAGACTATTACTTATTAAATATTATTCAACTCAAAATCACTTTTTTAATTTAATAATAAAGCCTACCGTCATCTAACAATCACAAGATATAAAAGTTTTTTGAAAAATTCTCTAACTTAGTGCAAAAGTTATTTTTCTTTCCTGAGGAAAACAAATAAAAATAAATAATGTTCCCCTGGAATGATGTCTGAAGACTTTTTATTGTAAATAACCATATGCTTCCTGTGAACAGATATTGCAATCTGTTTGAAGTTAGGCCTTATTATTGCTTATTTGACTGTGCTTTCAGGATAAACAAGAGAATACTAGCACTTTTTATAGATGAATAAAGTGTTAAAGAAAATTCATATATCCACCTGGGGCAAGTTATTCAAAAGTACCATTGCTTAAAGCTGCATTAAGTTTTTCAATTTTCTAAAATTTTTTTTGATTTTCTAGAAATACATTTTTTTAAGAAATAGATATCTTCTAACCACGATCTGTGACATTCATTTTCTAAAATTTCATTTCTTTTAGCTGTAAATAAACGGAATCCTATAACCGGTTGGTCAGTGTTTTACGATGGTAATTATGAGCTTGGAGCATGCGCACAGATGTATGGAAAACCCTAGAATCGAAGGTGAAACATGAAAGATTGCATTAATTGTCCTTCATTAATATCCAGCTGTATTTGAAATGGTCTTATGTATCCCTTACTTAGTCACAAATGACAAATTCAACGAAGTTCTGTGTTTAATTTATCCTATTTCACCGTTTTGAAAGTTGTGTTTAAATGGCCCGGGTTTTGATGACGTAACCATGTTCTAATATTAGATCCCAAACGCTACATCTCGCTGGTTAAATACTGTAATTTCTGTATTTATTCGAGCTTTTACCGTTGAACCAAATGTAACATTGTTCATTAGGAACATCATTAATTAGATTAGCACAGTTTTAATTTTTTTCTTTGGAAAACAATGCAGCTTTAACCAAATGGTTATTGAATTTAGAAATGTTATGAAAATGACAGATATTATCATATTCTCCATATTAGGCAACAAAGAATTTAGTTTTACCTTTCACATGTTTCACATTCACACAGACAATTATTGTCACCAAAAAATTCTTCTCCATAAAAACATGTGATTTCTTCCCCAGGTTCAATGTCTCTCAGTACTTTTACACATGCAGTGTCTCTTCCTGTTGACACAAACTGAAAAAAGAAACCACAAAACACAATAAGTGAGGTTTATACAAAATGTCAGTCAGTTTCTACATGTAAAACCTTATTTGTAAATCACACAGAAGTATAAAATCTACATAACATAGCTTGAAATGGTCAGAAAAAAGAGTGAAGGGGAGTAATGATGTTTACCAGATTCATTCAGAGAAAGTGCTGCCATTAACAAATTTATTTGACTGCTTATTATTGGTCATAATTGTTTTAGGTCATTTTATTTGCAATATTCTCATTAATTCCATTGAGGTAGACAAAATTCAATTAAAATTTTATCAATGTCATAATCTTATCATGGAAACAAAAATGAATACACTAGATTGGGACTAACATTTTTGTCACATTCTAAGTTGTATAATGGCTATTCAACATGTAAATTAGCTCCTGGCTTATGTTCTTGATCCCAATTCTAGTGAGCCACGGCTAACTCTGATTTCTTCATGAAAGTCAATTATTGGTGATGATAAAGAAAACAAGTGTCTGTGAAAAACCATCAACCTACAATGCTGAAATCTAGAGCTGTGTGATGAACAGGGAGCAAGTAGCTCATCTGCACATCTACATGTAAGTGCCTCAAAAGCATTATTCCCAAAATATGTAATTAAAAATTAGAAGTGTGGTAGACTGTAGTGGTGATACACCAAGAATTTGACATCTGTACATGTGACAATGAATAAATCTGATACTTTTATAAATACCAGCTGAAAACTAGATGTTCACTACAAGACGATTAAGGCAAAAGAGAAGGATTGGAATTTTGTTTATTTAGACACTTGAATTTCTTGGCCATTGGTATTAAAATAATTACACTTAAAATTAACTGGTAAGTTAAGATAAGGTTTTAATCCTTAGTCAAAACTGTTTCATTCCACATCTGACAATCAGTTCTCTTATATGTACTAATAGAGAAACTGAAATTTCTGCCTTTTGAGTGTTAGAATTTTGCACCAGTTTCTAACACCTCAAGTGAGAGGTTGAAAATCATCGAGAACCGTGATAGAGGAAATTTGCAAAGCAATTATGGCTAGAAGCATCTTCTTTACTGTGCATACAACATTCACATGTCATTTCATCAAAACCATCCCTGGACTTTCTTAATTTTTTGATGATAAATGCTTGGCTAAAACCAGCAGCTGTCATATTTAGGTCTGATCTAGACAATACAACATGTAATGTGCCCTATGAGGTACACTACAACAAAATCTCAATGATGCCACTAATACAATTTACCTACATTTATCTACTTACCCTACAGTTGGGACGACAGTCATGATTTATGTAACTAGCCGGACCTAGCCATAACTGGGCACAATTTTTACGACATGAATACATAACACTGAAGTCATTCTCTCCACATTTCAGAATCTGTTTCTCTTCCTCTGCCGTAAGCTCAGCAATACAGCCTACTAAATTTTCAATTTTGTCATTCTTCCTCCTGAAAACATAATGTTGTAAATTAAAAAAGAACTGTAACACTCCTTATTTTTTCAACATAATTTTGTCATATTTGGTTTGAATTCATTAATCACCCGTTCTGCCAATATTATATACAACAACTTCAGCTGAACTCACTTTAAAAGCGGGGATAACAAAAATCTAACACTGTGTAGGTCAACAAAATATCATGCCTGGAAATTCAATTTGTCATGTTGTGAAAAAACAAAAATCAAGAAAGTTGAACATGATACACCAATTTGAATGGAATGTCCCTGCCTTTTCAGAGAAGACAAATATTACCCATTAGTAAGAGTAGGGAAGGAAACACCTATATATTTACCACTGAGAAGTAGAGCATATCTTGGCACCAACTTGACCCTCCATGGAATACCTGTAACAAGGTAAAATTTCAAATCCTGATCGTCTGTCAAACATTCTAAGGTAACGGAAAACCTGAAATTAAGTTCAAAATTTCTTTAAATATTTTTGGGTAGGATTTTATTATATAAATGAACAAGAAAAGTAGTAATAAAACTAATTTTGAGATTCCTCTTTCAAAATTTCTTTTAGAAGAGATTTCTTAGATGTAATTATATTTGATCAAATAATGTCAGTAAACAAAGACAGTAAGGGGATGTAGTCCACGAGTTTGAACAATAATAACATGACCAGTTTTCTCAAAAATCTTAGCAGGAAAAAGAGTGCAAAGGTCATCTTTCCAAAGAGTGTTTCAGACAAAAAAAAAAAACATGTAAATATATTAGCAGATATTTTTTTATTATTATTATTTTCTAAGAACAAAGTATTAAAATTGTTCTTTTAGCTGGCATTTTTCATAACTAGTATTTCACAAAACAATGAATTAAAGCCATATAGAACACATCACAATAGTGGTAGGGATGGCTCTGGCTCCTGAAAAACAGGAACCAAAAAATTAGTTCTGTAACTTAGAGCCAATTTATACAAAAAAAAAAAAAAAAAAAAAATGTGAACCCAAGAAACTAAAAGCTTATAATGAAATTGATGAAAATTTTGAAGCAAAAATATTTAGCCAAAATCAATATTTTGGAGCCAGAATTTATAAAAATTAGCCATTGGCTAAAATGTTGAATGGTAGAGCAAGTGGATGTAATCAACAGATGGAATGGAGTACTTAAGTTCTATGTTTCAGTCAAGATATTTCTCCTATATCTAAGTAGCTATTTCTGATATGGTGGGGTAAACCAGAGTGTCTGAATCAAACCCTCAATCTTTGTCAAGCAAACTAACATGTAACATTTTTCTCATAATGGGAAGTAAAATTCAAACCTAAGCAGTGATAGGTGCTGTGACTTATTGGCCAAAGGTTTAGATCTTTTAGTAATTGAGGCCTATAAAATGAACAGCTGAATATTCAGCAATCCATTGTTTAATATACTGTGAATGATCCACACCATATTCCTCTTTCTGTATTATATTGAAATGTGGATTAACAATTTTTTACATTATAACATGACTGACTGATTGTTCAAATGAAATTTCTCAATCTTACATGTTCCTTGAAAACTGTTTGTTGTATTTTTGTTTTGGTCAGTAAATATGATCGTACACCCTCCCCAGATGATAACTCTCTGTATGCCCTCTCAGTAATTAAGGTCTTTCTTGAATTTCTCTACAGTGGCTTTAAGATCTTCTGGACTTTTTCCTTTGACCTGGTCTGTACCTGATCAGAATAAAATTACATAAATATATATTTTAGTCATAAAAGTAAAACAAATAAGTAAGGTAGTGTCTATATTGCCCCTAGGCTGAAGCATACAAAAACACAAAGAATATGGTAATATAGTTATCCTAATCTACTGTATATTAAAGAGGAACATCTTGCCTGGGTATCGCATCGAGTCAACCTAAGAAATCTGCTTGTACTTCGTTAAAAACAATTGAAATATTTATACTAAATACTTTCAAATCAAACTGTTCAAACTTCAGATGATCGACCAAAGCAAACAGTAAGAAGACCTCTAAATGTTTTGCAAGTTCTTATTTTCTAAACAAAATCCATACAATGTGCTGTATGTGACATGTTGGGGTTTAAACCTCGACCAGGTCTGACCTGCCCCAAGACCTAAAAATAGATAATGACTGTTCTTTCACCATGCATTCTGCATTTAGAAATGAAAGTGAAATGGTCCTGTCCTTAGGAGGAGACCTCAAAAACTGATAACATGTTTCAGGGTAGGCACGACACGACAATGAGAAAACCTCTCTGTTCACATTGCCCTTACCACACTACAGAGACAGTGATTTTGTTTGCCTATAATTGCTACCGAAGAAGGGTAGTTTCCCCTAGAGAAATAAGACTAAAGTTCCCTATTTGACCATTAAAATTCTTAAAAAGCCAACAATGACACATAATGAAATCGTTTATGCTAAATCCAGTTGTCCAAAACCATTCTGGCAGACAAAAATTGTCAGATATTGTCACAATATAAAATCTTTGTGGTGAACTTTAAAATTCTGAGCATATAAAACCATCTAAATTTTCCCAGTCTGAAAGGTAGACGGTAGTTTTCAACAGCCATGGCAAAATCACTGACAGATAAAAATTTCTGCAACTTCACATACTGATGGTGTTATCTCAATGTAAGTGAAATATTCTTTGCTGAATATTTGACATTCAATCAATCATAAAATGTGTTTTAAATATGTAAATTATTTAAATCAATCATGAATAAACATGATCATATTATCATACCTGGTGTTCATTTTATGTGTTATAATTCCTAAATATGGATCAAGAACAAGTCCTGAAGCTAAGTCGTCATTATCACATAATTCTTTCGACGTCATCCCTGTTGAGGGGGCATATCTTCCCCCTTCAACAACCATGATGAGTTTACTGAAACAAACAAAAGAATGTCATATATTATCTACAGTTTAGGTGGATATAAGTTATCAAAATAGGGGATGGGGTATTCAAGGGTAGTCTGTTTTATATTCCTGACTGATTTAACATTGCAATATTAAAATCAATATAATCTTACCTGTTGCAGAATTTTAAAAGCAGTGCCTACCCCAATAAGTTTTTTTTTCTTGTTGAGTGTATTTTATACACACAAAGTTGTTACGTAGGTAATGAAAACAGAAAAATCATTTTGGACCACATCATTATACGATAGTTTGACATCATGTTAAGTTTTATTTTAGTATTTATAATTTTTAGTGGTTTCAATGTCTGAAAGCAATAAACAGTCCTAGTTTTCATGTTTTATAGTATTTATTTTTTGTAAAAATTGTCATTTATGTTTAAATATATTTTAACACAGTATCAATCTCTTTATTTGCAAGATATGAAATAACTTATTTTCATGGTTTTCATTAAGAATGGAAGAGTGGGTATATTTTAGTACATTTGTCAATATTGTAAATAACATAGTGTAAACAGCGTTTCTTTCATTTCCTTAGTAAAACAAAACAAATACCACTTGTTTCAATAAATTTTTGAAAAAAAAATCAATAGTTTTGATCACCGCTATGTTTTTATGGAAACAATTAATGATTTTTTCCGCACGGTAGACCACCGGGTACCAGTCATTCACTGAATACTGGACATTTAAATGGAATATCCAGACAGGTGTGCTCTTTTTAGCTATTATACGATAGCCTAATTAATAACAGAAAGTTTATGTTCTTTACACAAATTTCATAATTAACAGGTAATGAGTGTGCCAGTGTAAACATAAAACCGATGTCACTTAGGAAATGTTTACGTTTGGCAACTCAATAGACAGAATAACTATGTTGACCTCTAGGTCATCAACCCATGCATATTTTGTAGGATAGAATCTGTTGTCACCAATAGCTTTTTATTACTGTAGACAATGAAGAAACTTAAAGTTACATTTATTTTCATAATTGTCAAATCATTTACAAAATTCTCGTGTACAGGTTTTAAAATAGAATTACAATCACCAGGGAAGTATTTATCTATTTTTCACGTAGGGGTGAAACCGGAACAGCCAAAACAAACCAATCACGTCACACTTCAAGGTTTGAACTCTCGTTGTCTACAAACCCCAAAAATTATTTTCTAGAACAATGTAAAATATGATCCATCACCCATATGCACAAAATATCAACAAACTACAACATTATTATTGAAATATTACATAAATTCAAAAGCAGACATTTGAAAACAAAGTAAAAATCACAAATAATCTACTTTCAACAGGCACATATTCTTCTAAATGGGGTCAACCTCGTAACCATTTGGATTCAATATTTACACCTCTACAAATTCCACCGTGCATCTGGTATTAAATTGAAACAAATAAACTGAGAACATTCAGATGAAACTGTGCGAAAGGCGTTAGGACTTTTCAGTGAATAAACAAATAGCGAAACTAAATACCGATCGCTTAATACCTGTACCAACCTAGGGAATTTTTTCGTCGATAAAGGAAGTGCGTGAGTTGGTTTAGACTTCCGCGTGATAGACTTCATAAAATAATCCCCTAACTAGTATGAAAGAATTCAAGTAACTTAGACAAAATTCAAACTTGATTGTTTGCATATGAATAAAGCATTGGAACAGATTTGGAAATTTTGTAGAAACCTCTCATAGAAATGAACGTAGAATATTCGGAATAATTTCGGAGACCAGACTATCAATTACGATTTTCTAAAACAAAGACAAATAAGTAATGGATATAAATATCTTCAACCCTCCCCCCTCTCAAGAATGAAATAAAGTTTGTTTTTAGTCACGTGCGACTTCAAAAACTTATTTCAGTGAAACGGATGGTGTTCATGTACATGACATGTAATTAATCAAAATAGGTTGCTGCTTATTCAATATGATCTATATATGTGTATTAGTAAAATATCCACGTGAAACATATTACTGTTCTTTTCTAAAGGTGGCCAAATAAACACAATTTCCAAGTTTAATGGACCGTTCAAATAGAAACCACTTGGGGAAAAAAATTGTGTTAGGCCGTATATAAAACTATATATACGTTTCTTGTTTTATTTGCAAACTAAATCAATGAAAATATTGTTTTTTTTCCACAAAATTTATTAAACTTCGATGGTTTTTGTATCGATTGATTCATAGGATTATTGAAACAATTAGATTGCTGTTTACTGTGAAAAACCATCCATCTTAATTAAACTCTCAGTGGATTAGCCATAGAAACAATTTGCCATAACAAGATGTGAGACATTGACTTTCGGTCTGACTCAACTATTGGATTATTCAAATACGTAAAACGCACCATTGTAACGCGACAGTCATGTAATCATTCCTTATCTATAATGTCAATAATCAAAATTTGAGTATGCAAAATCATTATACAATTAGAAATTTCATCAGTGCATGTTAATGCACGCAATGAAATTAAGATTTCATGAGCAAACCGGAATAAGATATAATCATGTATAGTCCCACGTACAAATAAGCCAACTTCAAAGTAAACATTACTACGTCATAGATATGACGTCAATGTTTCGTCATTATTCCTAAATGGCGAAGTACGCCACTAAAAATAATTAGTCAAATCCTAATTATAACTATATATGAAATTTAATTTCTTTGATTTCATTAAACGAAAATATAATAAATTATTCTGCACTGTCTTGAACAATTCTTGTCGAGAAATGTTAAACGTGCGAAAAACTAAAGTTTATAAAGTCTAGAATTTAAGAAGTCCTATATAAATCAGGAAATACTGATATCAAGAAACACAGTCCTTGCCAGATCAGTCCGCCCTACCACCCTCTGACCTTCTATTTCTTTCTTCCTACAATAAATAAAAGGGAAGAAATGTGGTTAAAAGAAATGCATACAATGTATACAAAATTTACACATTATAACATATATGTACAATATATATACATGTACATTATTATTATTATTTTTATTTGATTTATTTATTTATTTATTTATTTATTTTTTTAATTTATTATTATTATTTAGTTACACGTGATCATCTACAGATTCAACCAAATAACGTGTAATACAGTATTGTCTTGTTCTGGGAGGGAAACTAGGGTGGGATTATATCTTATTCCGGTTTGCTCATGAAATCTTAATTTCATTGCGTGCATTAACATGCACTGATGAAATTTCTAATTTCATTTCGCAAACCTCCATAAGATATAATCATGTATGTTCAAAGTTAAAAGACAATACTTTATTTTGAAATTGGTTCTCATTATGAGACTGCTGAGTATTTCTTAAATAGTGTCTTTTGAAAGTGGTATCACTGGACCAGTTTCCCATTTGCAAAATCTCGCTACAAGATAAACCTTTAGCTCTAGCCTTTGATGTGGACGCACCACGAGTAGAATGAGCCTTAAACTCACTAGTATTTATACCTGCCGCTTCTAAAAGCTTGACTAACCATTGACTAACCATCCTGCGATAGAGCACGGTACCACAGGCTTATGTGGCTCCACATAGCTTAATAGCAACTGGTTACGGGGTGAATCCATGCGGCACCTCCATTGACTTGTTCTCTCTAAATATTGTTTTAAACAGAGAACTACACAAAGGCGTTGGTCATTATCATATGCTTGAAAAGTCAGAACTAAAGGAGATTGACCAACTTTACGTGACTTTGTAAGTCTGCTCAAGGTAAATGAAACATCATTATCATCGAGAACCATGTATCTTATATCAAGGGCACATAACTCTGATGACCTTCCAGCCGATGTCAAAGCTAAAAGCATTGACAGTTTAAAAGATAACATTTTATCTGAAAGGCTCTCGTTAGATCCGATCGAAATTATATAATTCAAAACTGTATCAACCTCCCACATAGTTTTATACCTTGGAGCTGGAGGATTAGCATTGAAACACGCTCTCAGAGTGTCCCTAACCATAGGATGTTGACCAGCTTTGTAACCATCTATGATTTCATGATATGCCGAAATTGACGATCGACGAGAATTAATGGTCCGGTAACTGTCACCTTTATAATGACAGCTAGATAGATAATTGACAATTTCTACCACAGGGGCTTGAAATGGATTAATTTGTCGTGGAACACACCAACCACACCACTGTTTCCAACAGCTGTTGTAAGATTTGTTTGTTCCTTGCCGCCTTGTGTGAACTGACAATAATTCGGCAGCTTGTTCAGAAACACCTCTCTCAATATTGCGTTTCCGGAGATTTTCCAGGCCGCTAGCCGAAAGCTCGCCTGGTTCATGAGAGGATGGGTCCCTCTCGACTGGGATGTTATCAGATCCTTGAAAGGGGGTAACAGAATCGGTAAATCTACCAGGAGACTCATTAATTGTGGAAACCAAGGTTGTGTCTGCCAAGGTGGTGCAATTAAGACCACTGTAGCCCTTTCCTCTACTACCTTCTGTAGACACCTCGGTATCATACAAAAGGGAGGGAAGAGATAAAGACCTGTCCCCTTCCAAGACATTTGAAAAGCATCTACTGCTTGAGCGTAAGGATCTGGGTGCCAGCTCACATAATCCGGGAGTTGTGCATTGTGACGACTGGCAAACAAATCCAACTCGAACGGGCCCCATGTCAGATTTATCGACTCGAACACGGACCTCTTCAGCTGCCAATCGCTGTTGTCCGTGTAATTTCTGGACTGCCAGTCGGCTTCCGCGTTCAAAAGACCCGGGACATATTCTGCGGTCAAAATTATTTCTCTCTCGAGGCAGAATTCCATTAATGTTTTGGTCAAAATCACCAGTTGACGGGATTTTGTACCCCCCATTTTTGGATATGCGCTACAGCCGTCTTGTTGTCCACACGTAGATGGACGTGGCATTTCATGCGAGTCTTTGCGAGACTCCTCACTGCAAACAGAGCTGCTTTTAATTCCAACACATTTATATGCTCCAATTTCTCTGTCTCTGTCCAGAGACCTTGGATTTTCACATTGCCCCATGCCGCACCCCAACCCGATTTTGAGGCATCGGTGTGAATTATCATATCTGGATTGGAAATTATCATGGATTTCCCATTCCAGTCCTTCATATGGAAAATCCACCACCGAAGTTCGGTCACACAGTCCGCTGTCAGACATATCTTTGTCTGATAAGACTTGTATTCCAGCAGGCCCTTTATTTGAGACATCTGCAGGTGTCGGTAATGGAGTGGGGCAGGTGCTATTGCTTGCATTGAAGAAGTCATGTTAACTAGAATTTCCGCTAACTCGCGGACACTGGCCGATTTCTTCATTGTCAATCGTTTGCATTTGTGTATAATGTTCGTTATCTTGTGTAACGGCAGTGATATTGTCATCTTGACTGAATCTATGACATAGCCTAGAAATTCTAGATTTTGAGTTGGTACGCAAACTGACTTTTTCCAATTGATAAAAAAACCTAGGTTTTCCAATAGCCATCTCAGAGATGCTAGATCCTTGGTCAGTTCCGATTTTGACTGATTCAGAAGTAACATGTCGTCTAGATAAATGATCATTCTCACGCCTAGACGTCGGAGAAACGCCACCACGGGCTTCATTAATTTGGTGAAATAAAGTGGAGCTGGGGCTAACCCAAAAGCCATTGTCTGGAACTCCAGTAGTCTCCCTTTCCATAGGAACCTCAGAAACTTTTTGTGTTCCCTGTGGATAGGAACTGCGAGATACGCATCTTTCAAATCCACCTTCACCATGAAGTCGCCCGCTTGAACAAGCGATTTCAGGGACACAATGCCCTCCATTTTGAAATGTTGATAATTTATAAAAGTATTTAGTTTTTTCAAATTTATTACAGGTCTCTGACCCCCATCTTTCTTTGGCACAAGAAAGATTGGGCTCAGAAATTGACCGGTACATGGAGTTACCTCCCTTACCACACATTTCTGTAATAATGATTCTATTTCTGAATCTATCATGAGTGCAGCATTTCCACTTAGGGTTTGTGTTGTAGCAAATTTCTGAAATGGAACTTTTTGAAATGGAATCTTCATTCCCCTTACTATTTGCAAAATAAATTTGTCCTCGGTCAGAATTGTCCAGTTTTGATAAAAATGTTGAATTCGACCGCCTAGAGGAAACGTTGTGCCTGGAGATTTTAGACCGAGGTCTATCAGACCTTTGTGAATCAGACATACGTCTAGAAAAGGTGGTGTTTGTGTGTCTAATGTACACATTTTTGTGTTCAGTGGAAATGCTGCACCCTGTGACAGATTTTTCTCTAAATCTAAGTTTAGGTTTTCTGACACAGAATGATATGAGCTTACCGCCTGTTCTCTTCTGTGGTCCAGAACTGGTTCTGGGTCCTCTAGAGAATGTAACCTTCCGGTCCGCACCTCCAGCTCTTCGAGTTGCGGACCCCTTGAGAAAGGGAGTGGTGGAACTGCCTTTGGAGGTCTTAGATTTCCAAGTTTTTCTCTCTTTCTTAGGACCAAGCTCATCGGCTATCTTTTTGGACGATTTCTTTATATTAGCCGCCTTATACAGTACCCTGTAAAAGCTATTTCCAAAAAGATCAGTATCTAATATAGACAATTTACTCTCATTTGACTTAATGAGAAATCTAGATTTTTTAATATCTTTTGTAAGATTGTATAAAATGTTCATACGTCTGTGAAAGTTTGTTGTAGTGAATGCTTGTCCTAATAAAGTTATGGACTTTTCAATTAAATTTAAGCATTCAAACAAATCCAGGTGGTCATCTGTGACCCGGCCTGATCTTATAGAGTCCAGGTCCATCCACAATTTGCTCAAAGGACCCATGACGGATGCTATTCTGCTCTGTATTTGGGCCAAATTATCATCATATGGCTTACCATAAGACCGCTTTGCAGCCTCGAATATATCGGGCACATATCCGTCTACACTAGGTGACAGTAAATTTACATTTTCCGGAACTGGGAAAAAATCCAAGATCTTTTCCTTTAGTACTTTATCCGGGATAAACTTTGTGAACTTACGATTGATATACTCTTTCATGTCATCTGTTAAAACCACTCTGACAGAGTCAGTTTCTTCAATATCAAACCTTGAGTAGCCAGATTCGTTTGACGAGTTCACACCGGGTCCGGTAGCATTATTGTCCGGAATAGAGATAGGTGGTTTATCTGCCAGAACACTTGCAGTGTCTTCATCAGAGCTACTTGATTCGCTCTCTCCATCAGAATCAGTGTCCTGATCTGAATCACTTTCAGAATCCGAAGATGAGTTTTCTCTGAATTTCTGTCTCTTACTCTTAGATGGTGATGCATTCCCATCATCAGTTTTGCGTTTAACACCGTCAGGGGTACTTGTGTCCCCTAAATTTACCTCCTCAGCTACAGCGGGAGGGTTATCTCCGCTACCCTGCCTGACATAAACGTTGGAGGGTTTTGCGGTTGCCATGATGTCAAAATATAAAAAAATATAGCAGAAATATGAAATATAAAATATTTCTGCACAATATAAAACTAAAATCAAACGTGGATTGATAATAAAATCACTCAAACACGTTGGATAAAGATAGGCTTACAACGACAACACGTCTGAATAGTACGAAGCCATGAGGAATAATGACGAAACATTGACGTCATATCTATGACGTAGTAATGTTTACTTTGAAGTTGGCTTATTTGTACGATTCCGTGGGAATATACATGATTATATCTTATGGAGGTTTGCGAAATGAAATTTAGGATGCTTGCATTACTTGAATGAGTTGTCCCCCCTTTGACCACACTGTAATCCTAATAATCTAGCAGTATGGTGAGTGAATATGTCTTGAAATAAAACGAAAACATAATAATAATAATACATGTAATAGTAATAATAATAATAATAATTAATTAATTAATAATAAAAAAAACATTCGTGTGATGGACTAGAAGAAAGTCAAGAGCTTAAAAAAATACCTTCAAAAGACAAAACTTCGCGAGTTGCCAGTTCTACCAAATAAAAAATTAGCTTACCATGAGCTGTACTTGAAACAAATTTATATGCAGTGTATATAGTCTATAATTGTTTCTTGGACTTGGTTCTTCATTGATTATAATTATCAGCTTTTGTTACATACATATTTTAGGTATGGATTGATATGTTAATTCTTATATCAGAATTCCTGATTGACGTTCTGTTAGAATACAATGAATGATGATCGATAAATCTGAACCTTAGAAAAATTTATCTTGTCATTGTTACAACACAATTTGTTGAGTGTCGCTACAAATTAATTTAAAGATTGAACTTTCTTTACTTACTTGCTAAATTAGTTTCAACAAATAAAAAACAAAAACATGTGAAAACAAGACAACAACGCCGATACAATAAAAAAGTGTCACAACAAAACAAAAACCAGAACAACCAAGAAAATGGCACAACAAAACAAAAACAATCATAAAATGTTACAACAAAACAAAGAACGATCACAATTGTGTCACAACAATAACCAAAGAACCAAGATCATGGCACAACAAAACAAAACCAGAACAATCATCAATGTATCCTAAAAACAAAAACCAGAACAACCAAGAACGTGTCACAACATAACAAAAACATCATAAAATGTTACAACAAAACAAAGAACGATCACAATTGTGTCACAACAATAACCAAACAACCAAGATCATGGCACAACAAAACAAAACCAGAACAATCACCAATGTATCCTAAAAACAAATACCAGAACAACCAAGAACGTGCCACAACATAACAAAAAACAATTAACAAATGTTACAACAAAACCAAGAACGATCACAAACGTGTCACAACAATAACCAAACAACCAAGAACATGTCACAAAAAAAACAAAACCAGAACAATCATCAATGTATCCTAAAAACGAAAACCAGAACAAATAAGAACGTGTCACATCAAAACAAAAACAACCGTGAAAATGTCACAACAATAAACAGAACAACCAAGAACGACTCACGACAAAACAAAGCCCAGAAAAACTATGAACGTGTCACAATAATACAAATAGAAAACAACCAAGAACGTGTCACAAAAAAAAAAAAAAAAAAAAAAAAAAAAAAAAAAAAAAAAAAAAACGAAACCAGAACAACAAAGAAAGTGTCATCACAAATCAAAAACGAGAACAACTATAAACGTGTCACAACAAAACAAAAAATTTAAACAACAAAGAACATTTTCCAACAAAGCAAAAACCGAATTAACCACGAACGTGTCACAACAAAACGGAAATAAAACTGAAACATGTCAAAACAATACCAGAAGAACCATGAACATGTCACAACAAAACATAACAAGCACAACCAAGAACGTGACACAACAAAAACCAGACCTATCAAAGAACGCGTCACATTAAAATTAAAACTAGAGTATCCAAGAACGCGTCAAAACAAATACCAGAACAACTATGAACGTGTCCCATCAAGGCAGAAAACTAGAAAAACCAAAGACTTTCACATCAAATATAATGTCAAGAACACGTCACAACAAAACAAATAGAAAACAACCAACTACATGTCACAACAAAACAACAACCAGCACGACCATACACATGTCACAACAGAGCATGAGCCAGAACAACCATCGTGTCACAACAAAACAAAAACCGTAACAAAAAATTATATGTCACATCAAAAAAACAACCAGTACAACTATAAACATGCCACAACAGTCAGTAAAATAAAGAATGAGTCACAACAATGTAAAAGCAAGAACACTCAAGAATGAGTAACAGCATAAAATAGCCAGGAAAGCAAGAATAAGTCACAACAATAACAAACCGATGAAACTAAGAATATGTTACAACAAAATAAAAATAAAAAAAACAACCAAAAACATAACACAACAAGACAACAACCTGAACAACCAGGCAACAACCTGAGCAACCGAGAATATAGCACAAAAATATAACCCCAGCAACCAAGAACATGTCACAACCAAAAAATAAAAATAAAAATTAACAAGAACAACCAAGAATGTAAAACAACAAGACAAAAAAAAACAGAACAAACAAAACAAAAAACGGAATAACCACGACGAACAAGTAAAAAAAGAAGAAAAACAAAAATATGTTAAAACAAATAAAAAATCACAACAACAGAAAATATGTCTCTTTATGTAAAAAATAATTGCAACTATCATGAATATGTCAAAACTAAACAAAATCCACAGAAACCAAGAAAGTATCACACCAACACAAAATCGAGAACAATCAAGAACATTTCAAAACAAAACAAAAATCAGCACATCGAAAAACGTGTCAAAACAAAACAAAAACCATAAAAACCAAGAACGTGTCACAACAAAAAACCATAGCATTCAAGAAAAAAGAATGTGTTACTTCATATAAAACACCAGAACTACCAAGAAAAAAGCAGAACTATCAAGAACCTGTCACCCAAAACAAGGCCATTGCAACCGAGAATATATCACAGCAAAACTATAGTCATTAGCATATAAAACATATCACGACAAAACAAAATTTCATAGCAACAAGATGTTTCTTGATAACAACAACAACAAAGAAAGAAAAACCAGAAACAAACAATGCTTATAATTGAACAATTCCATATATGCAACATTTAATTGTAATCCAAAAGTTGACAATTTTTTATCTGTATATAATGATCAGTTAGACCATTGTGTTTCCGTAAGCCCAACTAACGCTTAAAATAATTTACCTAACCTTCGTTTTTAGGACTGGTTTTCTTCTATTTTTAATTTAGTGTCCTTTTATTATTATTATTCTTCTTCTTCTTCTTCTTCTTATTATTATTATTATTATAGCTAAGTTTGCAAGAGAAATATTAAGCAGAAAATGGACAAAATAATTCATATGTTGATAAAGAATCTTTTATTTGAGGAAATTTGCTTAACGCAATCCATGTGCCCTTTTTGTACCATTTTTAAAATACATTTGCAGTAAGCTTTTGTTTATTAAAGAAGTTTTTTTTTCCAATTTATGTCTTGACTCTGATATGCTTAAAAAAATTGCGACCAAATCAGTCTTTAAATATTTTCTTTTGCATGAAAAAAGTAAAATGGCGAACGGTAGAAATTCATTAACAACAAAGACTATCTTCGTTTCTTTTCTTTCTTTCTTTCTTTTTTTTTTTTTTTTTTTTTTTTTTTTTTTTTTTTTTGAAAGCCTTAATTACATTTCATTTGTTTATCTAGGATTAAGTAAATTTATATAGGATAAACGATACTTAATCTATAATGAAGAACGTTTAGCTTAACTGTTCTTAACTAAAGTTTGAAATAGTTTAACTCTCTCTCCAAGCCAAATCCTTATTGGCATACGTAGAAGGTGTCTAGGCATAAAAACACAACATTATTATTATAAAACACAACATTATTATTATTATTATTATTATTATTATATAATTATTATTATTATCATCATTATTGTCAATTTTATTATTGTTGTTGTTATAATTAATGTTGTTGTTGTTGTTTTGTTTGTATTGTAATGTCAGTTAGCTATTGTAATTTTTGTATATATATTGTATGCCCTCATGCTCCTCTCTGAATGACGTCTCGATATAAGTGAAATATTCTTGACTGGGACGTAAAACCCCAATAAGTCAAATCAAATAAAATCCTCTCTAAATGGCTGAGTGAAGTTACTGAATAAAGAAAAAACGATTAATTTTGATTTTGTGAAGATAAATGAATGAATGAATGAATGAATGAATGAATGAATGAATGAATCTACGAGTAAAAATAAAATTTACATTTTCATGGTGAATTAATTTTGATTTAGTGAAAATAAATAAATAAATAATAAATAAATAAATAAATAAATAATAAATAAATAAATAAGATTAATGAACTCAATACGTATGTTAAGTCAGGTAGGTGCTATGCGTATATAATGAGGATATCATAGAAATTCGTCACTTGGGAAGTTCTTCAAAAATTACATAAAAATAACCTCAGAAAGAGCAAATCTCAAAGAATGTAACCGTTAAAGGAACACTTTTTAATCGAAAAATGAAGACATTTTCTCTTCATTTATAAAAATATTTTTTACACTAAAAGAACAGAATTGTTTTAAAGATTTATAATTTATGATAACAAACTTGTTTTTAGTCACAGTCAAAAGCAGGTTACAAAAAATTTTATGGGTTTGATTACACCTATACCAAGTAGTGTATAGGTGAGAAAAATCATTTGAATAACCTAAAACTTATAAACCCGTAAAAATACCGAGTCCTGTCGCTGACTACGGTGGGTCCGCATGCTTCTTTTTTATGAAATGATAGTTATAGTTTAATAATAAAATTGCTTATATTATATAAATAAATTAATTAAAAAAAACTGTTAAACGTTTAAAAAGGAAAATTTTCTTTCTGTAGTGGTGAATCGTATTTTCTTTAGAAAACTAAGCGAGATCAAATCAAATCAAATATAAAATAAATTTTATTTTAAGTCGATACATAATATATAACAATAAAACATAATACATTATGCCCTTTGTTTTATATTAAAAAAAAACTTATTTTGCGTTTCACATTTGTTGTTTTTATATACATGTATATTTTTCTTACGTATTTATCTATTTTGAGTAAACGAAATTTATTTGGCTAAGTCTGTACTTTGAACACTTGCGTTTTAATCCTATCCGTGTTGCACAATCTTCTTTATATTACGCGTAGGAATATTGTGTTATTTTGAGAAGCCGTCTATGACAATAATTTTTACATTAAACCAATGGCCCATACTAAGATATGGACGGAAATACTAAATATTCAACGTGCGTGGAAATGTAAACAGTTCATTGTGAGAAGTTTTCAACTTAAATCAAAAGGCAGGTGAATAGTGTGTAAGTCGATCACATGGAAATATAATAAAAACATGTAAAAGAAATACCTGTCAGTCGTTTATAATTTGATACACAATTTAATTACATAAGCAAAACTGAAAAGGGAACCATCAACTCTTTTTTTTATAATCGATGATATCGAGTGATTCAACGGATGGTGTTGCTCTCTCTCTCTCTCTCTCTCTCTCTCCTCTCTCTCTCTCTCTCTCTCTCTCTCTCTCTCTCTCTCTCACACACACACACACACACGATTTATAATATGCAATTTAATCTAAGTTTAATGCTTATAAAATAATTTTAAAAATATTTTTTATATAATAAAAATATTAGTGACATATATTATTGTAATATCTGTTGTTGAAAAATTAATCCGATATTTCAGTGTGAACAAAATCGAATATTGTTTTCATTTGTCACAGTTCATAAATCTCGATCTCTCTAATTTTCATTTTTCAAGATTATTTTTAATCAGTAAGAAAAAAAGAACTAATGAAATTGAATATTGTTTTCTATATTTGTTTCAAGTTTTAATTTAATTTTGAAACTTCTCAGTTTAGATTGGATTTTAATCTCTATTTTTTTCAATTATGAAAATAAAAGCGAAAAACATTCAAATTCATTCATTTTCATTTAAACACATGGCAAAGTTACATATAGATGAGTGATTTTGTAGTAGGTCTTCTTCCTCCGTATTACATAGTTTTGTGATGTATTCCTCCCTCAGTTCCAAGTAAAGAGAACATTCCAAAATAAAATGCTTTTCATTCTCATTACAGCCAAATATTTAAATATGTTTATTGACCTAATATACCTATCTCCAGTCTGGCCATTATACAGGTAAATGTTTGATGGTTGTGTCATAAAAATGAGACAAAAATAGCATTTTTCAACATTAAACATCAAATTTAATTACTCAAGTAAACATTAACTTATTTTATTTCTGAAAACTGATTTAAAAAGTAAGAAATGTTCATTAAAAATCAGAAACAGGAAAATTGATGTGTGGAAATGGGAAATAATTTTAATATTTTTTTTAAAATAAAGATCAGTATTGAAAATCCCTATACAATCTTTGTGATACACCAGTATGTCTTCAAAGTTAAAATTACTCAAGTAAACTAACTAATTTTATATTTGAAAAACTTTTCTGGACGCTATCTTTCTTTTAATTATTAAAATAACAGGAAAAACATTCTCCTTTGAATATTAAAGATGTTATAAGGATTTTTCAAACACCATATAAAAATCTCGATGTTAAGCAGAAATGGACTTCAAACCACCTAGTGAAGGACCAAACAAATTTCTAGTAATGAGAAATAATAACATGATAGAAAAAAAAGCTTAGTAAGTTAATAAAATAATACATACAGGAACCTTTGAAACTAACACGTCCCAGATTAAAAGAATCAATCACTACTTGTGGTGCCAGATAGGGAAATCTCAACCAGAGTTCTAATATATTTGGTCCAGAACTCGGCAAGCCTCGAACCAAATATATTAGAGCTCTGATTGAGATTTCCCTATCTGGCACCACAAGTAGTGATTGATTCTATTTCTTACGCCACAAAATATACAAGTTACATTAAAAATCAAAATTCAACATATGATGGAAGTGGTGTGTAAATACAAAAGACAGGAACAAGCGTGACATCATAATTCATATTAACATTATATCATATAAAAATTAATGTAATATAAAATAAAATTGTTATTGATTTAGAAAAAAAAGATTTTAAAATTACATTTTAAATTTAAACTGTAGTATTACCTGTTCCATTTATTTGTTTGTGCGATGGTATGCCAGATTCTTGGGTTTAAAGCAGTTCTCATAGTATCGATACACCTCTGATTTCATAGATAAATCTTCGCGGGTGAAAGAGCATTTAAGCTATCTTGTACACGGGGTGCAAGATTGAAATATCTTGCACCACTCTTTAGATGGAGATTTCTATCTTGGGTGCAAGAAATATATGATATGATCAGGATAAATATAGGAAATGATTTTTAATTGAAATTAATTTGAAATATTTAAATTGAAATTTCATTTGAAGATATAATAGTTAAATGGTCTTTGGTTAAAAGAATATTTCATGTCTTTTCAGGGAATTGTACGAAAATGCCATCAAATGTGGAGATAAAGGCTAGGGTAGCAGATGTAGATTCATTGAAATCCAAGGCGGCCGAGTTGAGTCAGTCACAAGGATCTGTTCTTATTCAGGAAGATGTATTCTTTAATGTACCAAATGGAAGGCTGAAACTTAGAAAAATAGAGGTATCGTATATGTACATATGCCTTTTACCATCATAAAGTGTACTTTTTTACAGACTTATGTTATAAGGGAGTCCCCAATTTGTCAGCACTTATCTTATTTTGTCTTTCTTTAGTTTTATGATAATTTGCATAAAAATTGGGGTAAAAAAAGATGGGTAATATATATATATATATATATATATATATATATATATATATATATATATATATATATATGTATTCATTGTTTTTGAATCTATATGTATCTTTATCCTTATATGTGTTTGTATGTTATCTTGTATATTTTCATAATTTACAAATAAAAATGTTGTTTACACTAAATTGGGAAGCCACTTATTTAGAAGTGGCTTTTTTAAAGATTTTGTGTTCATGTATATATTTTTGTTTTTGGTTGGTTTTAATGTGGAATTATATAACATTGAATAAAATATTTCTGCTTAGTATTGTACTTTAAAAATAATTTTTCAGGGAGAAGTTTCACAGTTAATTTTCTATGACAGACCCGATGTGAGTGGGCCTAAATTTAGTGACTTTCCGTTACACCAGTTACAGATGATCCTACAAGTCTACAGGTTTGTTTAATATTCTGTGGATAAATATATGTATTAATGCTTTCTTTAAATTAGATAACTTAGGACAAACTTTCAATGCCCTTTGTTTTTTTATTGTATCTTTGAGTAATGATTTAGGGCATTTTTTACTAGGTTTTTTTTTTTTTTTAAGTTTTACATTTTGTTAACTTGTTTGAAAAGACAAGTAACTAAACAGTTCTGTTAAACCCTTGTCAATGAATAATACATGTATATACGTGTATAAAATGTACTTCCTTTAGAACATTATTTTTTGACGTCTTGCCTGATCTTCTATCTAGGACAATTTAAGTGTAAACCCCCGGGAAGACAACTAGTCAAATTGCTTACAAATAGATTATTGGCAAGACCTAATTGTAGGCGACAGTAAAATTGTGTTAACTTGCATTACCAACAGCTTTGATGTCAGACACCAGTGTTAGGGGATTTAATTACATGTTGTGATGGAAGAGATATGCATAAATGTAAAATATTCAGCTGACAGTTCTCAATAAAATTTCGAAACAAAAAGTTATAGAAGGTTGTTAAAATTTGTTTTGCATCTCTGAATTGTGTCAAAATACCACAGATTACCTACCTTTCATACATTTCATAAACATTGATGGGTTATCACTTTTTTGCAACATGAATATTGTAGATAATATTTGTTTTTTTTAATAGGAAACATTGAAGAGAGCTCTTGGAATAAAAGGCATTGTTAAAAAGAAGAGAATATTATACCTTGTTGGACAGACAAGAGTTCATGTTGATCAAGTTGATAAGCTTGGAGACTTTATGGAGTTGGAGGTAGAGATTTATAATGGCTATTCCACAATTAATCATATGCCATTTTAGCATGCTTGTACAAAGAACATCAGAGCTCATGTTGTAACCCTTGAGTGAGTTCTATTTACCTGTCGCTGTTGCTCGGGCACTATTGCTACCCAAAGCAACACTATGAGAGCATAGTGCCCGCAACAAGAGGCAATAATGGGTTTAGTGCATCACATGACCTTGATTAACTTCAAAATTTTGATTTCCGAAACGTCCGACAGCCTCCATGTTGTCGTCTGTAAACAATAACGTGAGCGCCACCTGGTGAAATTAGGAATTGAAGATAACTCCGTCATTGAAAATTGCAATAGTGCCCGGCACTATGCTCTCGTAGTTCCTACTGTGTTATCCAATGGAATACCTAGTTTCTATCATGTGATGCACTAATGTTAAAGATGGTCAGGTAATTATAACTCATGAAGATTATAATTAGTCTGTCCAAGTTATAAATAT
The DNA here is from genome assembly GCA_029721355.1 of Tegillarca granosa. Classification (NCBI taxonomy): domain Eukaryota; kingdom Metazoa; phylum Mollusca; class Bivalvia; order Arcoida; family Arcidae; genus Tegillarca; species Tegillarca granosa. The sequence continues at coordinate 36,812,025 of CM056601.1, read as the reverse complement.
ACCAAAAACCAACATTTTAGTAGAACAATTATTAGACTATTTGACTGCTGATTTTGACCTTTTGAATATTTTTTTTTTTGAATAATATCAGTCCCATGGTCTGAACTTTTAGTGTTTACATGTAAGTAGTTGAATTTAAAATAAAATCTTTTAAAAATGGATTCATTTGATATTTTCATATCTGAAGCAGTTTTAAATCATACATGTATATAATGAACATTTTAGATTCAATTTTTTCTTGATGCTTAAGAACTCTTGTCTTTTGACTTGATTGTCTAAAGCTAATCCATCAAAAGGCACCCTTTTTAAAATCTGTTATCATCAAACTTAGTTTCTAATATTGCTTTTCAAAATCTTGCCTCAGTCACCATAGCTAGTTGAACATTTTTTCAAATGTTTACGGTACATTAGGAAGAAATTGGTATTCATTGGTGGAATTGCCTTTAAGTTGTAGTTGATATTTGTCACCAATAGTAGTAATATTTAGGGGAGATATTATATAAATAGTGCCCTTGGTTGAGGGTAATATGGAGGATTATCTCCCCGAGGGAACATTATCTCTTGAGCCAACACTATTTATTATACTGAACAAAAAGCTATTTAGTTTACCTTCTTTCTGTCAAAGCCTGTTTAAGATGCGTAAAATTGCATAAAATAAAGAACTGTAGAAGTCACTGGTCTATAGATGACGTAATCTTAAGTAGGATCACTTGGTAGTTTCCGTGATGAACATTTGTAAGTTTATGTGTCTAGCGGTGAACATTGCAATATCCCATGGCAATGTTGACTGCTGCTTCAAACACTCTAAATTATTTCATACCATGTGATTAGAAATTGACTAATCATAGTTTAAGAATTTTCCTTGAGGTATAATAAATAAATTTATTTGAGAACTATACATTATTTTTCATTATTTAACATCTTTTATAAAACAACAGGTTGTGATGAAAGATGGACAGTCAGTTGAAGAAGGACAGAAAATAGCAGAGGACTTAATGCAGAAACTTGGTGTTGATAATTCAGAGTTATTATCTTGTGCATATATGGACTTAATATTGAAACAACAAAATGGTCATGGATAAATTTATAGAAATAATAAACATATTTTGTTATATAAAACAGAGCTTAGTAGTCTCAATTCTGTTGAAAAAATCTTTCTGTTCTGTTCTTTATGGAAATTATTATCAACATTTAGCAGCTTTGCCAAATAGGTCATAATAAGCTCATATTTGAGGGGAAGAGTAAATTGAAATGAATATGTAAACTTTGACCTTTTACAATAGAGTTGAAAAAGAATCAAATTTGTACTGAATATAGTTGTTCAAAATTCTTGTTATAACTTCCTTTTTCTGAATATGTGATTTTTTTTTCACAAAATTTGAAATCAATTTAAATTGACACATCCAAACAATAAATTCTGACATTGACTTTATTCTCACCAGAGATATTGCAATGGGTTACTTTTTACATCATAATTATCTCCAAAACCACTTTGCCAAATTTGATGAAACTTTGTGATTAGCATGACTCGGTGCTTTCAGATTTGCATCAACAAAGGAGTTATGTTCCCTTTGAACTGAACTAAAAGAGAAAATAAAAATTTAAAAAATCTTAAACATGAACATAAATGGTTAATTAACAGTAATGGTGTTTGATATCACTTCAACAATCTCTTATTCTTTACAAGATAAAGTTTAAAAAATCTTAAACATGAACATAAATGGTTAATTAACAGTAATGGTGTTTGATATCACTTCAACAATCTCTTATTCTTCACAAGATAAAGTTTGTTTATGTTTAAGGATTAATCTAAGAACAGGTGTGTGTGTCGCACTATTTTGCATTCGTAATGACTTGATTGTATAGGCTCAACATGTAAGTATTCCGTAGACAAGCATATCACTTCACCAGGCCACATTCTGACATCGTGTGAACCAGTCGATACTATGTCTTCTTAAAGTCAAGGGTCAGGTGATGAAGCAGTATCTTGAATTTTAATATTTTGTGTGGCCCAGCCTCGGAATTATTTTATCTAACATGTTTTATTTCCTGGATTATTTGTCAAGCCACATTTCAGTTCCTGGATTATTTTGCCAGCCACAATTTATTTATTGGATTATTTCGCCAGCCACGCTAAAGTTGATTTTTTTGCCAGCCACGCTAAAGCTCCTGGACTTTTTTTGCCAGTCACGTTTAAATTTCCCGATTTTTTCACTTTTTCGATGATTTTATCAGCGACTTCTGTGTTTACCGTATTGACAAATTTGTAATAAGCAAGATTCTGTAATTTTAATGGTACTGTCATTTGTACAAACTCCTGATTTTTGATATATAGTAAATGCTTTAGTTTTATTCTTCAGTATTTCTAAAACGGCAGATCAGAAACGGTAAATTTGGTATGTTATTATCTTACAAATAACAGTCTGTACAGTTAAAACTCTCACAACTGATTTGTATAAAGCATCACTGACTTATTTACTAGAAGAGGCCCATGGGCCTTAGTGCTTATGTAAAGTTCAAGAAAATAAGCATTTTAAGTTCTCTTATGCATTTATGACCTTGACCTTTGGAAGTATGACCCTGAACCATATATAAAAATGATCCACATATCAATCCCTTCAATATTCTGATATACATGTCAATACAAAAAGATAATAGATTTCAAGACAATTAACAATTTCAGTGGGACCCAGGGGACATAACTCCTTCATTTGTAATAATCTGAAAGGCCGATCCCAGGCATGGTGGTGACCAAGTTTTGTTAAATTTGTCCCAGTGGTTCTGGAGAAGATTACAATGTTAAAAGTTTACGCTTGACAGACGACAAAGGAAGATGGATAGCAATAGCTCACGGGTGAGCTAATAAGTATCAGACGTCAACCACTGATCAACACATTTCAAATTTAAACAAGCAAGAAAAATAAATGCATAAGCCAATCGCTGTCTACCTCTAGAGGTGTGTTAAAAATGTCTGCTTCCTAATGGAAATTTCTTAAATTTAAAAATATAATTATAGGAAAGTTAACACCAATATATTGAACAAAATATTGAATAACTGAAAAATTAAAAACTTTAAATTCTGGCTCTGAACACTTATATTTCAAAATAACTTGACTACGATTTAATTTCTGAATTTCATACATATAAATGTATTTCGTTTTTAAATTTAATTTTTCCTATTTGAAGCAATGTTGACATCTAGGTTTATATACTTGACTACCGATTTTTTTAGCTCACCTGACCGAAAGGTCATGTGAGCTTATGGCATGGCACGGCGTGTGTATGTGCGTGCGTCGTTAACACCTATTTTCGACTTTTCCTCCAAAACTGCTGGACAGATTTCAATGATACTTAGTCAGAAGCATATATGGGCCGGTGCAATTCAGATTTGTTCTTGGCGTTGCCATGGCTACCAAAACTAGGTCAAGGTGGCCTAGGGGTACAAAAATCTTAAAAAATCTTCTTCTCCAAAACCGATGATGGGAGAAAAAATCTGATGTGATATTTGGCTTCTCTAGGGTCTTAAGCTTATACTTTGTTCATTTCATGAAATTTGGTCTAAAAATGGGTTACGCGTTTTTGCGTTTAATTTCGTAAAATGGCTTCAAATTGTTATAACTTGACTATATGAACAGATAATGACATGAGATTTCCAGTTTTGACTTTTTCTTGAAATGGCCTTCAAATTAGGGTCAAGGTCACAAATCAAGGTCATGACCTAATTTGTGATTTATGCAGTTTTAGGCAATTTTCTTACAAATATTAAGAGATATATGAAATCAAAACATTGTTAAAATGTTCAGCATGACAAAATTTAAAAAGTTTCGTATCTATATGATAATCCATGTAGGGGTTGTTGCCCTTGAAATATTATTTTTGGCTTATAAATACTAAAATTGTGCATTAGCTTGAAAACTATAAACTTTTTGTATAGGCATGTATGTTAGAATATTGTAGGTATTGATATGACGATCATTTTGATATATGGTTCAAGGTCATTTGTGCAAAGGTCAAGGTCACAGCTGCAAAAGAAGACATAAATTGCTTATTATCTTGAAAACTTACTTTTTGTATAGGCATGTATATTAGAATATTGTTGGTATTGACATGATTATCATATATGGTTCAAGGTCATATATGTTCAAAGGTCAAGGACATAGTTTACTGAAATTTGTTAATGATTTGGAAATTATTCATTGCATTACGTTTTACTTCATGTATTATATAAGCTACTTATAAATGTAATGTGACTGGATATATTTCTGATCAAGTTTTGTGGCAGTTCTTAACTTGAGAAAACTTGTAAAGTTTCTGTGCCTAATATATTGTCTTTTGCGCTTTGCAAACAATTTTAGACATATCCTCAGGTGAGCGTTAAGGCCCATGGGCCTCTTGTTTTATACAAATGATCTTGAATTCAATTTCTTGGTTCAAATAAAATAATCTTGAATTCATTTTTTGGTACAACTCGAATAATAGCGGCTTTGATACCTTGATTCAATTCAAATAATCTTCGACTTTAATTAACTTACGTATTTTTTATAACCCACTCCTTTAAAGCTGCATTAAGTTTTCCAAAGAAAAAATTAAAACGGTGCTAATTTAATAAATGATGTTCCTAATGAACAATGTTACATTTGGTTCAACGATAAAAGCTCGAATAAATACAGAAATTACAGTATTTACCCAGCGAGATGCAGCATTTGAGATCTAATATTAGAACATGGTTACGTCATCAAAACCCGGGTCATTTAAACACAACTTTCAAAATTTTTTTTTGATTTTCTAAAAATATATTTTTTTAAAAATAGATATTTTCTAACCACGATCCTTGGCATTAATTTTCTAAAATTTAATTTCTTTTAGCTGTAAATAAACGGAATCCTCTGACCGGTTGGTCAGTGTTTTACGATGGTAATTATGAGCTTGGAGCATGCGCACGGATGTACGGAAAACCTAGAATCGAAGGTGAAACATGACAGATTGCATTAATTGTCCTTCATTAATACCCAGATATATTTGAAATGGTGTTATGTATCCCTGACTAAGTCACAAATGGCAAATTCAACGAAGTTCTGTGTTTAATTTATCGTATTTCACCATTTTGAAAGTTGTGTTTAAAAGACCCGGGTTTTGATGACGGAACCATATTCTCATATTAGATCCCAAATAGTCATCTCGCTGGGTAAATACTGTAATTTCTGTATTTATTCGAGCTTTTATCGTTGGACAAAATGTAACATTATTTTTTATCAATTAAATGCTTGGTGTTTCAGTTAAAATACATCGATTGTTTTATGTAAAATGGTCATATATATGAACTTTGAGGATTTTTTATTATCAAAAGTATTTTATTTTTATTTTCTCTACTTGTTATTTAAATCAAACAGTATAAAAAACCGATTTTTTGCAATCAGAGTTGATGTCTATGTTGAGTTAATTTTGACACTTGATCAGGTTATAGGGGAGGTTTTGACCTATGGAATTGAACATATATTGCATGCGTAAAACTTTTCATGTATACAAGATCGTCTCAGGTACAAGGATACAACCATTGATCTTTAATTAACATGTATATCGACGGGTGAATATACACAGGTATTTGAAGATACCTGTGTATATCCACACCTTGACATGGTCTATAATACACACACTTATCCCGACTTTCTATACATCAAAGGTTTTTATTTTTCCAAAATACCCTGAAAATTTTTGACACTTGTATATTTGATGGAAGGAAATTGTTTACAGTAAACAACCATAATTAGTATTCAATTTGAGATAATCTGAACACATTTCACAGTTACTAAGAGCTCGTTTGAACAAATGTGATAATTACACAAGCCATGTTAAATTATTAATATAAAAATTCATAAATAATTAAAAAAAACCACTAATTATTTATCTTTGTATCAGTCATAATCACTACGAAACCTTTTCTCTCTATCAGCCATAATCAATATACGAGTTTTTTTCTCCCCATCACTCATAATCACTACTTTTTTCTTCTGTCAGTCATAATCTCTACAATCCCCTTTCTCTCTATCACTCATAATTACTACGACTTTTCTCTCTATCACTAATAATTACTGTTTTCTCTCTATCACTCATAATCACTACATATCCTTTTCTCTCTATCAGTCATAATCACTACGAGTCTTTTCTCTCTATCACTTAAAATCACTACGCGCCCTTTTCTCTCTATCACTCATAATCACTACGAGCATTTTCTCTCTATCATTCATAATTACTTCGAACTTTTTTCTATATCACTTATATTCACTACATTCGAATATTTCAGAAAATAAGCTTTCATCTTAAATCTCTCTCTCTCTCTCTCTCTCTCTCTCTCTCTCTCTCTCTCTCTCCGATAGTAATAAATTGGCTTCTGTGTGTTTTACTTGAAACGTTTTCACTTTGTTTTGAATACCAATCGTTATGTTTTCATAAACTGTGATTCTAATAATTATTGCATGTCGTTTTATTCATATTGCTTGTGCTGACAAGGGTTAACATAAAAATATAATAATAATAATAATAATAATAATAATAATAAAGCGAAAGATAAATAAATCAAATCATGTTACAAAAATTAATTATATGTAGTCGTTACTTTTTGATTTTATTGAATTAAGTTATATTTTCCTTACTGTGGATCGTGTTAATAAATACACAAGTGGTTTTTTAAATTTAAAATTTTACTGTTTTCATGTTTATTATTGCATATGGTATCTCTCTTGCATCAGTAAGTGAATAATAATTCTCAATACTTGAGAAAAATACAAAAAGAGTTTCGACGTTACATTCTGTAACATTTTTTATATACTTTTATATATTTTATATATATATTCAGGTTACGCGTGTATGAGACCGATAACTAAGTATAAATTCACTATTTACAATAAAAATTGCAAAATATGATGATTTTTTCCCCATTTTATTACGGATAAATTCAATGGGCTAACCCTCCCCATTAACTGAGCACCTGTCCAGATAAGGCCAATATACGCATCGTCAAATCGTATAAATCGATTTTTAACACTGTAAAATTTCAATGACAAGTAAAGATAATTAATTATAAGTAAAAGATGTATTTAAAACAACAGTCCAGTCTATGTATAACTTTTAACATAAAAGAATCGATGCATTAAAACTAATACACCGAGCATTTAATAGATACATAATAGTAACAACCGAGTTGTTTACAACTGTGAACTCCCCGGAAAAGGTCATGAGTTCAAAGGTCACAGATGCAAATTTATACTGAATTGGTTAATTATCTTGAAAACTATAAATTTTTTGTATAGGCATGTATGCTAGAATATTGTAGGTATTGGCCTAATGATCATTTTGATATATGAATGAGGGTTATGGGTCCTAAGGTCAAGGTCACAGTTGAGCATTAAGGCCAATGGACCTCTTTTGTATAGGCATATATATTAGAATATTGTAGGTATTGACATGATGATCATTTTGATATATGGTTCAAGGTCATATGTTGAAAGGTCAAGGTCACAGCTGCAGAAGAAGACTTAAATTTCTTAATTTCTTTTAAACTATTAACTTTTTCTATTGGCATGTATATTAGAATATTGTAGGTAATGTGACAAGAATAATTTTGATATATGGTTCAAGGTCATATGTTGAAAGGTCAAGGTCACAACTGTAAAAGAAGACTTAAATTGCTAATTATCTTTAAAACTATTAATTTATTGTATAGGCATGTATATTAGAATATTTTAGGTATTGTCATGACGATCATTATGTTATATGGTTCAAGGTCATATGTGAAAAGGTCAAGGTCAAAGCTGCAGAAGAAGACTTAAATTGCTAATTATCTTGAAAACTATTCACTTTTTGTATTGGCATTTATATTAGAATATTGTAGGTATTGCGACAACGATCATTTTGATATTTGGTACAAAGTCATATGTTGAAAGGTCAAGGTCACAGCTGCAAAAGAAGACCTAAATTGCTTAATATGTTGAAAACTATTAACTTCTGGTATAGGCATGTATAAAAGAATATCGTAGGTATTGTGACAAGGATCATTTTGAAATATGGTTCAAGGTCATATGTTAAAAGGTCAAGGTCACAGCTGCAAAAGAAGACTTAATTGCTAATTATCCTTTAAATTATTAATTTTTTGTATAGGCATGTATATTAGAATATTGTAGGTATTGACATGACAATTATTTTGATATATGGTACAAGGTCATATGTTGAAAGGTCAAGGTCACAGCTGCAGAAAAAGACTTAAATTGCTTATTATCTTGAAAACTATCATATGGTTCGAGGTCATTTAGTTCAAAGGTCAAGGACATAGCTGCATAAGTATACTGAAATTGATTAATGATTTGGAATTACTCCTTGCACTATAGTTACTTCATGCATATTTTATAAGCTACTTATAAATGAAATGTGAGTGGATATACTTTTGTGAGAGTTCTTAACTTGAGAAAACTTTTTAAGTTTCTGTACTTAATATATTGTCTATTCACTTTGCAAACAATATTGGACATATCTTCAGGTGAGCGTTAAGGCCCGTGGACCTCTTGTTTAATAATGTGTTTAATTTGCTTGGTAGCAACATTTTGGATATAATCAATGTGATATATATTTCCAAATTGAAAATAATATATTATACCTTACATTATATTATAATACAGTCTTAATTAGAGTGTAAAACCTTATGAAAACAAGCAATAATATTAAAGCGCCATGGTAAACATCAAAATATTCAGTCATTCATTCTAAAATAAACTTTGATAAGTAATAATAATATTTATAACATATTAATGTTTGGCTTGATACTATTAAATCTCTCTCTCTCTCTCTCTCTCTCTCTCTCTCTCTCTCTCTCATATTCCTAACTAAAATTCAAGCAAAAAAATAAATGTTGTTTAAATGTTTTGTAGCTACGAATATATAATGTCCAAATACCTGGTGTTGATATAGATTACCATTGGCAACAGTCGGGGTTAGAAAGGGAATATAACATTTATACAGTAACGGTACATTACACAATGGATAACAATACAGAAAGTGAGTACATTTAACATCAAAACACATGCCAGTCAATATTAAAAATACAAAAGATTTCGAATGTTCTGTTCTATCTTGTTTGCTGATGTGAAATACCGAAATCCAATAATGAGATGATTTTGAAGACAAAAGTGTACGGATTTTTTTTAAATCAACAATATTCTTGGTATAATATAAATGCATAAAATCAAAATTTGATCAAAATGTACTGAAGTTAAACCGGGTAGCATTCAATTGGTGTGTTTTACATTGCTTTATAAATCGAAAATAATTGGTAGAAAACAATTGAAGAGCATTGGTAATATTGCAGCTTCAGAAAAACTAAATAGTGCCTAAATGGCACAAATGTTTTATTGTAACAATTATGTAAAACCATTTCATTACAGGTTCAACAATACTCTCAGATAGCAGTCCACAGAATCTTAATGTTAAATTATATGACGCAACTTTTGTAGAGGTTTGTTGTTTAATAAATGATTAAAAAATGTGTAATTAATTTAATTCAGATCACACAATTATCAATTATGTAAATAAGTCTTGCAAATGTGTCTTCTCGTGACATAATAAATTCGATTTTGAATTTTTATTTTTATTATTAATAGCTCACCTGAGAGGAAAGCTCAGATGAGCTATTGCTATCCATCTTCGTCCGTCGTGCGTCGTCCTTCGTCCGTCGTGCGTAAACTTTTTACATTTTAATCTTTTCATACAAAACAACTGGGTCAAATTTAATGAAACTTAGTAACCTGGGTGAAGCCCTTTCAGTTTGCATAAATGAAGGATTTATGTCCCCTTGGGGCCCCTTAAGGGGGGAAAAGTGAAAAACTTTTAAAATTTTTTTCTCTGAATCTACAAGAGATATACCTTATTTAGTTCATTTATAAAATCCTTAGGTCATCTATTTTCAGATTTGCACAAATGGTAGCCATGGGGCTCAAAATGGGGAAATTGTAAGGCACTGAGTGGAGAAATTGCTTTGTCACTATATCTTGAAAACTATTAACCTTATTGTATAGGATATGTATATAAGAATATTGTAGGTATTGACATGACGATCATTTTGATATATGGTTCAAGGTCATATGTTGAAAGGTCAAGGTCACAGCTGCAAAAGAAGACTTAAATTGCAAATTATCTTGAAAACTATTAACTTTTTGTATAGGCATGTATATCAAAATATTGTAGGTATTGCGACAATGATCATTTTGATATTTGGTACAAAGTCATATGTTGAACGGTCAAGGTCACAGCTGCGAAAGAAAACTTAAATTGCTAATTATCTTGAAAATTATTAACTTTTTGTTTAGGCATGTATTTTAGAATTAATAGGTATTGACATGGCGATCATTTTGATATAAGGTTCAAGGGTAAATGTTCAAAGGTCAAGGTCATATCAACATCGGAATACTTAATTATTAATTATCTTGAAAGCTATTAATTTCATGCATAGGCATGTATATTAGAATATTGTAGGTATTGACATGACAATCATATATGGTTCGAGGTCATATATGTTCAAAGGTCAAGGACATAGCTGCATAAGTATACTGAAATTGATTAATGATTTGGAAATTTTCATTACACTGCAGTTACTTAATGCATATTATTTAAGCTAGTTATAAATGAAATGTGAGTGGATATATTTCTGATTAAGTTTTGTGGAAGTTCTTAACTTGAGAAAACTTTTCAAGTTTCAGTACTTAATATATTGTCTATTGCACTTTGCAAACAATATTGGACATATCTTCAGGTGAGCTTTAAGGCCCATGGGCCTCTTTTTATTATAATTATTATTACTACTACTACTACTACTAGTAGTAGTAGTATTAAGTTTTTAGTATTATCTCTTGATGTGTTTGCAAATGAAGATAAAGTGATCTAAAATACATTGATAAGCAGTTCAACCCAGACCTGTAAAATGAAGGAGATATTCAGCTTGTTAATAATCGTATTAAACACCAGGGTAAAAACTGGATCTTCTTTAAAGTGACAATATATGCATTATCACGGCGTTATACAGATTTATTTTAGATGATAAAAGGGTCACTAAGGCATTGTTTAAAAGAATGTTTTAACCAGTAAGATAGAAAAGTATTCGATAATGTATGTCAAATATTATCTTTAGTTATCGTTATTCTGCTATGTTCTCCTTTTAAAGTTTTGTAAAATAATAAAACCTACGTAACACAGGATAATACGCATGTACTGTCATGTGCAAAATTTTGAATTTTTACAAAAAGATATATTCAAAATATTATGTGCAAAATTTTGAATATTTCTTTTTGTAAAATTTAAAATTTTGCACATGACATTACCTTTAAATTGTTTTGATTCATCAATTCAGAAGAAACAAATCTGAAGGATTTTTTTCATTTTTGTAACATGTTGTCCAGACTATTTTAAATGCTTTATTTGTTTCGTTTTTAAGAAAATTTAATGTAATTTGATTTATTCTTAGCTGCTTAAAATGATTTATTTTGTTGATTGCGTCCTTAAAGTAACCAGCTTTTAAAATTCTTTATCACTATTGTATTTAGCAAATTTGATAGAACTGTCATGTGCATAATTTTGAATTTTTACACAGAGAAATATTCAAAATTCTGCACATGACAGAACGGTCATGTTGAGTAATAATCATTATAACTTTTGCTTTTTTGTAGAGTAATATGGATTATTACAGATACGTGTTGACTTATCCATAACAGAGAAAGTAAAGATTAATATTGACAAATGCATGTTAAATGACATGAAAATCGGAAAAAACAGGATGACTTTGTTGCTCTGTTTCCAAATAGTCCTGCTTATTTTTCAATGCTTAGTCTGCCAATTAATATGTTACAAATTATTTGGTAAAAACAAACTTCTAAAAATGCTATGCATCAAAGATGGCTTTATTCTCAGGATAATTCGGGTAAAGAAACATAAAAAAGGAAAATATTCGTCCAGTGACATGACAATCGGAAAAGGATAAAATAGATATAAACTTGTGGGGATAACTGAATCTAACCATAATGAATCTTCAGCATAACCTCACATATAATTTTCAATATATATTATTGAAATTTGCCAGTGCCTTTATTTTGACAATCGATGAATATAGCGTCTTAGTTTTTGTCATTTTACTACCCGTGGCTACTTTAGATGACAGGTTATCTATATAGCTGTTTTGTCACGTTCAACTATATTTGCAGACGGATAGTATAAATACAAGGAAAAGTTTATAAATATTTTAAAAGTAGCCTTTGGAAATATTTGGTTGACCAGAATAAAAATATTCTAACATTGGTAATATTATAAACAAAAGCTTAATGTGTAAACATTTTCCAGCAGTATTGCGATTTTTGGAAACTTAAAGTGAATGTTGACAAAACTAAAGTTATGGTGTTTAGCAAAAGAAAACTTAAGAATATTCCAACACTATTATATAGTAATAAGATTCTTGATTTTTCATATGACTACAATTATTTGGGAGTATTGTTTAATTTTAACGGTAGATTTTGTAAAACAAGACAATTATTTTTAGAAAAGGGTAAAAAAGCACTATTTGGGTTATATAGAAAAATTAACAACATAGGTCTGTCTGTGGAATGTAAACTTAAACTTTTTGATCAAATGATAATTCCTGTTATGTTATATGCTTGTGAAATCTGGGGTTTTGAAAACCTAGCTATCTTTGAAAAAATGCATCTTCAATTTTGCAAAAATATCTTACGGTTGAAAAAAAATACTCCAAATTATATGATATATGGGGAATTAGGCAGATTTCCAATATATATATACGTTTATAAGCAAATGATTTCATTTTGGCACAATTTGACACAGTTTAATGAGACAAAACTTTCTACAATTTTATATAGATTGTTATTTAAACATTTTGAAGGATCATGCTTATGGATACAAAAAATTAAGAGTATACTTGATAATTCTGGATATAGTAACATTTGGATAGAACAAGGTTGTAATATTAATAAGAAATGGTTAGTGAAAGCAATAGAACAGAGATATAAGGATTTATTTATACAAAATTGGTTTTCTGACTTGGAAAAATCAAATAAAGCAATCAATTATAGAATATACAAAAATAAATTTGTTTTTGAAAATTATCTCACAATTTTAGACGAAAACCTTAGAAACATACTTATAAAATTTAGAACTTGCAATCATCGATTACCTATAGAAAAGGGAAGGTGGGAAAATGTTGAACGCAGTAAACGAATATGTAAATTATGTGAGAGCCGAGCGTTAGGGGATGAATTTCATTATATATTTGAATGTAAATTTTTCGAAAAAGATCGAAAACTCTTCCTAGAAGAAATTTATTTCTTGAAACCAAATATTGTTAATTTCAATAAATTATTCAACACTTCGGATTACACAGTATTGAGAAAACTTTGTCTGTTTATACGAAAAATTCTTAGCTTTCATTAAAAATGATTTTACGAAATCTTTAGCTCAACCCTGCAGTTACAATATGCATCATTTATTTTTATGATGATTTCCTTATAATGCTGTCAGTGGACGATATGTAATGTGGGACCTAGTTGGTGGGGACTGTGACCCAATCACTTGTGTACCCACTCTGTGTATTGTTTAACAAAGCAGTTATCAGTTTGTATGATATCAGTGATAATCTTAATTTTGTACAATATAATTGTACATGAATTTTGTGTTCAACTGGTAAGTGCAGGAGCTTGTCGGTGGGGAATGTCCCAATCGCATGTATTCCTGTACTGTATTTAGTCACATAATGAAGCAGTTGTGTGTATGTATGTGGGTGTGAGTTCGTGTTTAATACAGGTATGTGTATATTTTCTTTGTAAAATATAATTGTACATGAAAACACATTAAGCTGCATTTTGGGTTCAATTGATAAGTGCAGGAGCTTGTTGGTGGGGAGTGTCCCAATCACATGTATTCCTGTACAGTATTTAGCCGTATAATGAAGCAGATATGTACATATGTATGTGCGTGAGTTTGTATTTATGAATATGTATTTAGCTATATGTATAGTTGTATCTAATCTGGATAATGCATTTGCTGTTAATGTAAGTTAAAATGTATATATGCATATTTACTTGATGTATAGTAATGTGAAAATGTATGCCGCCAATTTTGAAAATTATTGTAAAGTACCTCATGTACCACCTCCGGTGGTTTAGAGAGAGAATAAAGAATGTAATGTAATATTTAATCAAAGAAACTAATACATGCATAAATCAGAGACTGTCCCTCTCTCTCGCTCGGTGTGTGTGTGTGTGTGTTTGTGTGTGTGTGTGTGTATTTTTGTTTGCAGTGAGCTTGGAACGAGAGAATACCAGTTGTGTAATTTTGCATTAGTTACATTGCTTCAGTTTATTATTTTTTTAATTTTTATATAAGTTGTTACCAATGGAAGGCGCAGGTCGCTGTTTTCAAGCTTATCTGTGATAAAGTTAATTATTTATACCAATAAAGAAATTAATAAATAAATATTCTTATTTTGGTTCTAATGTTTTATTGGTAATAAGTTGCAGAAAATAGCGTTCTTCAGTTATTGGGAAAGGACAGTTAATATGCATCACAGTATGGTGAAAATTTGTGTATGCATCAAATTCAAACAAAAAAAAAAATAATAAAATAAAACACAGAACTCAATAAGTTTATACTTTGACGTTGTAACACCGTTAACCAATAACTTTTTGTAGTTGCAAAAAATCGGGAAATTGAAAATTCAAAGCTTTTTCCTAAAAACCCTGAGGTTCTCTAAATAACTGACAGTTTAATGTACATTAGGGACAGCTGTTTTTCACAAAATTAAATTTAAAACGAATGTTTTTAATGAAAATTAAATTTTGACTTTAAGACTAATCAAGCCAGATAGTAATAGCGACATACTGTTTACATCGTTTTCAGGCCGCCAATAATTCTAACTTTCTGTTTGCATGAAAATATTATATTTAGTTACTACGCGAATGTATTTAATCAGGAAAAAATTGAGTAAGGGTCGATTCGAATTAATGATTCAAACGAATTAGATATTTCAATCGGACGAAGAGTTTCCTTCCAGCCCGCCATATTTGTGTGTAACATTATGTTACAGCATTATTAATGCGCGTGATATTATTCTGGATCTTGTTTTACAATTTTATGTTGTTGATGGATATTTGTTGTTATATACATGTCTTTCTGTGTTCGAATTTATATACAATTTACATTAAGTGTAGTAACCCAAGACTCGTGAACAACAAATTTGCATCCTTAATATAACGAGTTTTAAACCAATATCTTAGTCAATTTAATATATCCAGATTGGTTAGTGTCTGTACTGTAATGTAATTGAGTATGGTTATAGTACCACATTGCTGTAACAAATTGACTGTACTTCATTACGGCATTACACCGCCTGTTCTTATCGCATCTGCTACTTGTGTCTTTGCGTAATTATCAGCATATTTAATGTAATATTCAATAAGTTTGTCTGTATTAGCTAAAGTCGGAATAACACTTGGATGAGCTTCACATGATTTCCACCAGGTGTAAAATCGTTTGTATTCGTCCGTTTCTGGAACTTCAAAATCTCTGTAATGTTTTAACACAGAAAATCTTATAACATGAGGAATCAGCATAATGTCAACCATTCCAAATGCTTCCCCAGTAAAATATGGTCCGTCCGGTGACATTGCTTTCGATATAGTCAGCAAATGTTGTAACAACCTTTCTTTGGCTTCATTTTGTTGCTCTTTCTGTTGCATTTGAAGCATCTGATAATAGGGCGGGACAATTCTTTTGGAGATAAAATCGCTCCAGATTCGAACCTGTGCACGATTCATGGGATCTTTCGGTAGAAGTGAAACACCAGTTTGAAATGCTTCATCTATGTATTCTATACAAATAGGCGACTCGTAGACAGTTCTGTTGTCCTGAACCAAAACTGGTATCAGACTTCTCGGATTAATTGCTAGAAACTCTTCTGTTTTATTATATGGGTCTACCTCAATATATTCATACTCTGCGCCTTTGTGTTCCAGTGCAATCCATGCTCTCTGAGCAAACGGACAGAACCACGAACAGTACAACTTCAACTTGCCCATTGCCTGCAACAATACACGTCATATGTTATAGTATGTTACTTGTATAATACAAAACGTCCAGTTCTATCTTATGATGACTGTTTTGCGGAGCTTGCTTATCATGCTGCAGTAGTGTTGTAAATATATATCTATATAGTATCACTTGTCTATAAAGACCACCCCGGGGACCGAGAAAAGTGGACTCTATAGACAGGTAGAAGTTATATAGAGGGTCATCATTATATACAAGTAAACATAAAAAAGATTTTAAAATATTCAATACCTATTACAATACTTATTTGATATAGATTATATATATATGAAATTGCATTCGTTGTATTTTTGAAAAACAGATTATGTAAAAATATTAAAATTAATACAGAAAGAGATAGTCTAATTTTGGTAAACTGTACATCTGATAAGATTATATGATAATGCGATGTTTCCTCTTCCTATTAAGACCACTGTGGTAGCTCAGTTGGTAAAGTACTCGCTCCGTAAGTGGGAGGTTGTGGGTTCGAACCCCGACATGGTCTGATCCAAGACTTGAAAGTGGGTAGTTACTGTTCTTTCGCCAAGCACTTGGCATTACGAAATGAAAGTCACGGTTCTGTCGGATGGGAAACTAAAATAAACGAGGTCCCGTGTCACAGCAGGTGTGGCACGATAATGAACCCTGCTGTATAATGCAATCAGCGCCTATTGCTAGCGACGTCTCGGTATAAGTGAAATATTCTTGACTGGGACGTTAAACACAATTACTCAACTAAACTCTTCCTGTTAAAAGGAACGCCTTTGTTGCTTTATGTTAGAGAGTACGCCTCGAGAGTGGAAGGTCGTGGGTTCGAACCCTGTATGACTGGTTCAGCAGGTGCCAGGATAATGGACTGGGGAAATGGTATGCTTGTCAGTGGCATACTGAAACGATGAGCTTACATTTTGCCAAACACTCATCCCCGAGTGCACGCCAGTGCGTTGCAGATCATTTTACACACTTGCCCATCTCGCGCATTAACAACCTTGTTCTTAGATGAAACTATAGAGATTAACAACATTGTTTTCGTAACAAATAGCTGAAATGTTGCTAATGCGACGTTAACATAACCACATCAACAATCCTCCTGTAGCATGTCAAATCGGTGGCTTAGTGAGAGCATTCGTCCATAGAGCTTGAAGTCGTAAATCCCGGCCGGATCATATTTAAATTTCAGATACCGTTTAGGTGAACTAGCACCTTAACAAAAAGCCCAGAGTTTAAAGTACAAAGCATGATCTTATACATACATAAACTTGAGTGGTCTAAAGCGCGCGTGCATCACAGAGCCTCCCGCCGCTATGTTCGAATCCCTCTCGTAATTAGAACGAAAATGTAAGAAAGTTTGTCAGTTAGCTTGCCCAAGGTCGGTGGTTTCTCTGGGCAAACCGGTTACCTCTATCTCACAAAAAAACTGACCGCATCAATATAAGTGAAAGAATCTTGACTGGAATGTAAAGCAACATTAATCCAATCCATACTTAGATTTATATTTATAGACTAATAAACTTGTCGCGAATAGCTGATAAGTGTTGACGTGACGTTCTAAAATATAACAACCAATCAACAATCTCGTTATAAATAGTTTTAACAGAGAAATTTTGCCCTTCAGCAACTTGATATACGAGATTACCATTAAGCAACTACTTAAAATTTGCAATACATGTATAAAATTCATCGATTTTCAATATACAATCAGTCGGTTAGATGATCGAAAATTCAATTGGTAACCATTATTTTTAACTGTTTAAGCGTTGACACCAGCCCCAGTATAGCCGTACGGTATGGTCATAATATCCCTTTACAACCCCCAAACATGAAGTTTATATGAAATATATGCATAATACACATGGATGACAACATACAGCTACACTCTATAAATAATCCAACACACGTGCCATAAAAATAACACTTACCTTATCATGTAGTGAAACGCAACTGTTTTTTTTCAGTGTGAAAAATATCGTTCCAGGTTAATATTTGTCAGGAGGGATTATACATGTATGTATACAACTTGACTTAACATTTGACCCACATTAAACAATAGTCGACAGCTTAACTAACCGTACCGACACGGATTTAACGGACATGGTCTTCCCTAAATACTCAGATAAGAGGAAAAGATCGGAATATGGTGTATATGGTCAGTGTATACATCTCACTTATATATTCAAGCCGGTTATTTCTGCAAAACTTGAGGAAATCAGTGACCGGAGAAAACCACATACACGACAAGCGAACTGACAAACATTCTCTACGATCTCCCCGGGCTGGATTCATACCTAGTACCTGTGATCCTAGTCCTGAAAATCATGACTACTGTGATCCGTGAACTCGCGCGCTTGAGATCATTTGGTCATCGAGTCCGTTCACTGATGAGGAATGAATTTCCGAAAAGTGCACATCTGGCACATCAAGATTTAACTGGTATTTGTTATATATTTAGTGTGTTAAGACGGTTTGAAAAAAATCCCCACCTTGAACCACAGCAATGAATACCGTTTTATCAATCACTTGTGTAAATATATATGCGTGATGGTTATTTTGATTTTATGCAGTTGTAAATACTCTTTTTTAGCTCACCCGAGCTAAAAAAGATTTCAGATTTGCACAAATGAAGGAGTTACGTCCCCTTGGGGCCCCATAAGGGGGGAAATAGTGAAAAACTTTAAAAATCTTCTCTGAATCTACAAGAGATATACCTTAGTTATTTCATTTATAACATCCTTAGGTCATGTAGTTTCAGATTTGCACAAATGGTAGCCATGGGACTCAAAATGAGGAAATGGTAAGGTACTTAGTGCTGAAATTGCTGAAAATTATGTATTTATCACTATATCTTGAAAACTGTTAACTTTTTTTATTTTTTTTTATTTTTTTTTTTATATTAGACACAAGTACATATCATATATATATATTACATACACATATCACCAATAAGAATATAGTTCATTATAAAAAACTGTATATATACAGTCAGACCTGTTCATGAAGGGAACTAGCAAAAAGTGACCTGACCCACAGGAGACCCCCATATATGGGCACAAATAGGATAAATTATAATATTGGTTTTATTTGGTTTTAACCACATGTACAGATTCCACTATATATCTTAAAGTATCCTCCAGGACAGGTCCAAATGTATACCTTCTGTACATATATACTTTTGTTGAGGGAGGAGTATAAACAAATTCTATATAAGCTTTTTCACACTGTCTCTCAACACATAAACATATAATAACATTGAAAAGAGTAGAAACAGGGTTAATCTAATCACAAACCTTCTCATACAGCAAGGAATAATAATAATAATAATAATAATAATAATTATATTTTACAGCAACTTGTATGTGATAATAAAACACGGCTTAGTTATCATTAAACAGATTCATCCAGGATTTCCAATATTTATCAAAAACTTTCCATTTACATTTTTTGAACATGAGATACTTTTCAATATAAAACTGTTCTTTCAAATAGTTTTGCAAGTTTAAAATGTTGACTTCTTTATACTGGGTTTTCATTTTGAAAATGAAATATTTGGTGTGGAGTATTACAAAGTTTGTTACTCTGTTTACACTAGGGAGTTTGGTTTTACCAAATAAAATAGAGGAAAAATCAAGATCAAGGTTGTAGTTTATTTTGTTTTTTATCCAATTTTGTAAGTCGTGCCATAAAGTTTGTATAGATGGACAGTAGAAAAACATATGCTCAATAGATTCTTTAACATTATCACAGTTTCTACAATTAGCATTGGATATTAAATTTCTTTTTGTAAGGTATGAATTTGTTTCAATAATCCTATGGAGAGTTTTAAATTGAAACCAGCGTAGCATAGTATTTTGTGAAATGTTGAAGGGTAATTTATAAATATTTGACCATTGGTGTTTTGAAAAGAAAATACCTTGGTCTTTCCATCTTAACTGACTAGTGGGTGTAATGGCCTTATTTGTTGTAAAAACTTGATAAAAATCACTGCACCCTTTTGGAGACCTTAGTAAAATACTTATATATTTAGGAATATGACAAAATGAATGTTTGTTTGAGTATTATGATTGTTAAATTGATAATTTCTTAGGTAACTTTTTATTGAAGCTATTAAACCATTAAACTCTAGAAAATTTGTATTTATATCAAATCTTTTTAAGAATGATTCATAATTATAAAGTACTCCTTCAGTATTAAACAGATCAGCTACAATTCTAATGCCATTTTTATAATATATATTGTAGAAAATAGTGTGGTTTTTCACTTTTATGTCTTTGTTGTACCAAATCTCTGTAGATAAAATATCATTTGCACTTTTTGGAGAAAAGTAATTACAATAATCATAGAATGCATTAAAAACATCTCTCCAGAAATTATTTTTTATAATTTCTGTTAATTTCTTAATATATTCAGATCCCAATTTAAATAGATTTTCCAGTTTAAAATTACATGTATGCATTAAAAGCTTATACCATTTCGAATTTGTAACAGAAAGTCTTCTGATCCAGGATACCTTCAAAGATTTCATAAATAAAAAGACATTTGTCATTTTCACCCCACCATTTTCATAATTCTGAATCATGATATCCCTTTTTACCCTGTCAGTGTTTGACTGCCATATAAATTCAAAAAATATGGTGTTAAGAGTGTTAATAAATGTTTCTGGAGGATTAGGCAGACACAGGAGTAAATATGTTAATTTTGATATAATTAAAGATTTGAGAATTGTAATTCTTCCCAAGACTGTAAGATTTCTTCTACACCAAGATTTTATCATTTTTTTTATTTCTGTGATCTGCTTATTGAAATTTAATGATTCCATTTCATTGATACTGACTGCAAAAGTAATACCTAAGAGTGTAAACTTATGTTCACCCCAATTTAACTTCCATCTTGAATGATGAAAGACGTCTTTTGAGAACTTCTTACTACCAATCCAAATTACATGTGTTTTTGAAAAACTAATTTTTAGTCCCGATATCTTTGCATAATATTCCAGAACATCAAGAGCTGCATGTAGTGATTTGGCAGATCCATCAAGAATAAGTGAAGTATCATCAGCATATTGTGATATATTGTACATTTCATTATCAATACAAATGCCTTTTATATTCCTATTGTTTCTAATATAAATACCTAATATTTCTGCACATAGAAGAAAGATGTAAGGACTCAGGGAATCACCTTGTCTACAACCTCTATTTAGAGTAAAGAACTTTGATAGAAAACCACTTTGAGTGACTGACGATGTGATGTTATTATAGAAAGTACTTATCCAGTGTTTTATGGAGTTGCCAAAGTTAAAAAAATCGAATACTTGTGCGATAAATTTCCAAGAGATTGAGTCAAATGCTTTTTCAAAGTCGATAAGAAGAAGCATGCCTGGTATATTATTATTATCTGTATAATTCATTATATCATAGATCAGGCGAATATTTTCCCCAATATATCTATCTTTTATAAACCCTGTTTGATCAGGATGGATGAGAGTATCTAAAACTGTTTTAATTCTCTCTGCTATACAGCCTGATGCAATTTTATATGGAGTATTTAAGAGACTTATTGGTCGCCAATTTTTCAAGTATTGCTTGGGTTTATCTCCTTTTGGAATACAGTTTATAATACCCCTTTTTTGTGTAACTGATAATTCACCATGTGTGTAACCATAGTTTATCGATCTAACTAAAAAATTACCTAAATCTTTCCAAAAAAATTTGTAAAATTCTGTAGTGAAGCCATCTGATCCAGGACTTTTGTTATTTTTCATTTTTTTTAAGTATGACAAAGCTTCTTCAAAGGTTAATTCCCCATTTAAACTTTCTGACTGTTCATTATTCAGTTTTGTGACATTATATTGGTCAATACTACTTATCCAATCATTACATGAATCTTCTGAATTGCAAAAGTATAAATTATGGTAAAAATGTTCAATCTCAGATGGGATTTCAAATTGTTCAACAATAATGTTGCCATTCCCCTTTTCAATTTTTGGAATTGTTTTATTTGTGAAATTTCTATTCTCTAAATTGCAAAAATATCTGGATGGTTTTTCTCCCTCTTCAACCCATTTTGCTTTAGATCGCAGTATATGACCTCTCATTTTTTCTTCTCTTAGTTTTTTAGTTCATTTATTTTGCTTTCCAATAGCTCAGGGTTCGGTAAGATATCTTGTTTTTCTAAGTAATCAATTTCTTTTCTCAAAAGATCAATTGATGAGTTAGTATTTTTTTTAATAAAGGAAGAGTAAGAAATAGTTTTTCCTCTTATCTCCATGAGTAGTGTTTCAAAAAACAGCTGATCACTTATTGAAAATTTTAAGTTGGAGTTGGAGATTTGTTCAATGTTGTCTAAATTATATACAGGCAGAGCATATTGTTTTTTTACCTTTTTAATGACAGTTTTTATAGTTTCAACATAGACTTTATCTTTGAGTAGAGAGTTATTCATTTTCCAAATACCTTTTCCGCGAACAAAGTCATTTAGTTTTATTGATAAAACAACTGTAGAATGATCTGTCCTATACCCTAATTCAATATTACATTGCTTAATACTGGGCATAAAATTTATAGAAACCAAAAAGAAATCAAGACGGGATTGTTTAATTGGGGTCTTTTTCCTCCAAGTATAACGCTTTAGATTGGGATAAAACTCTCTGAATGGATCAGTTAGTGAGAAGTCCTCTATTATATCTTTAACTTTTATAGTAGCCTTAGGATTATTTTGATGCTTATAATTAAAAGTGTCAAGTTCTTGATTGAGTACTAGATTAAAGTCACCACAAATAATGTATGTTTGGTCTTCAGATGTGTCAAGTATATTATGTATTTTATCATAAAATTTAGGGTTATCCTCATTTGGACCATATATATTGATCAGGGTCAAAGGCTTATCATTAATTGTTAGTTTTAAACTAACATATTTCCAGAGTTATCTGTTTTTGTTTCTAAAATTTTATAAGCAAAGTCATTTCTGAATAGGATGGCTACACCATGTGAATTTGATTTAAATGAATTAAAATAGCAGTCGAAACCCCACTGAGTCCTTACATAGTTCTCTATTTCAGGTACAAAGTGTGTATCTTGTAGACAACATATGTTGTATTTTTTGTAATGTAAATGATTTAAAACGTCCCTGCGTTTGTGACTTTCACTCAAGCCTTGACAATTGATAGTGGCAATTGTTAATTCACCCATGTTTTTTAGTAAACGCTGATATATACATTAATATGACTGTGTCAAATTTATTTACATTATACACACAACACAAAAACATTTGGGAACAAAACATGTAGAACATATATACAATGGACCAACGTTGCCGACATGACTGGTTTGTGGGGTAATATTTACCTGACCACATTACAGACTAATAACTCTTGATGTTTTTACTATTTTGGACAAAATCTATAGAAAAATACTAACATGACTGTCGCACAAACCTTAGCTTTTTAAACAGCCGGAAAAAAGTCTTTGCATATAAAAGACAAAAAAGGAAACGAAACAATCCGAAAGAAAGTCCGGTAGCGTCTAACCGAACACTTTGTCGATTTGCTTAAAAGAAACCGTATCTACAAAGACTTATTTTGACAACTAAAAATTGCAAGTTACATGTATGAATACGAGGTAGGAATAATATTATGAACATTTAACTTAATTACTACATGAAACATAAGATTTGTCACATATATACTGCAAGTGTATTTGAATTTTACGTGTACTCATTTTTGAGCTATAAGAAATCAAGACACATCTGCGTATCTAATATTCCAATTTCTTCCAACATGTACCATAAGTTATTCGTTTGGCATTAATTTTCGTGCCATGAAACCAAGCGAAAATTAGTAAGTCGCCAACAACAAATACACTCATAGTAAATAGCCTAATGCTTGCAGTATAACCGTGAGAAAACTTAATTTATCTGATCCGATTTCAATACACCTGTTTATGAAATCTAATTGTATAGTGTCAGTGTTATATTTTGTGTTTTTAAGTCAATTACATACTAAGAACAAGTTTTTCGACGATTTTTCCATCAAACTGAATCTTTTCGGACCAATATGGTTACCACTTGACCAACGGCTAATAATAAATGCGGTGTTTGAAATGTCATTTGTCTCAAGATACTTTAACAATTTCCTACCAGCACCGAACTCTCCTTCATCTTGGTATCCTTTCTGAATATTTCCCGAGTTATCCACGTACCTATAAACTAGAATATTATGGTGAGCGTCGGTATGCCCAGGAGTAGTGACGACTTTTTTGTATGATTTTCTAACATCATTCAATGATCCTACTTTTGCGGCGTTTCCGATGAATTTATTTCCGGCTTCAACAACAGTGTTACTGGTGGTTAGGGAGATTTTATTCAGTTTATCAGTTTCTTTTTCATCTTGTGTCAGAATATCCTCCGCTGTCGGAGTAGAAACTTTGTCTCTATATAACGAATTATCTGGGAACAGAAGTTTCTCGCCCACTACACGCGTCTTGATATTTTGTTCATGATACGATTTGTTTATATCAAATAATTGTTTTCTGCGTTCAACTATTTCGTTTGGCGACTGTGGAGTAATATTGAATGGTAGTTCATTACCTGCGTCTCTTTTCTCTTTTTGTGCTTTCAGAATTTCTGCTTTTTTTTTTCTAAATTTACCAATTTACCTGTTATTGTCCTGGGTTTACCATCTTTTCTAAGTGTTTGACTATTTCGGTGAATGCGTATGAATTCAACATCAACATTTAGATGCTGTTTTATTGCTGCCGGGACACTTAACATCAAATTATCACCCTTATTTTCGACAAAATTATGGACTAAAATATTGTCACGCATTGACCTCCCCTTCAGGTTCAATATTTCTTTATTTTGTTCCGTTACTTTTCGGTCAAGCTTAATGACTACACCTTTAAGGAGTTCTACGTCTTTGCGCAGTTTTACATTTTCTTCTTTCAAGTCCATCAAATCCTCATAACATTCTTGCGAAAACTGTTAACTTTTTGTATAGGCATGTATATAAGAATATTGTAGGTATTGCAACAACGATCATTTTGATATATGGTTCAAGGTCATATGTTGAAAGGTCAAGGTCACAGCTGCAAAAGAAGAATTAAATTGCTAATTATCTTGAAAACTATTAACTTTTTGTATAGGCATGTATATTAGAATATTGTAGGTATTGACCTAGAAATCATTTTGATATATGGTTCAAGGTCATATGTTTAAAGGGCAAGGTCACAGCTGCAAAAGAGTCCTTTAATTGCTAATTATCCTGAAAACTATCAACTTTTTGTATAGGCATGTATATAAGAATATTTAAGCTATTGACATGACAATCATTTTGATATACGGTTCATGGTTATATATTGAAAGGTCAAGGTCACAGCTGAAGAAGATAAATTAAATCGCTGATTATCTTCAAAACTATCAACTTTTTGTATAGGCATGTATATTAGAATATTTTAGGTATTGACATGGCAGTCATTTTGATATATAATTCAAGGTCATATGTTGAAAGGTCAAGGTCACAGCTGTAGAAGATAATTAAATTTCTAATTATCTTGAAAACTGTTAACTTTTTGTATAGGCATGTATATTAGAATATTGTAGGTATTGCAACAACGGTCATTTTGATATATGGTTCAAGGGCATATGTTGAACGGTTAAGGTCACAGCTAAAAACCAAGACTTAAACTTGCTAATTATCTTGAAAACTATTAACTTTTTGTATAAGAATGTATATTAGAATTTTGTAGGTATTAACCTAGCAATCATTTTGTTATATGGTTCAAGGTCATATGTTTAAAGGTCAAGGTCACAGCTGCAAAAGAAGCCTTTAATTGCTAATTATCTTGAAAACTATTAACTTTTTGTATAGGCATGTATATTAGAATATTGTAGATATTGACATGGTAATCTTTTTGATATATGATTCAAAGTCATATTTTGAAAGGTCAAGGTCACAGCTGCAAAAGAAGACTTTAATTGCTTATTATTTTAAAAACTATTAACTTTTTGTAAAGGCTATGTATATTAGAATATTGTAGGTATTGACATGACGATCATAAATGGTTCAAGGTCATATATTTTCAGAGCTCAAGGACATAGTTGCATAAGTATACTGAAATTGGTTAATGATTTGGAAATTATTTATATTACTACAGTTACTTCATGCATATTATATAAGCTACTTTCAAATGAAATGTTACTGGTTATATTTCTGATTAAGTTTTGTTGCAGTTCTTAACTTGAGAATACTTGTAAAGTTACTGTACTGAATATATTGTCTATTGTACTTTGCACACAATTTTAAACATATCCTCAGGTGAGCGTTAAGGCCCATGGGCCTCTTGTTTTATTTTGAAAGAATCCAGATAGAAGATTTCTCAACATTGTAAACGCGTACTGTATTTGTCATCTTTAAAAAGCACAATATTTAAAACATTTCGGGTTAATTTTGTATAATTTTATTTTATAAACAAGTGTTATTAAAGTTTCTTACATAATCATTCCAAATTTATTTTTTTGACATATACACTGCTATATGAAATTTGACAACGAATTATGGCATAACACCACCTTTCCTTATTGTATCTGCAACTTCTGTTTGTGCAGTATCTTCTGCATACCTCTTATATGATTCAATAAGTCTCTCATTATCAGCCAATGTCGCTTTAACACTAGGATGAACTTCACAAGCCTTTTTCCAGATGCATAGCCGTTCAAATATCTCGTTTTCTGGGATTTTGAAATTTCTGTAGTAACTCAATATGTTAAATCTAATAGCAAACGGAATCAACATAATATCCACCATTCCTAATGCTTTTCCCGAAAAGTAAGGTCCTTCCGATGACATTGCTTTCGTTAAAGTCAAGAGATGTTGCAAAAATTTATCCTTAGCTTCCTCTTGCTTATCTTTTTCTTGCATCTGCAAAATCTGATAATATGTTGGGACAATTCTTTTAGAGATAAAATCGCTCCAAATACGAACCTGGGCTCTATCCATAGGATCCTTAGGTAAAAGTGAAACGCCCGTCGTGAATGCCTCGTCGATAAATTCTATGCAAATTGAAGATTCATAGACTGTTCTGTTATCCTTAACTAAAACTGGAACAAGACCTCTTGGATTTATTGCAAGGAACTCTTTGGTTTTATTATACGGGTCTACTTCAATATATTCATACTCTACACCTTTGTGTTCCAATGCAATCCATGCTCTCTGGGCAAAAGGACAGAACCACGAACAATACAACTGCAGTTTTTCCATCTCCCAAAGCAACTAAATAAATATATAAATGTTAAAACTTAAATGAAGTAATAAAACATTTATGTCTAATTATAAAATAACATAGAATAAAAAATTTGTCTTAGATAGCCAAGTCAATAAATTACAAGAGGCCTAACAGGCCTTGATGCCCACCTGAGTATAATGATACATCTTTAAAAGTAATGGAGAATAAAGGTGAATAAATACGATGGACAAATTACCATCACAATAGTTCACCTTGAGCATTTGCTCAGGTGAGCTAATGATCGTCATATAAATATCTACAATATTCTTATATACAAGCCTATACAAAAAGTTAAAAGTTTTCGAGATAATTAACAATTTCAGTTGTATTATGTAGCTTTGACCTTGACCTTTGAACATATGACCTTGAATCATATATCAAAATGATTAAGTCAATACCTACAATATTCTATTATACATGCCTATACAAAAATCAATAGTTTTACAGATAATTAACCATTTCAGACCCGTTTTTTAATATGCAGCTGTGACCTTGACCTTTTAATGTATGACCTTGAATCATATATCAAAATGATTGTCATATCAAAACCTATAATATTCTTATATACATGCCTATACAAAAAGTTGACAGTTTTCAAGGTAACTAACATTTTCAGTCTCCTTATGCAGCTATGACCTTGACCTTTTAACTGTATGACTTTGAATCATATATCTAAATAATTGTCATATCAATACCTACAATATCCTTATATACATGCCTATACAAAAAAATTGATAGTTTTCAAGATAATTAACAATTTCAGCTGTATTATGTAGCTATGACCTTGACCTTTAAACGTATGATTTTGAATCATATCAAAATGTTTGTCATATCAATAGCTACAATATTCTAATATACATGCTTATACAAAAAGTTTATAGTTTTCAAGATATATTCACAAATATACAAATTTTAGTAATTTCTCCCTGAAGTACCTCGCTATTTGCCCATTTTGAGCATCACAGCTACGATTTGAGCAAATTTGAAACTAGGTGTCTTAAGAATGTTATACCTGAAATATCTAAGTTATATCTCTTGTAAGTTCATAGGAGATTTTTAAAGATTTTCACTATTTTCCCCTTTCTGGGGTCCGAAGGGGACATACCTCCTTCATTTGTGCAAAATTAAAGGGACTTCACCCAGGCATGACAAACACTAAGTTTCATTAAATTTGACACAGTAGTTTTGGAGAAAAAGATTAAAATGTTAAAAGTTAACGGACGACGGACGACAGAAGACAGACAAATTACCATCACAATATCTCAGGTGAGCTAAAAAGCTGACGTGCTAGAAAACTCTATCAACCCAATAAACACGAAGTTCTACGTTGACGAGCTACAAATCTTCATCCATTCATTACACACGGTGTTCTTACGATGGCGATCTACAAAACTTTATCAATTCATTACACACGCTGTTCTTCCAATGGCGATCTACAAAACTTTATCAATTCATTACACATGCTGTTTTTAACATGGCGATCTACAAAACTTTATCCATTCATTACACACAATGATATTACTCTGGCGAGCTACAAATCTTCATCCATTTATTACACACGCTGTTCTTACGATGGCGATCTAAAAAACTTTATCTATTCATTACACACGCTGTTCTTACGATGGTGATCTACAAAACTTTATCCATTCATTACACACGCTGTTCTTACGCTGGCGAGCTACAAAACTTTATCCATTCATTACACACGATGATATTACTCTTGCGATCTACAAAACTTTATCCATTCATTACACACGCTGTTCTTACGCAGGCGATCTAAAAAAAAAAACTCTTTCCATTCATTACACACGATATTACTCTGGCGAACTACAAAACTTTATCCATTCATTACACACAATGATATTACTCTGGCGAGCTACAAATCTTCATCCATTTATTACACACGCTGTTCTTACGATGGCGATCTAAAAAACTTTATCTATTCATTACACACGCTGTTCTTACGATGGTGATCTACAAAACTTTATCCATTCATTACACACGCTGTACTTACGCTGGCGAGCCATAAAACTTTATCCATTCATTACACACGCTGTTCTTACGCTGGCGAGCTACAAAACTTTATCCATTCATTACACACGATGATATTACTCTTGCGATCTACAAAACTTTATCCATTCATTACACACGCTGTTCTTACGCAGGCGATCTAAAAAAAAAACTCTTTCCATTCATTACACACGATATTACTCTGGCGAACTACAAAACTTTATCCATTCATTACACACAATGATATTACTCTGGCGAGCTACAAATCTTCATCCATTTATTACACACGCTGTTCTTACGATGGCGATCTAAAAAACTTTATCTATTCATTACACACGCTGTTCTTACGATGGTGATCTACAAAACTTTATCCATTCATTACACACGCTGTTCTTACGCTGGCGAGCCATAAAACTTTATCCATTCATTACACACGCTGTTCTTAAGCTGGCGAGCTACAAAACTTTTCCATTCATTTCACACGATGATATTACTCTTGCGATCTACAAAACTTTATCCATTCATTACACACGCTGTTCTTATGCAGGCAATCTAAAAAAAACTCTTTCCATTCATTACACACGATATTACTCTGGCGAACTACAAAACTTTATCCATTCATTACACACGTTGTTCTTACTTTAACGTGCTTAAAATATTTTTAACCCGCTGTTCTTACTCTGGCGTTCTAGAAAATCTAGTTAATCTGTTTTTTATACTCTGACGTACTAAAAAATTCGTTAATAACGCCGTTTCTTTCTTTGTCGTGCAAGAAAATCCTCTAAACACGCTGTTATTACTCTGACGTGCTAGAAAATACAATTAACCCGCTTTTCTTATTCTGACTTGCTAGAAAAATGATCTATCACGCTGTTCTTACTATAACGTGTTAGAAAATCCATCGAACGTGCTTTTGTTACTCTGACGTTCTCCTTTACCAATCCATTTAACACGCTGGTCTTATGTTGCCTTGCTAGAAATTTTATCAAACTATTTAACACACTGCTGTGCATTACACTGACGTGCTAGATATTTTATTATTTCATTAATAGCGTTTGTGTATGATTGGGAATTCTCGTCCAAATGGTTAAACATTCGAACATTTCAGTCAGCGAGGAGGTTTGTCGAATCACAAGACTGTCTGAAAAGAAGGCGATAAGTTGTAAGAAGTTTAAGGGTAATGTATATAACAAATTTGTCATTTCTGACAATTTAAATGTGCATCTTTGTAACAAAAAGGGGGTGGTTACAAATAACGAATATCATCCCCTGGAAAGATATAGTAATTAGGCATGTATTGGTAAATTCAAAACATACAAAAGTGCTATAATAAAGATTTTGGTCAAAAATCTCTCAAAAAATACATATTTCTGGACAAACTAATATCCAAATTTCACATTTATATTTGAAATTTTTAAAACAAATCACCTAAGATATCAGGACTAAAGGCGTTTTGATGGGGACATTAAATGCCCAATACATGACAAATTTATGATATAATTTAACATTCGTTTTGGCATGCAAATTGTTCTTGAGAAAAAATTGTAGAAAATTCGAGGCAAAAATCAGTGGGAATCTGACAAATCTGTTAATAAGGGATGAAAACATTTGATTGGGTGAAAATTACTGGTTACTGGTCACAACAACTCTGTGTGGCAATCGCTCAGTTCAGATCATGGAATTTTGGCTGATCTTTGTTTTTATCTACATATATGCCGCCATTTGCAGCGTATGAATACCTCAGGAATATAATGCCATTCTTGTACAATACATTTTCAGTCACAAGTAAATAGTATGTGATATTGTCTGATACTTTATTATAACATCATAAACGTGTACAGCTAGAAAAAAAATTATTTCTTAATTTATTCGGTCTTTTGCAAGTACTAATTCTATCATGGAACTACATCCGGAATACTCTTTATGATATGCGCTTTAGTCAAAACAGATGGTGGATTTTGTCAACATGTGCCAAAAAATGATGTTGAAATGCACGACCGTGGTTGAACTCGATGTTACATTACTATGATTATCAGGTAAAGTAAACATTGTTGTATTTTTGTTCATTATTTATAATTGATCCCGTCAAATATGGTAAGTACATCGTGCATTCGCATTCATTACGTCACAACAATTCCGCATTTTTTTTCTTATAACGTAAATTTTTTGAATATTCAAAAATTGAAATACTTTCAATTTTAAGTTGGTAAAAATAGCACATAGTTCACATACCATTTTTTCTTCAGAATTTATCTTAGTTACTTTTAAACGAACTCGTGAGTCCAGTTGCAACAAATGTATGGTGGACCATATCAGTCATTTGAGTTTAGAAAAGGTTTGAAACTAAAATATTAAGGTGTTTGTTGAGGTGTTACTGGTTTAACTGGGGTGTATATGGCAAACAAAAGTAAAAGTTCCAAACCATTTGGGCTTGCTGGTGGGAAACGGGTTTAAACGGAAAATTATTTATCAACATCATAAGCAAAAATATAAGAGCACTGTGTCACACAATTCCAAAAGAAATGTCCTGAAAATATACAGAAATAAATTTTTGGATCAGACGAGACGATACAGAATAAAATTTTATAGGACAAACCTTAAGCATTAATTTGTTGATAGTGAGACAACACCACTATACAATATGAAAAGAACTTCATTGGATTCACCACTAAAATTCAAGATAAAGCGGTGCACTTCAGATTCTGAGGGATTTCGACTGTTACATTTGAATATGTAACAAACTTTCATCACAAATATTACCCTACATTGTATTCATTGTGAAAAACTGCTGTTAATCTTTGGAAAGAACTTTTCCCAATCACACATGCCTCATATAAAATTGGTAAAAGAATTAAAAACCAATGGCCTTGCCAGTGTTTTATTATCACAGTGTGAAGGTTGTAAAGACACGTTTCGATTTGAAACAAGTCCCACTTTGCATTAGATAATAGTCAACATTATGATGTAAATGTGCGGTCAGTTTGGGTAAGCATGGTCACTGGTGGGGGAGTATCACATTTAAATGAATTGATGGCAACATTGAATTCCCCTGGCATGTCACAGCCAACATATTCCAGTATAGAACAGGAAATAGGAGATTTGTGGGGAGATGTTGTACAGGAGGATTTACTTGCAGCAGGGGCGGAAGAACGTCGTATAGCGATAGGAAGCAGAGTCCATGCATGGATTACGCTACAGATATATCATAGGAGATGGTGACTCATCTGTTTTTGCCAGGATACAAGAGAATGTGCCAGTCTGGGGGAAAGCAGTACAGAAGCTTTAATGTGCTAACCACGTTTCCAAATGTTTGAGATCCAGTTTGGAAAAATTAGTTGAAGAAAACACATACTATAAGGGGAAAAACCATCTTTCTAAAGCAGCTAGAGTAAAAATTGTAAGTGCTGTCAGGTGTGCTATCCGATTAAGATCAATGGAAACAGATAAACAAGCTGCTGTACGGTTACTTCAACATGACATACATAACTCTGTCCACCATGTGTTTGGCAATTATAGCAGATGTGCAGATTTTTATAAAAGCAGACAGTCGCCAGATACTGTCCACCATGTGTTTGGCAATCATAGCATATGTGCAGATTTTTGTAAAAGCAGACAGTCGCCAGATACTGCTATTTCTGCAGATGTTAATACTAAACTTGATGGTAATGAACAAGTGTCCAACGATGAAAATATACCAGATATTTTTAAAGAAATTTCTCACATATGGTCAGAAACAACATCTCTTCAGTTACAGGAAGATTCACGTGGCGACTGTAACATTTCTGAAAATTTTATATCTATGATAATACGTGATGCCAGTGTTTTGTTGGATAGAATGGCCAAAAAAGCACCAAAATTACTGGGTAACTACACTACTAACTTAGCGGAATCTTGGATGTCAATTAGAGCTTCGTTTGATGGAGGAAAGCTGTATAATTGCTGCAAAGGCTCTTGGCACTCCAGATGTTATGGTGGTAGTCTCCGCATGAATCTTGGAGCTTTTTGGTCAACAGTTGTATGGGAAAAATGTACCAGCAGTGTGCCCGGAAAATATTTCCAGAAAATATATCTGAACAGAGAACGTGCCCTTGCTGCAACAAAAAAGTCTCACCGAAAATCTGAAATTAGAGCTCGGAGAATGAAAAGAAACTATCAATCAACCAAAGATTCCAATTCCAAAAAAGCAAGACTAGAGTATGGCCCAGGTACGCTTGA
This sequence comes from Tegillarca granosa, assembly GCA_029721355.1. NCBI lineage: Eukaryota > Metazoa > Mollusca > Bivalvia > Arcoida > Arcidae > Tegillarca > Tegillarca granosa. Next base: position 36,778,402 of record CM056601.1, on the reverse strand, counting down.
TGTTGTGCCAGAATTAACACCAGATGAGTTGGACACTAAGAAACAGGCCTTTTTAGATACACGTATCAATCTCAGTCACCAACAAATTATGGCCATTGAGAAATTAATGACAATAAGAGAATACAAACTACTTAAAATAGCGAAGGAATTACAGTAAATGTAGAACCCATTGGTTTGATTATATCTCCGATAATAAATACCTAGCAGCATCTCCAGATGGAAAAGTAGTGCAAAGCGATGGTGATGTTGGACTAATAGAAATCAAGAATTTACTGCATTCCAAGCACATCAATTTAACAGAAGCTTCAAAAGATAAGGTTGTAAAAGATTTCTGTCTGGAATATGTAGAACATAAAAACACATTGCAGTTAAAAAGAACCCATAGTTATTATTTCCAAATTTAAGGCCAGTTAAACGTTTCAAAACTTCCGTGGCTGGACTTTGTGGTGAGGACTTTAAATCCATATCAGTTGCATGTGGAAAGAATAGTTCGAGATGAAAATTTGTAGAATAAAATGGTCCCAAAACTCTCTGCATTCTATCATAAGGCTCTCTGCTTCAATACCCTCGGTGGAATTAGAGAACTTGGGATTTTGGGTAAGTTTAAAAATAGCTTGTCAGTATACCTGTTACTATTGCAGTTACTACACTTGGTCCAAAATTTTGTTCCAGGTGTATATATATATATATATATATATATATATATATATATATATATATATATATATATATATATATATATATATCACAACAGCATTAACACAATTACACCAACAATACCAGGTAAGTATTATTGAATTGCCTATATAGTGCAAGAGGGTAAATACACTAACGGAGACTAGGGAGGTATGTGATAGCAAGATAAAGAAGCAGAATAAACATTCAGTGATTTCTTTCTTGGTAAATGAGTGAATATGAGCAAAGTACATCACAACACACACATTTCTGAAAATCATTATATTGATTAAAATTTCAAAATGTTATGTATAACTGATTATTTTTTCTGTATTGTTTAATGTTGCTTTATCTATATTTTGTCGTTTGCAATGTATTTCCAGTAAGTAAAGTAACATTTTGTCATTCAAGATGTTCAAGAGAAAGTTATAGTGATGCATGAGCTATGTACTAGAGCTCACTTGCGATTGTCCCACATTTATTATGGCACTGGTAGCACCTTGAGGGGACCGGAGTAGTCCAATGAATTACATGCTCACATTTCACCACTGCTACCCTGGTTCAACCCCTGGCTTGGTCAAGTCAGAAACTTGTTGATACTTGCTAAGGTCCTTTACCTGTCAACTAGGAGTTAGTTTAATGTGTCAAAGTTAATGTATGTCAGTTTGTGGCATGCTGCTCCAGTGAGCAAGCATTATTAAACTGGCTGTTGGCTGGGTTAGTACAAGCAGATCATACACTTGCATGCAAACTTGCTGTTAAACATGGCAACCATGTGATGGATGAATGATTGTTTTATGAATTTTTCATATATATTTTAATATATTTCAATTTATCTAATATTACAGTATAAAGTGACACAATCTTATTGTAAAAGGGAATCAGAAGTGACAACAACAGTTAAACAAGATAACCGTCATCAGTCAGTTAAACATTTTGATTCCAGAGTGAATCCATCACCTTTTTCATCAACACTCAAGGCTGAGGTAAGTGTTTATGAGTTTTAGTTAGTGGAGTACAACAAAACTGACCTGTATTATAAGTAAATAGGTGAAATTTTCCAATGCAGCCAAATTGACATTTGTGGATAGAGATACGGCACAGAACAAGGAGTGGTAAAAAATTTTTTTCAGGCATTTTTAAAAATACGGTGCATTGGTGGTCTTTATTTTGGAAGTTTATCAGCGTGTCTGAGCAACTTTAGGCAGTTGCAACAATAAATATTTAATGTTATTCTGAATGATTAAGGAAATTGAGTTTGTAACAACTGAGCTACAAAACAAAACGATTACAACACACATTTTTATAACTCCATTCAACAAATTACACAATAGGAAATACTACAAATGTAGATAATTGTTTATTTCACATGAATTTAAAATGTTTAACTTGTCATTACAGCACAAAGATTCAGCATCTAAAGTAATAAAACAATAAAAGGCAAAACAGATATTTCCACCAATAAACCATGTACTACATCATGTGAATCCAAAGGTGGCAATAAAGACAAACAAGAAAAAACAAGTACATCTTCACCAAATTGTAGCAGTGCACAACAGTGCACAACAGACTTTAGGACATGCCAGAAGGTGAGTTTCTATTATTGGAACGTCACTTGTGCTAAAATTGGAATTTTATTTGGATAACTGGTGTTTGCCATTCAGGTTGTGTATTTGTTTATAGATGTTATTCCAGTATTTCATTGATTTCATGTTGTGTTCTGCATTATTGGATATGATATGAGACTTAAATTCAGAGTAAATTATGCAAATAGAGCACATTTATGAAGCTGTAAGTAGATTATACAATTTGAAGGCAAACTGTTAGTTGTAAGAGTTGTCTCCCCTTATAATTTGAATTGATTTTGTTTCTACTATTATCATTAGTTTGATGTATGTTTTCATAAAACTATATAATTTTTTAAATTTTTATACCAATAATTTTTATAGTAAAAAGATTACATGTCATAACTTTAAGTAAATATTGTAAAAATTTCTTGAATTCTGTGAAATATTCAATTTTTTCTGAAAATTTTCATGAATTTTGTCAGTCTTCATAACACATTTGCCATACTTTGCTAATTTTTCCTTACAACACAGTGTAAATATGTATATTCAACTCTTCTTTTATCTTATTTACAAGTGTTTTGTACTTGAATACATAAAGGGGGGTAACTTCAGTCTTCTGCACAGCACTTTCAGATAAAATTGTTGCTGTGTTGGTGCTTATCGTCCCATCAGCAGTATTTATCTATTTGAGATGAGAAAAAGGATTTATATCAAATCTCTACATTGGGAAGAAACATGGGGAAGGAGAAGAAGTACTCTAATTCGAAAATTTGGAAATAAATTTGTGGGTATTTTTTTCAAAACATTAAACAAGACAAGTGGAAAAAATAACTTCATATACTGAATAAAATGAAAAAGTTATAGGTTACACATTAGAACCTTACCTAAATATACTCGGAATTTATTTAGGAACACACCACCAACAAAGTTTCATTTCATTTCTGTAGATCATGATCATTTCCAGTTTCCAGTGTAGCTTCATGTTTCTGTTTTTGTTGTGTGGTGTTTAAATGCACATATTTTTATAGCTATTTGGGAGGAAAACAATTTTTTTCAATCATAATATTGTAAGTACATATGAGAATATGATCTGCTTGTAATAGCCAGTTTGATAGTGCTATCTTACTTGACATGCTGGACAAATATGGCATAGATTGACACACAGTCACGTACCCAACTCAGACACATACAGACTCCTAGACTAGCTGAACAGCAAGAGACCGTGGCAATAACTCAAGTTTCCCACATGGTTCAGATAGGGGCAAATTTGGGGCACCTTGTGACTGTCTTATATAATTTGTTTTGACTATGTGTGTCTATGTTTTAACTTTTATGGTTAAGTAAAATTTGTGTGTGTTACTGCTTCCTGTATACTAGCATATACAGCTCCTGCTGGTGCTAAAGTATGCTTTTACCAGGTATTAATAATTTTGTTATGTTAAGTCAAAGGCACAGGTGAACTTTTGCTAACATATCATGTCTGTCGTCCATTCATCTGTCTGTAAATTATACATTTAAAGGGCTTATTCTTCAGAACTACTGAGTCAAATTCTACTTGGAGGGAATGTTCCTTGGACAACAGTACCTAAATTGTAAAACACTTCAAACCATTTCTTTACATGAAGCAATGGGTTCAGAAGGCTCAAATTTCACATATGTATGATGTAGCATCTACAGTTAAAGGGCTACACAGAGTGGAAATATTTGTCCTATACCTTTTTTAATGAACAAAAAAGTCTTAGAAGCTTTAAACTTCTTATATTATATGTACTCATGAAGATTTATGAAGTTTGCGAAAATATTTGGCACTGGCCAATATTCAAGGTGTTAAAGTCCATGTATGGTAAAAGTTTTAAAGACTTCAGTCTTCTGATGATGAACTAAAAGGTGTAGAAAGGTGTAGAAGCAAGAAACTTTAAATGTAGCATCTACATTTGAAGTGCTAATAAGTTTACATGTACATTGTATATGAACAAATAAGCTTGACCTTCATTCATGGTCATAGGGTTAGGGTAATGGTGTTTAACATCCCACTCAAGAATATTTTACTTATAAAGAGATGGTCAGTTTGGAAATAGTGGAGGAAACCGGAGTACCTGGAGAAAACCATCGACCTATAGCAAGTAAATTGACAAACTTTAACGCATGAAATGCATGCATTGGGACATGAACTCGCAACCTCAGAGATGAAAAGCGCTGTGATCTGTAATGTCAAACGCTTTAGAGCATGAGGCCACTGCGGCCCCTTATGGTCATAAAGAACATATTACATAATAAAGGATCTTCATTGACTTTATAATGAACCATAAGGTGTAGAAGCATTTAACTTCATATGTAGCATTTACACTTCACTTGTTACAAATTTTGTACAAAAATAACATTGAATTTTATTCAAGGTAACAGTGACCTTTATTCAAGGTAACAATGAATATATATTGTAAATCCTTTCAGTGACTAGGTCAAAAGACCATTAATAAAACCTGTTCAAAATGAGTGATAGAGGTCCATTGGGCCTCGTTATATTTCATCTGAAATAGTTAAAAAATTATAAAATACAAGGAATGATTGTTTTCAATATAATAATATAAACAATCAGTGCAACTTTATGTATGTCCTTTTCTGCAATGATCAGGTATTCAGGAACAGTACTTGATGTTACTTCTGGGAAAGATGTTGATGATGATGCTGTGTATGATATCTTGTATGATGGGGATGATGAAGCTTACACAGTTGATCATTTAGTGCATGACTATCACTCAAATTTATTGATACAGATACCAGAGAAGGTATGATTCTTTTTATTTTATTTTAATTTATATTGCACTCAGGTTTCTTACAAAGATAATAAAAATATTATACTGCCTAAATTGCTATTTTCCCATCAATTTTACATAAAACTACTGCCTCCATACTTAGGTGTTGAAAAAGTAGTTTTATGTTTACATTTAGAGTTACTTCCCTTCATTTACTGCTGAGAATTTTTCTACATATTTTTCTACATATTTTCAATTTTTTTTATTTCATTAAAGTTTTAGTTTTGCAAAAGGTATTTCAGTGCATTAATGGCTTCTTCCAAATGCACTATAATAATTCTTGCATTTGAATTTTTTTTTTTCAGAAATCTGACTTTAGAAACTTGGAAATTAGTCTGTAGTTTCAAGCCCTTTCAGCTAGGAATTTCATCTTTAAACTTCATTATAGTGTTATTTGCCACTCACAGTTGCATTGTGCACATTTTAGTGAACGTTTTAAAATATGGAAGTGTATATATCTTTGTCCGATATTGACACTCCTTGCATCTTAAAAATTATGGCTATTATACCATTTACAATACCCTTAACATGTATCCTTTCTCTTCTGTTCCCCAAAAAATGTTACAATACTGTGTTTCATTAAATATAGTAGCAAAAATCATTTCCAAAACCAAACTTGGGACTTATACTAGGACTCGTGCAGTTTCACACTAAGATTTTCTTAATCCAAATCCGTCAAACTTTTTTAAGGATATCCAGGGATTCAATGTCATTCTGAAGATTACTTGAAGCTTACAACATCTGTATAAACACGATTTATTCTCCGCATGTTCTATTTTATCTACATACTTCTACATCTATGATAACCACGCGAGTAAATCCGATGTTTGCTTACCTCAGCTTTATCCCCCGGCCGCTACGTTTGTACTAGCTGTCTACATTTCAATGTGGTTACATGCGAAATATACATGTATCCTTGCTGACCTAGCCCATTGACACTTAAATGTTATACTTCACTATATCTTTAATTTTATGATTTATATGTGTAACGTGTATGGGAGATTACGAATCTTAATTCAATCAATCCCGCAAGAAAAACGTCTTTACAAGACGTGGGCAAGTCATTCCTTTAAGAAATGTACTAATATACTTATGAGGTTCGATCTCGAAAAAGTACAACAAATATAATTATCGTGAAGTAAGTATTTATATATTCATCCTGACCAGGGTCGTAGGCTAAACTCAAATGATTATTTCAATGAAATATCAATTTGAGTATCGAATACATTAACAAGAATATAAATTTGTATTGCAGAAGAATACCACATATCATGAAATCCACAGTGTATAAGCTCAGTGACCAAATCAGAATACACAGAATAAGACAGTAAAACATCAGATATTTATTTACAGGAAGACACGAAAAAACCACTGGAAAACAAGTTGTAGTGGAAAATGGAGACAAAATACAAAGAGGAATTTATAAAGATATGGTATTATTATTTCAGCAGAACAAATGTCTTCCAAATGCCATATAGAAAAAGAGGGGCCGAATTGTTGGTACATCGCACCAGGAAGATCGTGAATATCAATTTAACTTAACTAGTTAAGACTGTTATGTGTGGCTTAGAAGTTCAGTAGGATATAATATAAATCTATAATTCACAAAAATCTAATAATATTACGTTTAGAAAAAAATTGAAACATCCGAATTGAATTTCTAACCCAGCAGCAATTAAAAGTGAATCATATCCAACTATAACGGTCACCTTACATCCGTCGCCTGTATACAGCTATAGAGCTCGGTATACGTATATATAGGTCACTTATGTGTTTATATAGGAAAAACATGTACCTGGTATAGTTTTTATTTTATTGTGAATTTAATATAATATTCCTTAACGACTAAACATCATTTCATATTCTACGAATTTTTCTGCATCTCATATTTTTTTCATAATTTTACGACAATGGCAAATCTCTTCAAAATACTTTGAAAAATACTCTTAAATAACGCAGATATTCGTATGGTCTATAGTAGACAGGTGATGATTCATATAAATATGCTTATTTTGATCAACAAAAACGTCATGTTTAAAACGAAAATTGTAAAGGCTTCACATCGTTCCATATTCTACATTTTTGTCTGCTTCTTAAGACACGTTTTTCAAAGATGTACGTTTATGGCAAATCTCTTCAAAATTACTTTGAAAAATATCCTATTCGTATGGTCTCATATAGAGTTATATAGTAGATAGGTGATGATTATATAAATATGCTTATTTTGATCAACAAAAACGTCATGTTTTAAATAAAAATTGTAAAAACTTCACATCGTTCCATATTCATTTTTTTCTGCTTCTTAAGACATGTTTTTCAAAGATGTACGTTTATGGCAAATAACTTCAAAATTACTTTGAAAATCAGCATAATTTTAATTTAACTAGTATTTTCACATAAGCGTGTTTATTTTAATCTACAAATACAACAATTGTTTTATAGAAAGTGTAACATTTTTACATTGTTTCATATGCTTTATTTTTTCCACATTTTAAGATATTTCTTTTATTATTTATGACAATGAGAATTTTCTTAAAAATTACTGAGAAAATCATCTAACGTCTGAATTCACTAGGCGACTTTCCGTTAATGGTAGACAAAATGTTACATACTACTTTAGATATGTCTAAGAATAAAATTGCAGAATAAAGAAATATCACATTTCAATATTCCTAAATTTCAAATAATAATGATAATAATAATAGTAATAATAATATTAATAATATACACCAGACAATAAGCTGTAAATTTTCTTCAAGATAAAAAATAACAAAAACTTTTTTAGGTTAAGATGAATTATTGCAAGTAGGCACCACAAATGTATGAAGGTGTCAATAAATAAATAAATAAATAAATACTAAGTCGCATCTACTTGTCTGCCGCTATAGAAGTGAATACGAGAAAGATATTGTAGTGCATATTATCATTAATTAAAATGTGTTATTTTCAATTCAGGTGGAATTGGAATTAACATTTTAAGGTAACACGTGTTTATTCAGCAGTGGAAAATTCCTAATTAAGGGATGTGAAAATCCCCTTACTTATCCTTTCGTATATTCCAAGTATATCCCTGCGATCACTAATGATCATTAATCAATATGAAAGTGAAAAACACTAATTACTTCAATTCATTGATCTCGGCTTGTAGATAATACTGTTCAACCCGAGAAGACAGGAACGGCTTCATTATTGTATACACAAGTTTTAAATTTCATCAAATAATACGAGTACTTTAATCTCCCTGTCTCTCTGCCTCCCTCTATCTCACATAAAAGTGGATAATCTCGTTCTCTATCTATCTATCTCTCCGACACATACACACGCGCGCCCGTGGATACTCTCACACTGTTACACACCAAAAAGTGGATACTCCCCCTCCCTCTCTCTCTCCGAGTAACATACCAAACAAAGTGACTTTCTTTCTCAATTAAAAATCCATAATGAAAAAAACGTACAACACTGCAGATTCAAGTATTTCTCTCTCTATACCTCAGTTTAAAATTCATTATTAAAGAAACATACAACACTAAACTCTCTCTCTCTCTCTCTCTCTCTCTCTCCATGTTTAACATTTTAATAATGGATACATAAATACAGATGAAAAACAAAATGTCCCTCCCACTCCGTCTCTCACTCTAACCGGTAATAAATGTTAAAATTTACTCTCTCTCGCTTTGTTAATTCTCCTTCGCGCAGTAATTTGCCTAGACTTTCTAAAATTCGTATATCCTGCCACTGTACGTGTGTTCAGTACCTATAAGCTGATAAGACGTATTAGATAATATATGACATTATCCCATGTAGCGAACCTATAGGTGAATCAAGAGTTGCGTCCCTTGATTAAGACCTCAAAAGTTGCATGTGATAATAAAAATTTTAATAACATTTATTATACAAGACAGTTTCATGTAAAAAGAGTTTACGGTAATGTGATGTCATTCAATGTATTCAATTTTACAAAGTTTAATTTCTTTTACACTCCAATTACTTCGTTAACCTTGAAAAACTAGTGCTACGGCAGACGTGAATCAGACATTAACGTGTTAAACCAAAATAAATCAAAAATAAATTGACACGCGAAAAATAAAACCCTCCCAACGCGACGCGAAAAATTAATTAAAACTAATTAAAATGTACAGTAAAATAAATAAAATAATTAATTCATGATGTCAAGTTTCTGGATTCTAGCCATCAAGATCAAAATTAACTATAAACTTACTTGCGAGCAGACGTCAACTACTCTACAATAAATGTCAGCCTAAAGAGGCTCCGGCACGTGTGGCCAGCTCTTATATAGGGTGCAAAAAATAACACGTGACCACAGTCACGTTTCAAATAAAACTTGAACCTTACAAACGTCAAACTGGGTCAATTACAATTGACTGAATGAACATTCCATGAAACATACTTGCATATGCAAATGAGAGTGGCGACATCTAAGTCGAGCAGCTACATTAGTACAAGGTCGAACATGTCACGTGCACAAACAATTTCAAAAGATAGAAGGAAAGAGAGAAGAAAATAGAGATAGATAGAAATGGTACCGTAAGAAAAGAAATAATTTGCTCCACGTTACAATATATTGTGTATTACCTTGATTGATACTTAAAAAATTCAGTCCAAAAATAATTAATGCAGACGATTTGAATGCACAAATTTAACGACAAAAATGGAGTCTTGTAAACACGTTTTATCGATTAGGAGGTATGTTTAATAAAACATTTACAATCTTACCACCGGTCTTATCACCGGACCTAATACACTTGCGCGACCGCCTCGGATTTGTTGCTTTTGTCATTTCCAATTCAACATTTAGTTTATTATTATTATTTTGGTACACCACGAAGGAAACCTGGTAGTTTGGATTCGAAGTAGTTATATTGAGAAAAAAAAAAAAAAAAAAAAAAAAAAAAAAAAAAAAAAAAAAAAAAAAACCGGAAGGTGAGAAATATGGTTGACCAGTCTTGATCTGTTGATAGGTGGCTGGCTGTTCAAAAGTTGACCCTCTTAATAGAATTGGAAAGGTCCGAGTCTCGGTATGGTCTGTAACAAACATATGTCTGTGGTCACCTGTTAAAAAGGCATTAGCACCAGGGTTGGTAGATATTATTGACTGTGATGTATAACCCTATCACCAGGGTTGATATATCATTTACTGTGATGTATAAACCTATCACAAGAGTTGATATGTCATTTACGGTGATATATAACCCTATCAGCCTATCACCAGAGTTGTTCTAAATATCAACTTTAAGGGTTGATAACTTGATATGTCATTTACTTTGGTGTAAACCTTAACATCAGGGTTGACGTGTCATTTACTATGGTGTATAACCATAACACCATGGTTGATATGTCATTTACTAAGGTGTATAACCTTATCACCGGGGTTCATATATCATTTACTGTGATGTATAACATTATTACCATGGTTGACTATGGTGTATAACATTAACACTGGAGTTGGTATATCATTTACTGTGATGTAAAACCTTATGCACCCTCGTAAATGACATATCAACCACGGTGTTAAGGTTATACACCATAAAAAAATGACATATCAAGCCTCGTGTTAAGGGTATACACCACAGTAAATGACATATCAACCCTGGTGAAAAGGTTATACATCACAATTAATGATATTTCAACCCCAGTGTTAAAGTTATATCTCACAGTAAATGATATACTAACCCCAGTGAAAAGGGTATACACCATAATAAATGACATATCAACCCCGGTTATAAGGTCATTCACGATGGTAAATGACAAATCAATCCCGGTGATAAGGTTAAACATGACCCTGGTCAGGATGAATATAATATAATACTTACTTCACGATAATTATATTTGTTGTACTTTTTCGAGATCGAACCTCATAATTATATTAGTATATTTCTTAAAGGAATGACTTGCCCACGTCTTGTAAAGACGTTTTTCTTGAGATTGATTGAATAAGATTCGTAATCTCCCATACACGTTACACATATAAATCATCAAATTAAAGATATAGTGAAGTATAACATTTTTGTGTCAATGGGCTAGGTCAGCAAGGATACATGTATATTTCGCATGTAACCACATTGAAATGTAGACAGCTAGTACAAACGTAGCGGCCGGGGGATAAAGCTGAGGTAAGCAAACATCGGATTTACTCGCGTGGTTATCATAGATGTAGAAGTATGTAGATAAAAAAGAACATGCGGAGAATAAAACGTGTTTATAAATCTTGCATAGTTTCACAATTAATTCTGAACTATACGATTTTCCTTTAAAAAATTTAGCAAATGTTGGTCATCAGTTTTTTACAAAACTGAACACAGATGTTGTAAGCTTCAAGTAAATTTCAGAATTACATTGAATCCCTGGATATCCTTAAAAAAGTTTGACGGATTTGGATTAAGAAAATCTCAGTGTGAAACTGCACGAGTCCTAGTTTAAGTCCCAAGTTTGGTTTTGGAAATGATTTTTGCTACTATATTTAATGAAGCACAGTATTGTAACATTTTTTGGGGAACAGAAGAGAAAGGAAACCTGTTAAGGGTATTGTAAATGGTATAATAGCCATAATTTTTAAGATACAAGGAGTGTCAATATCGGACAAGGATATATACACTTCCATATATCAAAACGTTCACTAAAATGTGGGCAATGCAACTGTGAGTGGCAAATAACACTATAATGAAGCATAAAGATGAAATTTCTACCTGAAAGGGCTTGAAACTACAGACTAATTTCCAAGTTTCTAAAGTCAGATTTCTGGAAAAAAAATCAAATACAAAAATTATTATGTGATGGTGCATTTGGAAGAAGCCATAAATGCACTGAATACCTTTTGAAAAACCAAAACTTTAATGAAATAAAAAATTGAAAATATGTAAAAAAAATCCTCAGCAGTAAATGAAGGGAAGTAACTCTTCATGTAAACATAGAACTACTTTTTTAACACCAATGTATGGAGGCCAAGAGGGAATATTTCATAAACGTTTTTATAAAACAGTAGTTTTATGTAAATTTGATGCGAAAATAGCAATTAAGCCATTATAATATTTTTATTATTATGTTTGTAAGAAACCTGAGTGCAATATAAATTAAAATAATATCAAAAGAACCATGCCTTCTCTGGTATCTGTACCAATAAATTTGACACCTAACGAGTGATAGTCATGCACTAAATGATCAACTGTGTAAGCTTCATCATCCCCATCATACAAGATATCATACACAACATCATCATCACCATCTTTCCCAGAAGTAACATCGAGGACTGTTCCTGAATACCTGATCATTGCCGAAAAAGACATACTTGAAGTTGCACTGATTGTTTATATTATTATATTGAAAACAATCATTCCTTGTATTTTATAATTTTTTTTAACTATTTCAGATGAAATATAACGAGGCCCAATGGACCTCTATCACTCATTTGGAACAGGTTTCATTAATGGTCATTTGAGCTAGTCACTGAAAGTATTTACAATATATATACATTGTTACCTTGAATAAAGGTCACTGTTACCTTGAATGAAGTTCAAGGTTATTTTTTTTGTACAAAAAATAGTAACAAGTGAAGTGTAAATGCTACATATAAAGTTAAATGCTTCTACACCTTATGGTTCATTATAAAGTCAATGAAGATCCTTTATTATGTAATATGTTCTTTATGACCATAAGGGGCCGCAGTGGCCTCATGCTCTAAAGCGTTTGACATTACAGATCACAGCGCTTTTCATCTCTGAGGTTGCGAGTTCATGTCCCAATGCATGCACTTCATGCGTTAAAGTTTGTCAATTTACTTGCTATAGGTCGATGGTTTTCTCCAGGTACTCCGGTTTCCTCCACTATTTCCAAACTGACCATCTCTTTATAAGTAAAATATTCTTGAGTGGGATGTTAAACACCATTACCCTAACCCTATGACCATGAATGAAGGTCAAGCTTATTTGTTCATATACAATGTACATGTAAACTTATTAGCACTTCAAATGTAGATGCTACATTTAAAGTTTCTTGCTTCTACACCTTTCTACACCTTTTAGTTCATCATCAGAAGACTGAAGTCTTTAAAACTTTTACCATACATGGACTTTAACACCTTGAATATTGGCCAGTGCCAAATATTTTCGCAAACTTCATAAATCTTCATGAGTACATATTATATATGAAGTTTAAAGCTTCTAAGACTTTTTTGTTCATTAAAAAAGGTATAGGACAAATATTTCCACTCTGTGTAGCCCTTTAACTGTAGATGCTACATCATACATATGTGAAATTTGAGCCTTCTGAACCCATTGCTTCATGTAAAGAAATGGTTTAAAGTGTTTTACAATTTAGGTACTGTTGTCCAAGGAACATTCCCTCCAAGTAGAATTTGACTCAGTAGTTCTGAAGAATAAGCCCTTTAAATGTATAATTTACAGACAGATGAATGGACGACAGACATGATATGTTAGCAAAAGTTCGACTGTGCCTTTGACTTAACATAACAAAATTATTAATACCTGGTAAAAGCATACTTTAGCACCAGCAGGAGCTGTATATGCTAGTATACAGGAAGCAGTAACACACACAAATTTTACTTAACCATAAAAGTTAAAACATAGACACACATAGTCAAAACAAATTATATAAGACAGTCACAAGGTGCCCCAAATTTGCCCCTATCTGAACCATGTGGGAAACTTGAGTTATTGCCACGGTCCCTTACTGTTCAGCTAGTCTAGGAGTCTGTATGTGTCTGAGTTGGGTACGTGACTGTGTGTCAATCTATGCCATATTTGTCCAGCATGTCAAGTAAGCTAGCACTATCAAACTGGCTATTACAAGCAGATCATATTCTCATATGTACTTACAATATTATGATTGAAAAAAATTGTTTTCCTCCCAAATAGCTATAAAAATATGTGCATTTAAACACCACACAACAAAAACAGAAACATGAAGCTACACTGGAAACTGGAAATGATCATGATCTACAGAAATGAAATGAAACTTTGTTGGTGGTGTGTTCCTTAATAAATTCCGAGTATATTTAGGTAAGGTTCTAATGTGTAACCTATAACTTTTTCATTTTATTCAGTATATGAAGTTATTTTTTCCATTTGTCTTGTTTAATGTTTTGAAAAAGTTTCCCACAAATTCATTTCCAAATTTTCGAATTAGAGTACTTCTTCTCCTTCCCAATGTTTTCTAGTCACTTTCATCATTTTAATCTGCATGAAGTTAAAAAAACTTCGATTTTATTAATACAGTAATATTTATTGGATAGAAAGACTTCTGATCAGAAATGTATTTAATACCAATTTATCACAATGTGATAATTTAAATTCAATCCTGCACCATTCCCTATCTGATAAGACCGCCTCGGTAGCTTTGTCAGTAGAGAGTCTGCTTCCAGAGCAGAATGGTTGCCATTTTGATCTGCGCTCATATCATACCCACTATGTACAAATTTGTAGTTGCTGCTTCCTGGCATGTGGCATTTAGGATATATAGCAATGACTGGGGTGCTCAGTGTCAGTATAGTGTGACTAAGTGGGGTGTTAATGTCTTTCTGCGGCATAATACTTCATAGAGCTAGCAATATAAAACCAGTTAAGTCGTGGCTAGTACAAGCAGAACAATAACTTGGATGCACTCACAAATGTAGAGATTTGATATAAATCCTTTTTCTCATCTCAAATAGATAAATACTGCTGATGGGACGATAAGCACCAACACAGCAACAATTTTATCTAAAAGTGTTGTGCAGAAGACTGAAGTTACCCCCCTTTATGTATTCAAGCACAAAACACTTGTAAATAAGATAAAAGTAGAGTTGAATATACATATTTACACTGTGTTGTATAGAAAAATTAGCAAAGTATGGCAAATGTGTTATGAAGACTGACAAAATTCATGAAAATTTTCAGAAAAGATTGAATATTTCAAAGAATTCAAGAAATTTTTACAATATTTACTTAAAGTTATGACATGTAATCTTTTTACTATAAAAATTATTGGTATAAAAATTTAAAAAATTATATACTTTTATGAAAACATACATCAAACTGATGATAATAGTAAAACAAAATCAATTCAAATTATAAGGGGAGACAACTCTTACAACTAACAGTTTGCCTTTAAATTGTCTTCTAACAGGTTCATAAATGTGCTCTATTTGCATAATTTACTCTGAAATTAAGTCTCATATCATATCCAATAATGCAGAACACAACATGAAATCAATGAAATACTGGAATAACATCTATAAACAAATACACAACCTGAATGGCAAACACCAGTTATGCACATAAAATTCCAATTTTAGCACAAGTGATGTACAAATAATAGAAACTCACCTTCTGGTATGTGCTAAAGTCTGTTGTGCACTGCTACAATTTGGTGCAGATGTACTTGTTTTTTCTTGTTTGTCTTTATTGCCACCTTTGAATTCACATGATGTAGTACATGGTTTATTGGTGGAAATATCTGTTTTGCCTTTTATTGTTTTAATACTTTAGATGCTGAATCTTTGTGCTGTAATGACAAGTTAAACATTTTAAAATCCATGTGAATAAACAATTATCTACATTTGTAGTATTTCCTATTGTGTAATTTGTTGAATGGAGTTATAAAAATGTGTGTTGTAATCGTTTTGTTTTGTAGCTCAGTTGTTACAAACTCAATTTCCTTAATCATTCAGAATAACATTAAATATTTATTGTTGCAACTGCCTAAAGTTGCTCAGACACGCTGATAAACTTCCAAAATAAAGACCACCAATGCACCGTATTTTTAAAAATGCCTGAAAAAAAAAAAAAAAACTTTACCAGTCCTTGTTCTGTGCCGTATCTCTATCCACAAATGTCAATTTGGCTGCATTGGAAAAATTCACCTATTTACTTATAAAACAAGTCAGTTTTGTTGTACTCCACTAACTAAAACTCATAAACACTTACCTCAGCCTTGAGTGTTGATGAAAAAGGTGATGGATTCACTCTGGAATCAAAATGTTTAACTGACTGATGACGGTTATCTTGTTTAACTGTTGTTGTCACTTCTGATCCCCTTTTACAATAAGATTGTTTCTTTAATATACTGTAATGATAGACTGAAATATATTAAAATATATATGAAAAATTCATAAAACAATCATTCATCCATCACATGGTAGCCATGTTTAACAGCAAGTTTGCATGCAAGTGTATGATCTGCTTGTACTAACCCAGCCAACAGCCAGTTTAATAATGCTTGCTCACTGGAGCAGTATGCCACAAACTGACATACATTAACTTTGACACATTAAACCAACTCCTAGTTGACAGGTAAAGGACCTTAGCACGTAACAAGTTTCTGACTTGTCCAAGCCAGGGGTTGAACCAGGGGAGCAGTGGTGAAATGTGAGCATGTAATTCACTGGACTACTCCGGTCCCCTCAAGGTGCTACCAGTGCCATAATAAATGTGGGACAATCGCAAGTGAGCTCTAGTACATAGCTCATGCTTCACTATAACGTGCTCGTGAACATCTTGAATGACAAAATGTTACTTTACTAACTGGAAATACATTGCAAACGACAAAATATAGATGAAGCAACATTAAACAATACAGAAAAAATAATCAGTCATATATAACATTTTGAAATTTTAATCAATATAATGATTTTCAGAAAAGTGTGTGTTGTGATGTACTTTGCTCATGTTCACTCATTTACCAAGAAATAAATCACTGAATGTTCATTCTGCTTCTTTATCTTGCTATCACATACCTCCCTAGTCTCCGTTAGTGTATTTACCCTCTTGCACTATATAGGCAATACAATAATACTTACCTGGTATTGTTGGTGTTATTATGATTCCTCACCCAAAGGTGGGGAATCATATTGTTTTCGTTCTGTTTCTTCTTCTTCTTCTTCTTCTTATTATTATTATTTTATAATTTTTTTTCCTTAAAATTGTCTGGTGCAGAACTCGGAAACGGTATGATGGGTTTCGATGAAATTTGGTACCAATAATCTGCTATCTTGGTAGATATGGATAAATGATCAAATTTTTTTCTATCTCGACGGCTCAGCGGTCGGTGCGTGTAAATTGCGTAATTTAATTCCAAACATCTTTCTGTCCAATATGTACAAAGATGGATAACTCTTACAGAATCTTCTTTCTTATTCAGTTTCTCAGATATATGAGCGCCCGATAAAAATGGGTAATCTGAATTAATGTATAAAGTTAAGCACTAAACAAAAATGATTGAATGATAAAATGAAAAGAATGACACTAATAAAAGACACCTAAGGTCCTTTCCCACTAAAGGTTAGGGCTGGGTGGTGCTAAGTTAATTTTAAACTATTGAAATCCCCACCCCTAATTTATGTATTTTCTGGTTCCTTATGAAAAGTTGAATAGAGTGATATTAATAAAGCGCACCTAAGGTCATTTCCCACTGTGGGTGGTGCTATGTACATGTATAGCTTTTAAATAGTTAAAATCCTTTCCACTCATCTGTATATTTTCTTGTTCGTTATGGACTTTTAAAAAGAGTGATAAAAACCTCCAGGAAATCATTTTCAAGAGAGGGTAGGGGTGGGAAGCCAGAATTCTTAACACCCACCCTCAGTCAAGAAACACTATCTTATGGCATACTTGATTTCATTTCTTAAGGCAAGTTTACAGGATTAAATTCCTATTCAAAGAATTGTAAACAAATTCAATAGCATTATTACATGTTTTAATATGGATAATTGCTTTAATCTCTTTGTCAATTATCCATTAATATGTAGGTTATGGCTACTTCACAGTCATGACACACGTCAGTCAAATTTGTTGGTTAAACACCACACAGTTCGTGAAATAGATTAGCTATCAATCAAAGTTGAAAACCTGTCCAATCAAAATACACCAGCTAAAAGAATTGCCAAATAAATGGATAGGACCTATGTCAGAAGACAGAACGCATGATTCTGATCTATTAAACTTGTATAATTTACATACATTTCGAATTATAAATTTATACATGCAGATTCGGACTCCCGTGATCAATTGGTTTCTTTTAACAAAAAACATTGTTGCAACAATGGGGTATGAGGGAATGAAAATATATATTAAAATGAATACTACTCCAATTATAATTGTACAATTCGATGTTAACTTTAAATTTACTTGTCTTCCGCACTTTCTCTTAGTCAGCTTTCGATTACTTGTAATGGTGGGGAATCATACGTAACTGGTATCCCAGTTACAATCTCTAGTTGTGTTTATGCTGTTGTGATATATGTGTATATATATATATACACCTTGAACAAAATTTTGGACCAAGTGTAGTAACTGCAATAGTAACAGGTATACTGACAAGCTATTTTTAAACTTACTCATATTCCAGGTACTCTTATTCCACTGAGGATATTGAGTCTTGGAGCAGCTTGTTCTAGATCTGGTAGGAGAGCCTTTTGATAGAATGCAGAGAGTTTGGGGACCATTTTATTCCACAAATTTTCATCTCGAACTATTCTTTCCACATGCAACTGATATGGATTTAAAGTCCTCACTACAAAAGTCCAGCCACGGAAGTTTTGAAACGTATAACTGGCCTTGAATTTGGAAATAATAACTATGGGTTCTTTTTAACTGCAATGTGTTTTTATGTTCTACATATTCCAGACAGAAATCTTTTACAATATTTTGAAGCTTCTGTTAAATTGATGGGCTTGGAACGCAGTAAATTCTTAATTTCTAGTAGTCCAACATCACCATCGCTTTGCACTACTTTCCCATCTAGAGATGCTGCTAGGTGTTTATTATCCGGAGATATAATCAAACCAATGGGTTCTACATTTATTGTAATTCCTTCGCTAATTTTAAGTAGTTTGTATTCTCTTATTGTCATTGCCTCTTCTTGAATGCCTCTTTGCGTGTGGTGGTTTCCTCTAAATGTAGAATAAAGCATGGTTTTCACTAAATTTTTCACTGGTATTTTAACATTTCTCCTAAAAACTGTTCCAAAATTTGAAGCTGTTATTCGCTTCTTCCTTTCATCGACCCACATTTGACTGCCTGACTGATGTGGTGTAAATTTGTCAATGGCCATAATTTGTTGGTGACTGAGATTGATATGTGTATCTAAAAAGGCCTGTTTCTTAGTTTTCAACTCATCTGGTGTTAATTCTGGCTCAACATCTAACGCACCTGGGCCATACTCTAGTCTTGCTTTTTTGGAATTGGAATCTTTGGTTGATTGATAGTTTCTTTTCCATCTCCGAGCTCTAATTTGAGATTTTCGTTGAGACTTTTTTGTTGCAGCAAGGGCACGTTCTCTGTTCTGATATATTTTCTGGAAATATTTTCCGGGCACACTGCTGGTACATTTTTCCCATAAAACTGTTGACCAAGAAGCTCCAAGATTCATGCAGAGACAACCACCATAACATCTGGAGTGCCAAGAGCCTCTATTACAGCTTTCCTCCATCAAACGAAGCTCTAATTGACATCCAAGATTCCGCTAAGTTTGTCGTGTAGTTACCCAGTAATCTTGGTGCTTTTTTAGCCACTCTATCTAACAAAACACTGACATCACGTATTAACATAGATGTTAAATTTTCAGAAATGTTACAGTCGCCACGTGAATCTTCCTTTAACTGAAGTGATGTTGTTTCTGACCATATGTGAGAAATTCCTTTATATTTTCATCCTTGGACACTTGGTCATTACCATCAAGTTGAGTATTAACATCTGCAGAAATAGCAATATCTGGCGACTGTCTGCTTTCACAAAAATCTGCAAATCTGCTATAATCGCCAAACACATGGTGGACAGAGTTATGTATGTCATGTGGAAGTAACAGTACAGCAGCTTGTTTATCTGTTTCCATTGATTTTTCAATCGGATAGCACACCTGACACTTACAATTTTTACTCTAGCTGCTTTAGAAAGATGGTTTTTCCCCTTATAGTATGTGTTTCCTCAACTCATTTTTCCAAACTGGATCTCAAACATTTGGAAACGTGGTTAGCACATTCAAGCTTCTGTACTGCGTTCCCCCAGACTGGCACACTCTCTTGTATCCTGGCAAAAACAGATGAGTCGCCATCTCCTATGATATATCTGTAGCGTAATCCATGCATGGACTTTGCTTTTTTAAATCTTTCTAAAATTATGTCGGCTTCCATTGCCAGGGAGGACTCATGCCAATTTTTAAAGCAACGGTGTGGCTTTAGTGTTCTGTGTGAGGTTTCAGCTCGACTGCAAATGTAGCAATGTTTATTTTTCACCCCAATATAAAGAAGTTTTTGTGTTTCGGCACCAATAATGACGGCATCCCCCCACCAAGAGCGTTGTAGGTGTGTTTATGAGATCGCTTACTCCATCCACCGTCACCGATAACACTGATGCATGGCACTCTATCGCTATACGACGTTCTTCCGCCCCTGCTGCAAGTAAATCCTCCTGTACAACATCTCCCCACAAATCTCCTATTTCCTGTTCTATACTGGAATATGTTGGCTGTGACATGCCAGGGGAATTCAATGTTGCCATCAATTCATTTAAATGTGATACTCCCCCACCAGTGACCATGCTTACCCAAACTGACCGCACATTTACATCATAATGTTGACTATTATCTAATGGCAAAGTGGGACTTGTTTCAAATCGAAACGTGTCTTTACAACCTTCACACTGTGATAATAAAACACTGGCAAGGCCATGGGTTTTTAATTCTTTTACCAATGTTATAGGAGGCATGTGTGATTGGGAAAAGTTCTTTCCAAAGATTAACTGCAGTTTTTCACAATGGATACAATGTAGGGTAATATTTGTGATGAAAGTTTGTAACATATTCAAATTTACCATTCGATGTCCCTCAGTCTGAAGTGCACCGCTTTATCTTGAATTTTAGTGGTGAATCCAATGAAGTTCTTTTCATATTGTATAGTGGTGTTGTCTCACTATCAACAAATAAATGCTTAAGGTTTGTCCTATAAAATTTTATTCTGTATCGTCTCGTCTGATCCAAAAAATTATTTCTGTATATTTTCAGGACATTTCTTTTAGAATTTTGTGACAAAGTGCTCTTATATTTTTGCTTATGATGTTGATAAATAATTTTCCGTTTAAACCCATGTCTCCCACCAGCAAGCCCAAATGGTTTGGAACTTTTTCTTTTACTTTTGTTTGCCATATACAACCCAGTTAAACTAGTAACACCTCAACAAACACCTTAATATTTTAGTTTCAAACCTTTTCTAACTCAAATGACTTATATGGTCCACCATACATTTGTTGCAACTGGACTCACGAGTTCGTTTAAAAGTAAGTAAGATAAATTCTGAAGAAAAAATGGTATGTGAACTATGTGTTATTTTTACCAACTTAATATCGAATGTGTTTCAATTTTTGAATGTTCAAAAAATTTACTTTATAAGAAAAAAATGCGATATTGTTGTGACGTATTGAATGCAAATGCACGATGTACTTACCATATTTGACGGGATCAATTATAAATAATGAAGATCGCACAAAAATACAACAATGTTTACTTCACCTGATAATCATAGTAACGTAACATCAAGTTCAACTACAATCGTGCATTTCAACATCATTTTTCGACACATGTTGACAAAATCCGCCATCTGCTTTGACCAAAGCGCATATCATACAGAGTATTCCGGATGTAGTTCCAAGATAGAATTAGTACCTGCAAAAGACCGAATAAATTAAGAAATAATTTTTTTTCTAACTGTACACGTTTATGAAGACAATATCACTTACTATTTACTTGTGACTGAAAATGTATTGTACAAGAATGGCATTATATTCCTGAGGTATTCATACGCTGCAAATGGCGGCAAATATGAAGATATAAACAAAGATCAGCCAAAATTCCATGATCTGAACTGAGCGATTGCCACACAGAGTTGTTGTTTTGAATTTACATAACCAGTAATTTTCACCCGATCAAATGTTTTCATCCCTTCATCATTTTTCAGATTCCCTCTGATTTTTGCCTCGAATTTTCTACAATTTTTTCTCAAGAACAATTTGCATGCCAAAACGAATGTAAAATTATATCATAAATTTGTCATGTATTGGGCATTTAATGTCTCCATCAAAACGCCTTTAGTCCTGATATCTAAGGTGATTTGTTTTTAAAATTCCAAATATAAATGTGAAAGTGGGATATTAGTTTGTCCAGAAATAAGTATTTTTTGAGAGATTTTTGACCAAAATCATTATTATAGCACTTTTGTATGTTTTGAATTTACCAATACATGCCTAATAACTATATCCAGGGAATAATATTCGTTATTTGTAACCACCCCCTTTTTGTTACATAGATACTCAATTAAATTGTCAGCAATGACAGATTTGTTATATACAATACCCTTAAACTTCTTACAACTTATCGCCTTCTTTTCAGACAGTCTTGTGATTTGACAAACCTCGTCACTGACTGAAATGTTCGAATGTTTAACCATTTGGACGAGAATTCCCAATCATACACAAACACAATTAATGAAATAATAAAATATCTAGCACGTCAGTGTAATGCACAGCAGTGTGTTAAATAGTTTGATAAAATTTCTAGCAAGGCAACATAAGACCAGCGTGTTAAATGGATTGATAAAGGAGGACGTCAGTGTAACAACAGCACGTTCGATGGATTTTCGAACACGTTATAGTAAGAACAGCGTGATAGATCATTTTTCTAGCAAGTCAGAATTAGAAAAGCGGGTTAATTGTATTTTCTAGCACGTCAGAGTAAGAACAGCGTGTTTAGAGGATTTTCTGGCACGACAAAGAAAGAAACGGCGTTATTAACGGATTTTTGGCCGGTTTGCACGGAGTGAAAACCCGGCTTATAGTATGGTAAATGTCGGGCGGGCGGGGAAAATAGGGTACCTACATTGTGAAATCAACTCCTCCTACAGTTTTCTACCAAAAGCCTTGAAACTTCACAGAATGTTTGTATATATATTGAAGATGTGCACCTGTCTTTATGGAAATATTTCCAGATTTTTTCCCCATTTTTCCAGATTTTGAAACTTAGTCACTTTTTAGCCAGTTTTTTAACTGGGGGGTACCTACTTTGTGAAATCAACTCCTCCTACAGTGTTCAACCAAAAGCCTTGAAACACCACAGAATGTTTGTATATATATTGAAAATGTGCACCTGACTTTATGTAAATATTTCCAGATTTTTTCCCCATTTTACCAGACTTTGAAACCTAGTTACTTTTTAGCAAGTTTTTGAACTTGGGGGGGGGGGGGGTACCTACTTTGTGAAATCAACTCCTCCTACAGTTTTCAACAAAAAGCCTTGAAACTTCACAGAATGTTTATATATATATTGAAAATGCGCACCTGACTTTATAGAAATATTTCCAGATTTTTTCCCCATTTTTCCAGACTTTGAAACTTAATCACTTTTAAGCCAGTTTTTGAACTTGGGGGTACCTACTTTGTGAAATCAACTCCTCCTACAGTTTTCAACCAAAAGTCTTGAAACTTCACAGAATTTTTGTATATATATTGAAAATGTGCATCTGACTTTATAGAAATATTTTCAGATTTTTTTCCCATTTTCCAGACTTTGAAACTTAGTCACTTTTTAGCCCGTTTTTGAACTGGGGGTATCTACTTTGTGAACTCAACTCCTCCTACAGTTTTCAACCAAAAACCTTGTAACTTAACACAATGATTCTATAAATGTTGTAGATATGCACCTGACATTTTGGAAATATTTCAGGAATTTTATCCTATTTTTCCAGACTTTGAAACTTAGTGACTTTGTATTGTATATATCAAAAGATTATCAAACATGTGCACCTGACTTCAAATGATGTAGTGAAACCTTTATGCCATTACATCCTACTGTGACAGGTTTTAAATTTCAAATCTTTAAACAAAATAGGATTATTATACATATATGAAAGAAAACTACAAAAATGTTTATGTTCTAAAAGTCATTGGTTTATTAGCTACTGGATGAAAGTGTGGCGAGCTAGTGCTGTCACCCTGTTGCCTATCTGTCCTGTACTGTCCATCTCATCCAGTCCACTCCAATGTAAAGTTTCTGGTGCACATTTTTTCAATTTACTGTAGCTTTTGGAAATGTTAAAATGATTGAGATTTTCCTAATACATATACATGTATATACTTGTTTCAATACTCTTTCATATATATTGTCATTGTTCGACCTATTTCCCATTTTTGACTTTCTGTGAAGTATAAAAAAACAACTTGTGCATTTTGCTTTGTGCAATTATTTATAATTCCTTCCACCCATTCAATAGAAATTTAAATAACAACTCGGCCCTTTGAATCTTTGACCCATTTTGTCTAGTACGTCAGAGTATAACCAGCAGATTAACTAGATTTTCTAGCACGTTGGAGTGGTAAAATGAATTTTCTAGAAAGTCAGAGTAAGAACAGCGGGTTAAAAATATTTTAAGCACGTTAAAGTAACTACAGCGTGTGTAATAAATGGATAAAGTTTTGTAGTTCGCCAGTGTAATATCGTGTGTAATGAATGGATAAAGTTTTTTTTTTAGATCGCCAGCGTAAGAACAGCGTGTGTATTGAATAGATAAAGTTTTGTAGATCGCAAGAGTAATATCATCGTGTGTAATGAATGGATAAAGTTTTGTAGCTCGCCAGCGTAAGAACAGCGTGTGTAATGAATGGATAAAGGTTTGTGGCTCGCCAGCGTAAGAACAGCATGTGTAATGAATTGATAAAGTTTTCTAGATCACAATCGTAAGAACAGCGTGTGTAATGAATAGATAAAGTTTTTTAGATCGCCAGCGTGTGTAATGAATGGATGAAGATTTGTAGCTCGCCAGAGTAATATCATCGTGTGTAATGAATGGATAAATTTGTAGATCGCCATGGTAAGAACAGCGTGTGTAATGAATTGATAAAGTTTTGTAAATCGCCATCGGATGAACAGCGTGTGTAATGAATTGATAAAATTTTGTAGATCGCCATCGTAAGAACAGCGTGTGTAATGAATGGATGAAGATTTGTAGCTTGTCAACGTAGAACTTCGTGTTTATTGGGTCGATAGATTTTTCTAGCACGTCAGCTTTTTAGCTCACCTGAGCAAATGCTCAAGGTGAGCTATTGTGATGGTTATTTGTCCTTCTTCTGTCGTCCGTCGTCCGTTAACTTTTAACATTTTAATCTTCTTCTCCAAAACTACTGTGTCAAATTTAATGAAACTTAGTGTTAGTCATGCCTGCATTAAGTCCCTTTAAATTTGCACAAATGAAGGAGGTATGTCTCCTTGGGGCCCCAGAAAGGGAAAATAGTGAAAATCTTTAAAAATCTTCTGCTATGAACTTACAAGAGATATAACTTAGATATTTCAGGTATAACATTCTTAGGATACATAGTTTCAAATTTGCTAAAATCGTAGCTGTGAGGCTCAAAATGGGCAAATAGCAAGGTACTTCAGGGAGAAATTTGTATATTTGTGAATATATCATGAAAACTATTAACTATTAACTTTTTGTATAGGCATGTATATAAGAATATTGTAGCTATTAATATGACGATCATATTGATATATGATTCAAGGTCATACGTTTTAAGGTCAAGGTCATAGCTACATAATAAAGCTGAAATAGTTAATCATTTTGAAAACTATCAACTTTTTGTATAGGCATGTATGTTAGAATATTGTAGCTATTGATATGACAATCATTTTGATATATGATTCAAATTCATACGTTTAAAGGTCAAGGTCATAGCTACATAATACAACTGAAATTGTTAATTATCTTCACTTTTTTGTATATGCATGTATATAAAGATATTGTTGGTATTGGTATGACAATCATTCGATATATGATTCAAGGTCATACATTAAAAGGCAAGATAATAGCTACACAAGACAACTGAAATTGTTCTTTATCTTGAAAACTATCAATTTTTTGTATAGGCATGTATATTAGAATATTGTAGGTACTGATATATATGACAATCATTTGATATATGGTTCAAGGTCATAGCTGCATAAGATGAATGAAATTGTTAATTATCTCGAAAACTTTTAACTTTTTGTATAGGCTTGTATATCAGAATATTGTAGATATTTATATGACGATCATTAGCTCACCTGAGCAAATGCTCAAGGTGAACTATTGTGATGGTAATTTGTCCATCGTAATTTTACTTTGAAAGATGTATCATTATACTCAGGTGGGCATCAAGGCCTATTAGGCCTCTTGTAATTTATTGACTTGGCTATCTAAGACAAATTTTTTATTCTATGTTATTTTATAATTAGACATAAATGTTTTATTACTTTATTTAAGTTTTAATATTTATATATTTATTTAGTTGCTTTGGGAGATGGAAAAACTGCAGTTGTATTGTTCGTGGTTCTGTCCTTTTGCCCAGAGAGCATGGATTGCACTGGAACACAAAGGTGTAGAGTATGAATATATTGAAGTAGACCCGTATAATAAAACCAAAGAGTTCCTTGCAATAAATCCAAGAGGTCTTGTTCCAGTTTTAGTTAAGGATAACAGAACAGTCTATGAATCTTCAATTTGCATAGAATTTATCGACGAGGCATTAACGACGGGCGTTTCACTTTTACCTAAGGATCCTATGGATAGAGCCCAGGTTCGTATTTGGAGCGATTTTATCTCTAAAAGAATTGTCCCAACATTTTATCAGATTTTGCAGATGCAAGAAAAAGATAAGCAAGAGGAAGCTAAGGATAAATTATTGCAACATCTCTTGACTTTAACGAAAGCAATGTCATCGGAAGGACCTTACTTTTCGGGAAAAGCATTAGGAATGGTGGATATTATGTTGATTCCGTTTGCTATTAGATTTAACATATTGAGTTACTACAGAAATTTCAAAATCCCAGATATTTGAACGGCTATGCATCTGGAAAAAGGCTTCTGAAGTTCATCCAAGTGTTAAAGCGACATTGGATGATAATGAGAGACTTATTGAATCATGTAGGAGGTATGCAGAAGATACTGCACAAACAGAAGTTGCAGATGCAATAAGGAAATGTGGTGTTATGCCATAATTCGTTTTCAAATTTCATATAGCAGTGTATATGTCAAAAGTGTAAATTTCGAATGATTATGTAAGAAACTTAAATAACACTTGTTTATAAAATAAAATTATACAAAATTAACCCGAAATGTTTTAAATATTGTTGTGCTTTTTAAAGATGATAAATGCAGTACGCGTTTACAATGTTGAGAAATCTTCTATCTGGATTCTTTCAAAAAAGAGTATTTGCAACTGCATAAAATTAAAATAACCATCACGCATATATATTTACACAAGTGATTGATAAAACGGTATTCATTGATGTGGTTTAAGTACTTGGCAAGAATTACTTTGTGCATAACTGTTTTACATTTACTAATATATGGTATTGGACCAAATATGTAATCGGATGAGACCAATAACCTCACACAATTAATATCCCATTTTAGATTTTGGATTAACTGTTTTAACATTTTCAGCCGATAAGACATGACAGCTTCACATGAAAAGAAACAGCATAAAATGAAAATAATAGCTTTACACTATACAGTAAAACACCATAAAGTTGAAAATTTAATCGATGGTCGGGGTCAACCTTGGTTTTGAACTTCATTCGATGTATTACATGGATGAAATATATTTCATGTCTATTAATCAATGTGGGGATTTTTTTCAAACCATCTTAATACACAGTATAACTAACGGACTCGATGACCTTAACGATCTCAAGCGCGCGAGTTCAGGGATCACAGTAGTCCTGAAAATCATGACTCTTAACGGCTTTGCTATATGGATATGTGCCGTTACACTAGGATCACAGGTACTAGGTATGAATCCAGCCAGGGGAGATCGTAGAGAATGTTTGTCAGTTCGCTTGCCGCGCATGTGGTTCTCTCCGGTCACTCTGATTTCCTCAAGTTTTGCAGAAATAACCGGCTTGATATATAAGTGAGAGATATACACTGGTATACACCATATTCCCATCCACTCCTTAGGGAAGACCATGTCCGTTAAATCCGTGTCGGTACGGTTAGTTAAGCTGTCGACTATTGTTTAATGTGGGTCAAATGTTAAGTCAAGTTGTATACATACATGTATAATCCCTCCTGACAAATATTAACCTGGAACGATATTTTTTCACCCTGAAAAAAAAAACAGTTGCGTTTCACTACATGATAAGGTAAGTGTTATTTTAATGGCACGTATGTTGGATTAATTATAGAGTGTAGCTGTTATTGTCATCCATGTGTATTATGCATGTATTTCATATAAACTTCATGTTTGGGGGTTATAAAGGGATTTTATGACCAAACGGCTATACTGGGGCTGGTGTCAACGCTTAAACAGTTAAAATAATGGTTACCAATTGAATTTTCGATCATCTAACCGACTGATTAATATATTGAAAATCGATTAATTTTATATTGCAAATTTTTAGTAGTTGCTTATTGGTAATCTCCTTTGTTTTACGTATATCAAGTTGCTTAAGGGCGAAGTTTCTCTGTTAATACTATTTATAACGAGATTGTCGATTGGTTGTTATATTTTTGAACGTCACGTCAACACTTATCAGCTATTCGCGACAAGTTTATTAGCCAATAAATATAGACACTCAGGGATGAGTGTTTGGCAAAATGTAAGCTCATCGTGTCAGTATGCCACTGACAAGCATACCATTTCCCAAGTCCATTATCCTTGCACCTGCTGAACCAGTCATGCCAGGGTTCGAACCCACGACCTTCCACTCTCGAGGCGTACTCTCTACTATTAAGCCACAAAGGCGTTCCTTTTAACAGGAAGACTTGAGTTGAGTAATGGTGTTTAACGTCCCAGTCAAGAATATTTCACTTATAACGAGACGTCGCCAGCAATAGGCGAAAGTGCAGAAATTTTGCCTGTGCGTTGCGCTGATGGCATTATACAGCAGGGTTCTTTATCGTGCCACACCTGCTGTGACACGGGATCTCGTTTATTTTAGTTTCCCATCCGGCAGAACCGTGACTTTCATTTCGTAATGCCGAGTGTTTGGCGAAAGAACAGTAACTACCCACTTCCAAGTCTTGGATCAGACCATGTCGGGGTTCGAGCCCACAACCTCTCACTTACGGAGCGAGCACTCTTCCAACAGAGTTACCGCAGTTGTCTTAACAGGAAGAGGAAACATCGTATTATCATATAATCTTATCAGATGTACAGTTTACCCAAATTAGTTTATCTCTTTCTGTATTTATTTTAATATTTTTACATAATCTGTTTTTCAAAAATACAACGAATGTAATTTCATAAATATATAATCTATATCAAATAAGTATTGTAATAGTATTGAAAATTTTAAAATCTTTTTTTATGTTTACTTGTATATAATGATGAACCTCTATATAACTTCTACCTGTCTTTTGAGTCTACTTTTCTCGGTCCCCGGGGTGGTCTTTATAGACATGTGATATATAAAGATGTATATTTACAACACTACTGCAACATGATAAGCAAACTCCGCAAAACATTCATCATAAGATAGAACTGGACGTTTTGTATTATACAAGTAATATACTATAACATATGACGTGTATTGTTGCAGGCAATGGGCAAGTTGAAGTTGTACTGTTCGTGGTTCTGTCCGTTTGCTTAGAGAGCATGGATTGCACTGGAACACAAAGGCGCAGAGTATGAATATATTGAGGTAGACCCATATAATAAAACAAGAGTTTCTAGCAATAAATCCAAGAAGTCTGATACCAGTTTTGGTTCAGGACAACAGAACTGTCTACGAGTCGCCTATTTGTATAGAATACATAGATGAAGCATTTCAAACTGGTGTTTCACTTCTACCGAAAGATCCCATGGATCGTGCACAGGTTCAAATCTGGAGCGATTTTATCTCCAAAAGAATTGTCCCGTCTTATTATCAGATGCTTCAAATGCAACGGAAAGAGCAACAAAATGAAGCCAAGGAGAGGTTGTTACAACAATTGCTGACTTTATCGAAAGCAATGTCACCGGACGGACCATATTTTACTGGGGAAGCATTTGGAATGGTTGATATTATGCTAATTCTTATATTATAAGATTTTCTGTGTTAAAACATTACAGAGATTTTGAAGTTCCAGAAACGGACGAATACAAACGATTTTACACCTGGTGGAAATCATGTGAAGCTCATCCAAGTGTTATTCCGACTTAAGCTAATACAAACTTATTGAATATGACATTAAATATGCTGATAATTACGCAAAGACACAAGTAGCAGATGCAATAAGAACAGGTGGGGTAATTCCGTAATGAAGTACAGTCATTTTGTTACAGCAATGTCGTACCCACGTGAATTTTTTTAATTCAACTAAAGATCTTATTTATGTAGATCTTGTTTTAATATAAACATTACAATCCTTAAACTCAATTACATTACAGTACAGGCACTAACCAATCTGGAGATATTAAATTGACTAAGATATTGGTTTAAAACTCGTTATATTAAGGATTCAAATTTGTTGTTCACGAATCTTGGGTTACTACACTTAATGTAAATTGTATATTAAAGTTTTGTGCGATATGACAATATAAATTCGAACACAGAAATGTATATAACAACAAATATCCATCAACAACATAAAATTGTAAAACAAGATCCGGAATAATATCATGCGCTTTAATAATGCTGTAACATAATGTTACACACAAATATGGCGGGCTGGAAGGGACCTCTTCGTCCGATTGATATATCTAATTCGTTTGAATCATTAATTCGAATCGACCCTTACTCAATTTTTTCCTGATTAAATACATTCGCGTAGTAACTAAATATAATATTTTCATGCAAACAGAAAGTTAAAATTATTGGCGGCCTGAAAACGATGTAAACAGTATGTCGCTGTTACTATCTGGCTTGATTAGTCTTAAAGTCAAAATTTAATTTTCATAAAAAACATTCGTTTTAAATTTAATTTTGTGGAAACAACTGTCCTTAACGTACATTAAAACTCTCAGTTATTTAGAGAACCTTAGGGTTTTTAGGAAAAAGCTTTCAATTTTCAATTTCCCGATTTTTTGCAACTACAAAAAGATATTGGTTAAAGGTGTTACGACGTCAAAGTATAAACTTATTGAGTTCTGTGTTTTATTTTTTTTTGTTTGAATTTGATGCATACGCAAATTTTCACCATTTTACATAGGGAACGGAAGATTTCATTGGGGACTTTACCATTTACAGAACTGAGATACTGTGATGCATATTAACTGTCCTTTCCCAATAAATGAAGAACGCTATTTTCTGTAACTTATACCAATAAAAATTAGAACCAAAATTAGTATATTTATTTATTAATTTCTCTATTCGTATAAATAATTAACTTTATCACAGATAAGCTTGAAAACAGCGACCAGCGCCTTCCATTGGTAACAACTTATATAAAAATTAAAAAAATAATAAACTGAAGCAATGTTACTAATGTAAAATTACTTAACTGGTATTCTCTCATTTAATACTCTCATTCAAAGCTCACTTCAAACAAAAATACACACACACACACACCGAGCGAGAGAGAGAGGGAGAGTCTCTAATTTATGTATGTATTAGTAGTTTCTTTAATTAAATTTTACATATTAAGCTTTTGTTTATAATATTACCAATGTTAGAATATTTTTATTCTGGTCAACCAAATATTTCCAAAGGCTACTTTTTAAAATATTTATAAACTTTTCCTTGTATTTATACTATCCGTCTGCAAATATAGTCGAACGTGACAAAACAGCTATATAGATAACCTGTCATCTAAAGCAGCCACGGGTAGTAAAATGACAAGAACCAAGACGCTATATTCGTCGATAGTCAAAATAAAGGCACTGGCAAATTTCAATGATATATAATGAAAATTATATGTGAGGTTATGCTAAAGATTCATTATGGTTAGATTCAGTTATCCCCACAAATTTATATCTATTTTATCCTTTTCCGATTGCCATGTCACTGGACGAATATTTTCCTTTTTTATGTTTCTTTACCCGAATTATCCTGAGAATAAAGCCATCTTTGATGCATAGCATTTCTAGAAGTTTGTTTTTATCAAATAATTTGTATTATATTAATTGGTAGACTAAGCATTGAAAAATAAGCAGGAAACAGAGCAACATTGTCATCTTGTTTCTTCTGATTTTCATGTCATTTAACATGAACTTGTCCATATTCATCTTTAATTCTCTGTTATGGAAAAGTCAACACGTATCTGTAATAGTCCATATTACTCTACAAAAAAGCAAAAGGTATAATAATTATCACTCAACATGACCGAACTGTCATGTGAAGAATTTGAATATCTCTCTTTGTAAAAATTCAAAATTTTGCACATGACAGTTCTATCAAATTTGCTAAATACAATAGGGACAAAGAAATTTAAAAGCTGGTTACTTTAAGGACGCCCTCAACAAAATAAATCATTTTAAGCATCTAACTTAAGAATAAATCAAATTACATTAAATTTTCTTAAAAACGAAACAAATATAGCATTTAAAATAGGCTGGTCAACATGTTACAAAAATGAAAACAAGAGGCCCATGGGCCTTAACGCTTACCTGAGGATATGTCCAAAATTGTTTGCAAAGTGCAATAGACAATATATTCAGTACAGAAACTTTACAAGTTTTCTCAAATTAAAAACTGCCACAAAAATTAATCAGAAATATATCCAGTAACATTTCAATTATAGGTAGCTTATATAAAGTGGAAGGAATAATTTCCAATCATTAACTTATGCAACTATGTCCTTGACCTTTGAACATATATGATCGACATGTCAATACCTACAATATTCTAACATACATGCCTATACAAAAAGTTAATAGTTTTAAAAATAATTAGCAATTTAAGGCTTCTTTTGCAGTCGTTAGCTTGACCTTTCAACATCCAGTACAGGTCTGTCGAAAGTTTAACACTGAGCTCACGAAAAGGAGTCGTGACTCGGCTGCCGAGCTGTTGACAACTAGTGGCCGAAAAGTTGTCAACTCTCGGCCCCTCGGCAGTTCATTCGGCCTTTCGGTACTAACGAGTGGTCGAGCAATTAATATCTGAGATTAATTGTGTATATAATAATAATAAAATATATCATTAGGTAAAAATAAGTACTTTATGTGCAAATTAATTATGTTAAATTAATAAGAATATAATAATTAATAAAAAAAATTAAAAAAAAATAAATGATAAAAAAAATAAATAAATCAATAAAAAATAAAATAAATAAATAAATAAATAAATAAATAAATAAATAAATAAATAAAACCATTCAATAAATGGATATGGAAGAGATAAATATTAAGTGATTTTTTTCCAGCACTTTACATCTGAGAGAGATTAAATGTAATTAAAATAATAAAATATACCATACGGTAATAATAAGGCTTTTAAGTGCAAATTAAAACAAGAGGCCCATGGGCCTTAACACTCACCTGAGGATATGTCCAAAATTCTTCGCAGGGTGCAATAAACAATATATTCAGTACAGAAACTTTACAAGTTTTCTCAAGTTAAGAACTCCCACAAAACTTAATCAGAAATATATCCAGTATCATTTCATTTATAAGTAGCTTATATAATGTGCATGAAGTAACTGTAGTGCGAGTAATTTCCAAATCATTAACCAATTTCAGTATACTTATGCAACTATGTCCTTTACCTTTGAACATATATGACCTTGGATTGTCATGTCAATACTTACAATATTCTAATATACATTGCTTTTACAAAAAGTTAATAGTTTTCAAGATAATTTGCAATTTAAGTCTTCTTTTGCAGCTGTGACCTTGACCTTTCAACATATGACCTTGAACCATATATCAAAATGATTGTCATATCAATAGCTATAATATTTTAATATACATGCCTATAATAAAAGTTAATACTTTTCAAGATAATTTGCAATTTAAGTCTTCTTTTGCAGCCGTGACCTTGACCTTTCAACATATGACCTTGAACCATATATCAAAATGATTGTCATATCAATACCTACAATATTTTAATATACATGCCTATAATAAAAGTTAATACTTTTCAAGATAATTTGCAATTTAAGTCTTCTTTTGCAGCTGTGACCTTGACCTTTCAACATATGTCCTTGAACCATATATCAAGATGATTGTCTGTCAATACCTACAATATTTTAATATACATGCCTATAATAAAAGTTAACAGTTTTCAAGATAATTTGCAATTTAAGTCTTCTTTTGCAGCTGTGACCTTGACCTTTCAACATATGACCTTGAACCATATATCAAAATGATTGTCATATCAATACCTACAATATTTTAATATACATGCCTATAATAAAAGTTAATAGTTTTCAAGATAATTTGCAATTTAAGTTTTCTTTTGCAGCTGTGACATTGACCTTTCAACATATGACCTTGAACCATATATCAAAATGATTGCATATAAACATCTACAATATTCTAATATACATGCCTATACAAAAAGTTATAAGTGTTCAAGATAATTTGCAATTTAAGTCTTCTTCTGCAGCTGTGACCTTGACCTTTCAACATATGACCTTGAACCATATATCAAAATGATCCTCGTATCAATACCTACAATATTCTAATTTATTTGCCTATAATAAAAGTTTATAGTTTTCATGATAATTTGCAATTTTAGTCTTCTTTTGCAGCTTTGACCTTGATCTTTTAACATATGACCTTGAACCATATAACAAATTGACCGACATATTAATACCTACAATATTTTAATATACATACCTATACAAAAAATAAATAGTTTTCAAGATAATTAGCAATTTAAGTCTTCTTTTGCAGCTGTGACCTTGACCTTTCAACATATGACCGTGAACCATATATCAAAGTGACCATCCTGTCAATACCTGCAATATTCTATTATACATGTCTATACAAAAAGTATAATAGTTTTCAAGATATAGTGACAAATATATAATTTTTAGCAATTTCCCCACTCAGTACCTTACAATTTCCCCATTTTGAGCCCCATGGCTACCATTTGTGCAAATCTGAAAATAGATGACCTAAGGATGTTATAAATGAAATAACTAAGATATATCTCTTGTAGATTCAGAGGAAAAGATTTTTAAAGTTTTACACTTTTCCCCCCTTATGGGGCCCCAAGGGGACATAACTCCTTCATTTGTGCCAATTTGAAAGGGCTGCACCCAGGCATGATGGTTACCAAGTTTCATTAAATTTGGCCCAGTGGTTTTGGAGGAGAAGATTAAAATGTAAAAAAGTTTACGCACGACGCACGACGGACGACGCGCGACGCACGACGCACGACGCATGACGCACGACGGACGAAGATGGATAGCAATAGCTCATCTGAGCTTTCAGCTCAGGTGAGCTAAAAATAATAATAACAATTATGATAGATTAATAAATAAATAAATAAATAAAAAAATAAATAAATAAATAAATAAATACCATTAAATAAATGGACGGTGGAAAAGATACATATGTGATTATTTTACCAGTATTGCATTTACTGCATATATTCCTTTATGGAGCGGGATTTAAAAAAAAAAAAAAAAAAAAAAAAAAACTGGACGACTGTCATCGCAGTTTTGATTTAGTCATTAAATGTACCTATACAGGAAAAAATCAGGTGTTATTATCCTAATCTGTAAATCCCTGTCATCATCAGATATTTGGTTTCAATACACGCCTTTCAAAACCTTCTCGGTTCCAAGACAAAAGAATGTCGAACAACAGAGTTTTATTTTGACACATTGTCTCCGAGATCGGCCAGACTCCCACACTTGTCATCAAACGCTGCAGAAACTTGTTTAGTGACACTGTTGATATTTAAATATTATTCTCTCTACTAATTTCCCACTGCTCTCTCTTTGACTTACTCCAGAGTTAGACAATCGCACGATTTTCTCACTAAAATATGACTATATACGCGTAACTGCAGGTATATTTACTGAACTGATGTATTTTAGCTAACGATCGAGGGGTCGAGTGGCCGAAAAAGTGCCGAGGAGCCGAGCGGCCGAAAAGGTGCCGAGCAGCCAAAAAGTGGCCGAAAAAAAGCCGAGCGATGGACAGTAGCTGTCGAAAAGATGCCTAGCTGTAGATTACTATTGGCCGAGACAAAACTGCCGAGAGGCCGAAATGAGCTGCCGAGTCGGCACTAATTCGGTACTAAAGTGTTAAACTTTCGACAGGCCTGTACTGTATTACTTTGAACCATATATTAAAATGATTGTCATGTCAATACCTACACTAGTCTAATTTTGCAGCTATGGCCCTAACTTTCAATATATG
This sequence comes from Tegillarca granosa, assembly GCA_029721355.1. NCBI lineage: Eukaryota > Metazoa > Mollusca > Bivalvia > Arcoida > Arcidae > Tegillarca > Tegillarca granosa. The sequence continues at coordinate 36,742,081 of CM056601.1, read as the reverse complement.
ACCTTGAATCATTTATCCAAATGATCGTCATGTCAATACCTACAATATTCTAATATACATGCCTATACAAAAGTTTATAGTTTTTAAGATAATTAACAATTTCAGTCTTGTTTTGCAACTATGTCCTTGATCTTTGAACATATATGATCGTCATGTCAATACCTACCATATTCTACTATACGTGCCTAAACAAAAAGTTCGTAGTTTTCAAAGATAATTAGCAATTTAAGTCTTCTTTTGCAGGTCTGACCTTGATCTTGACCTTTGAACATATGACCTTGAACCATATATCAAAATGATCGTCACTTTAATTCCTACAACATTTTCACATACATGCCTATACAAAAAGTTAATAGTTTTCAAGATAATTAGCAATTTCAGACTTATTTGCAGCTGTGACCTTGACCTTTGAACATATAATCTTGAACCATATATCAAAATGATCGTTGTTGCAATACCTGCAATATTCTATTATACATGTCTATACAAAAAGTATAATAGTTTTCAAGATATACTGACAAAAACATAATTTTAAACAATTTCCCCACTCAGTACCTTACCATTTCCCCATTTTGAACCCCATGGCTACCATTTGTGCAAATCTGAAACTATATGACCTAAGGATGTTATAAATGAAATAACTAAGGTATATCTCTGGTACATTCAGAGTAGAAGATTTTTAAAGTTTTTCACTATTTCCCCCTTTATGGGGCCCCAATGGGACATAACTCTTCCATTTGTGCAAATCAGAAAGGGCTTCACCAAGGCATTATGGTTACCAAGTTTCATTAAATTTGGCCCAGTGGTTTTGGAGAAGAAGATTAAAATGTAAAGTTTACGGACGCACGCACGCACATACACACGCCGCATCATACCATAAGCTCACGCTGGCTAAAGCCAAGTGAGCTTAAAATCCTTAAGATTTGTTTCTTCTGAATTATTGATGAATCAAAACAATTTAAAGGTAGTGTCATGTGCAAAATTTTTAATTCACAAAAAGAAATATTCAAAATTTTGCACATAATATTTTGAATATATCTTTTTGTAAAAATTCAAAATTTTGCACATGACAGTACATGTGTATTATCATGTGTTACGTAGGTTTTATTATTTTACAAAACTTTAAAATGAGAACATAGCAGAATAACGATATCTAAAGATAATATTTGACATACATTATCGAATACTTTTCTATCTTACTGGTTAAAACATTCTTTTAAACAATGCCTTCGTGACCCTTTTATCATCTAAAATAAATCTGTATAACGCCATGATAATGTGTTGTCACTTTAAAGAAGTTCCAGTTTTTGCCCTGGTGTTTAATACGGTTATTAACAAGCTGAATATCTCCTTCATTTTACAGGTCTGGGTTGAACTGCTTATCAATGTATTTTAGATCACTTTATCTTCACTTGCAAACACATCAAGAGATAATACTAAAAACTTAATACTACTACTACTACTACTAATAATAAAAATAATAACAAGAGGCCCCTGGGCTTTAAAGCTCACCTGAAGATATGTCAAATATTGTTTGCAAAGTGCAATAGACAATATATTAAGTACAAAAACTTTGAAAGATTTCTCAAGTTAAGAACTTCCACAAAATTTAATTAGAAATATATCCACTCACATTTCAATTATAAGTAGCTTATATGATATGCATTAAGTAACTGTCCAAATCATTAATCAATTTCAGTATAATTATGCAGCTATGTCCTTGACCTTTGAACATATATGACCTCGAACCATATATGATTGTCATGTCAATACCTACAATATTCTAATATGCATGCTTATGCATGAAATTAATAGCTTTCAAGATAATTAATAATTTTAGTATTCCGACGTTGATATGACTTTGACCTTTGAACATATAACTTTGAACCACATATCAAAATGATCGCCATGTCAATACCTGCAATATTCTATTACAACATGCCTATACAAAATGTTAATAGTTTTCAAGATAATTAGCAATTAAAGTAATCTTTTGCAGCTGTGACCTTGACCTTTCAACATATGACCTTGACCCATAGATCAAAATGATCTTCATGTCAATACCTAAAATATTCTAATATACATGCCTATACAAAAACTTAATAGTTTTCAAGAAAATAAGCAATTTAAATCTTCTTTTGCAGCTGTGACCTTGACCATTTAACATATGACCTTGTACCATATATCAAAATGATCGTTGTCACAATACCTTTAATATTCTAATATACAGTCGACTCTCGTTAATTCGAAATCGGTTAAATCGAAATTTCGCTTCAATCGAAATGATATAAACGGTCCCGTCAGATCGCTATGTATTTCTCTGCAAATTTGTGTGTTTAAATCGAAATACTGAAATTCGAAATTTTGCTTAAACCGAAGTGAATTTTCAGTCCAGATAACAAAATATAATGAAAATTCCAACGTTTAAATAGAAATATACTTTCCTTGTTTATCGTAGTTTGGATTTATTTAAACAAGTTGAAACTAAGCGGCAGATTAAAAAAAGAATTACATGTACACAAAAATATTTCCTGAAATAATTAATCCGTCTATTGTTTAAGAGGTGTCGGTTTACTTCGAAGATTTATATCCGATTCAAAATACACATGAAAAAGGAAGTCGGTATCCCATGCTATTTTCACGATTTTCTCTTCCGGTCGGGTCATGATAAACCGTCTGTCAGTAAAAGGAAAAATTTCATTGGTGTAAAATTAAAAAAGTGGGCGGTCCATTCTTCCAAAGTCATTGATCACAAGAATACTCAACGCTAATTGCCATGCTTAAACTTAATTAATCTGTCAAGCCAAATGGTATACACCATTCAGCTACTGTGACATGGCAAGCCATGATTTCAATAATCACAAAGGATTACAGATGAAGAAATTATGATTATGAATAAAAGAAACTTTAACTGAGCCTGCCCGATGATAGTCAGTGTTTAACAAATTTCAGTGGAACCTTGTAGCTTCCGGTGAAGTTTCCGATTTGCTTATTTTATTGTGCAGAAAATTATTTTTAATTTTTAATGTTTAATTTAATCTTAATCGTAAATTTTCAGTGTCAATTGTAAGCATTATAATACGTAACAGCATATACGTGACGTCATTAGAGGAGCGCTTTACTTTTAGAGATAACTCCCGTTTCTGATCGTCAGTGATCAAAACGGTTAATTCGAAATTCGGATAAATCGAAATTTTTCATCTGACCCCTTCCATTTCGAATTAACGAGATCAACTGTACATGCCTATAAAAAGTTAATAGTTTTCAAAATAATTAGCAATTTAAGTTTTCTTTTTCAGATGTGACCTTGACCTTTCAACATATGACCTTGAACCATATATCAAAATGATCGTCGTATCAATACCTACAATATTCTAATATACATGCCTATACAAACAGTTAATAGTGTTCAAGATAATTAGCAATTTGTCTTCTTTTGCAGCTGTGACCTTGACCTTTCAACATATGACCTTGAACTTTTATCAAAATGATGGTCATGTCAATACCTACAATATTCTAACATACATGCCTATACAAAAAATTAATAGTTTTCAAGATATAGGGACAAATATATAATTTTTAGCAATTTCCCCACTCAATGCCTTACAATTTCCCCATTTTGAGCCCCATGGCTACCATTAGTGCAAATCTGAAAATAGATGATCTAAGGATTTTATAAATGAAATAACTAAGGTATATCTCTTGTGGATTCAGAGGAGAATATTTTTAAAGTTTTCACTTTTCCCTCTTATGGGGCCCCAAGGGGACGTAACTCCTTCATTTATGCAAATCTCAAAGGGCTTCACCAAGGCATAATGGTTACCAAGTTTCATTAAATTTTGTCCAGTGGTTTTGGAAGAAAAGATTAAAATGTAAAATGTTTATGCACGAAGGACAAAGGACGACGGACGACGTACGACGCACGACGGACACAGATGGATAGCAATAGCTCATCTGAGCTTTCAGCTCAGTTGAGCTAATAATATTAATAATAAAATTTGAAAATCGAATTTTTTATGTTACGAGAAGACACATTTGCAAGACTCATTTACATAATTGATAATTGTGTGATCTGAATTAAGTTAATTAAACATTTTTAATTATTTATTAAAAAAAAAAAAAAAACAAACCTCTACAAAAGTTGTGTCATATAATTTAACATTAAGATTCTGTGGACTGCTATCTGAGAGTATTGTTGAACCTGTAATGAAATGGTGTTACATAATTATTACAATAAAACATTTGCGCCATTTAGGCATTATTTACAGTTTTTCTGAAGCTGCAATATTATCAATGCTCTTCAATTGTTTTCTACAAATTATTTTCCATATATTTAGCAATGTAAAACACACCAATTGAATGCTACCCGGTTTAACTTCAGTACATTTTGATCAACTTTTGATTTTATGCATTTATACTATATCAAGAATATTGTTGATTTAAAAAAAAGAATCCATACTTTTTTGTCTTCAAAAACATCTCATTATTGGATTTCGGTATTTCACATCAACAAAAAAAACAGAACAGAACATTCGAAATCTTTTGTATTTTTAATTTTGACTGGCATGTGATTTTGATGTTAAATGTACTCACTTTCTGTATTGTTATCCATTGTGTAATGTCCTGTAACTGTATAAATGTTATATTCCCTTTCTAACCCCGACTGTTGCCAATGGTAATCTATATCAACATCAGGTATTTGGACATTATATATTCGTAGCTACAAAACAATTGAACAACATTCATTTTTTTGCCTGAATTTTAGTTAGGAATATGAGAGAGAGAAAGAGAGATATTTTTTAATAGTATCAAACCAAACATTAACATGTTATAAATATTATTATTACTTATCAAAGTTTATTTTAGAAAGAATGACTGAATATTTTTATTTTTACCATGGCGCTTTAATTTTATTGTTTGTTTTCATAAGGTTTTACACTCTAATTAACACTATATTTTATAATGTAAGGTATAATATATCATTTTCAATTTGGAAATATATAGCACATTGATTATATCCAAAATGTTGCTACCAACCAAATTAAACACATTAATAAAACATCTTTATATTTACAACTCTATATGTACCTCGTCTATGTAACCTTTAAAATAATTTATTTTATCAGTTCCCAGATATAACAAGGTTGCAGATTCCTGTAAAATATTGCAAAAGCGTTTAAAACATTAGTAATGTACTGTTTAATAACTTCAACACATGTGAATATTCACCTCTTATTCCAATTTTAGCAGTTATTGGATTGGTTGAAACATTTTTGTAAAGTGTCAGTATAAACACAAGGCACTTCAAGAAAAGATTGTCAGTTCAAGTATTACAACTATTATTCATTTAAAAGGTTCTTAAAAATGATAACTATTTTACGAAGTTGAAGTCAAAAAGAATGTCTTGAACATATTGCTGAGGATACCGTTTCTTTGTAAACAACTTAAAACTACTACAAAACATATGCCAGCTACTTAAAAAACTTGTAGCAGTTACATAGTCGTATAGCTGTAAATAAAAACTCTTAAGAAACAATTTTCTTACCAGTTGACTTTCAGATATATCAGTCATTTCGGCGTTTTTACCATTACTTAAACCATTTACATACAGAGTCAAAACGCCCTCTGAAAAAAAAACAAAAACAAAATAACTATTTGATTTTGGTATCTATATTTCCAGATAATATTTGCCACGCATCTTTATATTTGAATAGGCTGATAATACTAAAAAGTGAAGTTGCTTCAGTATTAAGTCCGAGATATATTTTCAGTAAAATTGCAGTGGTTTTATATCAAAAAGTAATAAAATTACAATTTTATTTCGCTCTAATGTGACTTTAGCTTTGTAAAAGTATAACTACTGTAGAACTTTCCTTGTTTTCTTGTTTTGTTTCATACCTTGTGCATTATATCGTGCCAATACATGTGTCCAAGTCTGAGCTGTTATTGTTGTTGATCCATTTACAATAGTTGACCCAACCTGGCATCTTAAATTCCCATTTTCTATATAAACACAGAGCGTACTATCATTTGTACACACTAAAGGTAATTTTGACATCGCGTAACTGGTTGGCAAATATATCCACATTTCAATAGTGAAACTAAAAAAAAATGACAACATACAATATAACAAATAATACTGAACATATTTAGCCCAAGTAACAAAACAACAGCATACGTGAACACTAAATCATACATCCAAGCTAATTATGGAGCTGTGCTACTTATGTCCCTGTTCCCTGGACAGACGAGTTTATAAAGTTGATTTAAAAAAAGATATTTTTTTTGTGTGATTGATTAATGTAAATATTATTACAACATTTATTTTAATTTTTGCTGCTTTAGGTTCATATGTGTTCCATGTTATATAAGTGTCGTTGCCATCTTTTTGATATTTTCAATCCAACAGTATTCCCATATGAATTTATTATTTTATACATGTCAATTGATTTATTGGTATATACTGATACATTAAAGATCAAAATCACATAAAAGTACTTTTTAAAATTCTTGGTTTAATGTTTTGTTGATTTATAACTTGCATTACCTGTCCTGTATTCTGTAAGACGACAAGCTAGTCATTTCCCCGTAAGAACTACCATTAAATGAAAGTGCATAGTTCAATCTGTGAAAAATAATTAGTTTAAATGAAATATTGGTATTTTTTAGATGTAAAAGTCGGATGAAAAGGGGAGGTGGAAATAACCATACACATCTATTTCAACGCCTGTCTAAATTGATAGCTATCAATGTATGCTTTGTCTTTATTGACTCGGCTTATTTGTTTAAACTTCATTTGTCGTGTTTTAGTTATTTTGTCCGTTACCAAGTACACACTTGCAGTTGAATTTCACTAATTTAGTTAAGCATTTTATTAATATATGCATATGCATATTTAGGGACTATTAGTTGTTCTTCTGAAATATGAGATAATCTTGTCTTGTTTTATATACCTGTATTGTGTATTTTTAATCTTTAAGTTGCCGAGTACATGTTTTGCAGCTTTAAATTTTAAAAGGCTGTTTTAGGAAATGCATTTTTTTGGTTTTTAAAGTCAAGATTTTTTTTAAAAAAATCTACTTTCAACTAGAGAAGCTAACTATAGTACACTTATTGAATTGGCGCCTCTTCGAAGTTAATTACATAATCCGAAGTGGTTTTATTGCGTGTAGTTAATCGACTGTTTTTTTGATGAATAATTTACCTTGGTGCGATTTTATTATTTTTCAACAATATATATATAACAAGATATTAAAGTACTTCTTCCTACCTGTCAGTACATTCTGTTTTCAGGTTAGACCATGTAACACCACTCTGATTGAACGCAAATACACCTAACCGCCCTCCATTAATTGATGTATCGTATAAGTAATTAGAGTCGGCAATCAAAGATTCATTTTCTCCTTTCACAACAACTCTAAAATCATAATTATTTGAAGAATAAATAGTTATTGTAATATAATTTGAATGTTGTATAAATTAACTAGCTGCTCTGTGCATGCATGAATATAACATAATATCACAAAATGCTTATAGATCATAGCTGCTGTATCTACCCAATACATGTACAAGGATCCCATACCTTGTTATTTGATCTTTTGTTATAACATCAAAGAATCATGTTTAAAAACAATTAAAGAATTTAATATACACGGAGGCACCATATTTCAACGATTAGAAGCACAGAAATGCTTGTCAATTGTTTATTTTTTTAACAATCAAAAGTCTCATTATTACTACACAAAATCGCTTGTATTGCGTAATTTTATCAAAACAAAACTGAAATATTTTCAAGAATGTCGACAAACATCTTTGATATAAAAGAGTACTACATCTAAGCATATTATTATTAACAAGGAAGAAAGTATGGCGCTGAAAAGTTCCATTATAGCTTCCATAATAAAACAATAACTGTTTGAAATTTAAATACTACCTGATAAATCCAATAGAAGGACTATGATAAAGGGACCATCTGTAGCTAACACGACATTCCCATCCTTTTAAATTTGGATCCTGCCAAAGCAACGTTGTATAAGATGTAACGTCGTTGCTATAAAACAAGGAATCAGCATATGCTGTTGTTGATGGCAAGTTGTTTGTGTTAACAAGCTATAAATAAAATAGATAAAAATTTATTTTGAAAAATTAAAACTTTAATATCTACTTATGCCAAAACAAACATACACAGGATCGATATAAAAGCAACACGCCTTTATGCCCTACATTGTTAGTGTATATAACATAAAGGGAGACTTACACAAAAACAGTTCAGTTATTAACTTATAACACTTGTAGTCTTGCTTATTTGGGACCTGAAATAATTGTAGCACTTGCACTCACAATTTCAATTTAAATAGAGCCAGGCTATCATATATATGATACAATATATAAAAATCAGTTAGTTACTCCCTTCAATATTGTTAAATAATGCATCATTAATATTTCTAGTTATTTGCAACTAGACTCTCTCTGTGAGAAAATGCTTAATACACGTTGCGTGCTGTTATTTATGTTTCTGATCTTTACTGTATGTATGCCCATTTAAAAAAAGCTCACATTAAAAACTTACACGTAACTGAACACCTCTTACTCCCGCTTCCCCGTCAATATTTAGGTGGCGATGACGCCAAGAAACAAGATAATAACGTTTAGTAGACTGATATCCAAATATAAATCCTATGTAGCCGTAACAGGAATCATCTGCAGCATACGTTGTACCCGTATAAACAACATTGTCAAAATACCTATCACCTAATTGTAAAATAAAAGACGTTTACTACTTAGTGAATACGTGACAGAAGACTTACTATCTGTAAACTCACGTTTGTTGACAGACATGTTATTATAGAAACATTTTAACAATGAAAACACTGTTTTGATTTGAATTCAAGTGTTCAAAATAAATTTCAAATTGAAATGAAAAATCGAGCTATAAGAATTCTAGGTAATATTTGCAAATGGAATTGTTGTACTTGAAAGTTATACAAATGCAATCATATACCATATATAATAATAATACCTATTAAAGCAACAGGTTTCATAGTTGTTGCATGTTGCCTTATTTCTCTTCCATTATGTCGTAGTTCCCAGCTTGGACCGGCTTCTGCGGTTAAACTGGGATTTAAATCAAGAGATATATATGGTTTAAATGTAGATTCGGATATGAATTTATTTTTCGGACATACATCTAATCTGTCGATAACGCCATCATTATCCGTGTCACTTTCGCAATCATCACCCACGTGGTTTCCTAAAATAAATATTCAGAGGCTATTAGTTTAAAAGAAGTGAATTCGTAGGGCCTCTTTGAATACTTAAACCTCTTTGCATTATTTTGTCATTATATTCGATGCCTGATTCACGAAGTTAGTGTAATTACACTGGACAGTAAATTATCAGGGTTATTCATTTGTTTTTTCATGTTCTTGATTATATCAGATTATATTTGATTTGACATAGCATCTGGAAAAAATGTACCGAGTAAAGTATAAGCTTCGGTAGCTTCAATGTTGAATGTAAAGTATATAGATGCAAGATATATGGATACTGCATATGTTTTAATTGATGGAATACATTGCCATTATAGAGTCCAATAGACAGTTTTGTTTGGTTTATTTCTACAGTCGTCTGTCTATTACTGTATCTTAAAAACCTCAATCAAAGTTAATGGCCTATTACTTCCTAACTTCCAATACTTTTTTTTTTAGAAAAAGTATTAACATACCGTCAAGGTCAGTTTGGCTAGGATTCGATACGTAGATGCAGTTATCATTGATATTCAGAATCCCGTCACCATCAATATCCGTATCACAGAAATCACCTATAATTTATTATTGGAAATTAAAATTGATAAAAGAAGAATTAATTTATTTGGTATATTAAAATGCATGTACCTGTACACATTTAATGTAAAACTGTATAAATATCTAAATAATGAATCTTGTTACCACTACGGTAGCTCATTGGTAGTTGCTCGCTTCGTATGTTGAAGGTCGGGGTTCGAAACCCGACCGGGTGTGACCTACGCCTGAAAATTGGTATAAACTGTTCTTTCGCCAAGCGAAATGAAAGTCACTAGGTCCTTCGGAGTAGATGTAAAAACCCGATGTCATGTGTCACGGCAGTCATGGTACGTTAAAGAACTCTCCCTGCAATTGCATTTAGAGCCATGTAAAAGTCAAAATGTCTGACACTTCACCTTTTTTCGGTTGACGTCTCGATACGAGTGAAATATTCTTGACTGGGAAGTAAAACCGCATTCGATCAACCAAACACCTCGTTTTTGTTCTTTCACTTTTCGTTATTCTTTGTGTTGTATCACTGGTGTCTTTTGGTAACAACATTGAATTTCAGTCGCAATAAAGCAATAAATTTTAGATTACAACTCTCTCTCTCTCTCTCTCTCTCTCTCTCTCTCTCTCTCTCTCTCTCACACACACACACACACACACACACACACACACACACACACACACGTTTGCTCTTCTTACCTATTCCATCCGAATCCGTGTCTGTTTGTTCCGAGTTTGGAGTGGTAGGGCAGTTATCATCAAACGTAGGAATGCCATCGCTGTCACTGCAGTCAATGAAAACATTCAAATGGAATACTAGTATTTTAGCACTTATAATTAAGTGAAACATTTAAATGATTTCTATCATCTGTAAACCATAATAGCTTCTTTGTGCTGAACATCTAATTTTTCATAGTTACACTTACATCCACGTATGTGCATTTGAAATGACAAGTCTCAAGTCTTTAAAGTTGTCATTTATAAAATGTTACAATTAATTTAAAAACATAATGAATAAAAATTGTATCTCATTTAGCCTTAAAACATGAAAATATACCATCGATACTTATAACAGTATGCACAACATAAAAATAGCATACTGGTTAAGTCTGACACTTTTCCGAGTTTGTTTTGCAACGGTATATAGCTGCTATTTTATAATTCTTTGAATCACAGCTTAGTTTTTGACAATAGATTTATTTGGTCACTGTAAGTCGCGTGTTAAAGGGGGTTTGTTCTTTTATGATAGACTTGAGAATAATTATGTTGAAATAGTGAATTCAACACACAGTGCGATATTAGATGTTTGTTTTTTAATAAGCCTTTTGCTAAATACCTATCCTGACTGGTACTACAACTGTCTCCTATACCACTGTAGTCAGTATCCGTTTGAGCATTATTAGAAACTGTTCTACAATTATCACATACATCGCCAATATTATCACCATCTGTGTCGGTCTGGTCTAAAATTTGCACAAGATAATAGTACATTAATAACAAACGTTGAAATATGTATTTCAGTTTAAAGCCAGGTATAAGACAAATTGAGCTGAAATTAATTATAATGAAAAAACAATAGCAAAATACTATTGTGTTTCATCTAAACTATTATTTACTACATTATGTTTCTTTATTATGTCACATTGTCAAAAATAAGCAGGTTATATAAATTAAAAACTACTATTACAAACGGAAAGGTGATATTCTTAATTATGATGTCATAATTGAAAGAAAAAATAAAAGGCTAAAAGTTGTTGTGATGTAGGTGAACTTATATATAAAAAAGCAGTTGTTATATAGTTTTGTTTTAAACCAACATATACTTCAACTCTTTCCGGATTCTGTTAGAAAATCTTAATATGATAAGAGCGGTACTATAAATACTTTAATATCAAGTATAATCCTAACATTTTTAAACCATTACCAGCAGTTGTGTCGTGTTCTATGTAACTCTTGCCGCTGTAAAGCATTTTTTGATAATTTCAAGTACTCAAAACTACCTGCATTGCTTTTATATGGACAATTGTCAGCGCCATTTAAAACACCGTCACCATCAATATCAGTATCACAGACATCGCCTATACCGTCACCATCTGTATCAGCCTGGTCATTATTGGCACTGTTCACACAATTGTCACATGCATCACCTATAGCATCCCCATCTGTATCATTCTGATCTCGGTTTGCTTTAAAAGGACAGTTATCCTACAAAAATTGAAAAAATAAACTTTCAGATGAGAGTCGAGGGGTGAGAGTACTTAAATCATAATCCTTAGTACAACATTTCAGCTTGATCAACAATCAGGACCCCCCTATCTCCACCAAATACAAAAGTAATTTTTATTTTAAAGGCAAATATATTTTGATTCATGATCATTTTATTCAAAACGGTCTCTTGAAATATATAAATGGCCTTAAAAACTATAACTTACTGTTACGTCATACACATAGTCGTTATCATCGTCTGGATCACATTCATCGCCTAACCAGTCATTGTCATTATCCTCCTGACCACTATTCGGCAAAACGGCGCAATTATCCTAAAATATCATAATATTTCAAACTCATTATTTTTGTAGCACATGAATTGGCTATGATGGAAAATGTCTCCATGTTTTTAATGGACCAAAATCAGGAATATATTTACTGGAATAAATAAAGGCAGCCTGTAAAAACTGCTGAAAATAACTTATATTTTTAGAAGGAGTGCATTACTCACATTCATACTGATATACAAATATTTATGCCTCAATTATTCACTACTAAACAAAGCCATGACGATTGAGGTATATTAAAAAGATTACACGATACTCACCCTTACACATGACACTGAATCATTACAAGATAAACCATCTGTGGGTATACCATCTTGATCAGGATCTTCCCCACATATGAATCCATTACCAGCCCATCCATTTTTACACTAATAAATATGAAAATATTGAAGTGAATAGGTTCATTCAGACTGAAAATATGGAACTTTTTGTCTCAGATGTATTGTATTTGTTCTTTTGTACAGTTTTTGAAAATGCGGTTATTTTATAATAATAATAATAAATAATAATAATAATAATAAAAAATAATAATAATAATAATAACAATAACAATTATGAACAAATGAATATGGAATGTTGCGTTATATTACATTTACCTGCAATAGAAATTCTTGATTCACAAAATAAAAAGAAATATATATATTTTCACGCACTTTTTCTTTATTTGAAACTACATACGCAAGGTTTAAGCAGTGTTTCAAGTGAAACATTTTAAATTTTTAACATGGTTTCTTTCTATGTCGTGAATTGACTTTGTATTCCTTTTTGACAAGCACCGAACATGCATAATAAATGGCATCCAGAAGGGTTATGTAAGTAATTTGTAGCAACCACATATTCTCACTTGTTTTAAACAAAATATGTATGTGTACAAAAACGCGCATATAGATACCAAATTTTGATGCCCCTAAAATCATTGAGTAAAATTTGAACTATAATATTAATAATTTGTATAACAAAATTGAAATTCTTATGTGAAGCTTTATTTGTATGTTTAGTAAACAATACCTGACATTTGTATTCCTGAGGAGCTGTATATATACATTCTGCATTTATATCACAAGAATGTTCTCCAGTTTTACAAAAATCTGCCAGCTTACATCCAGACACTGATTCACCATAGTAACCATCTTTGCAAATTCCACAATAAAAGCTGCCCTATACATTACATACATATAAACAAGGTGGAAAAGTAGCATTTGTGTTTTATGTTTACAAAGTGACATTATTCATAAAGCTTCTTTTTAAACAAAAATTACCCAAACAGTTTTCAGTTCCGTTGCTAAAATACTTCATTTTTATTTAAACATAACAATTATACGTATTATACATAATTTCAAAAACATTTGCAAATGGGAAAAATGTTCAATTTAGAAGTTAAACAAAACAATTAACAACCAACACCACATGTATCTGTATTGAAAACAGACAAAACTAAATATTAAATTGATGAAATTAAGACATATAACCTTCATATTACTTAATACTTTAATTTGCACATATATTTTACAGCATCACATGCTAACAAAATTTGTTGCGTTTAGAATTGAATATTTTTGAAAGAAAAAATTGTTTTAGTTGATATCTACTTACAATTGTATTATGACAGTAAGCGTTAGGATCACATCCCCCATGGTTTATATTACACTCATTGACATCATCACACCTCTGATATGGATACGAGTCTAGTTCAGTGTTGTACAGTTGAAATGTTCTGCGGTGAAGAGTTATCCCCCATGCATCTTCATATGTACCCAGATATCCATATGGACATGCGCGACATTGGTATCCCGGTTCTGTGTTAATACAGGCGCTGTTATTCCAGCAGGGGAGATTTACAGTGCACTTACAAATAAATAATAAGATATCAACTGCAACTTAGTTTTAATGAGGTGTTTTATTTTTACTTATATCTGTCAAATTGTATTTAATTAGAGATTACGTGCTTGTAAAACATATGCATTTACATTGTTTATTTTTTTTTCAAACAACATTTAATGTTTTCTAACTTTTTACAGATTTTCATGTAACTTGTTAAAAAGAGAGATGGATCGTATAGCCCGGGATGAGAAACTCTTAAACGTCGCATTATACTAATGTTAATTACATAAAAAAGAGTTAGTTATAATGAAGTAACATAAAAAGATTAATTATTATGACGTAACATAAAACAATTATTATGACGTAACATACTAAACAATTAACGATTGAACAGCATAGCTATGGCAGTTATTGGATTATAAATGACATCGCTTTGCCAGGCAAACTGAATAACGCGCGTTAGCGAGTTATGATTGGTTTGCCTGGCAAAGGCTATGGCATTTATAATCCAATAACTGCCATAGCTATGCTGTTCAATGGTTATATTAACATTATATTAATTATTAATTAATTTTTTTGAATTTTTGTCACATCAATTTGAATTTTCCCGCCTTCAACGAGAAGCGGGGTCAATTATTGAAACAGTGTAACAATGTAAACAAAATATAGTACAACATGAAAAAACAGGGAACTCGTAAAAATTATGAAATATTTTATTAACCATCACATTGTTTTGAACACTTTATATAAAACATCAATTTAGTCACTTTCATAGCAATTTTACGAAATTATTAAAAAAAACAACCAATTTCCTAAGGCGGATGACGAATAAGTGAACAGTCTCGAAGATTGACACGAAAATGGTGTCTCACTCTCGCTGTCATTTTTGGAAATTTAAAAGTGCAGTGCGAGAAATTGGAAACTACGAAGAAACCAGGAGTGAATAAATTGGATGACGGAAATGTAATCTGCCTTGGAAAGTCATAGTTTTTGTTATTATTATTCGTAGAACTTGTGGAACTGACCACATGATGCGACCCAGATTGTGACCCATTTAGGCGCGGTACAACAGCTGATTCAGTGTTTTAATTTTTTGCAGGGTGAGTTAATTCTGACAATGAGTTACTATGACGTTTTTTCTGTTGTGTTGAGACAGTTCTGTTGTAAAATTAAGAGAAGCTTCTCATTTATGGTTCGAAATAAACAAATCTGTGCCGAGCTTCGTACCCCAGGTCATTGAGATGCTGAATGGCCGTCACCCGAGTGTATTTAGTTTCAACTTTTGCAGCATGACATATGTCGGATAAAAACGGGCAAATGTGTGTTTTAAAAGTGGTTTGAACATGAACCATTTATCAGACTCTTCAGGATCGGTCATGGCTTTTTATTATATTGATTGAACAAACTTTGGGATTTTTGTCAGTTTTATCGAAGCACTGGAAACAGCGGTTTAACATTTTTACAGGACAGTCGACCGTCTCAGTTGCATATATATTCTTTTTTAACAGCTGCTATTTTCGTCTGTATGAGATATCTCCCCTCTGAAAATTTTTTGGTTGTATTTCATGTTTTTAAGGTACATATTCTCCAGACTCGTCAATGTGAAACTCAATTATGACTGTGGTTTTAACTGGTGATGAAATTGCATAGCTCGGGAAATAAAATTTATAGAACAGATGGTAACATATACACTTTTTTTAGTATTATGGGAGAAATAAGGGTACTTTTTAGATCATTGGAAATTTTCCGTTGTGTATTTAATTCAATGTATATTTAAAAAATTAATATATTTTTTTTCTCAGGCTGTGTTGTTGTTTTGTTATGAAACTTCTTAAAAATAGTCCAGAGAGTGAAATATTCATACGCATAGTGTAATGATCATGTGATCAATGTCAGTTATTGTACCGTATTTGTCACATGTCTCAAACATGTTTATAGTAAAGTTGCAAAGCAAATGTAAATATTTAATTACAGTGACAGAAAATCAAGTAATTATGGTATTTGATGACTTGTTACCTCATTAATATCTGTACACGTCACGCCACTTCCTTCATAACCATCAGGACATGACAAACAGCCGAATGTATGAGATCCACCAGACTTGTAGTTATAACATAAAGCTTTACTAAAGCAAGGTGATGTAGATGCCTGACATGGACACTGTGTACTATCTTCACATGGCTGACATCCAGAACCGTCATCAGCTGCCCAAGAATTCGGTTCACAGGCAGCACATTTATCTTTCATTGTAGAACTATAGTGACCTGCTGGACACGTCTTACATTCAGACTGACCAGATTCATCCTGATATTTGCCTGGTGGACATAATGCGCAAAATTCTAAAACAAAAATGATTAAAATCATCCGAGCATTAAAAATACATTGCTTTTCTTTGATACATGTATTTTAGATAAACAATACTTTTAAGGGTTCAGTCCTAGTAATTGTTTAAATGTGATGGTTTAAGATAATAATGATCAAATAACATGATATAAAAGTTTCTCTTGGCTTCGTTATTAATGCGTATAGTTTGAAATAAATATTGCCTAAAAACAAATATATCTAACATGTATCAATATGAGTTGTTATTGTCTAGTCTTTTTTATTTTATAGCATAGCAACATTAGTTTATGCCAAAAACACGCTTTTTAAAGATTTTACTTACATCATTTTTCCCTCGTTTGTGTAAACATTGACGGTGAACATTAATATTACAGAAATTATCAATCAATTTAAGCTAATTCTAACCGTAGCATTTTTTTAATGTGTGATGTCTGGTTTCATAGTGATCATTTCTTCTCATTCGTAATGTTGGCGTTTTCTTGGTTGCTTTTGTATATTGCAAAACATATTTCGGTTCCATTATACTTCTTTTGTGGTTTTATTTAAATAGTCCAGTAATTGCTTTTACAAATAATTACTTTGTTATCTATAAAAAAGATTTACCTTTTAATTAAACAACCACTTACCGACCTGTCCTGAAGAAAATGTACCATTACCACACAAGTACCGAACCCCTCCTCGACAAGCATACCCACTTCCACATTCCAAACAAGCTACTGGACAGTCGTCCTCAGTGCAATTAATATATGTATAATCTGGACAGGGTGAGGCTATTCCATCTTCACATCTCTGAATTAGAAATGAAAAATGAAAACTTTAACTAATACAGAAAAGAGTATGTCAGTATGGAGCAATGGTTCTATACCATCTTTTTGAGAATTAAAAAACACTAGAAACATTTGAAAATAAAAATAGAGCAAACGAAATTTATAAATTGATAGTTTTTCAAAGGTATCACTTAAACTATTGTAAATGTCATATGCAGTTTGTCTAATGCAGTTGACAATTTCAGAGATATAGCAATGGATGACATACAGAAAATTGTTTTCACGTTAAAGACGCCCTTGTAATTTTAACTAAATATGTTATAAACATATAGCATTACCATCATAATACAGATCATGTTTTCAAATTACTGACATTATGCTACTTTGGCATTGACGATTTTATTTTCACCAACTAAATGACATCTCAGTACAAATGAGAGAAAGTGTGTTATTTGTTGTACCGTGTAATCTGTGGTTTTGATCTCTCACTGCTATTTTAAATCCTTTTCTTTCAAAAGTATTTGTGTCTTAAAGACCGGAAAAGATTACACGTTCACATTATTCAAATAATGAATGAATAAAACATACCCATCCTTGTGGACATGTTGTACACTCAGATGCAGCTCCAAATGAATGTTCTGTTGCTGATTTTCCACAAGTAGAATTAGCCTGCGGCGGATCACATCTACCACATGGAAGAATCGTGCTGTCTCCAGGGCAATACCAGGATGTCAGACATCTTTGACACGTGGTTCGATCTACAAACAAAAGTTTGTGATTACACCATGCTCAAAAAGAACATAATGCAGAGAGAATTATAGCTTTCAAAAGGAATTTTCCATAAACAGAAACATTGAGAACATCTAAAGTACACATACAAATAATAAAGAGAATATGTTACAGTATCGAATATGTTGATGTCTAGGTATAGAAACTAATAAATATAAAAAATAAAAAATATAAAAAAGGACACAATAGTCAAGCAGACACGCCAAGCATTTACTGAGCTTAAACACTTGCGGCTGAAAACATGGAACCCGTTTGTGGCAAATAAATCAAGAACACGAAAGTTGAACGCATTCAGATATCAATTACCAAACAGGAACACAACAATAAAATGCGATTAGACACCAAAAAGAGTAAATTAGTTTTAATTGGTATTATAGTTTCCAGCACTTAACGCTCTCTGTGTTTAAAAACACTGTCTCTGAACTAAGTTATTACGTGAATCTGTATATACTTACAATAATTATGTTTTACTTGAGAACAGCCAATGAGTTCAAAACGTAAACTGACGTGTCCAACCCATATAAGTGGGATTAGTCGAATGTGTTTTCCATATATCGGTGGATTAAGCGAAATGTTAACTATACTATTTTGATCAAAAGTTCCTTCAAATGTCTGAAAAAGAAATTTTTTCGGTTAATCGAAAAAGCCATTTCTCTATTTTTTAAAGTTTAAATATAGTAGTTCGCATTTTCGTTTGTAAATGTAAAATGTCCCTACTCATGCAATATAGGCGAAATTATAAAAAAAAAAAAAAACGCTTAATTGTTACACTTTTAATAAAATACAGAAACTTGTAGCTAAAAGCATGTGCAGTGAAATAGCCAAATCATACCTGAATAAAAAAGTAAACGAACAAAAGAAACAAATTAAATGACTTCTTATTATAAACTGAGTGAATGAAACAAACACAAAAAAAATATGTTAAAAATTCATATTGAAACTTAATACATGTTGAATTCTTACCTTTCTTAATTTCTTGCTTATTTTAATCAGAATACTTTTTCAACTGCATGGCTATATGCGACATGCAACAAAATGGCAGCTGGGTTATTTAATCCCATGGACTAATCTTTATCAAAACATTGCATGCTGAATGATACTTACTGCGTTTCCTGTAGAATTTATGTATTGTATCCAGTTAGAACTGTCATTGCTGTAATAAATGGATAGTGATGTAACCCAATTAGCTTCGTCTTCTCGACCTTGCAGTTGCACGATATGTACATAGTGAAGAGTGGATAGATTAACCTGTATCCACTGGTTTGTATCATCTACTGCAGCAACCCATCCACCTGTCAAACCGCCTAAGTCTTCTGTAATAATGGTTATGATAAAGATAATTGTAACATTGACACAAATACCGTCAGTTATAACTCTATTAGAATAATTAAAATTGATTCAATAACCAGTATAAGATTTCTATGCAATCCCAAAGTATGACAGGGATAGAAGAAATGCACTCGTAGATTTTTCGCTGGGGGATAACAAAACTAAAATAATGACATGTAATCAGCTAACGTATATTGCATAAATCGTTTCAAAGAAATTGTTATACAACATTTATCTTTTGCTGTTAAACTTACGTGATAATGCTGTCATATTTAAACGAGATCGATCATTTCCTCCATTTGTTATTGCACTAGATACCGAAATCTGAGAGTCCTGAATAGCGCCACTGGCAATACCTAAAGCATCTAGACATGCTGAAATAGAAGAGCGTAAGCCTTTCAATACATTTACAACCACAAGAATTGCACATATAATAATTTGTTTTCTCAATCTTTTTAAATTATCTTCGTCCGAATTGTTTCTAAATATACACATTCATAACAATTAGTGTTACATATAAAAATCCGTGATACCCAGGCGAACTTCACATTTAAACGGAGAATCTGCATTGTATTGATAAAAATCAAGGGGTTATTATTATTAATAATATTATTATTATTATTATTATCATTATTATTTTCTTTTTACTTTCATTGATAATTATAATATATATATATATATATATATATATATATATATATATATATATATATATATATATATATATTAGATTCTACTAACGAATTACTACATGTATTGGGATCACTGTTCTTAAAACTCTTAACCGATATGGGAAATATTGACCCTTGCATACAGTAAAAAACATTGAATAAAATTTATCGTCAGCTTGCAATTTTAAATAAATGACCGCCTGATGAAATTTAAATAAAAAATAAAAGTTATCTGCTTCTTAGATTAAAACATACTTAGTACAAGTATTTACCATATTCCTCAGAATAGTAACCAGGTATACGAAGATACAATTCACCATTTGAGCTATTAATCGTTATGTTGTATGAAATTGGTTTGTATTCTACATCTACAAGACAGGAATTATCCAGTGTAAGTGATACATTAGCCACAGCTCCTCTGACCGGATTACCACCATCAATAACAATGACAGAAAATGTGAGTGTTGTATTGGCTGCATACACTACGTTGTACAGGTCAAGTGAGGAATTAAATGCCAAAGGTGGTCTAAAAAGAAAATAATCGTTACTAAATATTAAATATCTCTCTTTCATATATATATATATATATATATATATATATATATATATATATATATATATATATATACCTTCTTACATAATAACACATGTCTTTAACAACATGCCTATAGTGGCCAATTTTTTATGTCCCAAAAACTTTACCTATATATCTCTGACCCCTTCACAGCGGTCACCAATCTAATATAGTAAGTCGCCACTACACTTTAGTCCTACAATTATCCTTTACGTTTAGTTTTATCGATTGATGTATGGCATTTCGAAGATTTAGAGCTTTTGCATTTAAATGGATCTTACTTCAGTTCTTCCACTTTAAACCTGTTTGTATCAGGTCAATTCGCCCCACGGTAAATTCGCCCCCAATTCTTGCAAATTCGCCCCATGTAAAAATCGCCCCTTCAAATTCGCCCCAACTTCTTGAAAATTCGCCCCCACTTTTTGAAAATTCGCCCCAACTTTTATTTAGATTTTATCTCTCTTTTTTTCAACTTTTTTTTGATTATTATTAATTTTATTTTACCTCGAATATGCCAGAGAAACACTGTTAACATATTATTTATAAATATGCATTGTGTGTGTTGCAATTTATGTCGAGTGTTCATAATGCCTTTACTGAATTCACACATAAGACAGCCCAGGTGTGTTGTGATTACTGTAATAATTTATGTTAAAATGGTGATTATCAAAAGTCCTTTGTACGATTATGGTATAATCACAACAGTTGGTACAGAAAAAAAAATTTAGTGTTTGTAAAAGATCACATCAGAGCAGAGTATCGTTGAGGGAAATCATTAAAAAAACCATCCTTTTTAACACAGCACGCGCACCTTACGAAACCATTTCTCTGTGTCTGGTAACATCAAATGCATGGGATGAGACTTCTGTTTATACGTAGGTGCAGAATTGCTATTTACCTCTAACCACCAACTGTCCACAGTTTCAACTTGGACAAATATATGGAACTATTATGTTTGTATGGATAATATCTTTAATTTATCAGTAAAAACTTTTCTTAAGTAAAATATTGCTACCGTCCACTACTGTCTAGTAGCCTCCAGTCTTTAGAGTTGAGTTGAGTAATGGTGATTAACTCCCAAGTCAAAAGTATTTCACTTATAATGGAACGTCACCAGCTATCATAATGGTGAGTGCTTCGCGGTCTTGGACCATAGGGTTCGAAATCACGCAATTAGACCTACTACCTCTGTCGCTGATGGAGAGCACAGGTACTAGGGGAATTTACTTTAGCACGTCGTCATAAATCAACTCATAAGTCATTAATACAAAATGAAGTTTAGAAAAATTTGCCCGAAGTGGGGGCAATTTTGACATGGGGGCGAATTTACCGTGGGGCAAATTGACTTGAATTCAACCTGCATGAACAAAATGGTGCCACATGGGTGTACCCGTTATCCGGTTGACACACGTTAGTTCGCACTATTTTTGGTGTGTGGTAACGGGTGGTAGTGGTTTGAAAACTATTACTGTTTTCAGATATCTTAAAAATATTTTCTTAATTTTTCATCAACATAATGTATTTATAAAATATTAGATATAATAATAATAATAATAATAATTATAATAATAACAATAAAAAGCTGAATTATCAACAGAATATTATTGGTTCTTTGTGGAGTATATTTTGGTCGAAAATCACGTTCTCGGTCTAAAATGCACGTTCTTTGTTGGCGTTTCATTTACTGGACTCCATCCTGATGGATATGAGTTTAGAAGACAATTTTTGAATCTTGAAATCAATGAATTATGTTTTTAAATATTTAACGAAAATATAACAATTGAACTGTTTTAAATGATGTTCATCGTCGATATGAATACAAAAACTTTGCTAGGCAAACAAATCATAACGCGCAAAGTTTTTGCATTCATATAATGAAAATCATTTTAAAACAGATTTTGTGAATATTACAAAGTGGTATAAGAAGCAGTGATTGGGCTTAAAGACTAGTTCCCTAATAAAATGAAAACATTTTTAAACCATAAAGGCCAGAATATTTCAAATACATAGTTTCTGTTTTAATTATTTATGTTTTATTTATACCAGTAAATTATTTTTGCAGCTATGACTTTATTACATTTATATATCGATTCATTTTGAAGTTCGCGATGTTCTCGTTTATCAAAAATTTTAGATTTTTTTGTTGATATCATATTTATCTGTTTTACGATATACTTACATTTCCACTATCGATGAAACATAAAAGGATAATTCTGAATTGATTCCAGAATCAATATCACTACCATTTATTATGGCTAGAGCTGCTATTTGTAAAGCTGGATCTGCGATAATTTCAAACGCTGTACGAGTAAGTTCAGGACAATTGTCATTGACATCTTTCACTTTAATCTATAAGCAAAAAAACTTAGTGAATTAGTATTACCCGCTAGTAAATTACCACATACACTTAAGATTGTCTACGTAGAAATCAAGCCTAAAATTTTAATTTAAAATTGGGTTCAATTTAATACCAAGAACATGATTGTGTAACCATACTCTTTTCCAAAATTTGAAATTTCTTATTCAAAATACATGTATTTGATCATTTGTTAATTCATTTAATTTTGGAACTTTAGATTCATTAATTTTCAACTGTTTAGCTTACGTTTTTACTATCAAACTTTTCGGCCCCTAGTGTCACTGGTGAGGAGTGTTTTCCGAAATGTGCACATATGCTTCATCTAAACTTAATAGGTATTTTCGTTATATATTTGGACAATTACGTCGGACAGAAAGGCATAAATCATAGAAAATTTGACGAACGAACGTTGGTTTTAAGACTGAAGGAAGCATTATACTGAATCTTAAGTTCGTTTTATCTTTTGATGGTTTTCATACTTAAAGTCCATGTTTTTGTGGATAAATTATCAAATTTTACCTTAATTGTTATAGAACCAGTTCGTTCTGGTGTTAATCCTGGATCAACGACATGTAATGAAAGTGTATATTCTGTTTTAACTTCATAATCTAAATCAGAGTCCAGAACAACTAGAGCTTTAGAAGTAGTAATGATAAAGAATTCTGTGCTAGGGTCATTTCCTTCTGGAGTTAATGTGGATGAAGTGCTGCAGTCTGCACAAAGAAACAAAAATACATTTATTGACCAGAATATATAATTTTAAATAAACAATTTCAATGAAAACAAAGAGTGTTTTTTAACATTTGTTGACTTGAATCGAAGAGATTTAAAAATCAAAATCCACCTTCATCAATAAGTAGATGAAAATTATATGTAACTTAAATTTAACAGAGAGAGAGAGAGAGAGAGAGAGAGAGAGAGAGAGAGAGACTTACCGACAAAGCTGTATGCATCTACCGTTGAATATGAGTATGTTATGTTTGGAGGAGCAACCGTTGTCGCTGTGTAATTAATTAACTCAAAATGACGTGCTTCGTTACCTAGAAGCAAACAAAATCAACGCTTATAAATATGCAAAAATAATTCAAATGTCACTAAATAATTGATAGTCACATGTTCGAATTTGATACTTCTAGTCTGAAGGATTCTTGCCAAGACTTCGTAACAAAAGGGTCAGACATAATACATCCCGTTAATATCAACATGTCTAAAATTAAATAATAATATAATTCAGCTGCAAAGAAACAAAGTAATTAAGTAATGTTTTCTTTTATAGTTTATTTATAACATTGATTTTATACTTCTTACTCATGGCCTTAAAATCTTAAGTCTTCTTACATTTAAAATATCTATTGCTGTATATTTTTAAAATTCTATGAAAGAAACCAACTACATTTGAAGTCGTTCATTTCAAAATGTATAATGGCAATAAACAGAAAGAACTCGTTACGAAATCCGTGGTTTATTTCAAAGTGTCCTCTTATTTACATTTATATAATTGTTTTTGCTATAATTTCGGTTTACACTTTTTAAGTTTAAAGTATAAAAAGAATCTCACAAAAATCTCTCTCTAAATATTTGCTAGACGGAAATATACACTTATAAACCTTAGCAAATTATAAAAACTGTTAAATTGGATTTTTTGTTTCGTCAAACTAGCATACACACTTGATGTTTAAATTGCATCACATGAAAGCATTTGGATCCTCAATATTACTTATTGTTGCAAATATACATGTTCGTCCAAGCGGGATCATCTGTATCAAATATCTAGTAAAAATGAATAAGAAACTGATTTACATGTCCAGCATGGAAATTAAACAGGACCAGTTTAATTTTCTTATTTTACCTTTTTTTGCGCAATTAAAATTTTAATTACAACAAATGTTATTTGAATAATAATAATAATAATAATAATAATAAATGTTTTTTTTGAAATTTTGATAGCTGCTACCATTAAAAACTTACCCGATAAAAGAGTGACCTGAAAGGGCGGTCCAGCTGAAAATATATCTGCTAATACTAGTTCTTGTACAACACCATCTATATGATAATTCTCGTCAATAAAAGTTACATAATCCCTCGGCTGTTCAGCGATAGGACTTGTTATAAACTGGAAATTCGTTGTCTCTATATACAAACTTGACGAGCAGGGTAATCTTTCAGTGTGGAAAAGTGAAAAATGAAAACGACCACCAAGCTAAAAGACAAAATTCAACAGTTTAAATAGTATAACATAAGATTCATTTAAATGGTGAATGTGTGCAATTTTATAATATTTAATTTAATGCAAGTGTTTTTGCCATATATCAAATGTAGACACGTCAAATACAACACAGTGCAAAACGTCTTAAAACTTTGTGATTATTTATGAGATAGAGGTAACTTTATTCTATCTGAATATTAAGCGATTCTGTGATTTACTTTAAAAAAAAACTTTAACAAATTTCACGAACTTAAAATTATTTTACTGTTTAAATAAAACTTACACCTCAATTTTATTGCAACTCAGCTGTGAGTATATTTCTGATATCTCATTTTCATTGAAGCGCAAATATGGTGTTAAGACATAGACGACTTAAAATGGATTTAGGGAGAAAATAGTTATAAAACAAGTAACACAAAAGTCAAATAATACGTAATATAACATAAAAGTCAAGTCATAAGTAGCCAGTGCAATTCAACGTTATTAAAAGAGACTTGTATCTGTACAGCAAAAGTTTACCTCTAATTCTAAATTGACAGCTTCTCTGGGTAACGCGGTTGTCACAACACACTGACTATTGATAACAATTCCTTCCTGGGGAACTATAGACATGCCACCTGATGTAAGAAAAAATACCCAATGGATTGATATACATACCAACTTTAACTGACAATAACCCGTTAATTATTTCGAAACAAATAATCTGATTATTTTACTAATAAGGTAATATAACTTTAATAGCTTAGCTAAAAACTTCATTAATTGCTTACTTTCATTTTTTATAATTGTTTTGAAAAAAAAATTATTCATTTGCTGATCTTTTCCTAAGAGTTTCAACATGTAATCAGAGCTCAAAGCAGGTAACATAGTTCAATGGCTTTGCAAACATGACTGTACCACATATTTGAATCATTTAAACTTAATTGTCATGTTTAAAAAAAAAAAAAAAAATCAGCATTCGTCGGATTTAAGATCGATATTCTTTTTAGAATAACACGCCTTACTCACTTTGCCTTGAACAGTTTCCATAGTTATTTTACTATAAAGCACTATGTAGAAAAAATTACAAGCTGTGCTGTAATAGTAACAAACTACTACGATTAAGTATTTGCAAATCATATTCAATAGGATAAGTAAGTAAGCATTCTTGATAAATCATAAAAATACAATAACGACGAACCATTTTGGTCAGCTCCGACAATACTTATTTTCTTGCATGGAATTACAGAACCCATATTCCTTGTGGACACTTCAAGTACCAGTATTCCATTTAAATAAAGCCACAAGTCATCACCACCACCAATAGCTACGGTTTCTGTTCCTTGATAAACAAATCCTGATCTGATTGCCGTTGTAAATCTATAATCGAATGATAGTCATATTACCCTTTGGAAAAATACATTGAAAAATAAACAAAAATCACAGAAAGGACTTTTAATGTTCTGTTGTCCTTCACAATTTGGCCTCAGTTATGTAAAAACATATTTTAGAAATATTTATACTTTTACATTAACATTTGCTTAAATGTCTCAAAAGTAACCTATCAGTATCACATCAACAGCTCTTAAATACGCAACTCTCATTGTATTAAAACCGCATTTTAAATTATAAAATTGAAAAAGAAATTATTGAAAAATTTTTGAAGAAATAACATTACAGAAGGTATCTGATTGCGAAAGATTTAACGCATTATCAAATGTAAAATAACTAGTTTATTCTGAAATGTGTATTTTAAAAAATACATAAAACGCTTACCCGAAATTATGTGAATTAAAATAGCAGTCCTTTTCCTGATTACCGTATCCTTTATCGTCAACAGGATAAAATGCATTCGATATATACCTGTGAAATTAAAAACAAGTTCCGAAGGTAAAATTTTTCAAATGTTCACCTATATTTAGTGAAATTAAATGTACGCAAAGATCTTGACCAATGTCTTTTTTATTGCTTCAAGACCCACAAAGATATTGTACTGGTACATGTTTTGACACAATACTCTTTTTAAGTGATATTTTAACATGCGAGAAAAACTAAGTCACTGCTCTTGAAACATTGCAATCGTTCCTAAGATAGCGAATGATGTTAATGCTTAGATGATGTAATATTTCCTAGGCAGCCAATATATATTGTATAAAATTGTGAAAAACTATCATGATTAATTAAACAGTTTCTTGTCCAAGAGTTATATAAACATTGATCACTAATAAAATGAAATAAAATATAAAAGAAGCATTGAAAAACATACCTGTGGGTAGGTGGTGACAATGATACAACAGATAATACTATAGTGCTGTTAAATGCATAATTTGTTCCGGGATTGTCGACGAACCAGCTTGAGAAGGAATCCGAAGCTGGATCATTTGACCTCAGCAACCATGAGCCAAACGGACTTGGAACATATTGTGGACTGCTGATTACAGCATCGGCAAAACCGGTGAAATCTGAATGTGCTACGCTGTAAAAATGAATACTTTGTACTGTGTACATTTTTGCATCAAAATACAGATTTGTGTAGAGTTTTCATCTGCCTTAATTGTTACTGTACATTACAACAGGATAATAACTACAAATGGCTTAATTTACGATTTGGCTATACAAAACCTTTATCTTAAAAGACAATATTAAGAAACAGTTTCTTTAGGAAAATTCAACAATTGAATAGCGAATAAAAATGTTTTAGAAGATTAAGAACTTTTTAAATTCAACGACTTTGTACCTGTATGAATTCTTCCTCAAACTGTTCAAATCATAACAATTAGTCATTTTTTCTATATTGTAAGATACATATGCCCCCCCTCTCTCTCTACAATATTTTTATAATTAAAAAGAACATATATTTCAAATATTTTTATTTTTTATGCTTACACGTACCTGAAATCATAATTCAACATTGTAAGGACCCAGTCATTCGCTGATGCTGATGAGTTTGCAGTGGCTAACAAAAACAAAAATATGTAAACAAAAATAAAATACAAATTTTTAAAAGTCGTAATATTTGTTAATTATGCCTTGTTTTATTTAATTTATTCGTTCATCTCCGTTTTTGTGTTCTGGTTTTATTATTTTTGCTGGAACATTTATCCATGACTTGTTTTTGTAGCTCATGCGTAATATGTTTTACAATGCAATATCATGATAGCAAGATGTATATTTGGTTGTTAAAATTATCCAGATTTTTTTTCAATTTAAGGGGAACCAATTTCAAATACGATTCCACCTTTTAAGATTAAATTTTTCAATTTACCAGTTGTAGCGGCTGTTCTAATAACTGCTGGCTGACTTTCAGCACTAATTGACGAAGCATCGGGTTTTAAGGCGACGGAACAAATATACTCTGTGTCAGGCAAAATACCGTCAGTCGAGGTAAATGAATGGCTGCTCCCGGTTACAGTAGCCTGCAAGACATCGCCGGTGCTACTACTGTTGCATGTTACTCGATATTGCCTAAAAAGAAATGCATCAATTTATTATTTACTTATAAATGTATATACCAAATGGTTACAAAATATTTAGAAACTTTGCCGTTAACATTCAAAGCTGTAGCAACTGTCAAAGCATAAAAAACTGTCAACAAAAATTAAGTCCAGTTCAACAAATATAAGTTTTTTAAACAGGACGATAATATTTTAAGTGACAAAAAGACAACCACGAAGAAAGGAAAACCTGTCAACATGTATTATATATTTTGCAGAAAAAACTCGGAAATGTGGTCTTGAACGACGACCTTGTCGGAACATGCATTGTAACAAATGTTAACTATCTGAAGAAGACTTAATGTAAATTAATACCTGTAAAATATAAATTTCAATTGTCAAGAGATCATTTTGTACACTTACCATGTAGAATCGTCTGCGTATGTCCCAGATAATGTTGTATCGTTTGGTCTGTTCCATGTAATATCAACGGCACTAAAGGTTAAAGCCGTCGCCTGGACATTTAAAGGTGCTGTATTAAAAACAAAAACATTCAACCAATATCTATCCAAACCGAAAGCACCAAAGTCAAGGCTGTCAAACATTACCTGCATCTATGAGAGAGAGAGAGAGAGAGAGAGAGAGAGAGAGAGAGAGAGAGCAGATATGTTATACCAGATTAATTAACTGAACTTGCTTCAATAATTTTTCAACCATTAACCATTTTAGTATACTTATTCAGCTATCTCCATAAGTCAAGAATACATTGAAGGTATAAGTGAACAAGTATTTTTATACGTTGAATGTGCTTGTTGCAAAAAAGTGTTTTATAAACCCTAGTTATAATACAAAAGTGTTTTCTTTGCATACTTATTTATGTATTTGTCATGTGTTCCTTACATCATAAACAAAAAATGTTTATGACACAAAAGTGTTTTAAATGTATACCCACAACAAAGAAAGGTTGAAGCTGGTTTCGTTTCGAAGTAATTGTTTGATGCACTTTGACCAGATTCAAATACAACGCCAATAGCAACTGGCGGAGAGCCACAAATTCCGCCTTGTATGGCCGACTTCACAATTGTAAGTGTTGCTATAACATAACAACTGCATCCGATTGCATTATTTCCCGTAAGTGTCCTGAAATTAAAAAAAGTTTGTGTTAACCAATACATTTAATTTTTACACCATTGAAATTCATGACAAAACTAGATGGTTTGCAGTTTGCACAGATCTTGTCATGGATACAGCTTAATGTTTAAATGATCTGTGAAATAAATTTTGTAACTTAATATCAAATGGATTTTCATACATTATATTATATATCATACATGTACTATGTAGCAAAATTTTCAGCTGCCTTATTTTAAATTTATTTAAAACCAAGGTTTCTTCCGTCATGCAAAGCATATTCTAGCTGAATTTGGATTCATATAATTTTGGAATTTTAGATTCAATAATGCTCAACTTTTTGCCTCTTATCTATCATACATTTGGTCCCAAGTGTCACTGATGAGGTATGATTTTCCGAAATGTGCACATAAAAGCATACTAGGTATCTTTGTTAAATATTATATGTTGACCTATGTCAGTTTATAACAAACCATTGTCATCTTATGACACAATAACAAAGTCGGAAAATATCAGTGTTAAGAAAGACGTTTATACAGTTCATAACAAAAAGCTTATCCGACGAACAATTTAACCGTATGCTAAGTCCTTTTTTCTTTTTATACGTCTGAGGGTTCTGATCAATCAAGCTTTTATTTTAAATCTGATATTGTGAAAGATCTTGTACCCAGTGTATAATAACATTGACATAATTTTTCAACTAAATTGTTACGATATTACAATACTTGTGTATAACTTACAGTGTTTGGAAATTAGAATTGCCTTCAAAATCATCAAAAGCTGACGTCTCGAACATTTGAATTTGATTGTTTGCCAAGTTCAGAGATTCCAATTGTGTCATGTTTGGAAGTTTCGGAAAGAAAAATAGTTGGTTGTTGCTTAAACTCATCGTTTCCAATTCGGTAAGCTGTGCAAATGAATTTGGCTCGACATAACCTATACTATTACCGCTCAAAGTCCTGCAAGAAAAAATATTGTTAACAAATTCTGGAAGACAATATTGAGGACATCTTGACATATCATTATATGAAGAAGATAAATGTGACCAAAATTATTATCTCTTTTTAAAATAATTATTCGTTTATAATTTTTACACCAAGAACATTAATGAATCTACTGAAACAATGTTGTTCATAATTAAAATGATGATACTTAAATACATTAAAATATCGCAACCAAAGGTTTTAAAGCGACAGATTTTAAACAAAAAAATAAACCTGACTGTATGAAACAATATTACAAACAAAAAATAATCTGATGAAGAAACATTTCAATTTCAAACAAAGTTTGCTATTTAACACATTTTGATCAAAACAAAATAGTTCTGCTGGAAGCACATGGTAAGTTTCAGATAACAGGCATGATGGATCGAGTGAAACTTTAATGCAAACAATGCTGTGTTCCTATTTTTACTATTTGTTGTAAATCGATATGTACAGTTACGTGACCACGAGCTATTCAGCTTAAACCAAGATAAAAGATATATTATTATTACATTGTTGAAGCAGTCACATTCATATTGACGTTTGAAATAAGTGTTTAAAATGTAAACGTGATTTAGGTTGAGATAGATTGTCTATAATGGTGGTATACAATAGAATAAAAGAGGAAAATAGGATTATAAACAATACAATTGTCACAAAAACTTACAATGTCTTTAGGTTTGTCAGAGGATCAAATAGTCCTTTGGCTATAGATGTTAGACCATTATTAGATAACGTTAGTGAAGTTATTGTTCTTTGATTCAGAAATGATGAAAGCGGCAACTCGGTAATATTGTTACTGGAAACATCACTGTTAAAAAAAAGATATTTTAAGTGAAAACAAATATGTTATTTTAAATTCCATTTTTTGTCTTTATACTGTCTATAATCTTAGAGTCAACCATCATCTGAATTTATAAGAATCCTTAAAGGTTAATCATTATGAACTGACTGCTTAAACCTTCAATCTAGTTTAACAAAAAAGACACATCACCACTACACACAAACTTCTCTTTGCTTGATAATTTTTATGTTAATGATTTGCAAAGATTAAGTTTCATGACAATCACAGACCTTTTGTCTCAGAGTCTCAAATCTGATACAATGAAAAAATAAATCCATTCCATGATCTAATAAAATAGCTACTCCATAGAATTTTGATATATGGCAGCTGCGATTTTCTAACTTCAGGCTTAACTTTAACTCGAGAATTAATCCAATTAGTGACCTTGTTAGCTATCGTGATAGTCTAAATGTAACTTAACAAAATTTATTTTACTGGACAGTTGAAGCCCAAAGTTTTTAATAAAAAATCGAATTCTGTCATTGAAATTATTATGTGGATAATTCAGGACTTTTTTTGTCAGTTTGTTTGTAGCCATGCTCAAGTTGGAACGCGAAACGATCCAAACAAGCTGGCAACGCTAGACCGTCTTGAAATTTTTTAAGCAATTTTTTTTAAAATAGGAAAAAAGTGCATGTCTGAACGATGGTTCTGAATGCAGTTAAATATGGGTTGAGGCACTGTAAGGTTAACAAATTATTCAACAACAAAATCAAGTCATTTGTTTTACTTACACAACTAGCAAATTTTTATTAGATAATGCTTCTTCGGGGTATTCCAATATCTGGTTATTTGACAGATAGCTGAAACAAAATTGTACGCTCGACAATGTCTAATAAAACAACTGAAATGTATAGTAATTTGCTTAAAAATAAACAATATAGTGTACATGGAAAGTATTGTCTATATACATGAATTGTTCTCATTACATAAAGTAAATCTACGTTGCAATTTTATCAATTTTCTTGAATTTCATACGTGTATTGATTATAGATTAGTTTTTAAATTGTCACTTAGGTGGAGTAAAAGGTTTAAACGAATATCACTAAGCTACTTTCTACAAATAACAAAGACTATTGCATAGAATTTGCATTTTGTATATGACCAGAATAGTTTACACTAAATGTTTTTTATTGACTGTAAAAAACCCATTTTTTACAAAAAGTACAACAGCTTTCAAAGTTTGAAACATTATGATTTTCTTGTTTTAGAAACAATAGTAAATACTCACATTCTTTGTAAGCTGGTCAATCCATCAAACGCATTTACTGGTATTCTTGTTAAACTATTTGAATTAAGATATAAGCTTCTCGATATTTTGGAACTGTTTGCAAAGATAGAACCTCTTAAACTTGTAATCAAGTTTCCATTTAAAGTACTGAAATACATTTTCAAAAATGTATAGAAATAAATACAAATATGTTCGATGGAAAAGTATATATATATTTTGAATAACGGTAATTCTAAAAGTATTTATAATAAAGAATGTCTTTAACGAACCACATAAGAATCTAAACATTTCTTTCCTTTATTTTACCATAACCGTCGATTGATTGGTAAACTACTAAGTTATAGATCATTGTTACTACTTTAAAGTAAATGTATGTTTTCATGCATATTTTACATCGTATTATTGACAAAAATGTTTATAGTTTTCTAGGAAACATAACACAATTTCTTTTTTGAATAGCATAACAAAAGGTGCATAAAGTTTGTATAACAGCTGTATATCTACAACTGAAAACGCTCAATTCCAAATATGAACTAATGCGGATGTATCGTTGTTATATACATGCCGCTATCTTTCGAAATTAAAACTTGCTTTGATGAAAAAGTTTGTTACTTGGCTTTACAGACTGGTTTTAATAATGTTAAAACTAAGTCTCTAAAACATTAACTTGTTTTCTGGCTAATGTTTCTCGTAGGCTTTAACCAATTTAGTAATAGCGTTGCATAAGTCCAAAGAGTACAGTTACAGGACCTGAGTGTTTTTCATAACTTCAGATACCAACGTTATGAGTTTTTTATCAAGTAGTACTGTAGCAAGT
Source organism: Tegillarca granosa (assembly GCA_029721355.1). NCBI lineage: Eukaryota > Metazoa > Mollusca > Bivalvia > Arcoida > Arcidae > Tegillarca > Tegillarca granosa. The sequence continues at coordinate 36,708,457 of CM056601.1, read as the reverse complement.
GTCATAATATCTGAAATATGAAATGATCGAAAATAACAATCAATTTGCAATTGCTATTGAGAGAAGAAAAAAGTATAACGTTAATATGAATAAGTTTGACATCCAGATTTTATTATAAGTATATTAATATATGTTATTATCTAATTACATGTCAACGGAAACTTGTACATCTTCAAACGCACCATCCTCAATGTATACAATTTTGTTGCCGCTAAGCTGTATGTATTGTGCCGATACACTTACAAATGCCCTTGTTGGTAAATGTGTAATTTGCATTCCGCTCAGACCCCTACAAATGTACAAAATGGTGCATAAATTCAGTTATTGTTGTGAAATGAATCGAAGTCATGACACGTAAAATCAATGACTTAAGCTAAAGACAATTTTATGAATGACAGTAGAAAAAAGCATGCTTTTTAAAAAATTTATAAGTCTTCAATATCAAAATATTTCAACATACACTCATTATAATACACATATACACAAGGAAATGGTTCAATATCAAATAAAGTTGTTAGTATAAGTGATCTCTTTGAGAAATGAAAAAAAAGAATACAGTGTGAAACACTTTATGTGGCAGTCCTATCCCAGATCCAATAGTTATGTCTGTTTGAATAAAAGTCAATTTGTTAGAAGTTGTACTATAGGGGATTTTTGGCTAAAACAATTTCGATGTCTATTGCCTCCAGGTATAAAAATATTAGTAGAGAATAAAAAATTAACCCTGATATTAAAGCTACATTTATTTAACTATCCATTTATATTAGCAAAAATTATCAATTCATAACACATTAATTAAATGAATTTGGTCATATCAAATTGCTAACTTAAGCAAGATTTATTAATACTGACACAACGTTTCAATGAAATCAGCAAGACACATTATATCATTACACAAAACATCAAATTTAGCTATTAAAGAACCATATGCAAATGATAATTGTATTGAAAGTATATAAGAAACTTATAAGTTGGAGTCTTAATGAAGTAGAAAAACTAAAATGTTAAGTTAAAAATATCTAAAACCAATCACGAATTGATGAACCAAACAATAGAGCTGTCAAATAACGGTTTTAAATTAAAACATAAAAAGTAACCATCATTTTGAGTATAATTGATTTTTTTTCTTCAAGAGAAACTTTCTAAACACGAACTTATGATAATATCCATTAAACAATTTAAAAAATCAGAAGAGTAATAGGAATTTTGGTTTACTTTCAAGACTAGTAGCACTCTTTTAGAGTCAAACCGAAAATTAAGTGTTTTTAACTTTATAACAACAAAACCTGTTTAATTTGTATGTGCCATATGTGAACATTTCGGAAAATCATTCCTCATCAGGGACACTAGGGGCCAAATAGGTTGATAAAAACATAAGCCAAACAGTTGAAAATAAATGGAGAAACGAAGGAAATGGCACATCGACAAAACATGGTGAATATCAAGATTTAGCAAACGGAAACAGAATAAAGTTTAGAATTATAACAAATTCTTGATAAATATGATTTATAAAAATTGTAATGCCATGTGTTACATACTTAGGAGTTTAACAAGGAGATATACGTTTTATAACAATTTGTTGAAAGCTCGATTCATTTTGATAGAATAATGCAAAGTTATCAGATATATAACTGAGAAACTACAAAATATACACTCAGTTATCTAAGAATATATAAATATTACTTACAGTGTATTACAAGATACCTTGTTAAATGCCAAAGTTTTAATCGTTCTTAAAGGATTTCCAGTGAGTGACAAACTATTTACAGAAACGTCATTGAATGCATTTGATTCCACAACTGAAATCTGGTTACTAGCAACAGAACTAAAATAATGAAAATAGCGTTATTATTTACACATGAACCTTATACTAGATAAAACAATATATAAACAGCTCCTTGTTTTATAAAAGCTGACTGTTACTGATAAGAAATGACACTTTGCAACCTTTATTTGGTATATGTTTTTTTTTTTTAAAAAAAATACTGGAAAGACTTTTTAACTTCATTCAAATATTTAATTTTTATTTTTAAAAATTTCTGACCATTGTTGCCAGTAGTGCGAACACTGGACCACAATTTTCTCCATGAGTTTTACTCTTGACAGATTTTTATATAAACTTTGCTTTTTAAAAGCCAATAACTAAAGTTAACGCCTCACCATCTTCATCTTTCGTCGATAATGAACACATTATAGACATATTGAGCTACTGAGTGTGAATTCTTCATACAAATTTTTGAAACCATGATTAAAATACTATTTCTTATAGCATAATACAAAGTATCCTTTGATGGTTAGTCTATCAGTTTATAATTAGTAAAATATGTGGTCTCGGTGCCTCTTATAGTAAATGAATATTTGAACTACATTAAACGATATATACTCCAATTAATTATTAATTAATAATTTAATAACCAGAGGTCCAAATATGTGTTTATATTTCTTTTCTGGTTTATTTAACTTTTTTGGCTATCTTTTATTGTATGATGTTCTTCATTGTGTTAGGGGTTGCCTAGTACATGTTTTCAGAAGTAAATTATTCTTTTATCTTATGTCACTTACAAACCGCTGGCTGAAAATTTTCTGAAGGTATTTGCTCCAATTTTTGTAATCCGATTGTTGTTAAGAAGTAAGGAACCAATACTTTTATCCTCAAAGTCCCCACCATCGGGAATTTTCGTTAACTTGTTGCCGTAAAGATATCTAAAACAGTATGCAGTAAACACGAAGGTTAAAAGAAATGAGTTTGAAATGCAAAGGTGATTTGCAATGCCGAATTTATAAATAACGAACCCAATATTTATACAAAGACTTTCCAATAATAATAATAATAATAAAAAAACATGCAAAATGGGACGTCTTTACCCTTAACTTAAAGTTTTACTGATGTATGAGAATATCAACTGTTATCATTATAAGAACTACCTTACTGATTATCACTGAATACTAAACACCTATCTCTAGAAGATCACAGAGTAATATCATTATATATTCATATGTAAGCGAGTTGGCAAGAACATTACTAAAGTATTTGACAATTCCCTCATGGCCATAAATACATTAGTGGACATAATGGTTTAAGCAATAATATGGAATTATTTACAATATATTTTCAACGAAGAAAATGTGCATCACTGCTTTAAACGTTACATCATTGAAATGTATCATGACAAATACTATTATTAATAACCGTAAGTGTTTTTACAATAGGAACTTAATGTGCAAACTATTGCAAAATTGGAAACTTACATATCGCGAAGACTTGACATGTTAAGAAATGTTCCATCCTCAATGTGGCCAATTTCGTTATTATGTAGATACAAACGAGTTCCCAGAGGTGTGTCTCGAAAATAAATCTTCTTTATCCAGCTTATTTGATTATTATCTAAATCGCTTGAAACAAAACAAAACAATTAGATGAAAATTTATCTTAGACATGACAACATGAAGCTATAACTAATCAAAATATCCAATTAAATAACAGTTTAGAGTGGAATTAACATAGGATATATATTTTAAAACTGATAAAGCAAATACTTATTAAATGCTATACAAATAGTGTCGATTTATAAGACAAATTAAGTAAGGCATGCATACTCTATATACATGTATTGCAACTGTCAATATGTTTTAACAAACCAAAAATCAGAAAAACGGAATTTATTAGAAAATATAAGAGTAGGAAACGTCCGAAAATCATAAACCATGTTAAAAGCTTTAAAAGCATAACAATGCGTCATTGATTTCATCATTTTTTAACCCTTTATAGATGTTTTTTCCCTACAAAACGTTAAATATGTGTGTTTTAATTGTCAGAAAACATGCTCTGTTATCTTGGCCTTCGAGATATAACTCAAGACGGGGTTCTTGAAACAAGAAAAGAACAATAGTTAGCATTTGTAATTAATTTTATTGAATCCCGCATATAGTAATGATCATGTGCAATGCTTACTAATTTCTTTCATAACTAAACAAAAAAAGGATATTTGCTGGCAAGTATTATCATCTACACAAGGTCTTAACGTTGTTTTAAATGCACTTTAGTTATAATGAAGCTACCTCAATAATCGTTAAAGGTATGTATGTACATGGTATAAAAACCACCAAGGGGACATACCATTGATAAAGAAAAAAAGCAGGATTAAGTTTCAAAGATGTACTTGCATACATATAGTTGACAAGATGTGCAGATACACAGACAGATAGGGAATTCCCATCTTTCAACGTTTCTCAGGAAAATACAAGAAGTACTTACAGACTACTAAGTGATGTACAGTTGTGAAAGGCACTATCTGGAATAACCTTTATCTTATTACTAGAAAGTTGCAAAGTAACCAAATTCTCAAGTCCGGTAAACGAATTTTCGTGGGTAAATCGAAACTGGTTGCTTTTTAAATTCCTTAAAAAAAGTTTTTATGTCAATTATAAAAATAATAGAGTAAATAAAAATGAAAAATTGCATATGGTTTAGAGAAAGTGATTTTTAACAACGCATATAGCTAGTAGTCTAATATACTTTTATGGCAATTTATTTTCTAGCCATATTTTCATTACCTTACTGTATTAATTTACTTTGTCAATGATAATTGTCTTTATATTATTTATACCAAATTGCAGTTAGGCATCTATTAAAGACTAACATCTTAAGTTCCCATATTTATGATCAATAAAATTACATTGTTTCTAATGGCTTTCTCTGTTGTGTAATTTTTCTTGTATATTAAAACAGTATTTCATTGCTAGCCTCTTTAACAAAATGCATTTTTGTGGTAAATAATCCAACCATTTTCTTTACAAAACGCAGAATAAAATATGTAAGATTAATTTTATGGATATGTTGGAACTATAACCATACTTCAACATCTTTGCATTGTCTGTCCATAAAACGGAATCTGTACTCGAGAAGTATCAATATGTTTTTCATTTCTTGTGCTGCTTTTGCTGTTTTTAATGTTTATTGTTGTACCATGTGTACTGATTGTTTTAGCTGTTGCTAAATTCATACTTATCAATCAGAAACCTTCTTTTTTATAAATATGAAAACGTGTAGAAATTACTTACAATGAAGTAATAGTTGAAGGAAATGATCCATTTTCTATTATGAGTATTTTGTTACTGGCTAGACTTCTACAAAACACGATATAAAATGATAAGGTTAATCAAACAAATAAGAACGTCAGGCATCTACACAATGATCATATAAATTTTGATTACTTATGTAAACAATAAAAAGCACACATTAATCACATTAATTATATCCGCTATAAAACTAAAGACATTTTATGATACAATGAGCAGAAAAGGTAAGTTAAATACTTAGGTACATACGTGTGTATTAAGAAAAGGTATGGTACATTTAAAAGTATACCTAATACTCCTTAAAGCAAGGCATTGGGTGATAAAAATGCAGTGCAGCACACACACACACACACACACACACACACACACACACACACACTATACTTACAGTGTAGTTATAATGGTGTCTGAAAATGTCCCTGTTTCTATATATCCGATTTTATTTGACGCCATGTATAATTCCGTTAGACTTGGTACTAAACTTATAGATCTTACTGCGGCTGGTACATGAAGAAATTTATTAGAAGAGAGAGATCTACAATATAGTTATAAAACAATAAATGCTTTTAAAATAGTTATTTTTTAAACGGCAAATTCTACCAAAATAAATGATATAAACAAGTTTTATTATTCTAACAATAATCCTCAGACAGATGTTTTTGTTTTGAATGTTAGACGTCCATTTTCTATTTTCTAGGTTTTTATCTGGTTTGTTTGGTAACAACATAATAGCCAGAAAATCTGGCAAAGCTGTTTTGTCAGATATTTTAAATTATATTAGATGAAATCACATTTTTATACAAGCTGTAAACAACATTGTTGTTTTTAGATTAAGACTGATCATAGCGATTTAAAATCACCTTTATTATTGCTAATAACTAATGCCTTTCTGATGCATTCTTAAAAACAATGTTGTCATTTAACAAAAATTAAGATGCATAATAAGATATTGGGGATTTTTAAAAACTGATTTTAATATATGTGTTAACGAAAACTTGGATTAGTTTATTTCAATAAAGAATCTAAAACTCAACATTAAAATTGAAAACTGAAAAGGGTAAACAAAATACTGTTATGGAATATTTATTTTTATTTCCACTGCACAGCTATATAGATTTTTGACAACCAAATAGTGTTCTGTTTATTATCAATTCACAATTATGTTTTATAACGGAACAAAATTTCTTTGATATTTATATTGACGTACATTTTTAGTAGTAGAAAAAAGATACGCATTAATAAAGTCAGCTTTTTTAAATGATTTGTTATACTTACAACCAGCGTAATGCTGGGGAGCAGTTAAAAATATCCACAGGAAACGTAGAATCCTCTAAAAGGTTGTTGTTTAGGTTCAGTTCCTCAAGTACCGTTAGGTTGCACAGATCTGACGAATTGAAACCCGATATACTGTTAGAGCTTAGCCAACTGTAATATTTAAGTGACAAGAAGTCGTCTAACTATTTAGTGCAACTATCAAAACAGTTATAATCATTCAGGTAATACAAGCATATAAACATAGACTAGAAATAAGAAATTAGACGAGATGTTTGATTGTTGCAAAAAAGTCCAACTGGATCTTCAACATTCATTTAAAATTAATACTTTGGAAAATCTTCAGTATCGTGTGTAAATTAGTATCAAAAATGAATTTATATCAGTGTTAAGTCTACACACATACATAGTATTGTAATGAATTATGTCATTGTCGTTTTGACAACATGAATATTAATGATACTATGAATATTAGTATTAAAGAAAAATAAATATAAAAAATAACGTAATTATAATTTATAAAAGATGAACAATATAAACAAATGTAATAAACTTACAATTTTCGGATATTTCTGTAATTTTCCCAGGGTTTAAACGTTGCGTTTTGTGTAACATGAATATATCTCATAGAGACTTGAAACGAGTTTTCTGAATATTCCATCAGGTCTGATATTTGATTGTTGTCGGCATAACTAAAATATAAGTATTGTATATTTAAAATTTAAGCATAAATCTACTCGATAAAATTATTTAACTTTACATTCATTCAATCACGTATAAGTACAATTTGAATCATGACATCGATAATGGCTTAACTTTTTACTTTCCTATAACGCTTGATTAAATTCAGTTAAGCATTCCATCAATGTCGCATAACAATTAACAAAAAGGGAGTGAAAACAATGACACCTAGGCAACATATATGAAAAGCATCAACAAAACAAACACAGTTATGAACATGCGATTTGTGCATTTTGCATAACTACTTACGTCACTGGATTTGATGGTTGTGTTTTTATTTTTGCAAGGCAGCAAATTTCAGTAATATTAGGCGATTTATCAAACTTACACTTCCTGTAACTCGGAATAATTCTGTTGATTTAGTGCGGGATGTGGAAACCTCTTTAAAGCGTTACTACTTATCCACCTAAAATATAAAATATCCTGAGATGTTAACTCTAAAAACACAACATTCAGCACAAGTGATCCTGTGTCAGACTTTGCATAATTTTGTTTAGAAAAAAATATGTGATTTTGCTTAACAAAGATCCTTGATTTTTTTACGAATTCAGTTTTACTACTTTTATGTGGGTATTCCGTTTTCCTCTTTCATGTTGAAAAATCCTGATTGAAACTGAAAACTCCAATATTCCACTTCGCTCCTTTCCACAGTTAATAAAAAGAAGGGAATATTTTGTCAACGGTTTCAAACAAGAAAGTTAAATAATTACTTGTTGTATTTAATGATTTTTAAGCATCGATAGTATGTTTTTAAACCAGCTGGCAAGTTGCTAACTTATGAAAGAACTTAATCTACAAGTTTGCTGACCGTAAAAAGCTAAGTATTTTCAATCAGTCTATGTATTATGAGTTTACACTATTTATTATTGAAGTGATGACGAAAAACTCTTTAGGTAAGTTTCTTATGTAAAATACTACCGATACCTTGTTTGTACATAAATGAACTTACAAATTTGTTAAATGTGGATTGATGTTGTGGAATGCATCATAATATATTTCCGTCATTGGTGTTTTTTGGGAATGTAAACGAAGCGTCCTCAATTCTGGCAAATCTGAGAAACTTAAACGTGTAAGCTCCTTAAGGTTATTCTTGACTAAATCCCTGGTTAAATAGAAAATATTCACATGTTATTAATACACTTTATCAAAAATAACATAAAAATCACAGAGTTGCGGGTTAAAGGAAAAGTTGTATGAAAAGTCTTAAACATACTGGTTGAATTTTGATTATAAGACATGATTATTTCCCTTTAAACTAGAATTACCGTTCATTTAAAAAACTAAAGCAAAATTACGCGCGCATGTGTGTGTGTGTGTGTGTGTGTGTGTGTGTGTGTGTGTGTGTTATCTTAGTATAAGTTAATAAAACCCAATTTGCATTTTAGTTGAAATCAAACAAGCAAGATGCTACGTTAAATGTGTTATATTACCTAACATTCCAAAAGCAAAATCACTTGATGAATAATTTAAAAGTGGTGCTGTGAAATTATCAACGCTTTATTTAGATTCCTGAACAAAACTGAACATTTATTTATTTATTTTCGAAAAATCAAATAGTTCAATTTTTAAATAACAAATTACTTAATTTAAAGAAATATGACCGCGGGTATTTATTTGATTACATTGTAGAAGGTACTTACAAATGCCATAAAACTGGTATGTTACTGAAGGTATTATGTGGTATAGTTGCTATCTCATTGTTATGTAGTTCCCTGAAAGAAAATTAGATTTAAACAATTCTACATTAGAAATATAAAATGACACATTCTACCAAGGATATAGTACTAATAAAACGAAAATGACACTATTGAGAATGGTACGAGAGAGAGAGAGAGAGAGAGAGAGAGAGAGAGAGAGAGAGAGAGAGAGAGAGGCTTACAAGATATTTAGTTTCTGTAGTAGCGATAAACATCCTGCTTGAATAAAAGTTATTTGGTTGTTGCTCAAATTCCTGAAATTAAAAACTTTTACATTTTTACGATATGCTTAATGTTAAAAATTCATTAATGCCTTATGTTCTCCAAAATACTGAAAACCAATGCAAATTTTATTTTAAAATATTAGTATATATTTGTATGACCCTGTGAAATATTAACTGAATGTTATATATAAAATAGTTTTTGGAAAACACTGTGATGTCCGCACTAAAATAATACTACAGTAAGTTTCATGATGAGGGGAGAATCTTTATTTTGATTATTTTATACGTTCTCAGTGGCTCTTACGCTCTACGTGTACAGATCAAGTGGATTTTAGCTTAACAATCATCTGACTAGCAATTCTTTAAGAGATTAAATTGCAAAATCAAAATACTGTAGTATAGTAAAATAGTAAGTTGTATACCACTCAGTCATATATACTTACAAATGTCGCAGATTTGAGTTAACCATCGAGTCAATGTGAGCCTTTGACACATACTTAATTAAATTGTCATCAACGCCTCTGTAATACATGAAAACACTTCGCTATTACTATATTTCTACATTAAATAAGTGAAGAATTGGTTAGTTGGTGATTTATTTAGAGCATTTACAGCAGAGTGGAGTAACACACCTGTGTTGCTTTACATCTGTTTACATTTTTGAATGAATGCACTTGTCGAGAAGGTTATTTCTAAAATATTGTATATCTATAGGAAACCTTGACCATTTTAGTCGAGGCTTTAGACGACTTAGCCACCGATATCACTAGAAACGGTTGAGTAAACACGAGTGCCTTGAGAACACAAAATTTTTCGTTCAGTAAATTTGATTTCTACACAGACCTTTTATATATCTCTTTAACTTTACTTTAAATATCATTGTTGGTCATTAATGTTTTATGTAGAAGTTATTTACATTTTTGAGACAATCAGTTATTATCAAGCTTTTTAAAAACATCAGCAGTTGTATTCTTTGAAATTGAACAACTGAAACGATATGTTTGTAAACAGCGTTACAATTTACTTTTGCCAGAGTCATAGTAAGTGACACGCGAGCATTGTTACACAATTTGGTGGTGATTGTAGGTAAATAAATACAAGTTTTTTACAAAGACACATTAAAAATTCTTATTCTACTTAATTAAGATAAAGTTCTGTAGCCGACACTAGACGTGAAAGTCAAACCTATTGAACGCGCGTATCATCAATTTGCTTTTAAAGCAGTAGCTATTACACTTAAACCTATATTTCTCGACAGTTCATGATAACATTTCAATTTCGCGATATTTTCAAAATTTTGTTTGATCTTTAATCTTTGGACAGCGTTGTCATTTGTGTAATATGACGTACAGTTATATTTTATTTTATTTTTATACAAAATTTCTTTATTTATACAAAAATTTATTTAGACAATGATTGATAATAAAAAAGCCCAGGGTATCTATTAAACCGTATTCGACCAAAGGATAGATTTTATAACCTTTCTCATTTATAATGGTTACAAAATACCACCGATTCTTTAAATAAATTATTTACAAAAGATTAATTTTAAAAAGCAAACATGTGTATTTACAAAAATATTTAAAAATTATTACCCGAAGAAAAAGAATCCATTTCTTTTTCAAAATATTTGTAGAAAAATATTTATCATTTAAAATTGTGATACATAAAGACGAAAAGCTTTACCTATAAAAATATTAGTATATATGTAACGGTTTAACGTTCAAACACGTTGAATAAAACAAACATTTTACTTACAAAAATATAAGATTATTTGCCCCAGTTAAAGCCTCGTTTGGTATATACCGCAATCTATTTCTGCTTAGTCCTCTAAAATAAAAATGTTACGAATTTTTTACAATTAATGAATTAAATATATACTTAAATGTGTCGAAATTGCAGGAGTAATTAATATATATTAGGCGATATTTTTGGAAGCTCTATAGCCTGGTTGTTACTTGTGTTTCGAGAATTTTTTTTTCATGTAGAAACTAATAATTGACCTGTAAAAATATTTCAACAAAATATCGTCGATGTGAATATTCTAATCAGACATTGATGAGTTCCTTGCAATTGAAACACGAACATTTTTTCCATAAATCAATTCATTTTTCCCAAAATAGAAAATTTAAAAAAAAAAAACAAAAACCTTTTAAATTGATTGTCTGTCAGCTCGCATACAAGTTACATGCTAAAATGCTTGTGTAATTTGTCTTACCATTTCTTTTTTCGAGCTCCATACGGTTTACATGTAGAGATGATGTATAAATTAACTATATTATTATTACAAGTAATATGAATGATATAAAATACACAACAACTATGCAATACTCACATGTACTCTAGATTACTTCCGCTAAACATACCAGCTGGCACCCATTCAATTTCGTTTCCGATGAGTGATCTGAAAAGACGGTAACAACAGAATTATACAAGAAATTTGTTATGGTCAAAACGATATTATGCCCATCAAAAGTACTTTAATTATACCATTTTCGCTTTTAAGTTCAACATCCTTACAAAGTCTGGTTTTTAACTAGATGCTAATAAAGGATTATTCTCTGTGTTTGTTTGACATGCTATGCTTTTTGTTTACTATTATTATGAAAATTATCCCATTAAAACAAAACTTTGTTCAAGAAACAAATTAAAAATTAAAACAGTTTCAGTCTTGAAATGAAAAAAAAATGTGAATACAGGAGTTCTAATCTGTAAACATACACACAAACACACAGATATATATACAAGCTTTCCGAAATAATGAAAAAGCAAATTAATTTTAACTTAAGAAAAATACATGATCGAATACACTTACAGCTGCTTTAAAGTCGATGGGAAAACTTGATTTGTGTGATTATGTCCAAAAAACTTTATTTTATTGTCCGACAACATCCTGTTAAAAATAAGAAATAATTAATATAAATTTATTAAAGCTAAAATAATTTTATCAAACATGTATTTTCGTTATATCTATCCTTTTTAAATCTTATTTCAATTACATTTTTATTATATTTGGTCTTTTTAAGCATATAAAGACATCACTTAAAATTGAAGATCTTATTACACCCAATATTGAAACAACAGAAAAGAAAAGTGAGCCACTTTTTAAGGTCACAATTGAGCAACAACAAAGATCGCACTTTTAGCTTGGCGCGGTCTATTTTGTAGAGTAATTATAACTGATAATTCTGGTGTAATGCGTACATGAATGATGGTAAACATATTCTTGTCTATTAAAATGTATCAAAGATAAAGCTTAATTACAAAAAGACATCAAAAGAAGAAAAATCTTTACATTATATAGTAGAACCCTAATCATACTTGCATCTTCTCCATTCCATACTTACATTCTCTCCATTTGCGTTTTAGAAATATCTGGAAAATGTCTTAATCCGGTTTTCAGGATAACCCTTAATTGATTTAAAAAAAGGCAAATGAAAAATAGATTAATTATGACATTTAAAGATTCATAGAACTATTTATGATATCCTCAAGTGAATTAATTAATATTTTATCCAAATAACGTTCAATTGGCATGAAAGATACAAGTATCACGCATTATATCAACACATCATATCGTCCGTGACACAATGAAGTCAGAGTGTGTACATAAAAAATATCGGAATAAATAAAACTTACTATAATTTATTTTCAGTTTTATTGTCAAAGATATCACGTGTGTGTGTGTGTGTGTGTGTGTGTGTGAGAGAGAGAGAGAGAGAGAGAGAGAGAGAGAGAGAGAGAGAGAGAGAGAGAGAGAGGCGTCGTCTTTGTGGATGGCATGTTTCTTTAGCCTTGTTTCATCGTACTTACATTTCCCGGAGGTTCGTCAAATGATCAAATGTTGCATTCCCAATTATTTCAAAACTAGGTGCCGAAATAATAGTTCTGAAAATAAATAATTTCCATTCATCAAGTCAATTTGTTATAGAAATTTATTTAAAATACATAAATACTGTTCAGTCTAAAACAAGAATGAAAGAATGTTGAATAAGAAATTTGAATGTAGCGACGTAAGCATCATTTTTATTTTAAGGATTGTATTTTTAAAAGTTTAAGAAGTTTACGAATTAATTACATTAAGACATTTAATCAAATTATAACCCAGTTTATGACCTCAGTTTATGACCTCAAAATGTAACAGTTAATAATAATAATAACAATAATAATAATAATAAGTAACGTTCAACATGGAAGATATTTGTACAACCGCTTTAGATATATTTATTTCTCAAAATGCAATACACCTGTATTCAATATAGGCTTAATATGTCAATCTTAATTAGTTAATTATTTACCACGCATTAAGCTATAAATATCGAGACTTTAATCTTGATTGCGAAGGCACAGAAACATTTTTAAACAGAAAATATCTAAGAAAATAATCACATAAAAATAAAAATCAGTTTGACTTCTAAATTGTCAGTAATTTATTCCATTTATAGCTATGAGATTAATACAAAGACTTTGAATTTTTTAATTTGAATTTTGATATGGAATGTTATATGTATATATGGCATATAAATATACAATATTGTATATAATCTAACTTCATGTTTAACTATTTTGGTTAGAATTTCATAAAACGGACAGAATTTATATATAAATAATAAAATAAATATGATTTTATACTGTATAACTTACATGGATGTTGTACTAGTTGAAAATGATTCTGCAGTCAGATTATCAAATGTATATCCTCGTATAAGCCTAGAACAGATGCATTACAATAAGTTCATTAATCAATTGCAAGCCCCAAATAATGTCAGTCAAAATAAATTATCATTAAACTATAATAAGAGATATCGCAATAGAGAATGGAATTCAAAGAAAGAAAGTGAGTAGATAATGAAATAATTTCTGTGAGAATTTTGAGATTTTACACTTTGAAGGCAAGAGTGACTCTGACAGTAGATCAATCAGCTTACGCAGTTATGGCTAGAATCATAGCTACTATCAATATCTGACATGGTTTCAATTAAATCTTAAAAAATGTAAATAAAGTTTATCTGTATATTAATTTCCCTTTTTAACCAAGCAATATGTTAATTCTGGTTGAAACCGCATTGTTCTACTACATGTACAAAAAATCGGATTGTTGACAACACATTATTGTCGTCGGTTCCGAACCCCGCTTGCAATTATTGTGAACAACTTACATTTAGAAGGGGTCATATGCACCCAAATTTTCATCCAATTAGGCAACCTTGCGTAGGTTTTTTTCTCTAGTAACCATGTATATCCTTTTTAATAACAGGAGTTCAGGCATATTTGGATCTTCCCGCATTGTCTTACTGAGTGACATTGATGGAGGCGAGTGGGACTACCGATCGCTGATTGGCTAACAGAGGTTATCGATCTGAGTTAAACTTTGATCCGCTCAAAGGTAATGTGAATTTTGGCGGAAATTATAAACACAAAAAGGGTGTTCGAATGAATTTGGTCCTTTCAAGAAATTCTATCCATAAAAAAGTATTCTTGTACACATGTACATTCTGTACATCTGTTCACAACCGAAGTTCGTTTCATGTTAAGATTATGTTTGTAATATCAAGGTTTAGAACCATAAAGTAATAAGATTATATAAGCTTTATCTTATGCTTATTTACAATATGTTTTGTGAGAACAGAACTTTCACTACACTTTGAAGTGGGTGCATTTCATATCCATGCAACCATATAAGTTAGTTGATATCGATATACATGAGATAATGTTATTTTTCATTCAATTAGCCAAATGATTATTAGTAAGTTAACACATTCTCAGTCACTCAACAAGTTTTCAAATGTTAAATAAATATGGTTGTGTTAAAGTACTAAATACTTACACCGTTGAACCTGTACAGGTAATGATTCTCTTTTGCTCATCACAGTTGCATCCGGAACATGTTTTACCACCTGTTGCTATTGACAAAGGTCCATAATAGTTTTCCTTAATTCCACCATCATCGGACCACAAACCCCAAAACATATTAGATGCTGTAACGGAAAACCCCGAATTGTTTAACTTATACAAATTATTTTTACTAATCAGCAATAACGTTTTTTAATTTTTAAAGTTAAATTTAGAATTAAAATAGGAAGGTTTCTGGTTGACTACATGTGGAATCGACAATATGGTATCTTTCCTTGGTTTTAATTTTTAAACATAATTGTATTTTTCAAGATTGCAATCTGTGTTTTCATCTCACAGTTTACTATTAATGGTTTTTGTTCATAAATTATTGCAACAATTGAAAAGATAGGAATAAAAGAATAGCAGATTAGAGCAAATATGAAGTTTTTAAAGCCTCATATTCTAATAATTAATGCTTTTAAAACGATGTCACTGCAGCCTCGTAACGAACAAATGAATCAACTTGTAGTGAAATATAATCTCTTGCACTTGCTTAATCATAACAATTCATGTTAAATCTTTAGGTTGAATCCAGCCATTAATAACAATATCAACAACATTCAATTCTGGGTTATTTTTCATTTGCATGTTCACCTCGAATCAGAGATAGATTTAAAAAAGAATTCATGTATTCTTTATACATTGAATGTCTTTTCATATTTAATGTCTCTACATGTAGCGTTATATACCACTTACTGTCATAATTAAGACCTAGAGAGCCGTATCGATCGTTCCAATACGAGGCACCTGTCCAAGCATCACAGGTTGTACATAACAGTAACAACAACGACAGAACACCAAACAACTTATCTCCCTTTAGTCTCATCATCCTTGTTTGTGGTATTATCTCATACTTTCTAAAACATATCAAAATTATTCAGACAAATCTTTGCATTATGTGTATAAGGGTAAAAATACGGTTACTTTTGACCTGGTGAGAATAAATATGTTTACAATGGTTAAAAAATGTAAGAAGCATTAAGAAGTCAATCGTGTGCTTGAAAACGCTTAAGGAAACATCAGCTCAAAATGATTAAAACAAAAGAAAAAAATAGCATAGATATTACTGTTACTATGAACTTGTTATAATAATAAAATTGTATCTGGCATCTGGATACCTCTTTTGCTAAGTCCGGCTCTTCCACCTGATTAGCTTTTTCGCTGATCGGTTGCGCGTTAGCTATCTTAAGTTTTATCATGGCTGCGTATACTATTGCACACAAATGGCAAGACAAGGTCATGTGATAACACGGTCACAGAGTGATTGAGTGAATGGCAAAGAGAGATTGGTAAGACAATTACTGTTGTAGAGAGAATAATTATTCGTATTTCAATAGTATCAGTGTATGTGTGTCTGCAGCTTAAAACACGAAAAATATTTGTGTGACAGACCTGAATAAAGACTATAGAAAACCATCATGAATTGATCGATTAAGCTTTAAATGGTGATTTTGAAACTACCTCATTCAAGTTTTTTTTAAAGCAGGCAAATAGATTTTGAAAGTGATAGTAGTGGATTTTTAATTGATTAAGACAAGAAAAAGCTGGGTAAAATGACACTTGAAATTTACTCGATCCATTAACGATTAATTTTCAAAACAAACACGATGACAGTTGGTCTACTTTTTGTTCAATGTTGCTAATAATTTTTTTATAATAATTTATTTCACATTTCTCAAACAAAATGTAAAATAAAACTTTTAATTCTGAAAAAATCTAATGAGAATCATAAAACACAGTGCTTAAACTCCCATTTTATTTTCTTATTATTTTTATTTGTTTTATTTTACATTTTAGATCCAATATACTAAATGAATTTCGCTTTATGTTCAATTCACTCCCCTACTAACTTACAAGACGTCAACCACTCAACAAATCGGTATCTAGCCAAAGACAAATCTATTGCTTAACACTAGTTACCTGGTGACCGTGCTCGGCTGTTGGGTGAATAATTAATCCGTCAAACAGTTGAAACCTCAAGTGGACAAAGAAATCATGCTAGCTATCTGTCTCAGAAACTCGACAGCCATGCTTCAACTCCTTTTCGTTTACTCGGTGTTAAACTTTCAACAGAACTGTATTTAAAGTGCAATGCATAACAATCGACTATCCGTCATCTAGTTTGTCAGTTAGCAGTATTTAAGCGAAAAACAATATAAATAAACATAAAGATACTAATTAATGTTGACCAGTCGTGATAATTATCTCAATGTCGCGACTTATTTTTTGTACTTTGTTGGACATAAGTTTCGCGGCATGTCGTGTTACTTATCTCAAATTTTTATTTTATTATCACAACTTTCCATGATATTATCTCGACTTGTCAAAATATTAAATCGAAATGTTGAGATAATTTTATGTCGACTAATATCAGTATGTTGATGTCAGAAATAAGCCACTATAATTTACAGAAATAATCGCGTTAAATAATTTTTCTACTTAAAAAGGGCGGTAAAATAAGATATAAATTGAGCAAATCTTTAAAATGGTAATTAAATTCTACAAAATTAAACCATTTGTACGAACTTTTGTTCTGGTCTAGCTGAATGCAGAGGTAATTTGTGTTTCATTATCACTGAACACAACAATTATCTTATTTTCTAATTTTAAGTATTCAAATGCTTAAAAAAGATGAATTAAATTTAGTACAAAACTACAGCTGATCAAGGATATCTGAATGCATTAAAGTGGGGTATAATTTACTTTAAATAACCAAAAAAAACAAGTGCACGCGATATCTCGTAATCCTTAAATACCAATAAAACTAAAACATATTTTTACTCCCTGCAATTAAGACTGCAATAAGTGTTCTATTAAAAATTAATGAGAGAGAGAGAGAGAGAGAGAGAGAGAGAGAGAGAGAGAGAGAGAGAGAGAGAGAGAGAATAATTATAACTATGTACCTTAAACACAAGTATATATTATATCTATCGACTGATTTTCAGGAAGTTTTTTTTATCGCCTTCTTTTAGGGATGTTGAAAATGTTATCAAAATTGAAATATTTTGAAATATTTTGAAACTGAAAATATAAATAACAACAATCAAAAATCATTACTTATTATTTATTTTAAAAAAAGTACAGGAGAACAACGACGTTGTAAGTAACTGTTATACTATCACTCTGTTGTTAGGCAACGGCGGCTACAAAATAAATGAGAAACTTAGAACCTATCAAGATTATAAGATTCCATTATGAGTATCCATGTAGGATAGAAAAATCTCACCCGAGGTGTTGAATATTTTAGTCAGAGACGAGGCTTGCCGAGTCTCTGACATAAATATTCAACCCCGAAGGTGAGATTTCCCTATCCTAAATGGATAAACTCATAATGGATTCTTTTTCTTCCATTTTAATGTCAATTTTTGGCTTCAAATATGATTTACATATCCATGGGCGCCATGTTTGAAAAATCTAACTCTGTTATTCAACATTCTATATAAAAATAAATATGACCATCGGATAGACTATACTTAATTTTGGTTTATACAATATGTATAAACTTGAAGAAAAAGTTATTTTTTATAAAATCTGAGTATTAACATTTTAAAACGCATTTAAAATTTCTAAATTTTGGAGGTCCAGCTGTCATTTTCCCGCAAGATGACATCATGTGATTGTCACGTAACTGTGACGTCAAGCCCATGTGAGATACACATTTCCCACATAGGAGAAAACCCTATCTCACATGAGCAGATATGGAAGATAATGTACTTAAACATCAGTATTAATTGACTATAGAATTTATTTTAAGTCTAAATTCTATAGAAGTTATCTTATTTTTTTCTTGTTTTTTATTATGATCATTATATTTTTCATATCATGTCTATGATTGGTTACATTTAGTTTCAGCTTTAGCGCCAGATATTGAATTTAAATGTTATTTGAACAGATGTTAATGCCCACATATCTATTTGAGTAACACATGCCTGAATCTTAATGTACAGCAGAAACTGTAATAAACTGTAATCAATGTCCGCTTTAAACTACTCATAAATACATACATGTACATATGTTCGGTTTTTTTTTTTTTGTTAAGGAATGTTCCATGATTGGAAGAAATATTTGACTATTTGTATATTGAACAGTAAACAAGGTTAAAGTCATTGATATGACATATTGTCTATTTGTGGACAAATGTCTTGAAGGTCGTAATATCTTAAGTCTTCTTTGAATGTGTTAAGTATAATTATATATAATTGTATAATAGATAAAAAAGTCATGACAAAATAATTCAAAAACAAACAATTGGTAATAGTACTCAAGATCTGATACTTTTATGTTTTTCTGTTAAAACCGTTTTTTTTTTTTTTTTTTTTTTTTTTTTTTCATATATAGGAAATTGACACTAAGGCAATATTGATTAGTTATTAATGTTTATGCTCTCTGGTAGTGTTAGAATTATATTAGTAGCCTTGAACAGTTTCTTTTCAAATAGCTTTATTAACAGTCGTAAATATATTTCGGTTTAATTTCGTATAATTAATTTTCGATTAACAATGATTTTAAATTTAACACGTATATACTACGCATTTCTTCGGATTTGAAAGTGTTTATGTAAGAATTAACTTTAAAATACTGAATTATATTTGGGAAAGATAGAAACACAGAGCCTTGGAGAGAGAGAGAGAGAGAGAGAGAGAGAGAGAGAGAGAGAGAGAGAGAGAGAGAGAGAGAGAGAGAGAGAGAGAGAGAGAGGGGGGGAGGGAGGGAGAGACTTCGAACGGGCACTAAGTATAAAATTTGGGGAAAGTAAAACCCCTGTCGGCTCTTTTAGATTTGAGTCATATAATTATACAATACTGTCCTTTATTGTTATTAATGTACTACATGTATTATAGAAACCTTAATCATCCATCTTCATTAAACAATTAGTGTTTTCTCAAGCATCATGCATATCTTTACATTTAGTATACGTTTATAAGGAGTGGAGTGGAGTAATGGTGTTTTACGCCCCGGGTCAAGATTTTTTCACTATTTTGAGGCGGTCAGTTTTGGGATGGTGGAGGAAACCGGAGTACCCGAAGTTAACCACCGACCTTCGGCAAGCGAACTGACAAACTTTCTCACACTAGGATCTGCCCCCGATTATAAGGAATTTTAACCGTATTTAATAGCCGTCACGTTTCATAGGGAACAAGGCAGTATACTGAGGTTGTTTTTATTATTTCAAGACTTGTAAAGGTCAAATTCAATAGACCAAGCAATGTGTAATGAATGATATCACCAGTCAGTATAGTGTAAACTGAAAGCATGTAGCGACATGTAATACACTTCCGCATTAGTTATTTAAACTGAAAGTTTTTTCTAAGTTATCATGACTAAAATTAGAAGCAAGTTTGCAGTCAAAAATATGCCATTTAAAAAAAGAATTTCGATTCAGGTTCCATTACAGCTTCTGGTGCCATTTTAATGCAGCTAAAAGTGTCAGTTTGTGCCAAGGTTACAAGGAATTTTGCAATGGTATTTTTGAAAAAAAAAAATAGCCCCGTTTTAAAAACGACCAACGTGAACATGGATTTTGTTCTAGAAAAAGACATATCATAAACAATACCAGACAAGAAGAATTTGCTGTTATACTGATGTATTGTAAAGTTGATAGCTATATAAAAGCGGTTTAGGTAAAAAAAAAAAAAAGTACAACACGTTATCCATATGACTAATATAAATTATTGTGTCAAAAGAGTGAAGGGGAATACAGTATCAGCATAGCTGATGAAGCGTTGACATACTTGATGTAAAATTTGCTATCAATAAAGCGATAAATTGTTTATTCATTAATTTAAAACTGAATTGAAATATATCTTGGGTTGCACAAAATTTAAGAAGATGCAGAACGAATAACATGCAATTTGCAATCACAGAACCACCAAGTATGACTTCAACAGAACCACTGAAATTTTGAAAGAAAATACGACGCCTTCCAAAAACTGTATATTTTTATTTTTAATAAAGAAAAGTCGCGGCGTCATTTCTAAAGGTGAAGCGATAAGATATGATATCTACAAATGAAAAGATGTACTAGTAAATTGTTTAAAATATAATATTTTTAAGCCTCGAGGATTCATATGGAAAATAGCCTGTAATAGCCTGTATATGGAAACATTGATCACGAGGCATTCATATACAAGATATTCATTACAAATAGAAAAATTTCTTTCAACAAAATTATTTGTTCAGACAATATTTCAATTCAACAAATTAAATTTGAAGGGCTCGGTATCCAAAGCGTGAAATCACATAGGTCTCTATCAAATCAATTATGTGTGTGTGTGTGTGTGTGTGAAAACAATCTGTCTTAACGACTCTAGTATATTTGGAAGTATTTTACATAGATAACGTGTGTTATTTTCTGATTATATTCTATTCAGAATAACACAATCCAGTTACAATACTCTTGTTTACTTTTTCACTTCAACTTAAGTACAACTAAATGCTCAGTTATTAACAATGCAAAGTTGTATTCTTTTTTTTACCAACAAGGAAGACAACAAAAGGTGAAATAAGAGGCTTTTTATTTGTTTATATACATATAATGTGATATCAGTAGATATTAGTGAAGTTACAACTTGAATCCGAGTAAAGTACATCTTTTAAAATGCGCTTATTGTGCAGGAACTGTCCTTTCACTCGTACACTTACCGAGACACTGGATATCGTATTTCATTTTTCTGCGCGATCGACCAATCCTCAACTTCACAAAATTCTCTTTGTATAAGACATTATATTATATTTGTTATGTGCAGAATTTTAAATTTTTACAAAAAGAAATAATTAGGTTTCTGCACATGACACATGTATTGATTTAAACATTGTAAAACAGAACGTTTCATATAATGTAACAAAGTTTTATTAGGGCATTAATGCAAAACTTACTACCTGCCTTATGAAATTGTTATAAATAAAAAATGGGTTTTATTTGTGTACGTTATTGTAAAAATTAAGGTAAATACACCGATTTGTCGAAGAAATAAATAAAACCAAATTGCAATAAAAGTCACATACCGGACATAACACAATGAAGCATGTAAGGATCAGGTGATCATGATATCCTCCTTACATGTCATAATCAAATAAAGGGTATTAATATTGAATTTCGATGCATTTACATGTTATTTCAGATTCAATATGTTGATGTAATTTTGATACATAGTAAAATTTGAAATTCAAGTCGGATATGTGAATACCTAACCTCAGTTTGTGAATAATCTAGAATTTAATTTGAAAATCAAGGGAATACCAGTTATTGCATTTACGGTTTTCAGTATTCAAGACATGGATATGTAACTGTAATGTACTGAAAAGGTTGCACTTTCTTAAATTCAAATGTACTTTTTAATACATGCATAATTATACTTCATTATCACCGAGGTACAGAACTAAAAGATTAATTGTGGCAATTATCTCTGCATAAATATTTTAAAATATTTTAAAATTTTAAAAAGTCAATAAAATTTACTTTGAAGATATTTCACCAGGTATACTTATAATAAATGTATAAATCATCTGATCTTGTCATAACAAAAATAATACTTTATTCTTACCAAGATACCAAATACAACAAAAATATTATATATTGATGTATTGCATAGACAGTTCTACCAAAAAAAAAAAAAAAAAAAATTACAATTCTTCTTGAGCCATTTCATTATTTATATTCTGTTCTTACGTCTAACTACTACATGTATATCACAAATTATTATTTTTTTAGTATATTACTGATACACATTTTGTTCCTTCGTATCACCGATTAACAGTTAGTTTTTTCGTATCAGAGTCATATCACTAATAAACAGTTTGTCTTCTCGTGTCAGAGTCATATCACGGATACACATGTTATTTTTTCATGTTATTAACGGTCGTTAACCGTTAATGCATATTTCGTCAGTAAATAAGGTTCTCCCTTACTCTTCTGTGACATAACTTGTATCAGAGTCATATCACGGGTACACATGTTATTTTTTCGTATCAAAGTCATATCACTGATTAACGGTTTGTTTTTTCGTATCAGAGTCACATCACTAATCAACTGTTTGTTTTCTCGTATCAGAGTCATATCACTGATTAACAGTTTGTTTTTTCGTATCAGAGTCATATCACTGATTAACAGTTTGTTTTTTCGTATCAGAGTCATATCACTGGTACACATTTTGTGACATAACTTGTATCAGAGTCATATCACGGGTACACGTTATTTTTCCGTATCAAAGTCATATTACTGATTAACTGTTTGTTTTCTCGTATCTGAGTCATATCACTGATTAACAGTTTGTTTTTTCGTATCAGAGTCATATCACTGGTACACATTTTGTGACATAACTTGTATCAGAGTCATATCACGGGTACACATGTTATTTTTCCGTATCAAAGTCATATCACTGATTAACTGTTTGTTTTCTCGTATCTGAGTCATATCACTGATTTACGGTTTGTTTTTTCGTATCAGAATCATATCACTGATTAACAGTTTGTTTTTTCGTATCAAAGTCATATCACTGATTAACGGTTTGTTTTTTCGTATCAGAGTCACATCACTGATCAACTTTTTGTTTTCTCGTATCAGAGTCATATCACTGATTAACAGTTTGTTTTTTCGTATCAGAGTCATATCACTGATTAACAGTTTGTTTTTTCGTATCAGAGTCATATCACTGGTACACATTTTGTGACATAACTTGTATCAGAGTCATATCACGGGTACACATGTTATTTTTCCGTATCAAAGTCATATCACTGATTAACTGTTTGTTTTCTCGTATCTGAGTCATATCACTGATTAACAGTTTGTTTTTTCGTATCAGAGTCATATCACTGATTAACAGTTTGTTTTTTCGTATCAGAGTCATTTCACTGGTACACATTTTGTTTTTTCGTATCAGATTCATATCACTGATTAACAGTTTGTTTTTTTGTATCAGAGTCATATTACTGATTAACGGTTTGTTTTTTTGTATCAGAGTCACATCACTGATTAACAGTTTGTTTTTTTCGTATCAGAGTCATATTACTGATTAACAGTTTGTTTTTTCGTATCAGAGTCATATCACTGACTAACGGTTTGTTTTTTCGTATCAGAGTCACATCACTGATTAACAGTTTGTTTTTTTTTTCGTATCAGAGTCATATCACTGATTAACAAAATGTTGTATTTGTCATATTACCATTTTTTTCGGCCAGCACTATCGTAAAGGTATAATTTTTATTCACCTTGAGGATCAATCTCAATACAAGTTCGTGTGGTGCAATGATGAAATTTTTAAGGCAACGACGAAGATAATAATAAACAATAATATGAGAGATTTCAACTAAATTCGATTTAAACTCCTTTTTTAATTTCAATTTTAGAATGCAATATACTGTAGTTTTTATTGCAAAAAGAAATTTTGATTTAAAGATATAATACTTGGTTCAAAAATATTTCAAGTAATATATAAAGAGTGCTTGATTTTAAATGCCAGTTATAATTACAAATGTATATATGTTATATTGAATGTCAACATAAAAATAAAGTATAAATAAATTTAAAAAAATTTTGATTGATTTTAAAATCAAAATGTTCTACACATTTGTATAGTAGACCGTAATCTTATCTCCTGCAGAATATAATCAATTTTCACTAGACATTTCCGTTAAGTAACGGATGGGTAACGTAGCGACATATCGTAATATAGTAACGAGCTCATTTGAACATGCATATTTAATGGCAAATATGGGCTAAATAAATAAAGAAAACTTGGTTAATGGGTTTGATTCCTCGGGCTACTTAAATTGTAATAAGTTCCTTATCACTGGCAAAGTGGAACTAAAAGACACAGCAATAAATACGCAATTTTAAATGCTGTTCATGGTACATTCATTTTATTATTGATTTTAAATTCTGGATCTTTTTCAAGCAAATTCACACAAAATGTTTTTTTAAATGTTAAACATGTCATCGTAGTTTAAACAATCTCTTATACTTCGTCATTAAAAATGATATATTTCTAACGACCCTTCAATGACTTCAGTCATTAATGATTTCGAACTGAACATTGTTTTTCAATTTTTCGAGTGGTACTGAAATGATAAAACAATATTCAAAGCTTCGATAAAGCTGTGAAAAAATACATTGCAGTGGGAAATCATGTTTCCCAAAATGAATATTATTTTCTTATACTAGTTTTTAACATTTTAGTATTTTAATGAAACTACTAATTTAGAACGAGAAAAATCTTCCACACAAAGGTTTAACTTTTTAATTTATTATTATTTTTTATTTTTATTTATTTATTTATTTATTATTTTTTTTTTTTTTTTGAAAAAACAAAAACAGAGCAGCTATAGAACTCAAAAATTTGAGATGAAATGATGAAATTTTGAGAACGTTAGGCAAAAAATTGCAACTAAGAAAAAGAAACAACAATCATTATAAAATTAGATAAAGCAAGCCAATTTAACAACATACTGAAAACAATCCGTGTATACATGTAATTTCAACAAAAAATAATCTATCTGAAGCATATTTTTTTAATCTTTATTTAACTTTTCACACTAAAATTGAAAGATTTATTCGTAAATAAAGTAATTAAAACGAAATGTTTTACTTTTCTCTCTATGACACAAAAGTTTACGACAATGTACATCTAAAACAAATATTAATGATTTCATATCGATATGAGAAAATAAAATTTAAATAAAATTTGTCCTACCTTATAAATGTAACGTAGACTTCCTAGTAAAACTATAAAGTACTGTTATTCCTGGTGTAAGAAGACCAATGTGCAAAGTCACACGCTTCATTAAACCCGAAGACTATAACAGTTATTTCATGTTTTAAAGGTAAAATAATCAAACATACATAATTTTGTGACAAAATACGGTTTTATCATTTTAAGTACAAACAAGTATAGATCATAGTGTATAACTCATAGATGATTTTTTAAATGTTGAAATACATATACTGTATTATCGTACGATGTTTAAAATGTCCAATTAGCTTATACTTATACCAAAAAAAAAAAAAATAATAATAAATAAATAAATAAAAAATAAGAAGCACTGGATGTGCTGCTAAGATGCTACTTCAGAATAGAGGGATATTTTGGTGTGTGTGTGTGTGTGTGTGTGTGTGTGTGTGTGTGTGTTCGGAGGGTTGATTGGTGGATTCATTATTGATATTACATAAAAACAAATGTTACGTTTCTTTTTTTATAGTTTATCACACATCATCTATATTGTCAGGATAAACCAAATGGCAATGATAGGTTCTTAAAATCTGCGGATTTCAGAACTTCTGTTTGCATTGTAACAAACCATAAGATCGCGGATTGTGTTTGACGATGTCAATCGTTTTGTAAAAGCCATGTAACCTGTACAAACCTTTTATGATTCCTTCCAATCTATGCACCCCCGTGATAGTGTGGCACGCTCGGGGTTTGAAAGCCGACAGAACAGGGCCACGGAATATAGAAATAATCGCTATTTTTGGGTTTGAACAGTACTTGATTATTTTACCAGAATATTTAAAGCTGCATTAGGTTTTCCAAAGAAAAAATTAAAACGGTGCTAATCTAATTAATGATGTTCCTAATGAACAATGTTACATTTGGTTCAACGATAAAAGCTCGAATAAATACAGAAATTACAGTATTTACCCAGCGAGATGCAGCATTTGGGATCTAATATTAGAACATGGTTACTTCATCAAAACCCGGGTCATTTAAACACAACTTTCAAAATGTTGAAATACGATAAATTAAACACAGAACTTCGTTGAATTTGTCATTTGTGACTTATTAAGGGATAAATAACACCATTTCAAATACATCTGGATATTAATGAAGGACAATTAATGCAATCTGTCGTGTTTCACTTTCGATTCTAGGCTTTTCCCTAAATCCGTGCGCATGCTCCAAGCTCATAATTATCATCGTAGAACACTGACCAACCGGTCAGAGGATTCCGTTTATTTACAGCTTAAAGAAATGAAATTTTAGAAAATGAATGTCACGGATCGTGGTTAGAAGATATCTACTTTTAAAAAAATATATTTTTAGAAAATCAAAAAAAAATCAGAAAATTGGTAAACTTAATGCAGCTTTAAGAACAATGTTAGGAAAATTTCGAACCTCAAATCAGACTTCCAATAGAAAAAGGCAGATGGGATAATGTAAGAAAAGAAGATAGAATTTGCAATTTATGTAATAAAATTAAAATAAGCTGGGGGATGAATTTCATTTTCTTTTTGAATGTAAATTTTTTCACAAAGAGAGAAAATTATTTCTGGATCAGTTCTACATCAGAAAACCGAATACTCTAAAAATGTTTTATTTATTTAACTCTCACAAATATGATGTGCTACGTAAATTATGTTTGTTTATTAAGATAATACTTAGTCATTATACCTGAAATATTTCCTATATGAAATCTAAATACTTGTTTAATTTTGATTACATTTGGTTTTCATTACAGTATTAGAAATTTCAAACAATTGTATATTGTGTTTATACTGTATATAATTGTAATGTAACATGTTCTTTTGTTTATGCCGCATTATGTACATGTTGTATTATTTTGTATCTCATGTACCACCTCCGACGGTGTTGAGCGAATAAAATTGAATTGAATTGAATTGCAATGTCGTTGCAAACATGAATTACATAAGTATTAGTCATTATATAAAACTTTTACAAGATAATGTAAACTGACGGCATTTTGTCTCTAACAAGAACAAAGCAATTTCTCTAATCAACCACTGCGGTAGCTCAGTTGGGAGAGTGCTAGCGCCGTAAGTTGTAGGTCGTGGGTTCGAAACCCGACCGGGTCTGATCCAAGACTTGAAAGTGGGTAAAGGCTGTTCTTTCGGTATGCACTTGGCATTACGAAATGAAAAGTCAGTCACAGGTGGGAATTTAAAATAAAACAGGTCCCGTGGCACGATAAACAACCCTGCTGTATAATGCCATCAGCGCAACGCACAGTAAACATGTCTGCACTTTGGCCAATGGGTGGCGACGTCTCGATATAAGTGAAATATTCTTGATTGGGGCGTTAAACACTATAATAACTCAAGTCAACTCTCCTATCCTTAGTTCTTAATGACCGTTAAACGTTATAATTCCCATTATACAACATTAGTTTTTAATTTTTTTGTCAAGTATTTTTCATTTAATTCTTAATCAGTTTACATGTTTTAACAATTAATGGTTTCATAGAGCCGAACCGAGCGAATTAAAATATACTTCCCTTCGAAAAGTTTTAATGTTGCATACAACTTAATCGACCAAATAAATATAATTTTAAAATCTCCTTCTTACAATTTTTTTGAAAAACAAACAAAACTCTGAGTGTTGTCCCATTTACCTACTTACATATTTGTGTAAAAATAGCATTATTAACAAATGACCCCATTGACCATTTTTGTCCTGATAGTGGACTATGATAGTATACAATATTTACACTTGATTTTCTTTTATTATTTATTTCTGGTATTTAATCTCTCTCACACACACACACACACACACACACACACACACACACACACACACACACACACACTGCAATTAAAAGTAATATATTGAATCTGCTATTGATTTTCACCGGTATCGTATCATTTAGTTTGTTAGTCATGGATATGCGCTCTTACATTTGCACTAAGTAAATAATTTGGAAGAGTATGTGTACAAGTTTTGCTAAAAAAAAAACCGCGTCATTATATACACAACATTATAAAATTGTATTATTGTATTTTAATAATCGTGATATTATATTACATGATAAAATAGCCCGATCATGAGTTATTTTATTCAACGTATTTGTTTACTTTTATATATGAATTTATACTATAATTATTGCTGAAAGTTGTCTGTGTTCACGCAACAGAAAAATTTTCGATTTGTGTAATCATAATATAATATAATAATATAAGCAACGGTATTTAAATGATTAAATTTCTTTTAAATGTTTTGGAGGTTTAGTGGTTCATATTTCTTTTTTATCTAAATAGCACTTTTCTCTGCCTAGTTTTGAATCTCGCTCTAGAAGGTCCTCGTTATATAATTATATAAATATAAATATATATATATATATATATATATATATATATATATATAATTTAAAATTAACACATTTTTAATTGACAAAACATTTCATCCCAAAAAATATAATTTAATCCTAAACATTTCAAAATAATACTGATGCATTGAATGGCGTATGAATCAGGAATTTCATTCATAAAATTAATCCGACTCACTGTCGCTTCGCATTCTATTGAAATGATGCGACGGTTTCGAGATAATTATATGGCCATTTTGATATCACACCCTTTATCAGCCCGAGAGTCCTGATATCAGCCAGGGGGCTTCGGCTGATAAAGGGTATGATATATCAAAATGGCCATATCATAAACTTTTATCATATGTTTCCTTTAAAATAAAAATAACAATTAATAATAATTAAATTTTTAAGCAGTCAAGCAGATTTATTTTTTTATATCCATCATGATCTCATAGATACATGTATTTTTTAAAGTCATAAATCATGATCGTGATGACAATAGTGAATCCGAGATTTTGAACCGGCAGGTGAATCATATATTGGATAGGTTACACTAATGGCCATTTTAATATCACACCCTTTATCAGCACGAAGCCCTCTGGCTGATATCAGGAGTCTCGGGCTGATAAAGGGTGTGATATCAAAATGGCCATATCATAAACTTTTTATCATATCAGCCCGAGAGTCCTGATATCAGCGTAAACTATACATAGTTTTAACTCTCCGATGTGTTTGTATGTTTACAAATTCCGAAACTCTGTTTAAAATTAATTTAAATGCAACTGATACATGACTGCACTGCAGAAATGCTCATCGTGACAACCATAAACAGTTAGTATCAAGCTGAAGCGACACGAAAAATCCGCCATTATCGGAATTTTATGATTGGTGTGATATCACTTTTCTAGGGGTGTGATATCACTCCGGCTGATATCAACTTGTGTAAATTCGAGAGTTATCACACATACAAAAATAGTGATATTATTAGTAAACACATGATAAATAAAGATTATTATATGGCTCTTTTCATATTATACCCTATATCAGCCAAAGACCACATTTCAGCCAGATGGCCTATCTATATTTATCATATGTTTACTAATAATATCACTATTTTTGTCATATACTTTTTTGAAAAATGTATCTTTTCGGCTTGTGTTTTCATTTTTCATGGAGTCCACGAACTGTGTAGTGTCAGAATACTGTTCGAAACGATTAAAATCATAAATGACATCATTACCCATTGCGGAGTGTTCTGCATTTTTCTCTATTACACTGTCTAATTCACGCGGCTAAAGAGTCTAGGACTTTGTCGCCAGCACCTGACATGGTGGGATGGCAGCCGACAATTGTAACCAAGACAAGTGTTAACATCGAAAGTATAAAATAGGTAGCGTGTTGCACTTTTTCCGGGGATTTTACATGGCACCAATTCGTTTGCCGTAACAATGTTTTTATCAGTTTCGTGCTTACACAACTAATTTCAAAGAAATTTCATGAAAATTTTTGATATAATTTTTAGAAACGCAAGAGTTTAAGTAAAAGGTCGACAAAACTGTATCAGGTTACACATTTTGAGCGTCTCTGAATTGTTGGTTATTGAGTAACAGCTTGTCCAAGAAGTTCCGAAAGATCCTTATATGGGAAATCGGCCCGGGTGCCGGACTGATATGGCTGATATGACTTTTTAGCCCTAGGGCTTATATGGTTCAATGGTTAATAGCAATATCACATATGCAGAAAGGCACATATTAATTGAATGTATATGATAAGAGAGAAATATCACTCCCTCTTGCAATTAAAAAGGAGATACTTTTTCTTTAATTTGATAGTTCCGATTTTGGATCTTAATCTTTTTTTTCTGATCTATTTATCTTAAGCTACTTCTTCTATTCTACATTGTACTTAAGTTGATCATCGACCATATTTATTTATAATAGTAAGTAATGAAGTAAGAGACCGGTTAATATAAGAAATTATCTTTTGTTCCAGAAGCCTTATTATATATTTTTTTCTTATTATACATTAAAAAGTAAATATTTGTATTGTATATTTAAACAATAAATATATGCTTAAACTAAGATTTTGCAAGAAAAACTACATATTACTAAGAATTGTAATAGTCATACAATTAGTAGACACATTCTGAAGTTGTTTGTTTCAGTTACCTAGATTTGTCATATCGGGAATCTTTTTCATTGACTCTCCGTTTTACCGTGACGAATACTTTTTTGGAGAAGAATATACTAATCCGAATTATCCTAACACCACTAAACCTAAAAAGAATTATATAGGATATAATAAAAAGTGTGTAAACACTTATAAAGCATTCTATTAAGCTTCTCGTGAAATCTGACACTTTTTAATTTTTTGAATTTTAAATCTATTTTTTGTAAATAGGATAATATCGAGGGATAAAACTGTGTTTAAATAGTGCAGACCTAAAATATGTATACCTGTTTACTTCCTTCAACGAATATTGTCACAAGTTAAAAAGTTTCCATGGAACATATTTGTTTATCGTTTTCATGCTTTTAACGCATAATTAACTTGTTAAGGTTTTCTTATTAAAATAAATCAACTATAGATAATTTAATGTGTTTTGAATTACTTGAATTTAATCCTTGTCAAAATATGTTCGGAAAGGGAAGATTTTTAAAGACTCTGAATGGCTAAATTTGTGAGAAGTAAATTTAATTACTAACCTTATAAAAACCTTAAGCAAAGGGCCATGGTTAGTGGGATGAGATTATAAAACAGTAAACAAATTAAATAAATACATCACCCAAGTTTTCAGTAATAAATTAAGCCATACTGCACAAGTTTATTCAAGTCATTGAACAAATTGCAGGTCAAGACCAGTTATCTCCCTTTTGAGTATTTTTTTAGTTTAAATCTTAACTTGTACAACCATGCGATTGGCTTTTCAATTTTATTGTCAATCCTGTAACTTGGAACAAGCGTTTTAATAACTTGTCAAAAAGAAGCTTATTCCGGAGGTTAACAAAATGATCAATTTGATCTGAAATGTATAAAAAGGCATCAAGACCGGGGAAAATGATCCGATATCTTTAAATAATTAACTTTGTTTTGCAATGTTTTTTAAATTTTCTTTGAGGAAATTAGGGACATAAAATTACAGATAATATAGAGTTCGTTCCAATATTGACGATTTTTATAGTAAATCAATCAGTGGATGTTCAATAGTATATGTCATGTTGATTTTTGTTCTCAAACGTCGCAAAATTGTCAATAACAACAATTACAATGCTCCTAGACATTTAAAGATATTATGTTTAAAATTTTATTAGAAATACAACACTTTTTATTACAAGAACTTATACAACCTTCACTATTGTGGCCTTTTCTACGCCTACTGATTGGCACTTGAGGTAATGGCGTACACATTAAAGCTCCATGAAGATGGAAGGATTCTGATTACATTACCCTTCTGTGATTTGTTCTGATGTATTTCAACAACGTGTTGAATCTTAGTACATCTTTAAAGTTTATCATCCAATTCATTTTTTGTAAAGAATAAAATAATTATAAAACTATACTGAAAACTTTTTCTTTTTATGATCATTTATACACGTGTTTATATAAGAATTGAGAAAACATGTTTCGTAGATTCATAGCGGTTTTGAAGATTTGTTTGGCGCTTTTTATTATTATAGTTAGCTGAAAACGTAGAAATGTTGATAAATAAACTAATAAACTAACTGTTGAAAATGGAATAAATAAATAATTTTTCTTTTCCCTCTTTTTAAATAAACGTACAAGTATTCTTAGATATTTTGGGAAAATCAAAACGGTCTTTTCAGGTAATGTGTGTATTCAAATAACTATACTTCAGATACAGATAGAATAGAGTTAAGAAGAAAATTGTTGCAATTCATTTAATGTCAAGCCTTTCTATATAAAAAGTTAGATCTAGAAAGACATCATTATTTATAATAATAATAATAATAATAATAATAATAATAATCATCATCATCATCATCATCATCATCATCATCATCAACAGCAATATCATCATCATCAACAACAACAACAACAACAATAATAATAATCTTTATCATCATCATCAGGATTTGCTTTTTAAATCAATACATGTATATCAATGTATAAGCAGTCAATCCAGCAACACCAACATGTATTATTTCATTTATTGTAAAAGAATCATGCTTATCTTTGACAATAGTCATATAAATACGATACTACTCAGAAAACAGCCTAAGACATTTTTATCGCAAACATTCTATACCGACTTCTGTGTTTTATAATACATTGCCTATTCATAATCACGTCTCTGTCTTCATTTCAATTACTACACTGCGATTTCTTTCACAATTTTACTTTTACACAAAGTTATATAAATCTAAAATAACGAATTGTGAGTCTGGTTAAAAACGTTTGATTACATAAGATTAGTAAATCACAAAGCCTTACACCTTTTAGATAATATTGTATTTCTTAATCATGTATATAATGATGTGACTATCATATATTATTATATTTCCATAACAACGTTGACAGAATGCCGATCTAGCTACTGTGTTACTGATGACGAGGCACAGGTAAGCATTGGCATCTGTTTATAGGGTGTGGCACAAGAATTGTTTCTACAATTATCTTTAAACTTGTCGCCATAAAAGGACAATTATCATGCATCAAAGAACAAACAGTGAGGTAAGATGATGATTATTATTATTATCATTATTATTATAACACATGTTTTAAATAGAAATTAAAACAATTAAGAAATATTTTATTATGAATTATAAATCTAAAATCCGAAATTAATGATGACCCTGGTCAACAATGGTTCTAAAAGAAAGGATGTGTTACATGTTAATGCTTACGTAAGTTTTTGTTTCTGATGAATCGATGTTAGACTTGAAAAAGCGTTGTCATTGCAAAATATTATTTAGTATTTCGAATAGATTTAACTATGATTAAATTTCAATCACTTTTTTTTTAAAGTTTAACAGTAAATTATTTTTTCCTGTTGTCAATTGTAAGTTACAGGTGCTCGTTTTTATTTTGATGACATCAGTTTAACTTTGGTTGGTATGAGATTTTATATTACTTCTTCTTTTTTTTTTAATTAACCACGCTGTTATATTCATCAAGATCCATCTAAATACAAGTTAAATATACAACTCTGGTGCAATATTATTGCCATATACCACTTTTTGAATGTATTTTTATGATTAAATTCAAAAAGTGGTATATGACATTGTTTAAAAAGATCAGTTTTATTCAATACACATAGATAAGTGTTAGTGACTTCTGTTTGATGGAAGCGGTTACACACAATAAATATATATATATATATATATATATATATATATATATATATATATATATATATATATATATATATATATATATATATATATATATATATATATATCCTCTTACCAGATATTTTACATTTCATAAATAAAATACTTTAAATCATTTCACTTTGACAATCGTCTTCAGAAATAATATAACAATACTTACTGTATTTAAATTATGACAACATTGATTGAAGTCATCAGATATATGTACATTAAGGAATAAAACACGTAAATGGACATCTCCGGAAATTGCATACAGATGAAACGAATTCACCAGACATTTAAAGATTTTATTTCTGAAATAATGTGTGTGTAAATAAAATCTTAATATCAACCATAGACGTTATATTAATACGTAGCTGTAACCAGTAACAAGCATTAAGCAATGTTACTTCATTTTAAAGAATAAAAACAATTTTGTAGGTGGGAACCGCTTTTTAAAAATATAACAAGAAATATTAGTTTGGCTTTGCATTTTTCATTACTCTATCCTTATATCTTCACTAACCAAAGGCAATTACAAAATGAACATCAATACATTTTTATTTTTATTTTTTTAAATTTGGTAAAATTTTAACAACAGTTTGAAAGTGATTTCATACAGCAACAAATGCGAACTTAACTAAAACATACAAAAGAAAAGTGTTGAAAGCAGAATTAATTTTAATTATAAGTTATTTAACCTACATCTGGATTTCTCGTTGTTACTAATTAAACCACACATACGCTCGTGTAACCATGGTGATATTATTCAGTTTTGTAACTGATATATCCACAGAAAAATCGATTTAAATTATAAATCAAACCAACACAATTTTTGTATGAAGTTGTATGTTGAATAACAGTCAAACTGTAAATAGGAATAGTTGAAATACCATACAAGTATTATACACTGGTTGTATCTGAACACAATTAACATGGTTTGATAGTATCATGCACAAAAGTACAAAAATAAATAAATAGATAAATAAATATTAAATAAACAAATATATAAATGAATAAAAATATATATAAAATAGATAAATAAATCATAATAATGATGATTAATAAATAGAATGATTATAAATGATAATAAATAAATAAATAAATATACATATTAAAAACAAGTTGTAGGACATTCTTAAGCTTGTGTGTAAACTACATTTTCAAATTAATATGTCAAGACTTTCCTGCTCCCGAACATTACGAAAAAATTATGTCAATGCGTTTTTTTAAATATTTATTTTGCTTAAGTGTATCCATCCAACAGATTGATACTGCAACTAGTATGTTGACAACTAACAATTTCTCAAATTATAGATTTTTATTAACATTTCCTAATGGTTGTAAGTACTTTATATATATGTTTTGTTGAAGTTAACTTTCGATAATCTTTTTAGACGAAGAAGGGAGAATAACTCTTGCAGAATTCTTAAAAATAATATTATAACAGCTTAATGAATGCGTCTTGTTTCTTCATTCAAAAACTTAGTTAATTTGATTAAAAACAATTCAGAATCCATCTTCTAATTTTCTTCCATCAACGATTTTTAATGTTTTACATTTAACCACACTTACGTTATTACAGTCGTTTACACATTTAAGATAGAAGATACGTTTTATTATTTTGTAGGTAAACATAAACAAGGGAGACAGAATAACATTAAAACGTCATATTTACACACATGCCAAATTAGAAGCTGAATATAGAAAAGGGAAACCACCTAGACTGACAATTGCCGATAAGGTCAAGGCAAAATGTAGATGTTCTAGCAGAGCAGTATTGGATTTATTAACCTCGTTCCTACCTATTTTAAAGATTATCGTCGAATATGATTTTAAAAGATTTTTCCTTGGGGACTTTTTATCTGGACTCAATGTTAGTTTCATGCATCTTCCACAAGGAATGGGATTTGGATTGCTAGCAGGACTTCAGCCAGTTTATGGACTGTATACAACATTGTTTCCTATTTTGTTTTATTTAGTTTTCGGGACCTCTCCTCACATTTCATTTGGTACCAATGCCGTCTTAGCATTATTTACACAGAATGTTGTAGAGAGAGAAGCGGCTTTATACAGATCAAACATACAAACAACCACATCAGCTTTTACATCACCAGAATATACACCGTCTACTAGTTTAGGCACTCATACAAACTTTTCCGAATCAAGTTTTGGAAATTCAACAGTGGAACTGACAAGTATTTTAAATACCACCCAAAGAAATGTTTTAATGCAATGATAGTGAAACAGACCCAACTATTCAATACGTTACTTCTTACCAACCTTCACAAAACGTTACAACCAGTACCAATATAAGCGATTACAAACCTACACAAAACGTTACAACCAGTTCCCATACAAGTGATTACAAACCTACAGAAAACGTTACAACCAGTTCCCATACAAGTGATTACAAACCTACAAAAAACATTACAACCAGTGACCATACAAGTGATTCATCAACCGCAACTAATTTTGCAAGTCGTATGATCGAAAACTCAACAGGACAGTTCGAGAACTATACAGAAATTATATTAACAAATGTAACGTCAACAGTTGCTAATATCATCAATCAATTATCCAACCTCACTCAAAATGAAACGGAAAATAACAAAAGTAATTCTACTGACAGAACGATGTCATTTGATGTTACAGCGTTGAATGAAAATGCATCTTGGGTCACAGAGGCAATTTCGACAACTTTTGCTCAAACTTCTGATGAAGAAATTATGAAAATAAAAGTCGGTGCCGCAATGACTGCATCCCTTATTGTTGGGACCATACTTGGAGGAATGGGCCTTTTACGTTTAGGATTTCTTACAAATTATTTCTCGTTGTCTTTTATTGGTGGATTTACAACAGCTGCTGGTATACACATTATATCAAGTCAGATACCGAAAGCCCTCGGAGTAACTGTAGGACTATATTCAGGAGTTGGTCGTTTGGTCAAAATGTATATCGACCTTTTTACACATATTACTGATACCAAAGTACCGGAAGTAATTATTACGCTCGTCTGTATCGTTATCTTGTTGACTGTCAAAATTATCAATGAACGTTTTAAGAAACAATTAAAACTCCCGATACCAATAGATCTTCTGGTTGTCATTATTGGCACATTGGCATCATATTTTGGCAAGTTTGAGGAACAATTTAATGTCGTCGTTGTTGGAGATATACCATCCGGAATCCCGTCACCTAAGGTACCGAATATAGACAGTGCATATCGCATGGCAACTGATTGCGTAATGATGGCGGTACTTTCATTTGCTATGTCAATATCAATGGCAAAGATAAAAGCAAATGCACATGATATAAAAATAGATGGCAATCAGGAGTTACTTGCATACGGGATAAGTAACGTGGGGTCGTCGTTCTTCTCTTGTTTTCCTCAAGCAACGGGCCCTCCAAGAACGATGTTGCTAGAGTCGATGGGTTCACAAACAACCTTAAATGCCGTACCGACCGCTATATTCATGGTCCTTGTTCTTTTTTGGATAGGTAGTCTATTTGTATCACTGCCAGTATCCGTACTAAGCGCTGTGATTATTGTCTCAATGAAAGATTTGTTATTGCAGTTTCGCGATGTCCCAAGATACTGGAAAATAAATAAGTACGACTGTTTTATCTGGCTTATTACATGTTCTGTATCAGTATTTGTGGATCTAGATTATGGTATGGTATGTGGAATAGGTGTTTCCATGTTCTTTGTTGTCGTGCAGCACCAGCTTGCATCCGGGCGCCTGCTAGGCCAATCTGAAACAGAAGATATTATAATAGACATCAAATATCGAAATAGGTTACTGGAATATCCTGGTATCAAAATATTTCAATTTGAAGCACCATTATGTTTTGCTAATGTGGAAAGATTTAAAACAGAGCTAAACAATTTAGTAGTAAATCCGATGAAAGTAAAGAAAGCACAACGTCTCTATGGACCTGTCATTCAGATAGACGTAACAGGGCCAGATGAAAACAACCCCGAAAGAAATGGAAAAAACAAACACTTTAGGAGAGAATCAGATAGAACATTTTCACATAGACGAAACTATTTACGAAAAGTGTCTAAAGATGTCCCTCATCATTTAGTTATTGATTGTCAAATGATTTCCTACATTGATTTTGCTGGTGTTAATATGATGCATTTAATAGTAAAGGAATACAGGGATATTGAAGTGACTGTTTTCCTTGCAAAATGTCCAAAACGAATGTTGGACGTTTTAGAATCGGCTGACTTTTTTGACAAATTCCCAAGAGAACACGTGTTTTTTGATGTTGTCGACGCTGTAGAGACTGCTGCTCAAAGTGATATTGTTAATGAGAAGAACGCGAGGTGTCAAAGTATTTCAGAATATGAACCGCCTTATAGTGAAATAGATCATGTAAAAGAGTATGTAAAGCCGAAAGATGCCGCTTATGACAATAAGAAAAATCGACCCATCCTTGATGAAGAGATAACTAAACTTTAAGAAGTGAAAAAGAGTTTATTAAGATAGTATATATATATATATATATATATATATATATATATATATATATATATATATATATATATATATATATATATATTGTACCATATTGTATAATAAGGATGTTTATTATTAATGATTAAAAATATTTCATTTCCAGTAAAAATGCCTCGGTGGCCGAATGGTTTAAAGCGCGTTAAGAATAAAAACTTCTTTCAACACCTAGGTTTGAATTCCGAAATTCAATAGAAATCATCAGTTCGATTTCGAAAGATTGGTGGTTTTCCAAGGAAGTCATGTTTTTTTCCACTATATAAGTCTTCATTGCCTCGACATAAATGTAAAAAATCTCATTAACCTTGACTTGTTTCAAGTGTAAACGCAGTTGTTACACAACACACTCAAATGTTCAATACTGGTTCATGTTTAAAATAGACCACATTCGTGCATAGCTCATGCCTCTTTATGTTTTTGTTGAATTTATTTTCTTCTTTTCAGTATTTACTTTTTGTCATAAAAGTTCCGTTATTCAAAGTAATTAATTTTGATCATTAGGTACAGTTTCTTTACTTGAAAAAAGTTTTTGGGGTATAGAATTGCATTTGAAAGTAGTGATTCATTTTTATATTTATTGCCTATCGTGAACATTCACCGAATACTTAAAATTAAAGTATTTAAATGTTACGCAAAAATCTAAGTTTAAACAATATTGTAATAATTTGTAAATTACAAACAAACAAACGGTAGACTGGATTCAGGAACAAGCGCAAGCTTATATTAACCCGTCTCCAGACGCTAAAATTTTCACCTCGCTTTACAATCACACCCATGCAATCATTTTATAGATGTTAACGTGTGAAGTACAAATATTTTATTTTAAGTGTTACTACATATTATAAAGTTTGTAAAAATGTTTGACATTTTAATGTTGAATTAAATGGCGTTTTGTAAAAATCGAAGCACGATTAAGAACGATTAGATAAATTGGTGTTAATAATACAGTATTGTTTATATAAATCTGTGAAAGCGTGTGAATTCTGCATTAGTGGACATTGTGTATAATTACCGGTAATTGATTGATTAGCAATTAATGTCTAAATTCACACACACACACACACACACACACACACACACACACGTATGTATGTATGT
Organism: Tegillarca granosa; assembly: GCA_029721355.1. Classification (NCBI taxonomy): domain Eukaryota; kingdom Metazoa; phylum Mollusca; class Bivalvia; order Arcoida; family Arcidae; genus Tegillarca; species Tegillarca granosa. Next base: position 36,668,564 of record CM056601.1, on the reverse strand, counting down.
TTACAAACACATACACAGAGAGAGAGAGAGAGAGAGAGAGAGAGAGAGAGAGAGAGAGAGAGAGAGAGAGAGATGTTTAATTATCAATGAAAATAAATGGTTTATGTAAAAGTTTTTGTTTGGTTGTCTTTTCATTAAGTTGTTCATTTATCTTTTTTTACAGTCTAAACGTGACAAGTGATGAACCCTAAATTCTCCTTATCTTCTTCCAGAATATATAGAATGTTGTTTCTATATAAATGGTTAAACAATCAAAGACACCTTTGTAAAATAAACATAATAGGAAAACGAAGTACAGTATAAAGACTACTGATCAAAACATTGTCATGACGTCATTCTTTGTCTTTGTATATTAACTAGCCTAATAACCAGTTGTTACCTGTAAGTGTCCTATATGTGATTAAATTACACATTAATTAATTACATGTACAGCTTGAATGTACAGCTATATCAACTTACTAGACAATTATAGGTGAACTGATTATCTATCAAAAACAGTTTAAGTGCCAAATACAAACAGGAACTGTTAAACACGGAAAACAGTTTAACTAAATTAATTCTAAACCAAAATCAAAATAAAAAATAAATAAATGAGTTTAGAAGTGATGCCTCTAAAATGGAAATTGAACATTTTTAAATTTATATCTGTTGTCACCGTTTCGAAGTCACAAACGATTTGAGTTAATCATTCACGAGAATTAAATTCCCTTCACAAACATAAAGAAATTCAACGCGGCGTTGCCTCCCTTTACCTGATGTGTCGACAATATCAAAATTTTTTTTTTTATTTTGCACTACCTCTACCTTCTTACTGTCTGACTGACCACTACATCTATCAACTGACTGTCACAAGGACGTGTATACATATGAACGCACAGCATTAGACCGACGCGCTGTTTTTCGACAACAAGCTGTTCATCCAGACCTGCATTATAAAGTCCGGTTGCTGTTGTTGCGTACAGTGATTGATGAGTATTAAATACATTAAATCCAGCACTCTCACTCTTACAAATAAAACAAATATAGAGAATTTTGAAAAATGATCTTTTTCTATTATATAATTGTGATATATCAGTAGGAAAAGTTGGATTTCGGTTTACAGTTAGATTAGATTTTTTTAATATAATTTTGCGTGTGATGTATATTTTAATGAAAACATTAACAATGATTTCAAGGCATTAGTATTCCCATTGTTCACTTAATGTTGGCTTTAAAGACATATGATATTCTTTGTTGTGAATTGAACATACATGCATGCTGTCCATTATAGTGGTGCAACTAACAACTAACTTTCAATCAATTTGTAAATAACTTTGTTTTCGTTTGAAATTCTGTCTTAGCTATTGATGCACGTGTACATAACAAGATATGTGAATCAATCAACCTGGCAATATGTCAGCCACTCCGCCCCAATTTCGTGTCCTCAGATTAACTCAAACTAATATAACGGATTTTGAGGAAACTTGGAACTAATGTATACTGAAATAAGTCAAATTGCCCTTAGTAAAATGTAGCTGTATAGTCATGTCAGTAGCGAGTTCTTTGTGCTGTCAGAAAATGTACCTTTCAACCGTCTTATTTTATGAAATTTATTTAAAACTAAGGTTTGTTCCCTCATGCAAAAAATTCTCAGCTGGATTTAGATTCATATAATTTAAAACTTTGGATTCATTAATTTTCAAATGTTTGGATTATCTTTTTATCTATCAAATTTTTCGGTCCCTAGTGTCAATAATGAGGAACGAATTTCCGAAATGTGCAATATGGCACATTAAAATTAAAACATGCATTTTTGTTAAATATTTCAAATTTGTTCCCTTATGTTTTGTTGGAGCAATTCTTTCTCAGGAGACAGCTCTTTTTTTTACTCTTTATAAAATACATATTATATCAAACCAGCATTCATATATACCGATATTTTTATGGTAAACTGAGTATTAGTTTTGAATTTGTAAAGGGCAGTAGTGACATATAACAGATTTGTCATTGGTGTCAGTTGTTGTCACTTGCATATAGAACAACATTTACTAATACTGCTACAAAAGAGCTCATTTTATTTGTTTCGCGGCTTAACAGCTTAAAATAGGTAAATATTCGAAAATTAAGCCCTTGCTTGTATAATCGTGAGGAAATCCGGAATGGAAGATCGTTATCGTGGCTAACAAACCGTGAAATATAAAATTAATGTTAATGTATTTTCATATTATAAATTTTTGAATATTTCATTCAGAAAATTCAAAAATTTATAATATGACAGTATCACCCTAAGAACGCTTTTTTAAATATGACGGCAAATCTGTTTCTTATTGAAATGATCAACGAGCTAGTATATGAGATGTGCGGTATGCATTTCATAATTCCATATAACAGAATCGCATTAAATCTGGGAAATTAATTGTTTAAACCAATTTAATACGCCATTTTGATTATTGTTTTTATTTATTTATTTATTTATTTATTTATTTATTTATTTATTTATTTATTTATTTATTTTTACTTCATAAACAAATTCATAAGTGCTCGTTTTTAACAGTTTGAAATTGAAAGTTTCCAGTGATTTTAGCTGCGTGATATATCAACAAATAAATGAATGTGACTGAGTCCTAATCGATTTAAAACTTAAAATATGTTCAATGTATTATTGGAATTATCGACAGTACCCCCTCAACGATTTTAAAGCATTGATCTAATCATGCATATAACGTTTGAATAAGGTATTTTTAAAATCGAAAGATCATATCTATACAGGAATGCAACGACGTATAAATATGACAAAATAAAGGAAGTCGTTGTAACAATCTTTCCGCGAAGAGAACTATTGTGCAATCCTCTTCCTTGTTAATGCTTTTGAAAACAAAGAAGTTGACTTGAAGACAGTCAGGAAATAAAGGTAAGTTTTAAACAAAATTATTATTGACAAATAAAGACGAAAGAATTACAATCATTACATTCTACAGCAAATTTTGTTATTTTTATATCCTGAATTTAACACACACACACACACACACACTTTAAATTCCGTTTTTACTTACATATACCGTAATGTCACGTTTTTACTAAAAATGGATATACCTTTAATTGACGAAACAGTGGACTTGTTTAACATTTATAATTTGGAGTGAATAAAGACCTTACATTTGATTTTATATTTATTTATAAGTTATTAATATTAAAACTGATTACTTCAATGCGTGCCAAAAAGTTAATAAAATTGTCATGTGCTACTTTTGAATTGTATTATTTCATGAAAATTCAAAACTTTTGATTTGACATTTTTTTTTTATTAAATAAGGAATATTTTGATTTTATTATTACTTAAAGTAATAATAAAATCAAAATATTCCTTATTTAGTTGTCATGTGCTACTTTTGAATGTATTATTTCATAAAAATTCAAAAGTAGCACATGGCAATATATAACGCAAATACCAAGTATATTTTGATGTGCCAGATGTGCACATTTCGGAAATTCATTCCTCATCAGTAACACTAAAACCGAAAAGTTTGATAGATAAAATATAATAAGCCAAACAGTTGAAAATAATGAATCCAAAGTTCCAAAATTATATAAATCCAATTCCAGCTAAGGAATTCTCCGCACGACGGAACAAACCTTAGTTTTAAGTAAATTAATCATTTTTAACATGCCTGAAAATTTTGCTAAATGATACATTTTCTGACAGCACAAAGTACTGCCTACTGAGTTATGGATATCCTAGGGGAGTTTTACACCATCAGCAGCGATACCAGCTCAGGGATAGTAACACAAATACCAGTTATATTTTAATGCGAGTTTTAAAAAATATTTGAAGATTTTTTAAAAAAATTTATTAACATTAATTTTTGAGAGACTTTTTTTCAGAAATGTATCAATAATGGCAATTTCGTCAGAACGAACTATAGAAGTTGTTACGTTACAGATGTTTAGGAAACAAAGGGGTCAACACAAAGTATGCATTGAACGAAAACAATTATTTGAAGATGTTATAAGTTATTTGTTAACAGATCAAGTTGAAAATGAACGCATTAATGTAGAATTTAAGGTAGACGGATATACCGAGCCAGCTCATGATTCCGGTGGACTATCTCGGGAAATGTTTACTTTATTTTTTCAAGAATGTCTGAGTCCAGAAAGGGGTATGTTTGAAGGCGTTGCTCGAAATTTATTGCCAGTTGACAATGAACGGGCATTAGATGAAAGATGGTTTTATTGTTTAGGCAAAGGGATTGTTCTGTCTCTTGTTTCAGGCGGTGCCGGGTTTCCGTACTTATCTAAGTCCACCGTTGCTTATTTACTTGACACGGAAATAGAGAGTTTACCGGATCTTACAAAAGATGTAAGCGACAAAATACGTTCAATTATCAATGAGGTAAGTGTGCCAAATTTTTGTTGCTTGGGAAATCAAATTCATTATTAGGTCATTGATGAACGTTAAGGGGGCAACAAATATACAATGTACAATGAATTTGTACTTAAAAAAGTTAAACTGTTGGCTGTTATCTTGTTTACTGAATTAGTAATATTTCAGTTATTCGCGATAAGGACAATCAAAGTACTGAAAGTACTGGAAAGCGGTTAGTCTGGTAGCTCGGATAAAATTTTGATTATTTCACTTTTCAACAGATAGTCCCTGGAGAAATTCAATTTTTCAAAAAAATGTGCAGCCCTTTGATTGGATTTTGGTAGACCTTTAGTTTTGTGGAATTATGTAAGTTATATTTGTCACAAAATATATGATGTTTTAATCAGTTTTAGATCAGGCCCCATTTTGAATAGACTGTTAACAGTGATTGTGCAAAACACCATTACTCCATTTCTCAGTTTTATTTCGAAATAAGGGATTAAAAAGGCCCACCTGATAGAAATGTTAGGTAAAAGTGTTTTGATACAAAATAAAATCCTCTTCATGATATTTTGAAAGTTGCATTAAACAAAATAAATATTTATTGAAACTGTGTAGCAAAATATCTCTCAACAAAAAATCTTATTCAGTAATTAATAAGTAATGAATTGTATCCAAACTAACCACCTAAATTCAAGAAGACCAGCATCTTAGTTCCTTTACTCACGATCTTTGACTCGACTTAATTACTCGTCTCAATACATCGAAAAGTAATTTTTTTCCCAAAAAATGTTTAAAAAGTCGCAAAAGTACGAAGGTTAAAACTATGCAATGACCTTGCATTTGATCTTGGTCATTGAAGTTTCATTGAAATCTTATCAGTTGTCTGAGCAGAGATCATTTATCATTGCAGATTATTACATGACTGCTGTTATTGTTACATCATAGCAGGTCGTATATATATATATATATATATATATATATATATATATATATATATATATATATATATATATATATATATATATATATATATATATATTGTCTTCAGGCAAGGTTTACACACTATAAACATTTATGTAAAGACTATTGGAAAAGTTGAAAAATCAATACTTAATAAGAAATATCTAGTCAAAGCTCATTTATAAGTAGCTAATAAGCACACGGAAACTATAAAACAATGAATAATTTCTAATATATTAACCATTTCAATCTACTTATGCAGTTTTGATTTTGACCTTTGAACCTATGACCTTGAACCATATATCAAAAGGATCATCATATCAAAACCTACAATAATCTGATATACATACCTATACTTAGTTCTTAGTTTTCAAGATAATTATCAATTTCAGCCTTCTTATGCAGCTATGACCTTGAACTTTGTAACATTGACCTTGAAACATATCAAAATTATCTTCATATCAAAACTTACAATACTATAGTATACATGGCTATACAAATGTGAATAATTTTCAAAATAATTAACAATTTAAGACATCTAATGCAGCTATGACCTTGACCTTTGACCATATGACCTTGAACCTTATATCAAAATGATTGTCTTATCATTTTTTTTTTTTTTTTGCAGCTTGACCTTGATACCTATTAACTTGAATCATATATAAAAATAATAAGTATAATAAAACCTACAATATTCTGTTACACCTGTCTATACAATAACTTTATAGTTTTCAAGATAATTAACAATTTGACTTTTTACGCAGCTATGACCTTGACCTTGGAATTTATTACCTTGAATCATATATCAAAATGGTTTTCATATCATTACCTACAATATCTTGATATACATGTTTATAAAAAAGTTAACAGTTTTCAAGAAAACATTAAGAGACATACAAACTGACACTATTATGCTGTGCTATGTTGATGGCATTTAACAACCTGGCAAAGATAAGTTTAAGCGATCAAATTTGCAATGGTAAAGAAAACTGAAGTTTCCAAAAAAAAAAAAAAAGTCACAGACTAGTTCTGTTAGAAAAACTAAACAAATGACAGAGAAACAAACACTTCATAGGTAAGGCACTCTGATTTGCAAGCTGGCACCTAAGACCACTAGGCCAAACCAACTGAATACAGGCTTGATGGTTCAGAGACAGAAAATCTTCTTCCAAAGCAGGGTGGGGTGGAGTGTAGGTTGGGATGTTAGTTCAATCCCTGGCCAGGTTAAACATAAGACAAATTTGAGGAGAGTGTTCTGACTGTTGACACATTGTCATAATGTGAATAACAGTTGGGTGCTTGTCTGAAGCAGACTGACTCTAGGACCTAGCATGTGGAAACTGCTGAGTATGGCAAAAAGTAAAACACACTTCCACATCTTGCACATGCACAAACTTCTTCTTTAAGTTATCCTAAGAAATTAATAAACTTACTCTTGTCTTACTTACTGGCTGAAAAATCGATACTGCAACATAAAGTGAAGGCATAAAACTTGTTGAATAGAATCAAATAACATAACATGCCACTCATGAAAGAAATAATTAGAACAATGTTTTCATGAAATGAAAATGAATCTGTTGATGAGTACACACAATTGTTGAATTATTACAACTAGTTGTTCCTCAATTTGAAATTATGCCTTTCATTGGTTGTTATCAAACCATGTAGGACAGTTAAAATTTTTTGGAAGCAAGTCTTAAAGTAAATTACCTAAATAAGTTGATTATCAGTAATATGAAAACTAATGCTGCATGTTTGTCTCTGTCATTACTAAGTATTCGCCCTAGGTTGTAAAAAGGAGTAAATGATGCAGTCTGTTGTATTAGTAGCCAATATTAAATTGGTTTACTGATATTATATGCCAACTTTGATTCTATATAGGGTATACTGGAGTGGAGTGGAGAAGGCAAATGGTGTTTTAGAATCAGTCAAGATACTGATTCTTTCACATAAATATCAAGGTGGTAAGTCTTAAGCTGATGGAGTAAACTGGAGTGCCTGGAGATAGACAAAGGCTTTCGACAATCAAGTGAAAAACTTTCTTATCCTAGGTTCTGTCACTGTGGGATTCAAACCTACTCAGTAAGATGTACTTTGATCTGTAAGCATGCGATTTAATTTCATCTAATGGGGCTTTACATCCCAGTCAAGAATATTTCACTTATAGCAAGACATCACCAGCTGTAGGTGAAGTGGCAGAAATATTTACCTTTGCAGTGTGCTTAGGGCAGTGTTTAGGGAGGGTTCTTTAGTGCGCCATGCATGTCCTGGCATTGGACACCAGTTTTTAAGGTCTACTCTGAAAGATCCTGTGACTGTCAAATTTTAAATGGCGAGTACTTCGCAGTTTTCTAGTCTTGGTCAGCCCCAGGGTGGGTTCAAACCCTGACATCCAACATACAAAGCGAGGACTCTACCAGCTGAGCAACCATAATGGTGTAAGCATGTGCCCTGGACCACTTGCCCACCAAGGTCCTAATGTTAGGGTACTTTAAAAACATGAAAAGAAATTTCTGGAGAAAAATTTTATTAACAGCGTCATGAAAAAAAATATTGCAAATAAAATTAGATCCAGTTCATGTTATTTTTTTTAAATTTACTACCTTAATTTTTATACTGTTATAAAAGGACATATATTCATTAAGGGCATATGGCCATTTGATATAAAAGAATCCATCTAAGTTAAACAGACTACAATATGTATGAAAAGATATCACTTGTGTATTAAGAAAAAGCACAATTTGTCTTTTAGCAGGATTTACTTTCAAGTATACAAAATAACCTTGCTTTGATAATCATGGGCATTTTCTGTTATCAATGCATTTCATTGTCAATTTGACTCTTTTCAATAGATGGATATTCTGTAACCGATTTCAAGAATCGTATCTTGTCTAATTCAACGGTGTCCATTTTTATAAATAAGGGTGCATTCTGGTTTATGGTATCTTGTTCAGATCTACTGTAATGTTTAACTAATTTTTTTTAATAAATCCTGAACAGACTTAGCAGCATGATGTTTTTCTTTATTTGCTTGTTGCTCCTTCAGTCTGTTATTTCTGAAAGGATAAAAACAAATACATAAACTTTTCAAATAATAACAAATGAGTTTGAAAAATGAATCGTATTTAACATTCAAGAGAAAATATTGAAATACACATTTACTCAAAAAAGTTGAGTATAACTTGATGAAGCAAAAAAAGGTTAAAACATTATGAAGAAAAATCATTTAATCTTGGTGTTACTGTTATAAAGTTGTTGTGCAGCAGTTTGCAATATATTTTACTTACAATGAGAGGTCTCAAACTAAAGTATAATCAGAAATGTTTTACACTCAGTTACCTGTCTGTAAAAATTAAACTTCTGAAAAGGATTTTTATTTTCTTGATAAAATGTATTTACAATCACTCGACCCAATATACACTGTATACTTAATCTTTCCATAATAAATTTGTGATTATTTAGCACTACCGAGAAATTTTGCAATGATGGCAAATGGACTAAGTCTCTTAACTCCACATTTTTGTCCATGTACATTATTTATGTAACCTGTTTACTATGCATAGAAAGGCAAACTGTGACTGTCCTAGATTAAGACCAGAGCTAACAATGTTCTGTTATTTTACCATGATGCTTCCTGTACAGTAGTTGTGTGTATTAAATAAAAAACCTCCAATATTAAGATAATTAGAAAAGGAATGTACATGATATATATTTTGTACATGTATATAAAAACTCTTTTACTTAATTTCCTTGCTTAGCCACTCTCAAGTTATTGTCAACATATAAAAGTGAAAATGTTATATGTACATTTTTGGAAAGGCCATAGCAGAATAGAAAAACATTTCACTTATTCTCAATAAAAGGATCATAGTTACTTTTAAATAGAAACTTGCTTTATGCTGATATCTTGGTATGAAATATATTCATTCTGTTTTTCAAATTATTCAAATTCATTTTTTCTATGAAATTTTTACTCTATTTTCCATAATACATTTGGTACAAACCTAACCTTGTACTTTACACTCAGTTACTGCAGTTCTACCTAGGCAATAAATAAAAAAAAAATATTTCTGTTCACTTCTAAAAGTTGCCATCTTTTTCAGACCTAAAGTCAGCCATTGTCAGTATTCAAAATTTATTCTGCATAAGAATGATGGAATCAGCACTCTACATCCCAGTAGTTGTTACAAATTATTGTAAATACCTGTCAAAGTCTTTATTAGCCTTTTTCGCATTCTTCTGTGACTTTCTTGGTGATAATCTGTTTCACTTAAAAAGTAGGAGCCCAGTCTGATACACAAGTTATATAATTACAGAACATCATTTTGTCATTTACATCAATTACCGGTAAGTGGTCTCGGTGGCCGAGTGGTCTAAAGCACACGCTTACAGATCACAGTGCTGTTCACCGCCTGGGGTTGAATCCCACTCGAGACGGATACGTGCTGCCTCTTGCAGTATGATCAAAGTATGCTTGAAAACATTTCCTGCATACCGCCTTAAACATTATCTTTTATAAACATTACACATATTGTTTTTACTGTAACCACTGTAATGAATTTATAAAATTCTGACAAATGATGTAATTTTTTTGTCACTCATTAACTGAAGACAGTAATCACAACACACCTTGACACTCTTAGGTATGAAATATCTTTATTAAGGCTATACATTTGTATGAAAGCACAACACATGGTGCATTGCAGTACAAACAATACATATTTACAAACAATTACACAAAATATGTGCAATTTGATCACCAAAAATCATTATCTCATTATAAGGTTTACTTTTGAATTTTCAAAAAATCAGATATTCATAACTCAGTAGGCAGTACTTTGTACTGTCAGAAAATGTACCATTTTCAGCCATCTTAAATTTTGAAATTTATTTAAATTAAGCTTGTTCCCACATGCAAAGCATTCCGTAGCTGGATTTGGATTTATATAATTTTGGAACTTTAGATTCATAAATTTTCAACTGTTTGGCTTATGTTTTTTATCTATCAAACTTTGATCATAGTGCCACTGATGAGGAATGTATTTCTGAAATGTGCACATCTGGCACATCAAAATTTAACTGGTACTTGTGTTATATATCTTTGTCATTCCGAAATGGGAACGATCTTTCAAACATTTGGGGGTGAATTTTCAGGACGCGATTTTGACAGTAGGGCGATATTGAAAAAAGTTAGGGCGTTTTAAGAACGGGGCGATTTTGACATGTGGGCGAATTTTTGGAAAGTGGGGACGAATTTGACGTGGGCGATTTTACAGTGGGGGCGATTTGACCTGATACCGTATTGTATATATAGATTATTATATGACCATTTTGATATCACACCCTTCATCAGCCCGAGAGTCCTGATATCAGCCAGAGGGCCGAAGGCCCGAGGGCTGATATCAGGATTCGAGGGCTGATGAAGGGTGTGATATCAAAATGGTCATATCATAAACTTTTTATCATATGTTTGCTTTGAAGTAAAATTAACAATTGATAATAATTAAATTTTTAAGCAGTCAGCAGGTTTTATTTTTTATATCTATCATGATCTCATAGATAATTTTTTACCGCATACGTCATACGTCAATGTTACCCTAAGCAACCGCTGACGTCGATCTTCCAACAACTAGGTCAGTCAGTCAGTCGCCATATTCGTCCAACATGACGTGGACAGAGGCATTTGTTTTTTTTCATTAAAAAGTGAAGGTTGTTAAAATTAGTCTAAGATCTGCAGTCATGCAGTCATTAATCATGATCGTGATGACAACAGGGAATCTGAGTTTTTGAACCGGCAGGTGCATCATATTTTGGATATGTTACACTGATGACAGAGAAACGTCACCGCACAAGGACAGGAACGAATTGGCTACTAGCTGGAATGATTTAAGTTTTGGCTTCTGTAAGTTTATTTATTGATGATAGTGATGACAACATATTATTAATTGATATTTTGTACGGGTGAACAGTTCCGCTTCGAACTGATGTCTCATTTTTTTCTTGACATACTTGTCTCAGCTTGAAGCCAGCATCGTTTATATTTTCAAGTGCCGTCGTGCACAATCAGTGTAAACTAAGTGTACCTCTCCAAACTCTCCGATGTGTTTGTATGTTTGCAAATTCCGAAACTCTGTTTAAAATTAATTTAAATACAACTGATATATGAATGTACTGTACACATGCTCATCGTGTTAACCATAAACAGTCAGTATCAAACTGAAGCGACACTAAAAATCCGCCATTATCGGAATTTTATGAGGGGTGTGATATCACTTTTCTAGGGGTGTGATATCACTCGGGCTGATATCAACTTGTGTAAATTCGAGTTATCACAAATACAAAAATAGTGATATTATTAGTAAATATATGATAAATATATATATGTTGAATAGCAACAACGCACCTTATTCTTCCAATATAATAATCCAAGTTCCAACAATGAAATGATTTCCGCACATGAAACGACTGCACCTATTACTGACACAGTGCTAAACTGGCTTGATACACTTGATACACCTTCTTCATGCTTCGAAAACACGGTCGGTGACATCCTTGAAATCTTTGGATTTTATTTCATAAAAACCACTCTACTTGCAGCCGTAAAGATAGGCGATCTTTCCCCCACAGAAGATTGTTTGAAATAGCGTAACATCGATCATCTATCTGCATTCTGAAACCGAGCAAATTGTTCTTCTGTGAATGAAAAGACAACATCCACCATTAGCGTATACGCTAACCCCTTAAAAATGTTAATCTCTGTGGATTTATCTGTATTAGCGCACTCGGTGCGATTTTTTATTTTCTTTAGGTGCTACTTCACATAATTCATTATTATGGCACTGAGTAAACAGTCGTAACTGTGTTAATGTTGGGTGCCAGGCGATGTTGCAATATCTTTAATGTTTCAAATTAATGCATGCCACGGTCGTGGTTCGAATTCATGACATCTCGCCCTAGGTGCCGACGCTTTACCTCTTAGCCATCAAAGCGGTTATTTTGAAATAGAATTCAGTCTACTTTTTATCTACAACAAGTCTTATCTAAAGACACACTTGGAAGTCTGAAGTGGCACCAAAAACAGGTACCATGATATAGGTGCAATTGAGGTGCCCCAATTATTTACCTTATTGAAAAACAAGTAATGGTTAGAGAATATAATAAATCTAGATAAAACTGCTTGCTTGATATTTTAAAAATGTTTTTATTTTCAGGTTGAAGAAACCGAAACAGTTGATGTTTTATATCATAGATCTTGTGAATCTAAACTCAATTTAACAGATTTGTTGAAAGAAATAAAATGGCCGTTCGGTTGTAAAATAGAGGTACGCTATTTTTATTATAAGTATTTTAATTATACGTGATTAGCAGTTGATCAGGCAGGGTCAAACTGATCATTACTGGATGAAGCTTTCAGTATACTTTGTTAACTTTCAGTATCTTCTCTAATATAACACCCTTTTTTGCGGCTATTTTAGATGGTGACGATATATTCTCTTACCTAAACCAGCTAAGAGCTAGACAAATAAACTTCCATCGAAAAGGTTCTGGTAAACTATTTTTATTTATCAGCAAACGTTCCTAACCTCATACAAGATAACAATTTTAAAGTTATATGTTTTTTTATATTGATACAATGTGTGAATCTGAAAACTTAATTGGATATTTAATATCGTCCCAAATTGTTTAACAAGCTGTAAAAACCACTGACCATAAACAACTAAACGGACAATGAACCTAACACTAGACACATAAAATTTGAAAAAAAAAACACTGACCACAAACATCTAAACGGACAATGGACCTAATACTAGACACATAAAATCTGAAAAAACACTGACCATAAACAACTAAACGGACAGTGGACCTAACACTAGACACATAAAACCTAAAAAACCACTGACCATAAACAACTAAACGGACAGTGAACCTAACATTAGACACATAAAACCTGAAAACCACTGACCATAAACAACTGAACGGACAATGGACCTAACGCTAGACACATAAAATCGGAAAAACCACTGACCATAAACAACTAAACGGACAGTGGACCTAATACTAGACACATAAAATCTGAAAAAAACCACTGACCATAAACAACTAAACGGACAGTGGACCTAATACTAGACACATGAAATGTGAAAAAAAAACTGACCATAAACAACTAAACGGACAGTGGACCTAATACTAGACACATAAAATGTGAAAAAACACTGACCACAAACAACTAAACGGACAGTGGACCTAACACTAGACACATAAAACCTGAAAAACCACTGACCATAAACAACTAAACGGACGATTAGACTAACACTAGACACATAAAATCTGAAAAAAACACTGACCATAAACAACTAAACGGACAGTGGACCTTATACTAGACACATAAAATCTGAAAAACCACTGACCATAAACAACTAAACGGACAGTTGACCTAACACTAAACACATAAAACCTGAAAAACCACTGACCATAAACAACTAAACAGACAATGGGCCTAACACTAGACACATAAAATCGGATAATTTGAAAAACCACATACCACAAACAACTACACGAACAATGGTCCTAACACTTGACACATAAAATCGGAAAAAACACTGACCATAAACAACTAAACGGACAGTGGACCTAATACTAGACACATAAAACCTGAAAAACCACTGACCATAAACAACTAAACGGACAGTGAACCTAACACTAGACACATAAAATCTGAAAAAAACACTGACCATAAACAACTAAACGGACAATGGACCTAATACTAAACACATAAAATCTGAAAAACCACTGACCATAAACAACTAAACGGACAGTGGACCTAACACTAGACCGTAAAACCTGAAAAACCACTGACCATAAACAACTAAACGGACAGTGGACCTAACACTAGACACATAAAATCTGAAAAAACCACTGACCATAAACAACTAAACGGACAGTGGACCTAACACTAGACACATAAAACCTGAAAAACCACTGACCATAAACAACTAAACGGACAGTGGACCTAACACTAGACCGTAAAACCTGAAAAACCACTGACCATAAACAACTAAACGGACAGTGGACCTAACACTAGACACATAAAACCAGAAAAACCACTGACCATAAACAACTAAACGGACAGTGGACCTAACACTAGACACATAAAACCTAAAAAACCACTGACCATAAACAACCTAAACGGACAGTGGACCTAACACTAGACCGTAAAACCTGAAAAACCACTGACCATAAACAACTAAACGGACAGTGGACCTAACACTAGACACATAAAACCAGAAAAACCTCTGACCATAAACAACTAAACGGACAGTGGACCTAACACTAGACACATAAACCTAAAAACCACTGACCATAAACAACTAAACGGACAGTGGACCTTATACTAGACACATAAAACCTGAAAACCACTGACCATAAACAACTAAACGGACAGTGGACCTTATACTAGACACATAAAACCTGAAAACCACTGACCATAAACAACTAAACAGACAGTGGACCTAATACTAGACACATGAAATGTGAAAAAAAAACTGACCATAAACAACTAAACGGAGAGTGGACCTAACACTAGACACATAAAACCTGAAAACCACTGACCATAAACAACTAAACGGACAGTGGACCTAACACTAGACACATAAAACCTGAAAACCACATACCACAAACAACTAAACGGACAGTGAACCTAATACTAGACATATAAAATCTGAAAAAACACTGACCATAAACAACTAAACGGACAATGGACCTAACACTAGACACATAAAATCGAAAAGAAAACCACTGACCATAAACAACTAAAAGGACAGTTGACCTAACACTAGACCGTAAAACCTGAAAACCACTGACCATAAACAACTAAACGGACAATGGACCGAACACCAGACACATAAAATCTGAAAAAACAGTGACCAGAAACAACTAAACGGACAAATGACCTAAAACTAGACACATAAAGTCTGTAAAACCACTGACCGTAAACAACTAAACGGACAATGGACCTTATACTAGACACATAAAATCTGAAAAAAACACTGACCATAAACAACTAAATGGACAAATGACCTAAAACTAGACACATAAAGTCTGTAAAACCACTGACCGTAAACAACTAAACGGACAATGGACCGAACACCAGACACATAAAATCTGAAAATCTGAAAAACCACTGACCATAAACAACTAAACGGACAATGGGCCTGATACTAGACACTTGAAAATGGGGCTTTGTTCTAGACCATATCTTATCAATTAAGATTATTTCGTCACTCCGCCACTGCACTACGAGCAGTATTTTTTTAATAATAATTTAGACGGTTCATAACATATTAACATATTGTGTCTTAAACTTGATTTGTTTTTTTCTAAGTAATCCAGTTTCTCAACTGAGGAAAAGATTTTGAAAATTAATACTACATGTAAGTGAAATTATTTTGATACGTTATAGATGCGAGACGCATTTGTTCTTTTAATTTAGGTAAGCTCTCTTTTACCTTTGTAGAAAAATGAAAAGTTGTTGTTCACGCAGATGGTTTTAAAATGGCATCTCCTTGATAAAAGGAAACGGGCAATGGACCAATTAAAAGAAGGATTGAACACCCTAAACTTTCTAGAAGGGGTAAAACAGTGCAGTGACTTTGAAATGTACTTAGTGCATGATCAAGATAATTGTGTTAATTCGGATTTTATACGACGTCAGCTTCTGCCAAAATTGGCTGACCTTGATACCAAAAGTGAAAATCAAGAACAAATTAAACTTTTAGCTTCGAATTGTCTCATGGATATTTCAGATAATTTTGTTTTAATGTTAAAAAAAGAAATGTTAGAGTTTCTACCTGGCAGGAAGGCTAACCATGTTTCACATTTATGACGTTAAATAGTTATGTAAGAGTTGCAATATTCAGTATTGCAGTATTCTGGGCTTTTTAAAAGCTTTCACTGTGTACCAGATTATCTTAGTATGAGAAGATTTGTCTGTCGTTTTGCTAACCGAAAGTCGTTGATTGTTTTTCGGGATCTCTCTGGTTTGGTTTCCTGCACCATCCAATAACTACCCGCCTCGATATAAGTGAAAGAATCTTGATGTGGCCTTAACCACCATTACTCAACTCGTGTATTATATTTACAGATTGTAATTAATTTTTTTTTTCAAAAAATATTTTCTTAACAAACCGAATTAATAACAATAGTCGACTTGAATACCAATTTTTTTAGCCAGTGACCTTTTACAAGAATTGAACTTCAATATTTACTATTAAACAGATCTTGGACACAGATCTAGACCCCGAATTATGCTCTTAAGGCAAACGACGTCACTTTAACAATACATGACGGCAGAAGTTTCCCTCATTATGTTACACAGGTATCTTATGATCCTAGACAGGATTTTATTCTATGGTTTTAGATACCATTCCGAAATTTTAGATGGATGTAATCCTAAACTCTTGCAATCTTAACTGGATTATAAACCAATCCTGTAACCATGTATTGGATCTGGTTGTTTTTCTTCTCTTAAACCTCACTGTAGCAACGAGTCATTTTTATAATCACGATTTATCCCTTTTAGCAGATGATAAATTGATCTACCGTTTATGTATTCTCACGAAACGGTTATGTAGTAGCCTCGAATCAGATAAAAGAAGGTTACATCGCGTTAGAAATACAATAGATTGTTCTTTTAGAATCCATACTGATAGGCTTGTTCGCTGTAAAAAAAAATTCAACTTGCGATACAAAAATATACGTATCTTGTCTATATCGGGATTGTCATTGGCCAATTTCGAAAGACAAATATCGTCAACTTTGATGATTTTTATTTATTTATTTATTTATTTATTTGTTTGTTTGTTTGTTTATTTATTTATTTATTTGTTTGTTTATTTATTTATTTATTTATTTTACAGATGAACAATCGGTTGATCTTTATCAGTTCTTAACATCAATGAGAGACATGCCTTCAAGACCTCAGGACCTTCATGTGGCCTTTAATTACCAAAGACCACAAGATAAATTTCCTAGAGCAATAACCTGCGGAAATCTTCTATTACTCCCCCTTGGTAATGAAAGCAACAAAGAGTTTTTATATTTTTTTAAAAAGGCATTGAATTATAAAAGCTCTTTTGGTAGAATATAGAGACACTTTTAAGCAATATAAAAGAAAGAAAAGCGTACTTTCGTTACCTAAAATTGCTAATTTAACACTAAACATTTGCAATGTTGAAGACGTGCCATGGCACAGGACGATTTTTTTATTCAGAACATGTAAATTTTAGTGATAGTGTTTGTTTCTGTGCGGTACGGTTTATTGTTTAGTATTTTCTACAGATACTGTGTTTGGGTATTACGATATAACATTGCTCAGGTACAGAATACAAGGCTTTACTGTCATTCTATTTTATTTTCAAGCAAACTTGTTTCATCGGCCTGTATATAAATAGCCATAGTTTTAGTAGGACAATGTAATTAACACAAAATCGAGTCAAAAAGCATTTTTGTAATACATTTAAACATTCGATGTTGCAAAAATTGGATACTAATTGTCTGTGCCATAAAAATTATGTCTGAGAAAACATGATGCCATGAAGCTATCATTTATCTTGTTTGCATTATACAAACGTATAACGCTATACGACGTTTAAGAATCTATACAAAATTGCTATATTTTGCATGCCAGTATATTTGTTTTTGATAACCGTTTATTCCAATGATACATATTGTTAAAATTTCAAGAAAGCGCTTTGAAGCTTTTGACGAAACCTAATAAATATTTAACTATTAAAAATAATAAACATGTTTATTTATATTGAAATGCCAGATATTAAGTATACATTAATTATTTTTTCAGTTTGCTAAATATTAGTAATTATTGTATGTATAATAACTTTGACAGTGTACGGCATTTCAATTAATTATCATTTTAATAGCATAAACATTTTAATTAAAACGCGCAACAATTATGTAATTAATTGCATTATTACAAGATCTTTCGTTCTGCTTTTCCTCAAATGAATTGTAATCTTAAATTTTCGGATACTACTGTTAGGAACACAGTAGTTTGTGACAACAAATTACGCAAAATTTTCACAGAAAATCCAATTAACTTAAATAAAGATTTTTTTTCGCTTTCTTGAGTGTCCAGTCATAACGGAAAATTGCTATGCGCATCCGTGATTGCTATAAAGTTCTTCTTTAGAAAGGAAATCGTTGCATGCTACGGGGAGTTAAAAATGTCAATAAAAGTGATGTTTACACCGGAAGTGATGTTTGTGGTGACGCTTTACGTCATATACGCAAACTTTTATAAGCATATTTTTGTACACGCTTTAGTTGATTGACATATTTCAAGAGGTGAAAGGAGGGTATACAAATTCGTCAATAATTTACATTTTGAATGTGGTTAAAGAATTAAAAAAACTAGGATAATTTTATATGCTTAAAAGTCATTGTTAATTGTAATTGCCTCATGATCCACGATGCAGTTATATTTCATACACTTTGTGTACTAAATAGTTTCAGTTGAAGCACGCGTATTTGTTATCAATAACGTGCCGTCATAATAACACAGAGTTAACAGATACATATTGGTGTAAAAACAGTAGGAATGGAGTTGAGTGGAGTGGAGTGAAGTAATGGTGTTTTACGCCCCTGTCAAGATTCTTTCAGTTATTTTGAGGTGGTCAGTTCTAGGAATGGTAGGAGGAAACCAGGAGTGCCCGGAGAAAACCATCGACCTTCGGCAAGGCGAACTGACAAACTTTCTCACACTAGTGAAAACAGTAAGAGATAGACACGTTATTTCGAATTTGTATCTAAAATGTTTATTTCAGAGAAATGGCTACATTTCAAAATTCAGAAATATATCAACGAAAAGATATATATTATATCAACATTTGATAAATTATCTAATCTGACCTTATTAAAAAATCTGTGTACTGAGAACATGGGATTTCACATATTAAAACTTTACGACATGATAACTATAAATCGATATCAGTCACGAGGCATACGTTTTGTTGAACTTTGAAAGACGATACACAAGTATGAGGTGTAATATGTTAACCGAATTACGGGGATCTTTATGCTAATCTACTATAAATTAAGGTAAAATGTATATGACAACATTGAAAGGGAATAACAATAATATATTTTTAAACATATAATATATTAAAGTTTTGAAAGCCGTAATCAAGATATATTAACTCATTTCCAGTCATGAGTTCTAAAATACCCTTTTAATTTAAGATATAGACACTTTTATTATTTTTCTCAAACGAAACGTGACGCAATACAACCACTTCAAATTATCCGTATACCCGCCAGTCAACTGGTATACAAAATCTTGACCGTGACTGTCAATACTATATACTAGTATATATATATATATATATATATATATATATATATATATATATATATATATATATATATATATATATATATATATAATCATTTAATTTATTATTATTATTATTTTTTATTTATTTATTTTTTTTGGAATTTTCCTCCAATAAGAAATTAACAAAAGTAATATTCTGCATAAATAACTATGGGAAAAGTTGTGGTATAAAAAACTCTAATAGATAAAAGAACGTTAATGGTTCATGTGACATTTTAGGTATATAACCAGCTTCATTTAAACCGTTTTTTTACATTGTTGATGCTAAAAATAACTAATGGAATTCCAGTATGTGGAGAAATCCCAAAGTGGATAAAAAATAATCGACCTACATTTTTATCGATTGTGATATAAAGGTAATGCTATGCGTGAATGTTTTATTACAATTCATGCTATTGAGTATTATCATTACTCCTAGATAAACATTTGTAGTTTGTATTCAGCATACTGAACTTTTAAAGGTGGAAATCAATATTTAAAGATTTTAAAAAAATCAGCTGTCGGAGAATTTACTCCACTGTTGGTAAGGGTGGAAAATCTGTCTATCTGAATGTGAATAATTCTTGTTTCTATGACATGAATTTTTGAAAAAAAAAGTTAAACCGGTGCGTAAATTTATAATTCTGTAGAATGTCGTATCTTAAGGTTTATCTGGAGTCAACACGCATAATATTCTTTTGCAACTAATCCATGTGCATTGCCCGTACCAAAAGTTTCGCTAGAAATGGGGCTCTTCCAAATGAACCCACCAATAATAATTATAATAATAATAATAATAATAATAATAATATTTTAACCAAAAACTTTAGAGGTATTTTTGTAATTGTGAATTATTGTATCGAATGTTAAAAGAAAGATTTACTGAATCGTAATCGTTACTATACATGTATACAATACAACACAGTATAACGAAAGCTCTAAAAAGACGTGCTATTTATAGATTATTTATAAATTTGTTTTTATTTTGGAAATTCCACAATTACGACTTTCTGGAAATCCGGAATTTTAGAGTTTAAAACGTAGTAACCTTACTCATGTTCATTTGTAGTACTCAGAGGTGTTATATTCAGGTGAAAGGTAATTTTAACTGCGGGTTTATATAGTGCTTAAACTGTACATAAACATCGGTCAATATAAGGTAAGTATAAACAATCGATGCTCTCTCTCTCTCTCTCTCTCTCTCTCTCTCTCTCTCTCTCTCTCTCTCTCTCTGTGTTTGTGTGAATAGGCAAAAGTTTGGAAACTAAATTTGTTGGCTTATTGAGGAAACATTGCGTAATGATTAGTAAGCTATAATAGTAACTCTGAGTTTTAATCTTATTTATTGCAGAGAAGTATTTTATCATTATTTCAATATACAAAACGAAACTCCAAAAGTTACATTGACGTATTAAGTGAAGGTGTAGTCTGGCGTACAGACGGATCAAATCACTTCCGCTCTTACGGCGTAATTTTTAAAAGCAGCTTATATTGTTGGTACAATATATTATAATGGATAATACTCAGGGTCTGATTACAAAGCAAAATAGGTCATTATGACTATGAAGGGGCTATAGTAGGTAAATTTAATATGAAATATCAAAGAGATAACTTGTTGCATAATAAGATTTTGAAAGAATGATTCAATAAGCCTATTGCTTGTCACAGTTACAGATTAGATTTTCATAAATTAGTTTTATCCTATGTAACTTAGCCTTTGTGTAAAATGCATAATGAAATGAATTGTAATGATTATATTAAGATGAGATTTAGGCGTTTGTTTTACAATTAGATATGATTTTCCCGAAAATCCACTCGTACAGCTTCAAGGTAAAAGGTCAAGAACATGATTGATTCGATGTTTGTGTTTAAGTATATTAATAACTAAAGTATTTTTTAACATATCAGCTATTCTGTGTTTTCAAAACGCATGTACATCTTAAAATATTTATTGAATAAAGTTTTTGTTGAAAAGGTAAAAATTGACAATTACGAAAATTAAGAAGTGTCGTACTTCTCACATTTATGTTCCATAACTCGGAGGCGAGAATTTAAATTATTAAAAAAAGTAACTGACTACTAAATTGAAATTGATAAAAGTGTATAAAATATAAACAAACAGGATCCAGAAAAATTCGGACATTGCCATATTAATTTTGAAATCAACAAAAGAATACCAGAGACGTTAAACACATGCAGTATAATAATAATAATAATAATAATAATAATAATAATAATAATAATAATAATAATAATTATTATTATTATTATTATTATTATTATTATTATACGCCCGTGTAACAGGACGTATGATGTCCTTATGTCTGTCCGTCCGTTTGACCGTCCGTACGTTAACAATTTTCTTTTTCTTTTTTTTTAATTATTATTATCATTATTATTATAGACCATAATTGACAGAAATGGGAGCAATATTTACAAGTAGCATCGAAGAAGATTCTGTTTGTGTAAAACAGTTACTGGAGGCAGCAAAATTTGGACGATGGAATGAAGTTTGGGGTATACTAGGGACACCAGATAAACCCATGAAACAGTACTTGTTGAACTGTATACCAGAGGAACGAAGGTGGGGTGTGTTACATCAAGCTGTTTACTTTAATAACAAAGACGTGCTAAAAACACTTTTACGGTTTAAATCATGTGACAGTTCTATAAGAACAAAAGATGGAATTTGTGAAAAGGGAGAATGTGGGTGGAAAACGCCACTAGAAATTGCAGAACAGTTTGGGCATTCCGATATGACAACTTTACTCCAAAACACTCCTTGTCCATTGTCAAATCAAGAAATCCCAACATTTCACACATTTGGTTCAGCTGCTGGAAACGAAAAATTGCAATTATTCAAGATAACTTTAGCGGCTTACAAGGAAACATTTTATCCGTTTCCGATACAACCGCTTAAGCCTATGTCACTGGTCATGACGGACATATTTAGCTACATCGATTCAGGGGAAAACTGGAAGAAAGTTAGAGACAGAATATGTCAATCCTTGTTCTGTATGTGTCAAGAAGCGACAGGTAATTTGGACCAAGCAACCACTAAACTTGAATTTTATTCTGCTTTAATAGGAGGATATACAAACGAGGATATACGCCTGTATGACCACTTGAACACATCCTTACGGCGGCAACATTGTGCTAATTACCTTCCCTCAGCTGAGGATTTAGCTGTTGGCCCGTATGTTTTAATGTACAATCTCTTACTGCTTAACTGGAAAGAATTGAAAAAGGAACCCTCAAAAACATACCGAAAGATGTTGATTTCCGATGAGGATATTAGTAAGTACAAAAAAGGCGTGAAATTTTCCTGGCTATCATTTGTGTCATCCACAACAAGATATGAAAACGCCGTTCCATTTCCTACAGTGGCTCCCTCTGGAGGGCAATCAATATTGTTCATCATTGACAATACTACTAACAGTAGTTGGCAACCAAGGAATATTGAGAAATATGCTACATTTAATGAAAATGAAAGGGTGTACCCCGCAGGTGCAGGATTTGTGGTCACAAATCTTCAGGTTAAAGATGATACAACGCAAGTTTGGCTTAAACTTGGATCAGATGTTAATTATGGCAATTCTTAAGAACAGTGACTTTACATCTTACTTTCTTAATGAAACAGTGTTGTTGGCTATACGTATCATTTTTGTCTTTGAGACTTAGTGGTTGATTTTTGTTAATCATTTGTTTATTAGTTGCTTGCATACCGTTACTCCAGAAGAAATAACTTTTCATTACATCAAAACATTAGATGTACAATAACATAATTATCGATTAAATAAAAATAATAATGATATTAATAATTGAAAGAAAGCACTGATTATAAAAATACTAACAACAATGCTTTGTTCAGCATGTAATGACGCTAAGATTATATATATATATAAATATAGCTAAAAGATAGATAGATAAATTAAACTGGAAAGAAACCCGGCATATGTTGTTTAAACATTTAACGGTAAAATTCAAGAACTGTTGAAGTTATACATAAGTGGTGATGTAAATGTGTCGCATGTTACTTGTTGCAAGACGGACGAAGGGACTAAAAAATTTCCTTTTTTAGTTTATAGAAACCAAACTTTCATTGTAAAATAAGTTGTCGACTCCGCCTATTTGATAGAAAACAGAATGGTTCATAGATCGGAGATTAGACTAAAATTAGAATTTTATCAATTTAATACATAAAATATTTTTTATATTACATATTGTCATTATTTACGTAGTTCGTGCAAGTCGAATGACGTACAATTTATTTAGTTCACTTAGTTCATGGGACTTGAGTGGTCAAATGATCTAAAGCGCGCACTTCCTGCTTACAGTGCCCCTTAGGTTCGAATCCTTCTTGCAAAAATTCTAGTGTAAGAGTGTTTGTCAATTCGCTTGGTGGTTTCTCCGTACCTTGGTTTCTTCTAACAATCTAGAACTGACATAAAGAATCTTAAGTGTGGCATACAACAGTATTACCCAATACATTTCAATTCACAGCAATTCATACATTTGTATGAAAAAGAAACGAAACGCGAAGGAATGTAATTTGAATAAAAAAAATAGATTCAGTAACATATGGATGTCCAAGGTAAAATTTATTAAAATTAAAAAGAAGATATTAAATGTAAACTAACAAAAGCTAAAAACATTATAATCTCTCGACATTTACATGTGGTACTAAGGTGTCAATCAGTGGTAGACATGTCTAAAACGTCTTCTTACAGATCACAGCGGCGTATCGAACGGTTCACAATCTAACAGATCTTAGTGTAAGGAAGTTTAACGTTTGCCTTTCAAGGTCAATGGTATTAAGGTACTTCGGTTTTATCCGCTATTATCCGGCGATATAAGTTGACAGAAACTACAATGGCGTAAACCACATCGGTTACGACTGTGTTACTGTAAAAACACCTAATACAATACAGTGCAACACGTAGTTGGTGTCGTTTTAATCATACTACTGTTTCACAGGCCGCTTTAGAAAGCTGTATGTTTTTTCTCGACTAAAGAAATCGTATCTGCTTCTTATGGCCACCTAGATTATTTAACGAGTAATACTTTATCAAACGTATTACAACATAATTTCATTTTAGTTCTGAAAATCGGGCTATTGTAAGAAATGGATCAAAATCTGTTGATTAGAGCTTAAATGCCTCGATTCACTCTTCCTCTCTCTGTGTGTGTGTGTGTGTGTGTGTGTGTGTGTGTGTGTGTGTGTGTGTGTGATAAAAAGTGATCGTATGATTTGAACGCAAAATCGTTCTATTTGTGAAATCTTCATAGCCTCAAAATTTGTATAGTATATACATTTCTAGCTATGCCAAGATTTACATCTTCTGTCACTTAGAAGGATAAAACAAATTACACACATTAATCAGGTTTTTCACCTACAAATATCAAACCTTACACTTTCTGTCACAACAAACCTTATACATGTATATTTTAAAACGATAAAAAATATTTCCTCCAAATCCTGTTCGCATTGCATGCATAAGCTTGTAAGGTACATAGCCGTTTTCCTTAAAGATTCGGAATCATATCGTCATACATGTAACAAAATTAAATAAATAAATAAATAAATAAAATAAATTAGGGAAAGTGATATTTAAGCCGCAAGTATACAAGGGAATTTTTTTAGTTAACAAAACTAATACCATACATTTACATGTAGTTCTTGTACGCATTTCGAAATGTCAAATTGCATTAGTAACATTTGGCAATACCTTTAAACGTTTGCATAGTCAAATTTGTTTGTTAACGCAACGGAAAATGATTCTTTGAATTCTTCAAATGAATTATTCCCTAGTGGAATGATAAGATTGTTTGCACAGACATTTGCATCCGGGTATTTCATCGTAGGTTTTTCCCTGTTAAACGATACAGAAAGTTGTTCTGCGTTAACAGGAGGATCCATCAGGTTTGTTATAAATGTATACAATTCTATAGCTTCCACATCTGAAACAAAATCCAACAAGAAATGTGAATAAAATTGTTAACATTGTGTTTGTACGCACCGTGGCATTAGTTCATGAAGGATGCAGTAAACTAGTGTTTGGAAATTTAAATAGATTACTGACAAGCACACTGAGATTTGCCTCCCTTTGGCATCTATCAGATTACATGGATGTTGACAAAAGAAATGAGAGACGGAGAAACCTCGCTGTGAGCTCGCGCATAATGTTACATTCCTCAGCAATCGAAAGAAAAATCAACTTTTATATTTGGATTACTATTTTATAAATAAAAGACCCGTTATCCCGGGCTTATGAATAAGCATATTGCTTTGAAATTTTTATATTGTTCTTTTCAAATAGGGATTCTCTTGTGACATCTATCAGTCAGCAGTATTATATTGATGTACTTTACATGAAGGTATGTTTTTTTAAATCATGCATATGCAACGCAAAACCAACTATTTTCTATTTTTAGCATTTTACTCTCACATTTAGGCTTAACACTCTCTTTACAATTACTCTGCAGACTTGGTCACGCTAATAGGAGCCATATACAGGACAAATGTCAACTAAAATAAATTTATTGCATCACTAAATTGTTACTGACAAAACGAAAGTTCGCGTGCAACTTAAACGCTCAGAACAAAACAAGGGATGTTCTAACTTATTTCCTTGTCAATTTTTTTAGAAATCAATTTAAGTCCTTGCTAGAATACATCGAAATTGCTTATGCGACACAGATATAATAATAATAATAATAATAATAATAATATCGGTTACCATTTAGAGCTTTAATAGCTTTCAGCGAAAAATCTTTAGCTTGCTCCTCTTTCTTATTTTTGGTTTCCAATTTCTCAATAAGAGGCACCAAATGATTTTGAAGATAGTTTGCTGTTAGACTGTACTCTTCAGAGTAAACCAACAATGGTTCAAGTAAAGGCTCGTTCTCCAAATGTTTTAAGAATCCAAGGAATTTTAAACCGCCACGAAGTTGATTTATGGCTTCAAGTCGTTTGCCTATAATGTTCCAATGAAGGAACTGCTGAACTATTTGAAGCTTGCTTTCCATCTGAATAAAATTAATATTATATTGATAACAGTTTGTTACAGTAAGAGTAAAACGGTCCACTTCATATTCAATCTTGATATATAAATTACTTTATATAAACCTTACGGTGCATGTGCTTTTGGTGTTTAGATGAGGAAGTTAGACCGTATACATCACAGGCCAAGCAAGGTCGTAGCAATGATAAAAATTATCTTTCTTCTTTACAACACGTTTATATTTAAATGTACAATGAACATTAACGCGATCTATGATCATTTACGGATTGAAGGAGGGGACTGCGGGGTTAAAACAGCCCCTAAAATCAGAGAGAGAGAGAGAGAGAGAGAGAGAGAGAGAGAGGAGAGAGAGAGAGAGAGAGAGAGAGGTGGTCAACATTCCGAATTTTAAATTCAATACAAGTTTCATCGCTGGCTTTTCCCCGGAACCCTTCCATGGCCTTTACCTTCGCCACTGGGGCTTGAGCCTTCGGTGCTCGCAATACCTTATCATAAAATTCTAACCACCCTTTCATAATATATATAAAAAATTTAGTATTTTGTTCTTAAAAACATATGTTAAAAAGTTTAAATCCTTTTTTGATTCTTTAAGTCGATCGTAAAAATATTGCCAAATTGGATGGTAATGACCGGTACATTTTTAATGTTCTTTACAATTCGGTTTCTAAGTGGTTCAAAAGAAACTTTCGATTCACATACATAATGTATTTCTTTTAAGCAACTTCACACCCATATTCTTGCAAGGAACTAATAAACAGGTTAAATTTCAGAAAATAGATGCTAGGACATGAAAGTATTTTTCATTTTCGTTTTCAAATTCAACATTTCAAGGAAAAATCATACAAAATTATATCTTGTTTTGTCTTACGGTTATTGCCTTTCCTTTCGGCCAACCAATGTGGTCAAATAGCTCGTCATCTCTGGTTCCAATAGCATCTAAAAGTTCATCGTTATTCTTTGCTTCTGAAATCTAAAACATTAAAGTATGCAATATTGGGTATCAGGTAAATCAAACAATCATCATTTAAAATGTTTTCTGCTCTATTCTTTCTATTTAAACCTTCCTAAAATATTTTGTTACGATAACGGATTTTGGTAATATTTATAACAGCCCCTTAAAATGTTGTAACAATAAAGTTTTGTTTCCCACTTATCTTCAGGTTTTGGTACTTATTCATTCTACATGTGTACTTTGATTCTGACGATAAAAAAATTGTTGTAGATGCAGTAACGCATTTTTTTCCTTTGTCTTTTTTGTACATTAACTAGCTTAATCGCCATTACCTAATCGCCTTAATTACCTGTAAGTGTCCAATAAGTTAAAGTATCTTTACATTAACTAACCGAATGGACAGCTAGAATGTACAGATATATCAACTTATTGGACAGTTACAGGTGAAGTGTTAAATACGAACAGAAACACACCATAGAAGTTTGAACTCATTGTATTCTTTAAAAAAATCAAAAACCAGCAAAAATGTATAAATTCCATTTTTGCATTCAAAATTGAACACATGTACAATTTCGATGTAAACATGCTCACGAATATTAGTTTGAACTTAAAAACTCAATGTAAAATAACTAGAATAAAACAAACACACCAGTCCTTGTCCGTATCACAATCCCAAACACAAAGTAAAATCTTTGCAAACTGGCAAAATATGTTATACGCGTGAACTTCCATCAGGGAAGGGTAAGCACCTCCTGGAAATGATATATTTCCGGAATCAACACGGAGTTGTCTCACCTAAACTGTCAACAATTCCACAAACATTTGGTCTTCATTCTGCACAGATTTTATCTTTTTACTGGCAGATTGAACACTAATATTAAAAGATCTACACTGTAAAATATAACTAACTTCCATTAACTGATTATATCTTTGTTAAATGGGGTAAATTTTGACCGAGTAAAAATATGTCTACACTATCTGATGGCATTTTAACAAATGAAAGTACGTGGCATGGGCATGTTTTGTAGTCTAACATGAGCAAATCACAAAAAAGCATGCCTTATGTGTTTCTGTGTATGACTGAATAAACTTCATTAAACACACTATTGAATTTCCTACAGCTGTCCATTAAGTTATGAAAGAAATTTTGTAACCTACAACTGTCATTGTTTTATGAAAGGGTGATTTAAAGCTGAATTTTAGGAACACAAAGGATTCAATGTTTTAAGTTAGAGAAAAGCCTCAAACTGTCCATTCTGTGAAAGAAAGAATTGATCTCGGCCCTAAGGGCCTCGATCAATCCTTTCTTTCACAGAATAGATAGTTTTCGGCTTTTCTCTATAACATAAAAAGGGTATAACTAAACCGTTTGAACGGGTTAATCGGTACACTTTTTTGTCTCCTATCACAGGGGCCTTGATGGCAGAATTATGCTTAGGGTTTACAGCGCAATTCGAATCCGACTCAAACTGATTACTGTATGAAGAAGTTTGTCAGTTCGCTTGCTAAAGACCATTTTTGGACTCTACTTACTGACTAACTGTATATAACAGTTTCTCGACTGTAGCCTTAAAATCAAATATATCTTTCAATTTACTATGTGTGCTATTATTAAATACATGCAATTAAAAATATGTAAGTAAACCTTTAAGATCCTCTGTTTTACATGTTGGTCTTGAACATCATCATTTGACAGATACTGTTCATAGTTCCTTCTACCAAAGATGTAGTGATAAATAGCAGGATGGAGGTAAGGAAATCCACAATCACCATTTAAGATAGATTCCACAATTGCAACGCCGTAAATATGAAACCTTTTGTCGCTTATAATATTTGCGTCATTTTTTGGTAATAAACGTCGGCCATTTCCTTCGAAGATGGAGTGTTGGCCTGATATTGCATGTTTGAAAAATTCCGAATAGAATTCCCTTCGTAATCCATCAGCATCGATAGCTGCTTCGGGTGTACCATTTGATGTAAATACAATTACCAATTTTTCTAAAACTTGTTTCTTTGGGTCACGTGATTTTGCGATTTTATCTTTATAGTAAGACAAGCCAGTCTCATATATTAAAGTTCTGTCACATTTGAGTGTTGTTCTGTATTCGTCTTTGCCCTTAAGTCGTTTGAGAATCGGCATCAAATGATCTCTATATCCAACCAGTCCTAAAATAGTTTATTGTGAAGGTTAAAATGTGTTTAATTTAATGTGTGGAAAATGTATTTAATTCAATAGATTAGTTTATATCCCGTAACTGCACGTTCCTTTCATTCTAAATTTTGATTCACATGCATTGGGTTTAGCTAGCTAGACAGGAGATGGTTACCCTTCCAGAGCAGATGGGCTCACTTCCCTAGTGAAAGTCCATATGCAATTAAAAAAATGTTTTTAAAGCAAAATAGCTCAAAATTTTCTGAACTATTGTTAACCTTGTATCAAACATTTGTAGACATCGATGAAGCACATCAATTTCAATAGATAGATTAACAATATACCGAAAATAAACATTTATAATGTAATTTGTTTACTTAACACGTATATTTTGAATAAAAAATTGTACATAATGAGAAATTAACACATCATACGGAGAAACAAATTATCAAAACAAAAAATCTAGATTATGGAAAGTTTATGAGCTAATCCAAACCAAACTTAATAAGTCAACGCTTATTGTTTATGATTTTATGAGATGTCTAACAATTCAGATATTGAGGAAAATTTAAATAAACCAAAAGGATATGGTGAGATATGTTAGAAAATTATCCAATCATACATCAGTAAGATACGTGTGATATTGCGTAATTTGTCATACCTGAACATGCCGGTATCTGTGCTATTCTTCCTGCATTTCGAATAACATCCTACAGAAATAATAACAACAGATGAATTTAAAAATTATTATTTGTTTTTCCATGAAGAATACAATTATGTTTACATTACATTTGGTATTTTAAAGATTATATGCGGTAGCTACATCTTTAATTCCCCTTAAATTTTACGGCATCTAAAAGTATTTCTTATTTGTAATATAAAGGAATTTTGAATTAAATATATTAATTATGCACGAAAAATTTTAATTGAAACATATTTCTCAGTTAACCAAATACAACTACAAATTATTGATTTCACGGTTTTATCCCGGTTTTATTATTTTAAAGTACTATACTGCTAACCTTTGTAAGTTTTGTAAGGCTTGAAAATATCTAAAACCTCTAGTTCCTCAATTTACGAAATACCTTGATTCAAGACAACAATTGGAATTGGAGGAAATTCATGTCAGTCAATTCAATTCAATGTTAGCAAATGTTTTCTTGAAGCTATTCCTCTTTTTCTTTTTTTTTTTTTTAGTTTAAACAATATTTCATTATCTCTTCATTTAGCATGTAAACATATAACATTACTATAATACAGGATTCTGAAACAAGTGTTCGCATATAAGTCAGTCTCTATACCTCATCAGTTAATGACCTATTATACAATTACATTGATGAGCATAATTTTTTAAAATATCGAACAAAACCTATCTTTTTCTCTAAAAAAAGAGTTCTAGTCTTCTTTATTTGAAATGCATGAATACCTTATTTTATTAATTTATTAAGAACTGTCGGTACTTCTTATTACTGGTATTTTTAAATTGTATCTTTCATCCGTTTTGATAAATGTGAAATACTTACAGCAATCATCATTCCAGCTATACCGTTACTCTTTACAGAGATTTCTTTACTTTGAGCTGCACCCATCTTGCTTCACATTCTATCCATTAAGTTTTCTAAAAATCCTAAACATATGTTTAATTATAAGCTGTATCATTTATATTGTAAACCACATTTAAACATACTTGCATTCATATTGTTAACGATATAACTCTACGCGTATGCAGTCCGGTTTCAATTTACCGTGTGGGTTTTTCCCTTTTGTATAATAGAATTTGGTCCGACAAGCTATACTTGAACAATTTGTTTATAAGTCGTATCGGTTAATTTCAATAAAATTGACCCGGTATCATATACATAATACAGATACTTGTTATTCAATCAAAAAATCATTTTAGCGTGAAAGTATTCTGAAATAAAAAAAAAAACTTGGCGTAATACACACACTAAAAATTAATATGCCCATAAAACACTAAAAGTTCGTTTCCTTAACATATTACTAAAATGTTGAAGTCAAAATCAATAAATGTTTGTTGAAATCATTAAATACGTTGTCACCAAGTTAGTGTAATTTAAATCAAGGGATATAATGTAACCATATATCAATGTCATCCATTAATGGAGTTCTATAACATTCCCGCCACATATTTATCAAAAATGTTAGTATGTTAATTACAATATTCGAGTTAAACTGTTTATCAGATACAAAGATAATGCCAGCGAACTACAAGTTAGTTTGATAAACGAATTCATACCGTAATAAATAATATAATCTATAATAGTTACCCTCACTGTGTCAATTTCTTATCCGGTGTATTGCAAAACTCAACAATTTAATTATGATTTTACCTGTTCAGTTAAATGCATGTATATACAGTAAGTATTTATATGTATTGCGCATTTACTAACAGGTTTTTCAAAACATTGATCAGTTATTCACGAATGACCTAGATTTTATTGTAGGTATATTTTGGTTACCCTATAAAGGAATGTAATAGATATACTCTGTTACAGGTAAATACCCCAAATTTACAATCAAGACACCGATGTTTATATTACTTTTTCTTACAACATGTCCAAGCAAAGCATTCTGGCTTTTTTCCAGATCTTCAGAGTAATTTATCTTCCTGGTAGGTAAAAATAATCATTATGTATATTCGGGGACTTAATCATGTGAAAGTAGTAACAAACAGGCAATTTAAAACATTTTGGGTTGAAGCTGTATATGTGTAAAGTCGCATCGTTAAAGGTAAGATCGCCTTTATTACGATTAAGGACATCTATACTAATTCAGTACCATATTAATTATACATTTTCTCACAGGATACTCTCCATTAGAATGGTTTTATTTTGAAAAATTTTCTCATCTAAATTCAATAAAGCAAAGGATTTGCAAGTTATCTTCTAGAACATGCGCGATAGATCAAAGAAATTGAATTAAAACAATTGCAATTACAAATTAAATTAAACCCTTCCTTTATATATATGTAAGAAAGAAACTAGAATAAACCATTGATATTAGTATATTTTCGAATGTTACTGGTTACTGAACAAGAAAGAGACTTCAGCAACACAAGAGTAGAAAGCTAATAGGGTATAGTATGATATGATATGATATGATATGATATGATATGGTACAATACAATATAATATGATATGGTATAATATGATATGATATAATATAATATATTATTAATTAACAACATGTGTTATTGATACAATAGGTAAAAATCTGCCTCACCAATAAATTCACAAAACTGGGTTAATATGGGATAAACTGGGCAAATATGAAAAAACTGGGCCAATATGAAAAAACCTGAGCCTGCGCAACTTATATGACGTCATTTCATCATAAAAACAGAATGGCTGATCGCTTAGCGCTTCACATTTAATCTAAAAGGGGTAAGTGCCAATTGAACATTTTTTGATTACAAAATATGTTTTTTTATGTGAAAAATTGCTTTTGTTTTAAAAACGATGATCAATAAAAGTATCACACAAAAGATACAAAAAAGCTATACATTTTAAGGCACTCGTCTCTCGTGGCTTGTAAGCGATGACGTTTCTTGTGACGCGGTATGTTTACAAACAAACGGACGTAAACAGCTTTGATAAGATGCAACGGATATCAGACAAACATGTTTTTTTTAGAAAGGGCATGCTCGAGGTTTTGTCAAATGACCTAAGTCGGTATGAAATGATGACAGAAATTGAAGATTCTGTCTTAAAACATTCTCTTGGATATTGACACCGATATCAATCAGCACCTACAACAAAAACAGATTTGTTTACTGTAACAATCGACTGTACTAACAAAATTGTTATTTTTTTAATGTTTAAATGTTAATTAATAAAATGATCATTAATCAGGTATTTTCATATTGGCCGAGTTATTTGGCCTCGGTATGTCGGTATGCCTCTGGCCAATATGACACACCTTGGCCAAATAACTCGGCCAATATGAAAATACCTGAATAATAATATAATATAATATAATATAATATAATATAATATAATATAATATAATATAATATAATAATATAATATAATATAATATAATATAATATAATATAATATAATAATAATATAATATAATATAATATAATATAATATAATATAATATAATATACTATAATATAATATAATATAATATAATATAATATAATATAATATAACATAACATAACATAACATAACATAACATGACATGATATAATATAAGAATAGAATATAATATAATATAATATAATATAATGTAATGTAATGTAATGTAATGTAATGTAATGTAATGTAATGTAATATAATATAATATAATATAATATAATATGATATAATATAATATAATATAATATAATATAATATAATATAATATAATATAATATATGAAGTATTTTGACCCCCCCCCCCCCACACACAATTTCAGAAAGTTGAATGCAATTAAGCTTTTCAGTTTATTTTGCAGACTTTTCAGTTGCTTCAAAATGGGTGGAGGCCTCGATAAACAGGAATGTGTGCAGGGGATGGAGAAGGATATCGAAGGTAATACACGAGAGAGAGAGAGAGAGAGAGAGAGAGAGAGAGAGAGAGAGAGAGAGAGAGAGAGGGGGGGGGCTAAATTTATACTGAACGCAGCTAAAACTTTTAAAAGATTCTTATCTCAGTTAAAAATTAGAAATAAGATTTTATCTTTTGTAATCGCCATTGAAACTTTCTAAACAATATCTTGCATTTTTCAATTTTTTCTTCTTTAGCAAATAGAGGGGAATTTTATGAAATAATTGCCGAACTTAAAAAGCAACAAAACAGAAGGAAATGCGTCTTAAACGTCGATAGGTCATTGGTTTGGCAGTGCGGCATATCCTTTTTAAAGGAACCAGGAAGTGAGTTTCGCCCCTTGGATGTGAAATTCCAAACAGGATATACTGAGGAAGACGTATTGAACCTTGGTGGACCAAATAGAGAATTCTTCACCTTACTATTTGAAGAGTTTCGTAAACCTAATGTTGGTATATTTGAAGGCAAAGGCGGATTTTTACTTCCAATAAACAATCAAGCCGCTATTGGAAACAATCTATTTCATTGCTTTGGGAAAGCGCTTCGTGATATCAATGTGTGGTGGCGGAGGCGGATTTCCATATTTTCCACCCTTTGTTATCAAATATCTTAGAGACGAGATATTTGAACATGAATTGAGTACTCTTTATATTGTAAATACCTATTTGAAAGACTACATTGATCAAGTAAGCATTACAATTTTTATCTTATTTTATTATTTTTTTATTTTTAAAAAGAGTAAATCAGAATTCCATAAGATGAAATACTAAATGAAAAGTTTACAATATGCTGTTTTAACAGCCATGTCAAAAATGCAAATATATTTGGAGGTTTTATTAAATAACAATGACCATAAATCGTACAAATGTTTTTAATAGATGTAAATTCATCGAAACTATTTCTATATTGAAATCTAGAAGTCAACTAAGCTCACCATATCATGATGTGTTATTTTGTAAATTTTTAATATTACTATTTTCAAAATAACTGAAATAAATTACAAATAGAAATGGATAATGTTAATAAAATTTGATTTAAAAAAAACAAGTTACCTTATTCTTCTTTTCTATGTATACGTACGACTTAATATGTCGGTTTACGCGAAATGAAAATGATTTAAATGAAGGGAACGTTTATTTCATATATCTGATAACATGTGACATCTAGATCTCTAGTGCTATACCTGTTGACCCAGTACTCAATATAATATAATTATTTACTATTTTTCAAACTGTCATGCATTCCTTTTGCTGTTTAAAACATTATTATAAAATAGAAAATATGATCAACGAGAGGCACGGTCCTTTTGACAAGGACTGTTAGTCTCACACACTATAACGAGTACTAGGTTTCTCACACACTATAACGAGTACTAGGTTTCTCACACACTATAACGAGTACTAGGTTTCTCACACACTATAACGAGTACTAGGTTTCTCACACACTATAACGAGTACTAGGTTTCTCACACACTATAACGAGTACTAGGTTTCTCACACACTATAACGAGTACTAGGTTTTAAACATTTTATATTCTCATTTTATATGATTTCTCTTAGTAATTGTGCTGCATTGTTCGAATGTTTATCGATCACGCCTTCCGTTATGGCGCATATTGCCACATATAAATTTCAAAGTTCAAAGTTCAATGTTAAATTTCGACAGTAGTATAAAAAGTATTAACAAAATTAAACTTTAAAAATGTCTTATATCATGAAATTCATTTAAAAATTGTATTTGTATGAAAATATGGATTAATACGCTTTGCCATGCATAGTCAAATTTAAATACAGATCTGAATGTGATTGTTCACATAAATGTTTTTTCACGGTAGATTTTATATGCTTCTATCATTACTATGTCAAGAGCATGAATTTACTCAGATGTATGTTTACAGATTTCCACTTCAGAAGTTTTGAATTGAAGTGTTATCAAAATGATTTTATTCCTATAGGTGTTGTATTGAAGAACGATGTTAAGATTAATAAATAAGGATCACCACGGTCAATGTGATATAGTTATTTTAATTTTAAAAAATCTTATTTTTATACTAACATTCATATATATTAATATGTCATATCAACATTAACAGAATATAGCTGCAAATAAGACAATGTGTAACATACTAAAGCTGGGTAATTAACACCAAAACACGGAGTAAAATCTTTGAAAAAACAACACGTTTAAATAATAATAATTTTTCAAAAAATGTTTAAAAATTGTAAGTAGTCTAAAGTTGTTAAACAGAAAAACTGGTACAATTCACGATTGACGACATGGAATGCCAACACTAGTGTATATTTTGTACTCATATTCAAATTTAAAAAACAGAAAAAGAAGGTTAATATATATCAATTAAGGATTTCGTTTTATGTAACCGTATAACTGTCTAAAAGAATTCCGTCTATTCGTATACAGTTAAACAATGCAGAGACTCAAGATGAGCTGGACAAAGTTGTAGGAGAAGAAACAGAAAAGTTCATGGAGAATTGTGGCTGGCCACCAACGGATAGAATTACGGTAATCTTTCAAATCAATCTATCTGCCTGTCTAATTTTTTCCGTCTTGTTAACTTTTCTCGTAAGTGTTCCACTGGTGTAGATATCAGTGTGAAGAAGTTTATCATTCCACTCGCTAAAGTCAGTACTTCCGGTGCTCGGGTTTCTTTTACCGGATCTGACCGACCTGAAATAAGTAAACTAAACTC
Source organism: Tegillarca granosa (assembly GCA_029721355.1). Classification (NCBI taxonomy): domain Eukaryota; kingdom Metazoa; phylum Mollusca; class Bivalvia; order Arcoida; family Arcidae; genus Tegillarca; species Tegillarca granosa. Next base: position 36,631,482 of record CM056601.1, on the reverse strand, counting down.
ATGATTAACCATCAAGGTAGAATTAACAAACGTTTCCTTTTTTATTTTTTCTATTTTTATTGTTGTTAATTTATTTTTTGTCCTGCAAAAACTATAAAAAAGAGGGATAACTCTTGTATCTTTTCTTGAAAAAGTATATACGATATAAGGCAACAATATATATATATATCATTATTATATTAGAATGTTGTATATACACTTTCATTTACATGTCCTATCAATTACAATATTAGTTTAATTACTTCTAAAATACAAACATACATACATACACACACACACACACACACACACACACACACACACACACATATATATATATATATATATATATATATATATATATATGTATGTATGTATGTATGTATTTTAGAAGTAATTAAACTAAAATAGTAATTGATAGGACATGTAAATGAAAGTGTATATACAACATTCTAATATAATAATGATATATCGTTGAAAATATTGTTTATATAATGTTAATAAAATTTTATTTAAAAAAGAACAAGTTACCTTATTCTCTCTTTCTACGTATACGTACGACCTAATATGTCGCGAAATGAAAATGATTTAAATGAATGGAACGTTTATTTCAAATATCTAATAACATGTGACATCTAGATTTCTAGTGCTATCCCTGTTGACCCAGTACTCAATATAATATAATTTTTCACTATTTTTTCAAACTGCCATGAATTCCTTTTGCTGTTTAAAACATTATTATAAAATAGAAAATATGACCAACGAGAGGCACGGTCCTTTTGACAAGGACTGTCAGTCTCACACACTAGAACGAGTACTAGGTTTAAAACATTTTATATTCTAATTTTATATCATTTCTTTTAATAATTGTTCGAATGTTTATCGATCATGTACGCATTTCAAATGTTGCTTTTTCCTTTTTAACGTTTTAACAATGCTTAAGATGAAAGCAAAGCAATAAATGACTGTTTAAAGCAACCATACTATAAACTGTTAAATAAATTTGATATTTGTTAATCTTTTCATTTACTATTTAGATGGAATCTCGGTTATACTATATCCAGACTCTGATAAAATGGGATCTATTTGATAAGAGGGAGTCTGCACTAAAACAGATAAAGGAAGGCCTGAGGACTTTAAATTTCCTGGACTTAACTAAAACTTTAAGTGATTTCGAGTTTCTTCTTCTTCATAGAAGTAAGAGCGAAACCACGGCTGATTTCATCAGGTCAAAACTAAGACCGGAAGTAGAAAAACTAAGACCAAAATGCCCAAAGGAAGAGAAGGCAAAGAAATACACATTAGAATGTTTAAATAATCTTGAAGGTATTCTATTTGTCGTTTAACTTTCTTAGATATAAAGTACAGATCTGTCGAAACACTAAGATAACGAATGAGGGACGAAACGCCCGCTCATCTCGACCCCTCGTTAGCTTTATATAGGGCACTTGTTAGCTATACCTTGGCACATCTATCCATCTCTTGGCACCTTTTCGACCACTCGCCTACTTGGTTCTGAAGCTCCTTTTAACTTTGTCGAACCCTTGTAACCTCGTAAGCTTCTCGGCTACTCGCCCCCTCGTTAGCTTTTTGACCACTCGGTCCCTCGTTAGCCCATGCAGTTAAATGGTATATATGTATTTTAGAAGTAATTAACTTAGAATAGTAATTGTTAGGACATGTAAATGAAAGTGTGCATACAACATTCAAATATAATGATAATATATCGTTGAAAATATTGTTTATTCAAAAAACAAATGGAAAAATAATGTTTCCAAAATAATATATTTATGTCTGCGTATCAGCAGACATCTTGTTGTTACTCAAGACAGATTTTTTCAGAGGTATCTCCTCCTTCGTTTTTTATTCGATATGGTTAAAATTTGTCAACTGGTAGGGATTTACTATGGGCAGGTTGCTTCCTTACCGTTTTTCGGAATTCGGAAAGACTCCGGAGAAATCCGGTTAAAACAACAACCCAGGATTTCTATTGAGACAAATACGTCCTGAAGGCATCTCCTTGTATTAAACTAATTATGGACTATTGTCCGTTTCGTTCTAGACTCTACTAATTTGCCTTCAGGGTCCTGCTCTGCCTAATTTGTTTAGTGCGTTTAAATCACCTGTTGTTATTGTTGTATTAAGAGAGAGAGAGAGAGAGAGAGAGAGAGAGAGAGAGAGAGAGAGAGAGAGCGCTGATACCCATACATATAATTACTCGCAATTATACATTCTAGTTATAATTTATTTTTGAATGACCGATTTGATTCTTTATTTTTATTTATCACCTCAGCAACATGTAAAATCTGGTTTTAAATGTCGCTGATTGCTTAATCTGATTTATTTCAATAACATTTTGACGCTTGGCTACTAGCTAACAATAACAAGGGATCAACTAGTCTACCACTCGTTATACAACCTCTCCTTAGCTAGTGAGGGGCCGAATGACAGCCTAAGCTGCCGAGAGATCGAGGCAATGATAGCTTTTCGACCCTCTAGCTATCTATGGCTCGGCTTCTAGGCAGCCGAGTCTTGGCTTCTTTTCGTTAGCTAAGCGTTTAACAATCGACAGGTCAGTACTGTAATATTAGGTATCCTTATTTTTTCAATATTTAAATTATGATTTCAAGTACATTCTTTAAATGCCTAAGAGTTACCTATTGCATTTATTTCAGTTATAGTTTTTACCACAGGAATTAAATATCATGTTCGAAACCATTTGTTTTTATATTAGTATATAGTATGCTAACATACTTACAATATTGTTTTCTTCAAATGTCCTGAACCTGCATTTATTATTACTTTATTTTAATATATGATGTAGTTTTAATATGTTGTATTATTGATAGGGGAAAAGAAATGGTTTTAAAAACTGTTCTGGTGTTTTGGACATAACTACCAACTGAACTAATGGCAGACTAAGTTTGTCCGTGTAATTATACGAAAATAGCAATTGTTGATACAATTTTCCACCTTTTTAAATAAAAACAATAATTAATTTACTTTAATTTAAGTAAAATAATTGCACTTGATTTACATTAATTTTAATTTCAGACAATGAAGCCGCTTACATGTTTCAGTTTCTAACGGGCTTAGATGATGTTCCGGTTCATGAGTTTCCGGTACAAGTAGAATTCAATAGATCGAAAAAGGATGCAACTCTTCCGGAAGCTATAACATGTGTACAGTTGTTGAGAATTCCATTAGGAAACAGCTCCAAAATGGAATTTTATTCTTCATTTCACAAGGCTTTAACGTTTGGCAGAGTTGGCTTTTCTGAAAAAACAATGAGATAAAAATTACATGTATATTGATTCAATTGAACTCATTTTCTTATATAAATGATGCGAAAATTAACGAATTGCCCCTGAGATATTACACATTTGGCATGACCTACATCCATCATGAATATCTCTATGCTTAAATGTATATTTTCGTTATATGTTAAAGTGACCACAATGGTATCGCATTTGCAATTAGAAACCACAGTCCGGTAGACTGGGTACAATAGACCGTTTACTTTAACATGGAACATAGCTATCTATCTGGGTATATGAAGTGCTTTATATTATTTGTATTGTCTGTCTATACGTGTGTTTATTTTACAAGTGTTCGGTGTTTTCTGTTTACATGTTTACATTCAGGTTATCGTAACATCAAACCCCAGATGTTAATAATAATTAGAATATAGAACTTTAATGCGAACACGACCATTTAAAATTGTTCAAGTTCTGATTTTTGAATTGTTGAATTGTTAATTATGTGACAGTTCAAAAGGTTTCAAATTTGTGATTAAAACATGACACTTACCCTTACGCGCGCACGTGTGTGTTTGTGTATATATGTGTGTGTGTGTGTGTGTGTGTGTGTGTGTGACAACTTTATTAATTGTGTGCAAATCACATTTGGTACTGAATTAAGTATAGAACAAGCACTTTTATGCCACAACAAAACATTTTGATGCAAGTATAAATGCTTTACCTGTCTGTTGGTTTGTTTTTTTTTGTCTGTCCTAAAATGCATTGGCTGCGTGCAATAACGTACATAAATTTCCTTTGATAGAAATCCAATCTTATACACGGATAGATATAAATGGAGCCAATCCATCTATAAGACAGAACACTGGTTTGCAACAATATATCATTATTATTATTATTATTATTATTATTATTATTATTGAAATAGAAGGTAAATGAAGAAATGTATAGGTTATGTTTAAAAGGTCTGTTTTTGTAATTTTTTTACTGTATCAAATTAATATAGCTCCACTGAAGTTTGCTTTGTGTTTTAACTTTAAATAACTCTTGAATACTTCTTTAGTTGCTTTACTGGTTGTTATGTTAATTATGACATTTATGTAAAAGGTTTTCCGGTTGTGCTGTATCAACAATAATGGTGCATCAACAATCTTTAGGCTTTTTGTGTCGAGATAAAGTTTACAAGTCTCTTATCATTGGTATAAAAAGAGGATGTTTTCGGAAGTTTAAAATTTTTTCTTGTACAAGAGCGCACTTACGACGACTTCAATGTGCAAGACGAAAGTTTCGGTACACAGCAGCAAGCAAACCACTCGCTTAGTCATATACATGTAATACTGACACCAATAGACCTGTCGATAACATACCTTTGTAATGCCGAGCACTATGAGAGGAAGATTTATCTCAAATTGTGAAAGATAAAATTTGTACCCACGACTTTTCGCTACCGAGGAGTTTAAAAAAAGACTAATGATTTTTAAATTCATTAATGAAAGATTATGGTATTTATATAAGTGTATGTACAATGTTTGCACAATGTCTTCAGTTTGTCTCAATAAAATGGAGCGTTTTAATGCGAAGCGAAGTTTTATAAACATTTCAAAAGAATAAGTCGATATATATATATATATATATATATATATATATATATATATATATATATTCTATCAGTCCGTGTTGAATGTAGGCTTGTGCATAAGACTTTCACACAGTTAATGACTTTTTATAAGCGAAGCCCCTCAAAATAAAAAAAGAAAAAAAGAAAAATAAATAAAATAAATAAATAGAAAATAATAATTAATAAAAAAAAAAAAGGTAGGATAAAAGTTTGAGTTTGTTTTTAACGGTTTGACGGATTGCAATTGTCCAGTTATTGTTATTCACCAACCGTACTAAAACGAAATCATTGAAAAGATATAAAACCATTAAAATCCCGCTTCACTGATCTGATGAACTGATGAATTTACACAAAGATGTCCAAAAATAATCACTGAATTGTGAAAAAACATGTTACACACAAAGTTGGTCATTGAAAGCATACTTAAGTTTCAAACTACCATATAAATACGATTTAAAATTGTTGAACAAATGATGTTTTTTTAAAATTCTTGCTTCATGATTTAAAGTGGTAGGAGAATAGAAATACATTTGTTAAAAAATATGTATATTTTGATGTCTTGGTAATATTTATTCTATTATATCACTCATACTCCATTTACTGAGAAAATCCTGAACACTTTTCAGTTTTAGACTCAAATAAAATTATTGTATTCAGAATTATCACTTAAAGTAGAGATTAGGTAAAATGTCAATCGGTAATGTTAGAGGAGTGGATTGGTTGGTAAGCAGATTGTATTTGCAATCTCAACATAAGTCGGTATAATGTTCAGTTTGCAATTGTTTTTGATATGTTATGTACTAGTGTGGAATCATAGTGATCTTCAGAGCTAATACACTTGCCTACAATGTTGCATATAAACATCGATATCACAAACCATTCATTTAATTAATCTGGTACCAATCAAACCGATGAAGGTGTACGACGGATCAAACCCACATCGATGAGACGCCTTGAATTTTGATGACTTTTGCCTTCAATCCCTTGGCCAATCGGCCGTAATAGAATTGTCCGATGACAGACATGTGGAGGTCCACAGTGGACAAGCATTGAGTCGCAAAATATATCGACTATGAAAGACTAAGATCTTGTCACTCAGTGTATGAATACATATTATAATGCACAAAATAAAATCAAAGATATTAATCAAATAAAATTCCAATAAAATAAATAGACACCTGGCTGATATTCATCGTAATATTGGTATTTTGAGAGAAAAAGTTTAAAAAAAATCAAATGTTGTTTTTGATCGCCTGTTAAAAGAACGGACAAGAACTGGTCTGTCAAATCCAACAAACCACAAAAAAATTCTTGAACAATCAGTGAATCTCAACCTAACATTATCGAAATTCCAGAAAAAATCACTCTGTTAATCACTGTCTACGCTCACATATCCCGGCGCAGATTCGAAACCCACATGCTTGGCTATTGAAAATCATCCCAGGCCGGGTGCTACGGAAGGGTAAGCACCTCCTGTCTAGCTAGCTACACCAGTCACGCACAGGTCAATTTTGAGAATGAAGGGAACAAAAAACTATGGTAAGTCGAATATAAGCAGTATTAATCAGAAACAGTGACTACATACTCATCAAAATATTGTGAGGACGGCCATAAAAGTTTTTAAGGGCCTTGATTAGCCTAGGCTTGCAATATTTTTGCTTCAACAATTTAATTGCAAGCAGTTGTAGAAAGTCCCCATAGTGGGAACAACCTATACCATAACGTATTAACTGCGAAACATATACACCGTACTCAGGAGAGGCAAGGATATTACTGCAAAGAAACGGAAATTTAGAAAAGAAAAACTGAAGTCATCACGTTTGTGGTATAGTTTTGGATGTAACCTTTCGTGTGTGTCATAATTGAGGTCCAAAAATGAAGCACAACACGGAGAATCCGTCGTGCCTTTTATTTCAAGCTTACTTGGATTGAAGGCTTCACATATTATTCAATTTAGAATTATTTTGAGATAAAACGTCATCTATATATCTGTATGTGTAGTTGAATTATTTAGCGACAGTCCTTTTTCCAGATTTGACAAGGTTTTATAAAAAATTTGATTCATATGAATAACAAACAAATCAGCAAGCAAAGGTGCACAGTTTGTGCCCATTTGTATACCGATTGCTTTTTGGAAATTATATTGCCAAACACAACCAATATGTTTGCAGTCTGTATGGTGTTTTCAAAATAACTAGAACCCCTGTTCTTGGTTTACCGTTTTTTGTAAAAGAATGTGTATGATTTCTATAATACCTTTGGATTTATCTGGAGTGATCAGCAACCACTTATTAAATGATGTGTGAGATTGAGTGGGGTTTGGTTATAGGATACACAGTCTTGATATTCAGAAACCTTACGTAAATATGACTATAAAATGAGATTGTTGAGTGAAGTATACACTTCTTTCAATGTGTATTTTAATCACTTGCTCTTTAGAATGAATCAAAATGGCTATTTATTTAAATAAACTGAGATGATTTGATGACACCCTGCTGTATTGCAACACTGTGGAGTTCTTTAAGACAAAGATTTACGAAAGAAACTGAAATATATTTATTTATATTTCGTAGGATAATAGAAAACAAGCACAAATTGACGGAGAAAGAATATAACCTTTTATTCAGTAACAATACTGTTACTTGCAACATTAACATTTGATTAAATGGGCAACCTTAAGATTTATACAATATTTTGCATTCATTCGTGAGCAGAATTGTTAGGATTCATTTTGAGTATAACAGGGGATTTAACCAATATTTCACCTCCATCTGTAGCAGAATGGTAACAAAAGTGTTGAACATAATTGCATTTCAGCAAAAAAATTCATACAATTTCCAAACATGAATGAAAGATTGATTCTCAATAAGCCGAGGCATCTGCCTTTAGAATTTAAAATTCGAGAATTGATATTTAAACTTGGAACGCCCTAAAAGATTATATAAAATCGAATCAGTTTTGAATATCAAAACTTTGACCATATATTACAAATTTTATATTGTGTTTTAAAAAATACAATTTACAATACTGCTTCCAGATACTTTAATACAAATACGAAAATTTTGATTGAAATAACGGTGTTTTTCAATTAATACACATAAAGCGCATTCTTCACCAAACATCTATATGTTTGTTTTGCAAACTCTATTTCAATGAAAGGGATTTGTTTTAATATTTAATCTCGTAGTACAGTTAAAGCAAATACATCCAATTAATGATTTATCAAAGATTGTGTTTTTTGTTGTGTCAGTTTTGAATAAATTTCTGTTGACGATACAAGAAAGGAAGTTTCAGCGGGACAACAGATGTCAGAATGCTTTATCAACTTTTGAAATTTGCAGTCACGTTTTTTGCACCAGTAAACTTACCAACAGCTTTGAACTTTTAACAGAAATAATTTATATAAAGTCGCAATGAACTTATCAATACAAAACACAGTTCAACACGAATATTGGGTCGTTTATAACCGCTTTGGTAAGTAAAACGTTATTCGAATCAAAATACTTCTCCAGCAATGTTACTAATTATGATAGCTAAGTTGTATTCAAACGAGTTTCTAAGACAGATATCTTGTTTACATGTTTTCATGAGATGCAAATATGAAAACATAATATCTCTCTCTCTCTCTCTCTCTCTCTCTCTCTCTCATATAAATATACTTAAATAATTGATAAAATGTAAACAATTTGCCAATATCTCACTTTTCCATATCGAAATTTTTGTTTTTACCACGTTTGAATTTGCGGTCAAAATTTCGAATTATTCAGAAGGCAGTTCTGCTTATTCACCAAATCTTCGATAGGAAATATATATTATTAAAAGCAGGGATTTTTTATGTGAAGTCATTATTATTTTCAAAGGTATTAGTCACTGCTCTGATTGTGGTCGCTTGTCCCAGTAGTAACGGAATTTGGTTTTGGACAAGCCAGAAAACGCCAGACGTCTTTCTCTGTCTCTCATATAAATATACTTAAATAATTGATAAAATGTAAACAATTTGCCAATATCTCACTTTTCCATATCGAAATTTTTGTTTTTACCACGTTTGAATTTGCGGTCAAAATTTCGAATTATTCAGAAGGTAGTTCTGCTTATTCACCAAATCTTCGATAGGAAATATATATTATCAAAAGACGGATTTTTATGTGAAGCCATTATTATTTTCAAAGGTATTAGTCACTGCTCTGATTGTGGTATTTTGTCCCAGTAGTAACGGAATTTGGTTCTGGACAAGTCAGAAAACGTCAGACTGTACTGGTAAGTTACAATAAAATATTTATGAAACAAAATTATCAATAAATGTACTACTCCCGCGAAACACGTTTAAATCTTTGAAATATTATTTATTCATTTTAAACCTCTATTTACAAACCATTTAATGTCAAATTAGTGGGATGGTTCAGAACCTTCACAAGAGCGCTGTGCAATAAAATTTCTGTACATAAGCAGAATGTTTGAGGAATTTCATTATGATGTAAATTAGATTATAGTTAATTACATTACCAATAAAATATTCGGTCTTTTTAAAAGGTCCTTTGTTTTTGTCACACAAAAAGCTTATCAGAAATTATTAACATACCAAAAAATATATATTGCCCTTATTCCGTTTTTCCTGTTATATTATTATTGTTATAATCATGGGGGACTTTTTATTTCATATTTTCATATTCTTTTTTTTTTTTGTTGATCATTTTCATCTGCCATATTTACCCAAATCTAGATGAAATTTGATATGAGTATTTAAAGATATTCGTCAGTTTTCGTTTTTTCGTCATGCTCACCAGAAGAAATAAAGTGCAAAGAGGTTTTTGTCCTTTGTTTTTGTCACACAAAAAGCTTATCAGAAATTAATAACATACCAAAAATTATTTGTTCATTGCCCTTATTTCATTTTTCTTGCTTTATTATTATTATTATTATTTTTATTATTGGAGACTTTTTACCTCATTTTGTTTTATATTTTATATTCTTTTTTTTGTCGATCATTTTCATCTGCCATACTTACCCAGTCTAGATAAAATTTGATATGAGTATTTAAAGATATTCGTCTGCTTTCGTTTTTTCGTCATGCTCACAAGAAGAAATAAAATGCAAATATATTTTGACCTCTTTATTGACCTAGTTTAACGGATGAGTGATTTTTCAGTTTCTTCGCCAATTACTTGCGTACCTTATCTTAGTTAAAATTTTATGATCAAGCGTGCGTTAGTGTAATTCTATTTTCAATTTCGTATCTATGGTTGCCGTTCATGTTAAGAAATGAAGCATTCTGATTGGTCGAATGAATATACAATCGTAAAAAAATTGATATAAGAGACAAATTCTGCATCTGTGGTTACTATCCGTACTACATTAGGCCGCTTAGTTGCTCACACAGTAATAAATGTTGTTAAATTGGTTGAATTTATCTTGCAATAGAACCATTGTTACACCATATCGTGTTCGAACTTGCTGCCATGTTTTACATCGTGTGTTTTTCAAATGGTTAACTGGTATTTTCGAAGAAGGGTGGGACACCTGTAAATGTACCCGTCACAATCTAGTATTTACATTCCAATTCAAATTGTGTCGTTTTACCTGCATATTTAAAACATTATCTAAGCTTTTTAAAATTCTGTTTAATTCTAGGACGTGATGGCTATCCTTATTATTTCGGCACCACAGACCTTACGTGCATGTCGTCTAAGGGATCTAGAAAACGAGCGCCAGACAGGGGGATTTGGGATATATCGCACAGATGGATCTACTATCAAGGGTTTTATTTCGAACGGCTGTCGCGTGGAGATGTTTACGATAAATCGCTCGTCGACTCCGACAGATGCTCATATGAAATGGAAAGTGTACCTGCTGGATACAGTAAACTAAGTATCGACTGTATCCAAAAATGTACCAACCGTTACAAGCAGGAATATGGAGGGTACAGTCTACTCAGGAACAACTGCCACAAATTCGCCAATCGACTATCGGCTATACTCTGTAATTCAGTTACGTGTCCAAGTTGGTGCAGTTAATTTATATGGTATAAAAAATAAAGAGTTAACTGATAATGAGTTGTTATATGCTTTTATTTAAATAAGGACATTTTCGAACAAAACGGAAATAGTAAGCTATTTGTTCTACATTTTAGGTATAATTCTCGTTCTTATAATACATATGTCAGAGCCTCTTATTTTTTATCAATAGCTGTTACTAAAATGATTTAAATTATATTAGGTGGGGAATAATACAAAATATTACCATTTAAAATGAACACGTCTAGTTTAACTTCAAAATGTTGAACTAAAGTACGTGGCAGTAACAGTGTAAGTATCAAAGAAATCGAAGAGTTTAGCTAGTTATATATACACTATCCCTGAGCGGATACCGCTACTGGTGGAGTAAAACTCTCCGAGGGAATCCATAACTCAGTAGGCAGTACTTTGTGCTGTCAGAAAATACACCATTAAGCCAAATTTCAGCCGTCCTTATTTTTTGAAATTTATTTAAAACTAAGGTCTGATTCCTCATGTAAAGCATTCCTTAGCTGGATTTGGATTCATATCATTTTGGATTTATTATTTTCCAACTGTCCAATGATTTTCCGAAATGTGCAGATAAGGCACATCCAAATTGAGCAGGTATTTGTTATGTATTAAGTAATTAACTGGAGATTAAAACGTATATGTTGTGGATTAAAAGAATCCCACCTCTATTGTGGAATAGGACAGATTGACCTGAACCTGAGGAAGGAGAAATTAATCCCAAGGAACCCAAGGTTCGATTGAGACGACATTTTCAACTTGAAGGTTTAGATAAATCGAACGAAGTTCACCATTAATGAAAAGGCCGAATTAATCACCTACACATTTTTATACATTTGTTACACCTATAAAGATAATTTGCCATTTGTAAAATCTTCGCAAGTAAATTAACTTTAAGTTTATTTTGGGGTGGGGTAAATATTGGACAATTTATTCGCAGTTGGAATGAAAGTGAAGTAATTTAAATCTCCAAATATTTATGTTTTCATCTGGTCTTTTGAACTGAAAAGTATTTATCCTTAAATGTGTGTAAAGAGTATTGTAAAGCTGGAGTGAAAACCAAATCAACATTATTATTAATATTATTATGGTCCCAAGCTGGTCAGAACACTATCAGAACTCCAAGTGAAAGTTTTTTCAGACTTAAGTATGTAGGGGTTTACTGACCCCGTGTTTATTAAAATACATATATTTCAAAGACGAAGTTAGAGGAATGAAAGTGATTGGTTCCATACATAGTGGTTGGAATTTAAATCAAAAGCAGTTTTGTTGGTATCTATCCATTTTTAATTTCCATGACTTCAAAGTTTATAAATTTGAATGTTTTGTTTAAAAGAAAACGATGATGTCACGATCGTTGGTCTATGAATCGTTGCCATCCGACCAGTCGAGTGGTATTGTAATAGGATAAATAATAATATAAAACAATAATTGATTTCATTACACATGCGTTACAGGAAAAAATTAAGTAATACAACATTTAACGGTAATCACAGCTATATAAAATTCCTGGTATCTGAATTTGATCAGTAGAGAATAATTTTTCTCACATCTGTAACAAAGAAATCTATTATTTTACCTACGTGGTTATACGCTTAATTTCGCTCGTAGTTATTTCTACGTTTGCGTTGGTGCCGACAGAGAGGTTTAATTTATAGAAGTTTCAAAGAACTGACACTTTGTCACTACCTAATCAAAATCAATACACGTAAACAAAATAATACTAACAAGTAAACGCAGATATTTGTTTCAAAATTCCTTCAAGTAAGATAAATATTACAAATTTCAAATTAATTCACTCAAAGAGACAAAATTTAATAAATAAGATGTTATGTTAAACTTTTTCTGGCACACTGATTTAAGTGGAATGCGCACTTAATAGTCAAAATTTAACACATCGTCAAATTCCATGTTAACAGTTTTTTATTTGAAATCACTATCGCTCCATATTACTAGTCCTTCTGGCTTTGAAGGAGGTTTAAAAGTTGACTTGCTAAAATTGCATGCTCGGTTTGCTATTGGCATCATTGTTTTGAACGCCACACAGCAGATTTGAAACTTGATTCTGCATGTGATTTGTCATCGTTCTGTAGTTATTAGAAGACTGTACATTGTTGTAACTTGTCTAAAATACGGCTTGCTCATCAGATATGTCGTTTTACCAGCTTTACTGTCATTTTCTTAAAAAGTTTGTATAGTTTATTTTTACCAATTGGAGCCCGCTGAAACCATTGCTTAGTATGAGAGGACATTTCAACATCTGGGGTGTTTGTCACTGTAAGGTTTGTAAATAGTCACAGAACAACGGAACCTGTCATTTAGCAGCTCATACATTCTTGGTTGCCCATAACGTACATTGTTCACATAAATACCTATACGAGTATATTTGTATTTACAGGTGTGAAAAGGGATCAATAATGACACAAGATAGAGAAATCAAAGGTCTAATACATCTGGTCCAGAATTCATCTAGCCTCGTTCTGGATCTAATATATTAGACCTTTAGTTGATATGTCTCTATCTTGTACTATCAGTAGCGATATATTCTATTGATCATTTCATACTGTTATTACCATACTGTTATAAAGTGCCTAGTGAATATACAATGTTAAGAAATGATTTGAAAGAGTTGTTTCTCTTTCGTCATACTTACACAAATTATAATTCTATTTTATGATAAATTAAAAAAAGGAAAAGAACGTAAAACTTGGCAACTGTCAATCCGACAAAGAACTAAAACAAAACAAAACAAGGTTCAAGCAGTCAAACAAGACAGAAAAAGAATAGAAGTATTGAGATCACTAACTTTCATCCTGACCATAGACCGATACTGGAGTTAAAGTCTGATTTAAAAGATATTAAACACTTACAAACACACTGTACATTCCTTACTTGCTTAAATACAGAGATATATTCCCATATGAATAAGTAAGACAGGAGGTGCTTATCCTTCCGGAGCACCCGGCCTCACTTCCTTGATGGAAGTTCACGTGTATAACTAAATTTGCCAGATTTCAAAGTTTTTAACTTTGTTTTTTTTATTGTGGTTTGGACAAGGCAGGTATGTTTGTTTTATTTTAACTTCTAGTCTAATAAGGAAAATAGCATTTGTTTGTTAGATAAAGGAAATTGGATATCACAAGGTCTGATGATACTGGCATAAAAATATTATTATTACAAGATGAAAATCTAATAATTCCTATCAAATTTTGATATTTAATACGGATGTTGTGTGATTCACTCAAAAGTTCATAGATATTAGAACCGCTGATTGTGATATCACATTTTCAATATTCAGCAATCAAAAATTCTACTGAACTGTTACAAATCTGTATATTTTCAGTTTAAAGTCACACTTTCGACTTATTAGAAACATAAATAATCCTTATCACCGTGGCCCTTCAATCTGTCGTAAATCTTTTAATGACAATTAGCGCTTCATTTCAAGAATTAATTTTAATTCTAAATCGTTAAATAGTTTCAAATTGTGTTAATTAAACCAACAAGTCGCAAGTCCAGTTTAAATGGACGACGCTCTGGATTGTAGTCTTTTTCACACTATCACTACAATTAAATTTTGAATGATAAATACTAAGTAAGAACGATTTAAAATACTTAATAGGTTCATAAATATCTAACGACTGTGTTGTAGGCGATACAAAAAAGGAAGTGTTGGCTGGACAACAGATGTCACAATGTTTTATCAACTTTTGAAATTTGCAGTCACGTTTTTTGCACCAGTAAAATTACCAACAGCTTAGAAATTTTATCAGACATTAAATTATATAAAAGTAGCAATGAACATATCAATAGAATTCAAAACACTGTTTACTAAATATGGGGTCGTTCATAACCGCTTTGGTAAGTAATCGAATTACCATACTTCTCTCTCCCTCTCTCTCTCTCTCTCTCTCTCTCTCTTAAACGGAAATAGTTTAACCATGCACTAGTATCTCATCATTACAAATCGAATTTTTTGTTTTTACCACGTTTGAATATGTGGTCAAAATTTAGAATTATTCAGAAGGTAGTTTTGCTTATTCACCTTAGTCTTTGATATGATATATATTATATTAAGAGCAGGGATTTTTATTTGACGTCATAATTATTTTCAGATAATAGTTACTGCTCTGATTGTGGTGTCTTGTCCCAGTAGTAACGGAATTTGGTTCTGGACAAGCCAGAAAACGTCAGACTGTACTGGTAAGTTAAAATGAAATTTTCATGAGGGCAAAACACTCTTTGTGCGAAACAAAATTATCAATACATGTACTCCTCCCGCGAAACACGTTAAATAATTCAAAGCTGCTGCATAGACTTCACTTTTTGTGAAACAATGTTATTTCATTTTACCTGTATTTACAAACCATTCATTGTCAAATTAGTGGGTTGGTTCGGATCCGTTGTTAGTGGTTTGTGCAACTTAAGCCAGTCTCACACAAAACACACGGCTTATATGGTTGACAACCCGTGTAAACCGTACATACAACCGAACCAACTGTGGCCTTATCCGAGTTACACTCGGGTCATTCGAGTATATCCGTGAAAGCCGCTTATGATTTTTAAAACTTTAAAAAAAAAAACTGGCACGGGTGCCTTGTCCGTGTATGATCGTATTAGAGATCGTATAAGACCGTGAGAGGCCGTTTGAGACCATGTGGGACCGTACGAGACCGTATATACAACCGCACATGAAGTCCACTCCACGAGTGAGCTCAATCGTGTCAATATCGTATATAAATCGTATATATCAAAACATACACGAATGTGTGATAATTTGAACATAACTCAAACAAACGTCGGTTGGATCGTATGTAAACCCTGTAAATGTCTAGTTAATCGAGTAAAAGTTGTGTTTAATTACTAGGCCGTAACAGACCGTACTAGACCGTACTTGGAACCGTACAACAATCGTATCAAAATCGTTTGCAACTCGTGTTCAAACCGTAAGAAACCTTGCTTGACCGAGTATATCCGTGCTTTGTTCGTACATACTCGTGCTTCATTCGAGTCTAAATCGTACCAACTCATCCCCAGGCACGGTTGGAGCTCAATACTCGTACCAGTCAAACCGTGTTTAACCGAGTATACCGTATTGGAACCGTGTGCCCAACCGTGTTCTGTGTGAGACAGGCTTTAATGACTGTACATTAGCAGGAAGTGTGGGAATTTTTATTATGATGTAAAAGCAAGTTAATTACATTAAAACAAAAACAGTCTGTCATTTCAAATGGTCTTGTGTTTTTGTCACACCAAATACTTATCAGAAATCGATAACTTTCCAAAAATGATTTACTGTCCTGATTCCATTTCTCCTTTATTATTATTATTATTATTGTTATTATTATTATCGGGAGACTTATTGTCCTTGTTTTGTTTCGTCTCCTTTTTATTATGTTTATGTTGATTTTTATATTCTTTCCGAGGTTGATCGTTTTACTCGGCCATACTTACCCGATCTTAATTATATTTATATGAGAATGTGCAGACATGCGTTTGCTCATGCTCCCAATAGAAATAAAGTGTAATCAAGTAATCTTTGACCGCCTTATTGACCATGTTTTTACGGGTGATTGATTTTGCTTAGTTACAACATTATTGTTTAACCAATCGCTTCACATCTAATAGAATATCTTTTACTTTACTTGTCATCTTGGTGAATGCTCATGTTACGGAATAAAGCGTTCTGACTGTCAGAATGGATATACAGTCAGTGGTTTGTATTCTTTCTACTTAAGGACGCTCAGGTTGCCCACAGAGTAGTTGCCTTTTTGTAATTGGGTGATTTTGTCTTTTAATATTATCGTTGTTATCTATCTTCTTCATTGTGGGTGTTTAATTGCATTGCCTAATTGTTGTTGTTGAAGGTTGGTGGGCACCTGTTATTGTACCCGTCACATTACAGATTAAATAATTGCGTTCTTAACTGTATCCATAATGTAAACATTATCTGAACTTTGTAAAATGCTTTTGAATTATAGGACGTGATGGCTATCCTTATTATTTCGGCACCACAAACCTAATATGCATGTCGTCTAAGGGAAAACGAGCGCCAGACAGGGGACTTTGGGATATATCGCACAGATGGATCTACTATCAAGGGTTTTATTTCGAACGGCTTTCTGATAGAGATGTTTACGGTACATCGCTCACCGACTCCGACAAATGCTCACATCAGATGGAAAGTGTACCTGCTGGATACAGTAAACTAAGTGTCGACTGTATCCAAAAATGTACCAATCGTTACAGACAGAAATACGGAGGCTACAGTCTACTGAGCAACAACTGCCACAAATTCGCCAATCGACTATCTGCTATTCTCTGTGATTCAGTCACGTGTCCTAGTTGGTGTTATTAAATTCTATGGTATTGAGAATAAAGAATAACTGATAATGAGTTGTTACATGTTTTACATTAAATAACAGACTATAGGGACATTTTCGAACAAAATGGAAACGGTAAGATATTTGGTTTACATTTAGCTATAATTCTGGTTCTTCAAAATCACATGTCAGAACCTCTTATTTTCTTTCATTTATAGATGTTACTAAAATTATTTGAATTACATTAAGTGGGGAATAAACAAAACATTAACATTAAATATTTTTATTAAAGATACAGTCGAAACCAACACTAACACTTGAGTTCAACTTCAAAACGATGGACTAAAGTACGAGCAAGTTAAGCCTATGTGAAGTGCAAGTCTTAAAGTCTCAAAGAGCCTTAATTACACGTTATTAACTGGTGTCGTGTGGAAAAGATATTGATATTGCAAAACAAAGAAAGCACTCAAACATTAATATTAAATTTACCATGGAAACGTGCATCATATTTATTGGCACTGACTTGAAACAGGTAGTTCCATACCTCATTTGCATAACAATACGATCATCAACAACCTCCAAAACAGCGTCAACCTACTAGCTCTGTAGGTCGCGAGGTAGACGCTGCAGACATCCCTTCATAAATTTCCACGATTCGTTAAAATTTTGAAAATCGGTTTTTCAAAAAGTTTATCTGTTCATTAAATACCGTTTGAGATCCGCTTATCTATGGCTTATGAATTTTTAAGTTAAATCGAAATCAAAACATTATATTTAGTTATTTTGAATTTCTGAATTTAATGCTTGTTTGAAGTATTATTTGTTGTTCCGTAATAAGACAAAACTAAATTTCTGGGTACATGACCAAAAACTGGACGGCATCCGGTGTTCTTCGCAACAAGTTTATATCCAATTCGTTTTCAACCAAAACAAAAAAACAGACAATTCGGGTCATTGAAACCATGTAAGTTATTGTAAATCTACTTGTTTGATTCGGATAGTTTTCCATTTACGCTAATTACATCTCGATGTATCGGGGACCTCGGTAGCCAAGTGGTTGCGCGCATATTGATCAAAGAGCCTCTAGCCGCCTAGGTTCGACAGATCTTTGTGTGAAAAGTTTGTCATTTTTGCTTGCAAAAGGCCAGTTTTCTCGGGGTTTACCCAAGAACCGACCGTCTCAATATTAGTGAATTTTGACTGGTTTAACAGTAAAACCATTAATCTACCTACTTAATTGGTGGCCGTTAGCATAATGTCTGATTTTTTTACTATTAGGTTCTAGTGATTACGATTTGTCTTTATATTGAAATAAAAAAAATGATGCAGCAAAATCGGACTCGAACCCAGTGGGATGCATTAAATTGACTGCCGAAGTATATAATTTACTGACTGGTATTGTTTGTCAATCATGAGTGCAAACACTGCAGTAGGTCACTTTGCGCTTGTTTTGTGTTAGATTGGGTTCGAACCCTGACCAAACTTAAAAATAATTTGTGACTGTTCTTGCACTTAGCTTTTAGAAATAAAAATCATTGATCTTTAAAAATTAGACCACTAAAGAATCCTCATTGCATATTGTCCTAAAAATAGTAAAATAAAATCTACCTTTAGCTGTTGGTGTCCTAATTAAAGTGGAATTGTCATTTCCTGGAACATTAAAATCATATTAAATCAATTAGCCATCAAGAGTGCTTTAATTCAAGATACTGTCTAACAGGAACAAAACTGCAAATTACATGCATTTATTAACTTATTGCA
The DNA here is from genome assembly GCA_029721355.1 of Tegillarca granosa. Lineage (NCBI taxonomy): Eukaryota > Metazoa > Mollusca > Bivalvia > Arcoida > Arcidae > Tegillarca > Tegillarca granosa. Next base: position 36,612,524 of record CM056601.1, on the reverse strand, counting down.
GTTCATGTTTTACCTTTTTCTTTTACATGACATTTTTTCTCCCACAGTTAATTTTTTTTCTGGTCCATAAAATCATTTCAACTTATTCTTGTTTCACTGTAAGTATCAAATCAAAATAACAAAATTTTCATTGTAAATTTGCAAATATATAAGATTTTGTATTGTTAAACATTTTTGCAAATTGTTGTTTTTATTTATCTATATCTATAAAAAATTCTGACACTCATGTTTTACAATAAACTGCAAAAATGATCAACATAAGCAAATCAAATTAACTATAAAAGTTCATGTGGCAGTTATTGCCCTTAAAATTTCAATTTATATCAATTTGGGTATTCTTGACCTTTTTCACTGAAAACTACCCGATAATAGTAGATAAAATCATGAGGTAAATGCACTGAAAGAATTAAAAACATGGCTTAACTTATAGAGTGGCAAATTTTGTTACTACCTTTTATATATGTTTATCAATGTTGGAGCTTTTGCTTTTAAGATACATTTCTGTTAAAACCTATTAGAGAAAGAAGAGAAGATTAATTGGATGAGGTCGGATGTAACCAAACAGCAAGTTTTGTGACTGTGATAATCCATGAAGGAATTGTTGCCACTGATTTTCTTTTCAAATAGTTTTGATGTTTTTAGCTATTTTTTGGTTATTTTCTACAAAAAAGTTTCAACTTTATGAATTCGCTTTAAAGCATTCTCCAATTTCTTTATTTTGGAACTAAATATTTCAAAAAGCAATGTTTTATCAGTTAATTAATGATGAACAATAGTGCAATGTTCCATACTACCCAAAACCACCCCATCTTTTAAATGCATTTCACAAAGAATAGATTTAGTATTACTTGGATTTACAGTAAACCTTATTATAATAAACCCTAGACATATATGGATGTTTATAAATTTGCCCCAGTTTTATGATGACAAAACCTGAATCAAGAAATGGTGGTACTTGTAAATATAGTGTGATTGAGGAGGCATGTTAATCTTTAGCATACCAACTTTTTGAGTTAAAGTTGTCCTGAGTTTGTGCTAGTACAAGGTAGACCATAAAACACATTTGTAATCTTGCTGATATTTAGGTGTTATCAATAGATAAGCACAAGAGCGAAACCAGTGGCTGTATATAATCTGTTTAAAGAACTGATTATTTAATACGTTTTACCCAATATAAAATAATAGTATAAAAAAGATGAATTTCTGAATTTTACCTCCACTGGGAAAATATCAGCAAATTTAAATTTTGATTTAATATTTAAGTAATAAAAATTTAAAGTAAATAAAAAAAGAAGAAGATTTTTGTGAAGAAAAACATGATTTTTTTTTCAACAATGAAAAATTCATATTCATATTCGCAGCCATATTGTATCGAATGTACACAAGGAATCGCGTATTGGTATGTGAAAATAGGACCGCGAGCTAAACTTCAGAAATGTTCCGAAGGACTATCTGCAGCGGACGAATTTTAGCCGCTATTCGGAGCTTGGGTCATCCCCCTATAGAATCTAATTGAGTTTTGTTTATGAAAAGAAATGTTCCACCAAGTTAAAACCAAAAGCTAAAACAATATTTCTTTCTAGACTTTCAATTATCCCTGTTGAGCCAAAACTGTTTTAATTCTATATCTGTTTTTTTGGCATATAATTAAATTATCAAATTAAAGGGCGAGCAATAGCATATTGCATTTATCAAATTATCGTGTTTTGTACGCAATTTTTTCAGTACTCATACTAATGCCAAACAGTGCAATGATATTTCATAATGAATTTCTATCAATCAAAACAAAGTGTATTAAAAGAATATTTTAAAATCTTTAAAATACATAAATTATATATTTATCTATAAATTACACGAAGTTCCCCATTAATGCAAAATCAACATAAATCATCTATACATTTGAATGTTATAAATTTGTCGCTAATATGGAAATTATTTGCCATTTGTCAAATTTTGACAAGTTAATTAACGTTACATGTGGTTGCGTGCGGGGTTAATTTGGTTGAATCCTAATCGTAATTAAAATTAAAGTCAACACTTTTTTTAAATTTCTTAATATATGTTTTTCATCTGGTCTTTTGATCTAAAAAGTATTCACCTGTAACTGTGTGTGAAGAGTATTATAAAGCTGGGGAAAAAACCGAGTCATTATAAGTATTATTATTATTATCTGGTTCCAGACGCCGATCGGAACATTATTATAACTCAAAGTAAAAATTCATATCGGATTAAGTTTTTAGAGGCTCATTGACCCCCTGTTATTGGAATGTATAGCAAAAACTTAGTTAGACGTACAAGCGATTGGTTCCGAAATGGTGGTTAAAACATGAATCAAAAACAGTTTTGCTGGTATCTATCCATTGTTAATTTTCATGACTTAAAGTTATATAAATTTAAATGTGTTGCTTAAAAGAAAACGGTGATGTCAGAGATCACAATGTAACTTGGACCTACAATCCATGATGTATGAATCGTCACCATCCGACCAGTTGCGTGGTAATGTAATAAGATAATTTAAAAAAAAAACGACGATTGATTCCATTATACATGCTTAACAGTACAATATTAGTAACACAACATTTAAAGCTTATCAAAGCTATTCAAAATCTTGGTATTTAAATTTGACCAGTAGAGAATTATTAATTATCTTCTTTTACTAATTGTCTATCTTTTGTTTGAACATGGACTTCTCATGTACAATGAACAGTTTTCTGCATAAAGAAGGGAATTTTGTTATCGTTTTATCCCAAATCAAATTGTACTGTTTATCTCACATACGATGTTTGAAAACCCTTTCCATAAAAAAAATGCTGTTCGATATTACAACAACATATATTTTGAGTTAAACAAACAAAGAAACACAAAAAAAAAAATAATAAACATAAATAAATTTGATTCGAATGTCCCTGACTTTAAAGTAGATAGGTGTACGGTTTAAGCATTAATGTACGAGCAATTTAAAAAAGCAATTTCAAATACAATTTTATTGAAAAAATATTAGTGCTTTGAAACCTTAACATGTGGCTGCTTTTAGTCCAAGGTAGAAAACCCATCATAGTAAAATAGAACTTTAAATGCACCTAAATGTCTCAAAAACCTCGGAACATATATTTCGCTTTTTGAAATGTTTTGAAAGAGTTGTTTCTCTTCTGTCATATTTACACAAATTAAATTTAATTCGATTTATATTTTATGATCAGTTGAAAAACAGAATGCTCGGCAACTGTCAATATGACAAAGAACTAAAAACAATACAAAACAATGTTAAAGCAGTAAAACAATACCGAATAAGAATAGAAACATTAAGATCACTGACTATACAACTTCTGATATTAGACAAACACTGAGAAAATGTATAAATCAAAAGATATCATACACTTCTAAATACACTGCGCTTGCCTCATTTGCTAAAATACAGGGATAAATTCTCGTATGAATAAATTAAAATTCCTTGTCAAATAAAATAGCAATTGATTGTTAGATTAAAGAAATTGGATATCACAAGGTCTGATGATACTTGCATAAAATTTTGTAAGAAAAACATTCAATTTCCATATCTTGTTTTGAAATTTAATATGGATTATTGTAAGATTCATTCAATAATTTGCTAGATATTGAAATTGTTGATCACAATATCCCATTTTAAATATTCAGCAATCAAACATAAGTATCAAGCCTTTTATAATCTGTATATGTTCATTTTTAGGTGAAATCTCTGACTTATAAGAAAGATAAAATATCCTTATGACCGTGGCCCTCCAGTCTGTCGTAGAACTTTAAGAATAATAAGTGCTATATTACTAAAAATCAATTACATTTCTAAATAGTTAAATACTATTTCAATTAAATTACAAGTCGCAAGTCAATTTCATCTTGGCGACGCTCTGGATTGGAATCTATTGCACAATATCCTCAGGATTGAACTTTGAATGAAGAATATTTGTTGCATCTATTTAGGTTTTTATTTGAACAATAATAAAAACCTCATCCCATGCGAGTCAGAATCAACTTTTTGAAGAATATAGAATCTAAATGATCAAATTTTATTACATCAAAACTCGTCACTAAATGGCAATTTCTGTACAAACCATTGTATTTATCGTATTTTGATAAACAATTTTATATTTTGTAACAAGTTCCTTTTCAGTTTACCCGAGGTCAACCCTTACCAAGACATATTTACTCGGTCTAATGTTTCAGATAATTATAATTGGTGAAAGACGAAGTTAATATTTTGAAGGCCATCTGTGACTTGTATCGTTTACAAGATGCCGGTTGTAATGTTTTTTGATAAACCCATAAAATGCTAACAATAACAATAAAGTATTATATTCATATCGTATATAACACTGATCCTTACTTCTAACTCATTCTTAATCTATCTACCAGAATAATTTTATATTGAAAGTAATTATAATTTTTTTAAATAATCTCAAGCTTGAATTTTCGTTATGGTAAAATAAGATTGACAATTACATCTAGCTATTAATAACTATTATTATTATTATTATTATTCATTATTTGATCGTGAAACATAACAAAAGTTATGAAGTCAGGATCACGATATTCTCCTTATCTTTCTGTATTTGATAATGTTTTGGTCATTATTATTATTATTATTTTTTTTTTGCAAATGACGACCTAGATGTTGACCTTTCCGGTATTGAAGAATTTTGTTTTGCTTTTTAAGCATTTTGAATGACAAGTAAGAATATTTACGAAAGATATTTTCCTACAGTTTCCTTATTTTATGAATTTTGTTATATGCAATCTGCTTTCAAAAATAATTAATTTCAAACAGAGATTATTTATTAGGTAAGAATATGTCGCCCATTTGGTCTCCAGTTTTCAATGCAATGCAACAATACATGTACGTTAACCGACGGAATAGGATGGTGGTAATCATTTTGTATACTTGACGCATCATGTATGTAGTTGTTTCTAATTTTGCAAACACATCACGCTTCATGTAAAATATCATTTTGTGCCATGTGCTATTTTTGAGTTTTCATGCAAAATGCACTCAAAAGATGAACACCTCAATTTCTATTTGATACTTTTGAATGCAATATTTCATACAATTTTAAACGTAGCCAATGACATTTGTAAAATTTGTATAATATCTTGTGTTATAGAACTATCAGACAGTTCCTACTAGTTGTATAATATCATTTTCATAACAATAAAGCTATTCAAAATAAATAAACAAAATTCTAATATTTAAAAGCATTTACTCCACATTTTAAAAAATGAAGTAACTGCTATCTTAAAATACATGTCACCATCTCAGGCAATGAGGAAGATTTAGTGTTATTGCTTTCAATAACTTATTTTTTATTCATTAAAGGCCAAATCGTCCGTGTAAATGAAACTAAATATCACGGGAATATCACTAGGCCTTTGATGATGTATAATGAAGGTATACACGTTCAATGATTAAAATGGTCATATTTGTCTATTTTTATTTGAAATCAATCAAGCTATAATGCCTTATAAAAATTTGAGTTACAGAAATAAAGATTTGTCGACGATCCGAAATTTTATGTTTCAGGAACAACATTTAAATTATCAAGTCTATCTTAACATCTACACGTTGTTATTTTCAAATCAATCTTCAATGTTTTGTCCACACACACACACACGCACACACACACGGGCACGCACGCGCTTTCGAAATCTTACAAATTTTAATTGAAGTTAATACACCAAAGCCAAATTTTAATAGAATTTATTGATTATATGATATTTCGGTTACAACTCCTAAATACTGACAGACAAATAAACCAACTAACTGAAAGACTAATGGATTCTAATTTAGTTTTCATGGAAGATATATACTTTTGTGTGCTAGAAAAATCAATATGAAACAAAACCCATGTATTATAAATCTTTTTTTTAACAATTTTTAAAATAATGAAAATTATTTTTATCATTTATAACAAACAGCGCGAACAAAAGTGTTTATTTCCAGAGAGATATTAACAGTGCTATTGTTAAAGCTGACTACGAGTGTAATTGATTCCATAAGGACAATCATAACTCGAATTAATGCCACATTTATTTCACTTAAATCTAAAAGCATTGTGAAATATGAGAACATATTGAGTATCATTTATTCGTCTTTCGAGATAAAATTTTGATGCACGAGTTTCTGTATTGCTTAAAGCAATACTTGCATTGCTACAAAATTGTTTGTTTTTATGCTACTTGATGTCGCCACTGAGGTATCAAAATGAAATTTTCTCATTTACAATTTGCTGCTTTAAAAATTTATCTAAATGTACAATCGCTGTATTATATGGATGTACACAATCTTTTGAATGTGTTCTATTTTGTACGTGTTTTTCCCATTGTTTCTAATTAGATTAATAATACAAGTGCACTGTTTATTTTATAGGTTGTTTTGTTCTTCTAAAAACACATATAATGCAAGTCTGTCTTTGTACAAGTCTTTCAAAATTAGAAATATTTTTTTTAATATCAAGTTTATGTTTTGTCTCTTTAGTTGTGTTCTTTCTTTTACGGTTATTTTCACATGCATGATGCATATATATATATATATATATATATATATATATATATATATATATATATATATATATATAGGATGCTTAACGTTAAAGTTTAACTTTTTAATTCCAAGGAAATGGCACTTTTTAATATTTAGATCAGTTGGTTTTTAAGATAGAATATTTGTTTATATTATACATGTTCTTCTACCTTATTTAGCCGCAAATATTTGCAAAAAGGTTGAACAACGTATTTACTCAATTTACTCAATTTATGAAATTTACGCAAATACGATTTTTTATTCTAATCAAACGTAAGATGAACAAGATCTATAAGTGCATATAGTCCCTTTTAAAGCTTTGATGAAAAGTATACCATGTAGCGTGTTTTTATCAGGTTTGGAATATCTCGTTCTTATTGAACCTCCAATCGAACTTAATACATCGTGATGAACTCACAGTTATCTTTAATGGAAAGAACGTATCACTACATTTACTTCACGTGTGCAGAAATTAACGTTCGATGAAAGTTATCCGAGAGAAATAGAAATTTCTGAGGCATAAAATTCTAATGTAATTAGTTAAAGAAGCAATACCGAAGTTAGCGATATGAGATTGGAGGAATAACAACTTGAAATCAAGGTTTAATAAGATACTTAAAGATTTCTTTTAGTTCACTGAACAAAAACTGTTGAAAGATTCATTATCCTTAGATGGTACGAGTATAGTCATACAAAAATACAATATTTGTTCAGTTTTTCAGTATTTTAAAAGTTTACATGTTCAATTTTTAAGGATACTGTAAATGAATTTTATGTTAAGAAAAAAATCATATTTAAAGAAACGATCCTTGTATTAGAGGACTTTCTCGGAATCAAAAAATGTTATTTTGCTATATATTTATAGGTTTCAATGTGCTATTAATGTTAAATTATCTTTAAGTTTTGACAAATTAAAACAAGTGTGCAGAAATAAATTGAATCAAAGATCTACCTTGTAAGAATACATAATTTCTTATCTATATTTACAAATTCACAAAACGCATTAAGCTAAGATTATAGATTTTCAAGGGATCACTGTATTACAGACGGCAAATTATGCTTAATTTTCATAAAAAATCGAATGATTTTGAAGTAAATACATTATAATTACTCACTTAGGTCTTTTTAATTGGAAATTAATATGTATCATCATCATATCATTTTGTCTTCCATTAAGGGGAGAAAATATATAACACAAAATGATATAAACATATAAACTCAGAACAAAAACAAAACATTACATTATTTTACAAAACTATTATAAATATGCACACTTTTTACATGAAGATAACGTATTATTGTAGGATATGTGTTTAGGCAAGACTAGCTTAATGGCAAGTTATGCAGACTACAGTAACTGTTCAAGCTATCCCACAACAAGCCTTATGCCATACATGTCGTCCAACTAGACCATGCAACACACGTACGTCATCACGCTTTTAGTCCAACAGTAAGCAGAACAGACGATCAAGTGATTGAAAAACGATCTCACCAACAAGCTGTTTGCAATATTCATCATCCAACCGCATAGCAAAGAATCATTTATTTTAGGAGTCACTGTATTTCAGATGACAAATTATGCTTGATTTGCAGAGAAAATTTTATAATTTTGAAGTAAAATTGTTACTATTACTCACTTAAGTTTTTTTTAAATAGGAAATTGATATGCGCATCCGCAATAACCATGAAATATTTTTACACACAATAGATATTGCCGCTACAGAAATTTTACATGTTAAAAGACAAGGCAATTAGTGGATTTTTATTTACTTATTTATTTATTGTTGCTCATACGACGTAATGCGTCACCAGAAATAACGCTTACTGTGTAGATGTCGCCATTGTCTAAAAGTAAAGATATCTATAGTAGCCAGTGTCAATTCTACGGAATTATTTATGTTTTGGTAATTGTGGAAAGCGCATGGCAATATTAAGTTACGATTAGACTTAAGTAAGTGGCATATACCAAATGCAATTCAAGTTAATATGATATTTTAAAAGTTATGCATAATACACTGTCTCCAACACTTATCATATTTGCGTGAAATGCCACAGGCAACCAAAATCTGGCAACCAAACGTTTGGATGTTGTTTATGTTTTTATGATAAAATAATGATATGAAAACTTCATCTGTATTCCGAACACATTAGGATAGTACATGTATAGGTGTCACTATTTGAATGTTAATATAACTATAGTATAAGTGATCAAATCCTTGTTAAAAAACAAATATTCAACTAAGCGTAACTTTGTCTTATATTACTTTCATTTGCATATATGTGTTTTCTCCGTATAACATAAGGACGTAGACAAGTTATCCCTATATCACCTTATACCACCCTTATCTGTTAAGTGATAATTTGCGTTTCTAAAAATATTCAAAATCAAACACAAATTGACCAGTCAATGTTCACCCAACGATATATAAAAAAAAAAGCTAAATATGTTAAACACGCGAACTTCCGTCAATGAGGTGAAGTCGGGATTTCCAAAATGGTAAGATATTCTTAATGAGAATTAGAGAAACATAGAACGATTGAACCTAATGTCAAACTGGATGCATTTGGATACAGCTTCTTCATACTTATCAACATTTTTGTAAAGACAGCCATTAAACTTTCTTAGCGCTTAATTAGTCTAGGTTTGCAATATCACTGAGTTAAAAATTCATTTATCAGCAGCTTGCGTCGATGGATAAAGTTTTTGTAACAGGTACAAGCTTTACCATACCGTTATAACCGTAAAATAAGTACACGATAAACAGTGAAATACGCCGCAAAAAGGTATAGTAGGTATTTTATTGAAAATGGAAAGAGCTTAATAAATACTAAAACTTCGAAAAGGGGTTTTCAAACTAAAAGCTCAAGAACTCACCCGTGTTGAAAAGAATACCATCCCTGTTGCAAGAATCGCGTGTATATCTTCACGACACATATAGACTTTTTAATATGAATTTCAGAAACAAAAGTTTCCAAGTGGGTGGACTCAGTATTTGATAAATGAATCAAACTGTTTATAGGAATCGGACTTAAAACTAATCCGTTATTTTTCCTTCTTAAATGTATATCTCTATTGTTTTTATTCATACAAGTAAGAATTGATCGTAAATTCATACTTAATTTATCTCTAGGGCAATCACGTTATGGGTTTTACGATAGCACAAAGTGGCATTAAATCTCATAAAACGTTCTTTATCTGTAGCAATTAGGAAATTAAAAATTTTCCTGATAACAATGTACTAATATTGTTCTTGGTTTCTTGGCGTTTTATAAAGGAATTAGAAAAAAAAATATTTCAAATATATATATATATATATATATATATATATATGTATATGTATATGCAATCTAATTCTTTTCAATTCCCTATTTGTTAACTTTGACTATTTTTTCTAGTTGAAAAAGAAGATAAAGTTTCTGCTTCTTTTGTGTAAATCGAATGCTCAGGTTCTTTTTCTTTCTTTCTTTCGTTCCTTCTTTCTTTCTTTCTTGTTAATCATTGACCAATTTCAGTTACGTCTAGACTTCTAACAATATCCAACGGTTTATTTTTTGATTGTTTTGCAAAAGATAATTGCAAAATTTCCTGTGAAGCAAACACTTATTTGCAATGTTGATTAGTCTAAGATGATTTTGAGATAAATTTATCGAGTTTTTTAATAAAGACTTCTCTATGTCTTAATAAACGATGTTGTAAATAAACTAGAGGTTTTAAGACTGGAAGTAAAAAAGAAATCTCAAAAAGGTCAATCTTATAGCAGTCTATATCTTTTAGATTGCTTCTTTCTTTCAATCATGATATTTTTAAATCCGTAGGTTTGTTTAATGATATTAATAAAAAAAATTATAAGCGGTCTGAAAAATTATCGATGGTTACTTATGTACTTAAGGCAAACTTTTTCTTTTTTCTTCTGCCAAAGGCTAGACCTCTATATGAAAACCATATAAGTGCTTATTATTCTCAATAATTTTCTTTGATGTTCCAGACGCCAAAGGCTTAAGATGGATTTCCAATTAACCGTTAAACATAGTGTTTTAAGTTGATACTTCCCATACTGATAAATTGTTGACTTAGCAGCATTTTTCGTGATAAACAAAGCAAACTTGATCTTTTTGTAACTTAATTATCAATTGACGTGTAATATTTTGTATCTTCCCTCAAGGACGTTTATTTTTCCATTTATCTATCAATATTGCTACTAAATAGTTTTAGGTATGAATGATATAGTGACTTTTATTTTATATCTATTTTATATTCACGCATGGGGAAAAATATAGCATTTAACATTTAAAAATATAAACCCTATGGGATAGATTCCACTTAAACGATGCGTTTTAATTGAAGCTTTTATACTGAACAAATGCAAAAATATAATTATATTGTCAATGCATAAAGAACCATAAATAATTCATGTGGTTTATTTGTCGATAATAAGCCAGTGAGCAATTCGTGAGTACTTTTACAAAATTACATGCAATTCTAAAGAGAAATGTTCAACAATTATTGTTTTTTAAACTTGGTTCCATTAAAGTTTTTTCACACAAATATCACTTTTTCTGTAAATATATATATCGCATGTTTTAAAATAAACTGACAGCTGCTAATAATTTGAATTAAAAAAGACAACTTTGCTTTTATTGTGCGTGTAACGCATGTAAATCTGAAAAAAAGTTCATTTATTTATTAATTTAAAAGTAATTTGCTACATTATTTTTGTCGTCGTCGTATTTAAATTTGGCTTTCAAAAAATCTACAACTTCATTTCTTTAAATCGATGTACTGTCGTAGACCTATTGTTCTAACAGTCGTGTCTTTTAAAAAAAGAATTGACGATTTTGTTTTTATATTTTTGTCAACTGACTAATAATTGTTGAGAAAGGGTTATTATGGTAATGTGTCAGTAGACACTCATAAGTAACGAATCGTGCGATTCTTACAAAATAATCCATTATAGGAACATTTGATTTACAATTAAAACATCGCACAACATAATATTTAGAAGAACCAATATTATCGATCACGTCACTCTGTGAATTTTAGAAAAAGTAAGATAAAAAATTCGTGCTACTCCATGCGAACCGAGGGTTAATTTATGTAACGTCTCAAAAAGCGTTGCTAAATCTAATTCCTTCAAATGGTATTTTATCAGAAAATAACAAATTAGGTATGTGGGGAGTACAACAATATTTACATATTAATCTATAATTTCGGCGTTGATTTACATTCCAGTTTATAAATTCGGCATTGTTTCTTTTAAGTATCCACGAAAACAGACCAAGTAAAATACCTTTGTGAATTTTTTTACCATCCGCTCTATCACTGTATGTACTCTGAAAGAAAAACACGTCCTAGCCTACCAGCTTGTGGTTAAATTCACTGGTGTAACCTACGTTTCTTAAGATTAACCCTACAGTTCATCGTGTCAAAGAACTGCGTATTTCGGTGTGATTAAAGGATGGGTATATGAGAAAAAAGATTTTATACTTTACAATGAACTTTTTGTTAGTGTTATATGACGTCATCAGGGATTATTATGTGCAAACATAATACCGACCGGTGCCTGCGGCTGTATTGCAAAATATTGTCCTGTCAATGCATTTATTAGAAAAAAAATTATGAGGTATAATATGTAATAACTCATAATCTTATTAGACCTTATTAATCATATGCAGAATATACCAACACGCACAGTTCCGACATGTGTGAACAGACGGTGAGCGTTTATAAATAATCTCAGGAGGTTTAAAGAAGAAAACAATTTTTTCTTGGAACTTTATGTAATAGTAACCCTAAATGTTTGGGAAAACAAAGGTTTTTGTATATCGTTTATATGGGTTTATTGCAACCCAGGCCTAAAACCATCTTGGGTGTATAAAATGTATTTGGATTATATTAAAGAAGTAATCGCTAATATATTATTGGATACAGTTTGTAAATACTGGTAACTGTATTTTACTTTCGAAAAAAACCATTGAAAAGCAATAGTCAACTTTACACCAAACCAGTTAGAGGTATTATATCAAAGAACAGATAACGACACTGACTTTATCGTGTTTAACAAAATTACTGACAAAACCAAACCATCTGTTATTTGGGACGTTTCTTATACCTACAATGATATTAATTTACCTAAATTATTGCCAAATTATGATTTTTTATTCTAAACAATATAATAATTCAGTCATATTCCTTTGTTTGGACAAGTATTTTTCAATGTTTTTCAGCATGTTACCTGCTTGTCCCCCAGTCTGTCTAACTTCAGAGCATACGTCTGGTCTGAAATTACAGACGTCTTTGTGATACAGGTCAATTTGTAATTGAATTCTTTGAACAGAATATAACGCTACTTGGTCGACCATGAAATTGTCTAAACGACAATGGGACCTGGAAGACATTCTTCTTTATGTTTTTTCAATTTTTAGAACAGCCTATGTAGTGTACCATAGACTTACCAAATCAGAATTTCATATCCTCTTGCATTTTTATTTGACTCTAACACAACACTTTTTAGATAAATGTATTATATGTTTCTTCCTACTTTTGTATATATGTTATATCTGTTCTTAATTATAAAATGAATTAGTGTAGTTTTTTTTTTCAATTATCATATATCTTAGTATTGAGGAAATAAATAAATGATGGTCATGATGATGATATAAATTTAATTATTAATTCGGCATTTTCGATTAAAACTTTTTCCTAAACTATTTTTTGTTTTGTTTGGTTTTCTTTAACTGCAGGTTATATCAAACGGCACCATTTTCAGAAAAAATTGTAATTCATATAAATGATGACAAAAAATTACTATTTTACACCTAAATTACTTGCAACATGTCATTATAACAAAGCTGTATTTGTGCGATAGAAGTTGAGTTTTATTTAATTTATGCCTTTGAAAAATTTTAATTGTACGAGCGAGCGGGATATTAGAAGTTGTAGAAGGATATAGAAGTTCGAGCCTTTGAGTTCTATTTACAAATGTTAGTATAGAAAATTGGTCGAAACTTACAGAGGATAAATTCAAATTATCCTGTGTATTCTAGGTACAATGTATAAAAGTTCAAGCGATCGAAGATTATAATTATTATTCGGCTAAGATATGTATATGCGACCAGTATAACATATATCATAAAATATTGCAGTATCAACTTTAATCATTTTTACTTCTATTTTAATTTTTTATTTGATATTTTGTTTTTTTTTTATTACAATAAATAGGACTTTTGAAACAATATTTAATATTGCATTTCAGTTTTAATCAGGAAAAAATTAATTTAAAAAAATAATAATTGTCCCGGAAAATGACTATCCAAAACTTATAATTTATGACATATAGACGTCTCGGTAAATATGTATTGATTTTGTTCCCCCCCCCTCAAAAAAAAAAAAAAAAAAAAAAAAAAAAAAAAAAAAAAAAAAAAAACCAGGAATGTCTCCAAACCATTTGATATATTATCTCATAGTTGCTATTTCAGTCATTTTGAAGGAACCGCTGAGTCAAATATCAGTTAACCTGATGTAAAATATATATAAAAAATACCTACTTAATTTTGATGTGCACATTTCGGAAAGTCATTACTCATTAGTAACACCAGGGACCAAAAATGTTGATATAATAAAAATATGCCCAACAGTTGAAACCCATGTCTACAGTTGAAGCAACACGTGATAAGAGATTATAGTTAACTTCAAAACATAAAGTCATGTGTTCCCTTTGGTATAATTTCACAGACTTTCTTTTTTGATATAGTACGTAGGTACATAAATGCATTATGAGGTTGAGCAATTTCAAAGATGGGATGTTTCGTGATTGATAAGGCACTCTAACTGTATTAGCTTATTTTATATTCCATTTCAATAATGCCTAACCTTAGTCTTTTTGATATACAAATTCATAGGAGGCCAATAATGCATTATGGGTAACGACATCAACAGGGATTCCCAGACCGAGTATAAAAATACTAATATGTTTAGTGCATGCACAACAGTATTGCGTTTTATAAATAATACATTCAGCATAAAATACAGTGACTGTTTCCATGCAATTTCAAAAAAGTCAATAACCATTTCCCGAAAAAATAAAGAATTCTCTGTCTGTATCTTAAATGCATCATCAACAACAACAACAACAACAACAACAACAACAACTAATAATAATAATAATAATAATAATAATAATAATAATAGATAAATAAATAAATAATAAATAAATTAATTAATTAATAAAATAAAATGGTCCAATTGATGATGATAACTATCTTTTCAGTTGCCAGTATCATAGTCTTGTTTCGTTGGGATATTGACTATCTCTCAAAATGATGGGAAATAACTCTACGTACATGTTCTTTACTCGTCTCAATTTGTTTAAACAGTAAAGTTATAGAATTCTTACATATTGTTACTTCCTTTGAGTACTCTCTGCAGTAACAGGCAAAAATAGTTTGTACATACCAGGGACATTCTTCCCGAAGACGAATGCATTGATGACAAAAAACATGCGATTGGATATGTATGTGTCTGTCTGTTTGAAATGCATTTACATTTATTTTTGTATTAAAAATAGCGTAAGTTTGGTATATTACAGGTGTCATTTTAGTTTTCAATACCATCATCAATAAGTAATAATATAATACCATATATATAAGTAATGATAAATATGTAGTGGCCCTTGAAGGCATAATATTTTTAGTGCTAAATTCTAAAAAAAACAATGGATTTAATTCTGAAACCATCAAATGTATGTGTCATGTTATAACTTCTGTAAATAAATCTTCAAGTCAAAGGTTTAGAAAATCTATTTTATCTGCAATTGTTCTACGTTTATTTTATTCTTTAAATTCATATATCTTAAATGCTAAGTATTTTAAATAAATTTCTATAACATATATAATGAACATTTAATTGTTATATTTTTTAAAATATTTGCCAACCAAATTCTTATTTGTATCATGTATAATTTAAAACAAGAGGCCCATGGGCCTTAACGCTCACCTGAGGATATGTCCAAACTTGTTTGCAAAGTGCAATAGACAATATATTCAGTACAGAAACTTTACAAGTTTTCTCAAGTTAAAAACTGCCACAAAACTTAATCAGAAATATATCCAATAACATTTCATTTATAGATAGCTTATATAATATGCATGAAGTAACTGTAGTGCAATGAATAATTTCCAAATCATTAACCAATTTCAGTATACTTATGCAACTATGTCCTTGACCTTTGAACATATATGATCGTCATGTCAATACCTACCATATTCTAATATACATGCCTATACAAAAAGTTAACAGTTTTCAAAGATAATTAGCAATTTAAGTCTTCTTTTGCAGCTGTGATCTTGACCTTTCAACATATGACCTTGTATCATATGTCAAAATGATCATTGTCCCAATACCTACAATACTCTAATATACATGCCCATAAAAAGTTAATAGTTTTCAAGATAATTAGCAATTTCAGTCTTCTTTTGCAGCTGGCACCTTGACCTTTGAACATATGACCTTGAACCATATATAAAAATGATCGTTGTTGCAATACCTGCAATATTCTAATATACATGTCTATACAAAAAGTTATATACTGACAAATACATAATTTTAAGCAATTTCCCCACTCAGTACCTTACCATTTCCCCATTTTGAACCCATTTGGCTACCATTTGTGCAAATCTGAAACTACACGACCTAAGGATGTTATAAATGAAATAACTAAGGTATATCTCTTGTACATTCAGAAGAGAATATTTTTAAATGTTTTCACTATTTCCCCCTTATGGGGCCCCAAGGGGACATAACTCTTTCATTTGTGCAAATCTGAAAGGGCTTCACCCAGGCATAATGGTTACCAAGTTTAATTAAATTTGGCCCAGTGGAGAAGGAGTTAGGAAGATTAAAATGTAAAGTTTACGGACGCACACACGCACGCACATACACACGCCTCATCATACCATAAGCTCACGCTGGCTAAAGCCAGGTGAGATAAAAATGTTTAATGGGCTTGCATATCTGGAAATAAACTTTTTTTCATGTCTTTAATTTCAACAGTTAAAAAATTCTTTAAAAAAGTTTTAGAAACTAAAATTATAAATGTAATTGTCACAAAATAACACTTAAACTTCTTATGAATAATAAAACTTAATATACATATATCATTTGCGACAATGTAAAACTTTTTGTACGAAAGGTCAATGCCGCTTTTTCACACTACCCCTGAAATGTTGATTGCTTTCAATCTGACAAAATCCAGTAAGATTACACGGTTTGCGCAATTCAACATTGTGAAACTATTTTGTTGTTACTTCGGAAATAATTATCTTATGTCAGTGTCATTCGTAAAAAAAGACCATTTGTGAATTTATTTAAAAGGTTTATAGTTTTTAACGTCATCAGTTAAAAAGTTTTTTCATATGCATTTTTATGGTAAAAAAACCCCAGTAATTGACGTTGTTATGATAAGCCCGAAACATACATAGGAGTTGAAAATAAAGTATTTAGTGGCTCCACTCCTAAATATATGCAGTGTTTCCCATAGCATTTCGAGTAAGTTTTCAAGGGATAACTTCTAAGATAGAAAGTTTTAGCGGATTTTTCAACTACATGTAGAGACTGGATTATTTCATATTTTTACACTTGAACAAAAGCTGCTGCTTTTTTAATATAATCAAAAAGCGTGAACATTTTCGTGTTGATTTGTTGGCAGAATAATGAAAAACAAAAATTAAGATTAGTGTAGCATAATATATTGCCCATAGTATGTTTATAAAGCAAATAACCATTATTTTAAATTTTGTATTATTTGGAGTTTTTAGACTGACAACTTCCATTATTGAAATATCTGAATTATTGTAGAAAACGAAAAAACTAAAATGCGAGTGTATGTCTTTTACAGTTCTATCTTTTTAAAGACTGTAAAATGTATAAAAAAAAAGTTGTCGCTGCTTTTTCAGCTGCTTCTAAAACATCTGATACCAATCACACAAGGTTATATAAAACAAAAAGATAGATGTGCCTTAAATATACAAAAATATAAAGGTTAAGTGTATGATTGAATTTACATAGAAAGGAGAGCAATTGCGCTTTACCGAATGATAAATGAACATAAAGTTTGCTTTTCGCTCTTCGTTTTTTGAGAAAGCAAAAAAACACAATGATGAGAGTATTTTTTGGGAACGGTAATATTTGTTTCTATGTTTTTTCTCAGAAACCAATATACATGCATTTCTAGTTAACTTAGTTCAAGTTTAACATTATCAGTTCTTTATATAGCCAATGCAGTGTGCATAAGAAAAAAGAATAATGACGAGAATATGTCTGCTATTGAGAGATAGTCTCAGAATTTAAAAAAAAATGTTTTGATGCTACAAGAGAGTTTTCACGATTTTTTCCAAAATAAGAATTACTTATCTTTTAAAAATATCTTTATCTTAAGGTTTTTGACCACTATTTTAGAAAATTATTCTAAGGCAAACTTGAGAAAACCAATGTTTTATTACAGACAACACACGGCATAAAGACGGACCAAGTATATCTATACGTAGGTATTCTTAGACAGTACTGCTTATAAGTCCTCTCAGACTAATGATAATTGATAACACGGATGTTATGTGAAGCATTATATCAGGTTTGCTGGTTTCATCAAAAATACGACATTTGAATGCTTTAAACATCTGTATTCCTACTTATATTGTTTTCGTTTATAATTTAATGAATCATTTTGTCATAACATCCAAAATAATTTTTGGAAGAATTTGCATTTGTATACTTTGTTCCATAACTTTTTAATTTCTTTTTAACCTAGTATTATAACTACTGGGAGAACAAATTAAAGTTGTTTTACATCATTTAATATAATGTTATTTCTTGAATACTGTCAGGAATACTATAGTTGCTAGGTCAAAATTAAACGTATTTCCTGATAAAATGCCGCCATCATTATCTTTGATTTTAAACACATTGAAATAGTAAATGTTGTAGATTTTAATGAAATATTGACAATACAGTAACGGAGTACCTGTCTATTTTTAGAATATATTAAAGTCATTTAAAACTTTCTGTTTTAATCGTATCCACAACGGACAGCTTGTCAAAAGTCATATGGTATCTTTTAACGGGTTTTATTGTAAATGTAGGAAGGTCTTTAGAAAAAATCTATAAAAACTAAAAGAATATTGTCAAATTTTTACTGCAGAAAAACAACATGACGACTAGAATGAAAACATTTATTGATTTAAAATTCTCGAATTCTCGAAAGCTGTAGCGAAACGTCAATGAACGTAAAATCAATTTACAAACGTTAATATCACTGATGTGTTTTCTAGTGTAGAACTGCGTCAAATGATTTTCACCATCTAAATGCAAAAGTAATATGTTGGCCATACCAAAACTCTAATGTTTTGCGGTGAAAAACAACAGATGAGTACAAGAAAACCAAATCGATTAATTTTATTTAAACATTAGATGCATTGGCCAATTATGTTTTAGAAATTGATTCTGCTACTATTTCCGAACTAAACTACTAGAAACTACCGATTTTAAGATTCCTATTCATTATTATTCATATAATAATAAAAAAATAATAATCTATATGTATTGTTCTAGTTATGTAAAATATTTAAATATTCTGTGAAACGTAAATAATTGATTGAATTTCCGTCTGAACATCCAAATTAACTGTGTTTTTACATATTCTAGGTACACTCTAAATGAAAATGAAATAACGAAATGTGAATATTTATTAAAGCCAATCTAAAATAATGTACATGTTGTGGCTGAATAATGAATTATCGATAATAACATAATAGATTAAACAACATTCACGTATTATCATGTTAAAAGATCATCAACCATAGATATCTTGCATATACATACGCCAGACTTTAATGATAATTTTTCTCGTGATCACATTGTGTCAAGTACTGTGACTCAAAAATGTTTATTGAGAAACCTTTTTAGCTGCAAAGTTTATTAATATTATTTTTTTTACCGTTCTTAGTTTTTTTTTTAATTTAAGCTATTTTATCTTAGTAAAATTATGTCTGTTATTAATTACCTCATCTTTAAGAGACAAAGTCTTTGCCGACAAAAATATCGAACATAATGCATGACTAAAATTTAATCATGTTACATTACATTGTATTTTAACACCCTTCTATAACATATGTAGCATAGAAAATTCATGAATTTTTTAGAAGACGAACAATGTTTGAAACTTGAATCAAGAATAAAAGAAGTTTAAAACATCAATAAATGTTTTACTACTGTTGTAGTAATTTGACTATTCCATACACCATATCACCTAATGATAGCCCCTTCGTACATAATTTAAATTAATCAACATCATTGAAATTCCTTTAAATTATTTTGTTGCAACATTTAAGGTCAAAGTATTATTGATAAGATAAAGAATAAAAATTTTAATCCTTCTCCATTATAAGCTTTAAAAAGAACTTATTGCGTTCACTTGTGTACCCAAAACTCTACTGGTTTAAAAGAATGTAAGATCCTTTAATCAGAGAATTTTTAACTTGATTAAAAATAATAAACAACATATAAACATATAAGTATTTCATGTAGAAAGAATCTAAATATGACAGTTCTAAAATAGTAAACAGTCAGCAACACATAAGAAACCATTCCATAGACTGTTCAATGTCTAAAATACAACTCATTTACATATTTATTTAATGCGTCTTTATTGCTTTATTGATTACATTCTTTTAATTAGGCCTACTTTTAAGGTTAGATGTTCCTTTCAAATCTAGCATCATTAATATTAATAACACAGTATTCCCTTTAAGTAGTTTTAATGATTTTCATGCTTGAATTCAATTTACATGCAATTTTATATATATTATAGGCAGTGTTTGTATAAAATTGCGTTGTTGTTTCAGTTGTTTTTATGAACTTATTTAATGCTTTTGGACTTTACATAAACTCCTTAAATGATAATCATAAGGTTTGAAGCACTGTTTGACCAGGGATTCCTAGACCAAGTTTTTAATTAACAATTAGGTTTCAGAAAATGCATGTATAAAATAATGCTTATATGTTGCCTAATACTTTTCTTTTGTGACAGTTTTGTCGGGGGTCAATATTATGTTATTCTGTAAAATTATACCACTTTAGATCTTGCTCGTGCAAATGTAGAGTCAACTCGGGAAATATTTCACAATATCAGTTCAGTTTATATTGCAAAATATATTTCATTTGCTTACCACATGAATTTCATCTAAAAATACCATTTTGTCTCAAAATAACACATATTGCACTAGTTCTTACTTATTGATATTTGCTAAAATGTCCTTTTCAGACGACATTGTCACGTTACAAAGTGTGCAGTATTAAAACAAGATCTGGGAGACCTCGAACCGTAACAAAGTTTGCGTGCAAATATTGATATATATTGCACACCAACACCTCGGGATTTATTGTTTTATTTTTATATGTGAAACATGTATTGATATATAATAATAATACATATACTATTGTTAGGAACATTCAACTGCAAAATCTACCGCAGTTTTACATTACCAATGTAATGACTTTTTGGACAAAGCAGTTCTATACTTATCTTATTGTAAACACAAATATTCTACGAGATTACTCATTCAAACAGTTATGATAATAAGTATTATTAGAAACCTGATAATGTTCAAATCGAAGTTAATTATTTGATCACTGTTGTTAAATGAGGATCAGGTGCGACACTTAATTGTAATCCCATATTAATAATTAAAAGCTTTATCGAAATAATAATATCTACTATGTATAAAACGTGATTTGATACTAACGATATTAATTCGCTACTTAGAATATTGATGTTACACTTTAAACAAAATTAAAAACTGAATGTAACCTTAAAATTGATCAAACTAGATTCAGTATTTGTCGCAGAACAATGACAAGCTGTGTAATTGTTTAAAAATGTTCTATTGACAATTATTTCATTATATTGTGGACGTTCGTATTTGACCATCTGAGAAGCCACAAAATGAGCAAAACAAAGTTAATTATTCAATCAAAATTATTACAAAGCGATCAGGTGCAAGGCCTGATATTGATTAATATCTTAATAATTAAAGTCTTTGATTTAATCGTAAAAATATTAAAAAGTGTTTTGAGTAACTTCAATAATAAAAAGGTATCAGTTTGAACTTGTTGTTTGAAGATACACTGATTTTAAAAATTAACAAAAATACAAATTACGTATTTTATATCAATTCATAACCAAAATATTTTATTTTGTAGTTCTGTATGGATGAGCCGTACATTAATCGATTTACCTTATTTTGTCTTTTTTGTAATGTCAGGGCTGTTAGAATGTTTTTTTTTTGTTTTTTTTGATAAAAATTAAAATATAAACTATCAACTGGTACAGTGATTGCCTTTTATTTTGTTGTTGTTGTTTTATCAGATTATTTCTAATTATCAAGTTTTTATATTTTGCAGATATATATGTGTAAATATATATGTTGTTTTTCTAAAGGCAAAATGAAGTAATTAATGAGTAGGCATTTTCCAAACGTGGTCTTGTTATAGACATTACTACAATTTTTATTCTTTTTTTAATTTTTAATTTATTATAAAGTTAATGATCAAACATTTAAAGAACTTCAAAACTAGATGGATGAATGACACGATGTCTTATAATTGTAACACTGAATAGATAGAAGTACGCAATTTGTTGATATTTTTCGGAGAAGTTCCACCAGTGAGCAAAATTGAATTAAAATTTGATATAATCTCACATGTAAAGAATTTGTACTCAATGAAATACATTTTCTATTGCACAATATACAAAAATGAGACATGACAACTTTGATTTTAAATAAGAGCTTTTTATATGGTATAATTCTTTGAATTACTTTTTACTGAAATGCATGTAATTAAGTTACTTTTTAACATTGAATGGGTAAACTATAAATTCAATCGAAAGATTCTATTTCTAAATTATCAAACATGTCGCGCCATTTCCAAGTTAATGTTGGTATTTCAGTTTTGTTCAGTTAAATGCCAGAAGAAATTGAAAGAAATTTTAGACTATTGATGCATTTTCGTATTTATTAATATTTCCGTGTTTAGTACATTTTGTGTTTTGTTGTTTTTCAGATATGTTGTTACAAAACTGCAGAATGTAATCTAAAATACTCCAAGAATTTAATTAAAACCTAATTTATTATCTTAATTTTCTTCAGAAAGAAATTTTCCATTCATGTTTATACTGTGTATCACATAAATAATTTACTTACCATACAAATCTTCATTTGAAACATTTTTCTGTTAATCTAAATGTTTTCATTGTACTCTAAAGATAATGTGTTTATGTTTGGCCTAATAACAATAATTTGACACTTTAAGAATCCATTCCAATGGTCAAAACGTCTTTGGAAAAAGGTGACGTGCCTTTGTATCAATTATGCTGCATCTTGTGTTAAATAAGGCATGTAAATCTATCCAAATGAAATCTTTACATATAAACTGAAGACATGACCCCTCATTTATTATAGCTTTTGAATAAATAACTATATGCTTAATTCTATCAATACTATTTTTCAAAACAAATTATGGATATTAACAAATTATGAATAATATCCTAAAATATAAATATATATATATACATATTTGAAAATGAATACATAAAAAGGATAAAGGTTATATAACTTTTGGAACAGCTAAAGTTTTAACAATCAAAATTTTGTCTAGTAAACGTAAATTTCATACATTTAATGTTGCTTTCATTTCTGTTACCGTTGTATTTAACCTTTGTAAAACCAAGTGGGCATTTGATCTGCTGCAAAGCAAAATGCAAAAAGTAAAACAACTTACTGACCATTTTACAGGCAGGATACCAGGTTTAAAGGTTTTATATGATCCTATCCATACTGCCTTAGATTTTTCTAAATTGACATCTATGCAAAATCAAGCTAATAATTTGTTTAAGACATGAATAAGTGCTAAAAAAGATTTAAAAATTTAAAATTTAAACTTTATTTCTTTTACAACGATTTAAAAACAAGTTGTGCAACTTATATTAATCTAGCTCGTTGGCCCGAATTGTAGCGCGCGTGAGGTCTTATTGTGGGAGGAAAACCGGATAACCCGGAGAAAAACCCACGTGCTCAATCAGGTGACCTCATACCTTATCACATACGACGCTGGGAATCGAACCCCAATCGAAAAAAGATTTAGATGGCTGACTGAGTGTTATCTCAGAGTACCTTACACTTATTCCTTTAATTATTTTTTTTCAAATAGCATTTGCTAATAATTTAATAGTATTGATGAAAAAGTTTGTAGATAGGAGACAGCCGAGTCTGACACCTCTTCATGGAATGGATGTTGTAAAGGCAAAACCATTGTTAAAAATAAAAAAAAAACTAGATATATCCCGAAAATTTTTTTATGCAACGAATGGACTTTCCAAACCCACTGCATTTAAGGCCTCATACTGAGTGTGTTCCATTTAATTGTATCAAAGGTTATCGAAATAATTTTATAGAAATACTCCTGGTGTGTTGTTTATTTTTTCAAATTGTTAAATAGATCATGTCTGGAATGTTTTTAATTTTTTTCACCAATATACAGAATATATTTAAACGCTCAAATTCATTGACAATGGAAAAGTAAATATATAGCACTTAACATCTCTGCGTAATTGATATAACAGTATGGCACGTCGTCATCATTTCTTATTATGACTTTTTTTCTCAATAAGGTCTTTTTTAAAATTAACAAATAAACCATTTATTCAAATAAATTAGCATTTGTACAAACTGTTAAAAATATAATGCTAATAAACATAAAATAGATACATTTTCGAAAGATTTATTTTTAACCATAAACGTTTGCAAGAATTACGTCTAAAAACATAAATAAATTTCTATATAAGTAATTGCATTAAAATTTGATATCTTGGTGGTGTTTTTATTCAATGTATTTATTTACAATTGTTTAACATTCACTATTTCAGACAAAGATTACGCATTTACCTTAAATACGCATTACACAGAACTTTAAATTATAGAGTGATGCAAAATGTCCTTTATACTAATACGACGCGGTATGACTTATTTCTTACGTCGATTTTTATGAAATGACACACACACAAACACACACACACACACACACACACACACACACACACACATATATACACAAACCGTATATATTTTTATTTGTTTATTTGTGCTCTGAGCCTAAA
This sequence comes from Tegillarca granosa, assembly GCA_029721355.1. NCBI lineage: Eukaryota > Metazoa > Mollusca > Bivalvia > Arcoida > Arcidae > Tegillarca > Tegillarca granosa. The sequence goes on along the minus strand of CM056601.1, from coordinate 36,587,771 downwards.
AATGACCTTTGGCAAAATTTCACTTAAAGACTAAATTAATCAATTTTCTGTTCATTTGTTTATTATTCCTTACATGTATAAAAATGATGGTAATGTAACGATGAAAATTATGTGGTAATGGCAGCTAATTTATAAGTTTTATTAGTATAGCAGAAAATGGAAAATAGCAAACCGTTGATGTTACTGCACTTGAGTGGGGACATTTCCCTGTCATCAGCGTAACATATCCACAAATGATATGATGCACCTGCAGATTCACAAAACTAAAATTCGCTGCTGTCATCACGACCATCGTTTACGACTGCAGATCTTAAGACTAATCCTAAATATTTAACAACTTTCACGTTTTTAATAAAGAAAACAAATGACACCGTTTACGTCAAGTAAGACAAATATGGCGGCAGACTGAATATTTGACCTAGTTGTCAGGAAACCGACGTCAGCGGTTTCTAAGGGATATTGACGTATGACGTGTGACGTATGCGGTAAAAAAATTCGTCTATGAGATCATAGACGTTAAAAATTTCCAACGCTGGACTGTTTAAAAATTTAATTCGGGTAACGATCAAACAACATGAATCATCTTCCGAGACATGAAATAGAAACATGTTACGTTTTTGTATATTTAAAATGACCCAGAGAGGTAACTAAAATTTTTCAAAAAAAAAAAAATAATAATAATAATAATAAAAAAAATAAATAAATAAAAATATAAAAAAAAATAAATAAATAAATTGACAAATAAATTAATTAACACGAGATTTTGCGCATTACGTTAAATTATATTTGTTAAATTCCATTTGTATATTATACGTTACATAGATACTATCATGGTTTAATAAAATATTTATTAAATCAGATCTTTAAGGGAGTAACAAATTTTTTTTTTTTTTTTTTTTAAAATTAGTGATTGCACTGATAGTTTGTAGATGTCAATGCTGGTATCTATTTTTTAATCCAGACTGTATATTTTCCGAAATGTGCACATATGACACATCACAATTTTACAGGTATTTGTGATTTATATTTGCAACAAATGGTAAAAAGGATGCAGAACCATAGACTTCAAGAAAACACAGCGTTAAATCGTCAATGTTTAAACAAAGATAAATAAGTAGAGTACAGTTGTAATATTTCGGTCACCTCCATTATGTTAGTACAAATTATAAGTTCCCGTTCGTTGTTATCGCCGTTGTAGCTATACCTACTCGAAAGCGACCCTATCGGATTGAGAAACACACTCCTCTTTAAATTTGAAAGTATTGAATAAGATAGAAATGATTGTTGGACTCATTGCGTTAGTTTCGTTTAATTCCGGTCAAAAAACGGACAATTTCGGTCAAGTTTGGGAAAATTCGGCCAAATGTCGATAATTTCGGTCAAGGACCCAGTTTTTTTTTAAAAAAAGACCGTGATTAAAATAAATATATTATCATGAGTTTCAAATGCTTTAACATATACTCAGTTCATGTCCTCAGTAACAATAAATTTTACTGTTCATAATAATTACAGAATACTATACTGTATATGACGCTCTGACATGAGACTTATTATTTCATGTACGTTTTCAGTTTTCACCCTGAAACCAGCATGACAATATTGCTGAGGCTTACGGCAGGGTATCTCTGGTTCCTCTTTTTGTTTTCAAATAAACTATGTTATTGACAACAAGACCATTGTCCACAACTGTAGGAAACTGCCTGGCACATTGTCTGCTTAAGTAAGCTTTGGTTACAGACTGTTGGTGGTCCAGTATTTTAATGGCATTTATGTCATACACATTGCTGGTATCTCTTTCTAGTCTGTAAATGCAACCGACCCGTAGTTTTTGCATACCGTAATGGTGCATCCCCACCGCCCACATATTTTAAATGACAATTCCTTTCATCTGAAAACAAAGCAAAGATAGTAATCTCGACAATAAAAAGTTACAGAAGTTGTAGCTCAATATATGGAAGGGCCTGGGCGACCGAGTGGTCTTTTTAAAGTGCGCGCGTACGGATCACATCGCCTCTCACCACCTAGGTTAGAATTCCGCTTGTGACAGATCCCAGTGCTAATGTTTGTCAGTTAGCTCGTCTAAAGTCGGTGGTTTTCTCTGGTTACTCCGGTTTCCTCCATTACCCATAAACTAACCGCCTCGATATAAGTGAAAAGAATTTTGACTGGGGCATAAAATACCATTACACCACTCCAATCATCACGTGAAAGTCAAATTTTCACATAGTTGTATAAAAATAAAATGAATAAGCTACCACAGACTGTAAGTGACCTAGAGATGACTATAGAGGTTCCTTAAAATTGATTAGTGCTAGAATTACAATGGTTACTATCTTCATTATTAACTGAGCCTTGATTTAAAAGTTGTAGGCAAAAGTACATCATAATAAGTAAAAGCACACGTTACATCCTCATAAAGTTCTAATATTACGTCCGTAACCATGTTTTCATATTTTTATTAATTGTAACAACCTACAGGTCCTCAATGGTTTCCTGTTTTTACGTGTTTGTTAATACTGAAACACCCATTGCATAAAATGAGTTACAATTTCATATTCATTTCATATTTGAAACATTTTTTTATTATTCTAATCATATATCTTTAATTTGGCAATTCATTCAATGCATAATTATTTGACCTAATCAGCAGAATTTGGTTGAACTAGTTTTAAAAACATTTTAGACATTAATGCAGCTTGTTGTTTTTCTTCTCTTTTTTTCTTCCTCTCTTCGGCTGCCTTCTTTTTCCTTTCCTTTTCATCTGCTGTCTTCTTCTTTAATGCAATAATTTCAGGACTCGTCAGAACTCTACTTACTCCGGTTTCAGATTTATTTGTCGATGCTTTGCTTGCTGTATGTTTTTTGTTTTTTAATTCCGAAATTGGCAGAAAAAATCGATCTAATTCTGTCTTCCAGTAAGTAACTTCAGGTTTGTTAGTTAATGATGGTATGTTAACCTCTACATCTGTGCTCGATCCTACCGGCATATCTGGAATAGGAGGTATATCAACAACAAAAGGTAGAATAGAGGACGTCGACTCCAGAGGCAATGCATTTGAACCCATCAAAGTTTCAATTTCACAGGATTCCTCAAAAGATGCATTCTCACATACCATACTAAGGATATTCAGTGATTCAGCTTCATCAGCTAAGTGGATACTATCATTAACACTTTAACAGTTATACTAGGAACTGAATCAGAAGAAAGGTTTTCGGCTGTAGATGCAAATACTGGATCTTTAGTAGATGGTGATGCAACTGCGCTTGGTGTAATGTCCGCCGTAACTGTCTCCATTCCCAAACATGTTGATCCTGTGATCCGTGAAGGGGAAAATACAGATGGAGAAATGGCAGACGGATTAAAAGGAAAAATACCAGTTGACTGAAAACCACTTCTTATGTTTTGCGGTGTTACAGCCATGTTCCAGGCTGTATTAAAAAGTTTGGGCCAACTACATTTGGTTACAACTCGACAGGTTGTGCTTGTATATTCCGAACAATCAATGTTGTATTTAGTTTCCAAGGGCCCGAATACTCCTTTGTCCAATGGTTGCAATACATGACTGCTGTGGGAGGGAAGCGCAAAAATGATTATATTGTTTTTGGCAGCCCGATCCAAAACGCCGGTAACCTCGTGGGATTTGTGTTGATCCAGAATCAATAAATGAGGTCTTTTGGGTCCACAGTATTTCAAAAAAATATCATCAAACCATTTTTGACCGAGAACATCTTCTATCCAAGCGTTACTTTGAAATGTCCAAATTGCGTCAGGTGGTCCTGATTCTGTGTCATACGCATAGAGGCTCCTGTGTGTTGTGCCCTTTACAATCATTAAGGGGGGGCATTCTTTTACCACTAGCATTTACAGACGCGACCACTGTTATATTGTCTCGACAGTTACTTACTTTACCAGCCGGTACATTGCTTTCCCCCTTTCTACTAATAACTCTTTGTGGCTTGTGTTCTAAACTAATGCCTTTTTCGTCCATGTTCCAAATTAGATCTGGGTCATGAATATCATTCTCTTGCATAATTTTCCCCAGTAGGTTGAAATAATCTTCACATTTTTCTTTATCCAACAATGCCCTTGAAGATGATAGTTTAGCTGGTTTTCTAACAGTCAGCGAAGGGTTTCTGCGTTGAAGTCCCCTAAACCAGTCATAACCGGGAATTCCTTTCTTGAATGAAGTTTTTATTTTAAGAGCTTTACATGTTTGCCCAGCCTTATGCATCAACTGAATTCTACTTAGGCCCAGACCCATTTCGCTTGCTTCAATACATTTTTGTACCATTTTTTTTTCAACCACCGCTGGTATCACTGGAGGTCTTCCTGCTGTTACGTTTGAAATTTTGTTAAAAGCGTGATCCGAAATTGTTGACCGGGGAATATTACAATGTATATGCAAATGAGCTTTGCCTAAGTGTCATGTGGCCATTTCTATAATTCTCTACCGCTTCTTGTAGTCTTTCTTTGCTATACTTTCCATATATGTTCTTGGATTTTTTGGGCATCCTATATATAAAAATAATTCGTGTCATAGCTCATTTATGAAATTAATTTATTAGATTATATTTTCTTCTACTAACAATTTGTTGTAATGATTATTTTAAAAACGGTTGCGATTTAAATGTTAGGTGTTGCGGTTGAGCCATTGGAAGTGTTAATGGAACTTTACAACAAATCGGAAATAATTCATCTATTGGAAAAATAGTGTGTGTGTGTGTGTGTGTGTGTGTGTGTGTGTGTGTGTGTGTGATAGTTTATCTGTATAGATAAAATGTGTGTGTGTGTGTGTGTAATACTAGTAGTTTATCTATATAGATAAAAGGCGATTTAAAAGATTTGTTAAACAGTCAATTTATAAATATAATTTTTATTTTTGAATTAACTTTTATTTGAGTAGTATTGTAATACTTATCCGTATTACTTTGTTAGTCCATGTCCTTTCCTTACTTACATCTCATATCACATTCACTGAAAAAGTTGGTGAAGGTGACCGAAATTTACCAACTTTTAATGATAACAAACCGGGAAAAATCGGTCATTTATTTTTTCAGTTTTTGAGAGGTGGAAAACGTTTTTCCATACTGATTATATGGAATTTATAATTTTATGAATCGTAAAATTTGATTTTGTTATTTTATGTACACATTTATCGTTGATTACTTACTTTGAAACAACAAAATCTCTTTAACATATAGCCATAGCAGAAGCTGTAATTTAAAATTTGCCACCACTGTAACTCAGTAAAGGTCATGGGTCAATTCAAGCATCATTTTGACCCTTACTACTTTCACATCTTTAATATACATATGATTAATATCATGAAAACGTTTTTTGGATTATCAATAACAGAAACCGGAATGTAATTCGTGACCGTTTTCAAATTAGACGTTACAATCCAGGAGTGACCGAAATACCACAACTGACCGAAATATTACCACTGTACTCTTCTATATTATAAAGAAATTAAGAAGAATGTATGGTTACCTTATTTGTCTTTCTTATTTAATTGCAGTTGTCTACTATCTTCGTTTTTGAAATAGGTTATTACTTCGCAATAAAAAAAAAAAAAAAAAAAAAAAAAAAAAAAAAAAAAAAAAAAAAAAAAAAAAAATTCACTACTGCTACTGGTCGTGCCACAACAATAAAAGAAAAAAAAAATCTTTAAAATTGTTTTTATTTCATAGAACTGATGAAACATTTTTTTACCACTGAACATTAAATTCAAGGAATTCTTTTTTATTAAGGCTTACCAAATAAATAAAATTTTATTTGCTTTGATTTTGACTTCATTTACAGTTCTGAAAGTGACTTTGATTAAACTACTACAAAAGGGACACACACACACATACAGAGAGAGAGAGAGAGAGAGAGAGAGAGAGAGAGAGAGAGAGAGAGAGAGAGAGAGAGGGGGGGGGGACTGCGTTTATAAGAACAAATTTCCCATGTTTGTAGTTTGAAAATGACCTTATTCTAACCTTATGAGGAGAGGTGATAATTATGACAAAACGGATGATAAAAGTGTTTAAAATGATATTGATAAAGTCTTATAATTTGTTAATAGATGACCTGTTTGATAATGGTTATGACTTAGTCTAACAAGTGACGGGATTTGTTTATCAATATATGAGTAAATGTTTGAAAGAGTGTATGATGATGATGATGATGATGATGATGCAGTTTTAATAATTCCAGAAAAAAAAAGATTTTTTTTAATGTGGAAACTATCTTTTTTTTCAAATAAAAGGGTATCAAACCTTAATTAAATTTTAAACAGAGAGCGAATCATGTAAGTTTTTGGTATTTTTTATTATGTTTTATAGAAAAAATATGTTAGAATTTTATATTGAGAATATTTTTTAACGTTTGCCAAAAAAGTTTATGTTGTCATGATTACATAGTAAAAGATGCCCAAAACCAATTTATACATTTTAAAAGCTGAATATATTATCTTTACATTGATCACAAAAAAAAAAAAAAAAAAAAAAAAAAAAAAAAAAAAAAAAAAAAAAAAAAAATCACAAAATATCAGTGAGAAATACGTTAAAATTTTGTACTTACCCGAGTAGAAAAATTTACATGTACAAGTTTTTTTTCTTGTCAGTCATAATTATTTTTGAAGTGAAAGTTGTCCAATTTTTTTGTTTTTTTTTTTGTTTTTATAAACAAAAAATTCCCCTTATTGGCAACCCTTCTAAAACTGAAAGTTGTCAGGACAACTTCTAGAAATGGGAGATGCAGATTATTAGCCTAGGGGTTTAGGTAGTGTAAGAATGGTACAAATGCCAATGCAGGGCTTTTTGAAGCTCACCTGATAAACTGTTTTTTTCAGAAATATTTTGAAAAAGATATATGAATGCATATTAAAATTATATATTCAATAAATGACACAAAGCCAATAATTTTTCTTGCATTTTAAGAGTCCCTAAAATATTAAAATAAAAATAATTGTCCAGGGCTTTTTGAAGCTCACCTGATAAACTAGTTTTGTCAAAAATATTTTGAAAAAGATATATGGATGTATAGAAAATTATATATTCAATACATGACACAAAACCAATAATTTTACTTTTAAGATTCAATAAAATATTAAAATAAAAACAATTGTCCATTTTAATAATATACATTAATATTGGTGTTTTGTGCATTCATTTTATAAATTTAAATTGGAGAAGTTATATGTCAAATGCAAATCAAGGGACATAACTGGTCTTCAGAATATCGACCCTGTCTGCAAAGGTCACCTGTCAACAAAGGCCACTTTTAGCCAGTCCTTCAAGTGACCTTTGTAGACAGGTGTCAACATACTGATCAACAATTTTGTGATGGCGCACTTGAAGCTCACTTAAATGTAAAATACATTCTGATTGTCACAATTAGTTTATTCAGATTTTGTGCGGAGTTTACAATAAATCGAGGAAACTAAATAGCAAATAATAAATAAAGTTTATGATTGAGGTGGTATCGTAGGTTTAAACGAGGATTTACGGCAAAATAATCAAAAAGGTTTTATTCAATTATATAAGTGCGAGAATATGAAAATTATTTCTGAACACAAGTAACAAAACACAAATAGTCGAATTAATTAAAACAATTGAGGAAAAACCCTTTTTAGCGCGTAGCGTGTTGTGAAAAAGTGTGCAGACTGTTTTCATGTTATGACTCAATAAACTTGTGTTAAAAACACATGTTATTCCTTATGATTTAATTTTAAACATATAAACTAAAATATATAACTACGTTTTGTTTATTTTTCTTGATTTTTTAAATAGTTGAAACAAAATTTCCCCCGCGTTGGAAATGTCATCAACTTACAATTTTAGCCAATGAGATGACCGAGATAAAAACACACCCTTCACTTTGAGCGTTGCTATGGTTGCGTAGGTTAATGGAGTATAACGTGAGAAACGAGTGTGTGAGTTTACGATTTTTTTTTTCGTATTGCAGTAAAATATTATCGAATTTAAAAGTTAAATCACCTGGTATTGACTCAAATTGTACCCACATTCACATTGTCCGAAATTTCTCTCTCTCTCTCTCTCTCTCTCTCTCTCTCTCTCTCTCTCTCTCTCTCTCTGTTTGTTTTGGTTTTTTTTTTTTGCAAGAAATGTTTTTAATGTTTTATGTATTTTATACTGCAACGTGATTCTTCTTACGCCTACGTAACCAACTTAACCTTTGACTTCCATTATTGATATCTTAAGCCTTTCGATATCAAATTACTAAACACCCTACTAAATTATCAGTTATTCTTTTAACTAGGTCTGTTGATCTTTGATATATAGACTGTCTTCTAGAGAAGACTTCAGGTACTGGAGTAAATGTTAATGGTAAGTTTTGAAGACTGATTTTAAGACTTTATGGCAAATGTGTTATAAAACATACCGAGAAAACTTACGTGACAGGAATCAATAACAAGCGGTCGGCTAGAATTATATAGTTCTAATAGTTTTATGTGATTATCTGGCAAATTAATGTAACGCAACGCTATTATAATAGTAATGAATATGATTTTGTTGTCCATATACCAAACATTATATTATGCATGGAACATTTTACCTGGGGAATATTCTGCGTTATATATATATAAGAGAACCAGTTCGTTAAAATGATTGTGTATAAAGAACCGATTATAATGTTCTAGCTTTCATTACTATAAAATAAAATATAATACCAACTCAACAGAGCGCCTAAAAACTTTGAAAGATACAAACATGCACATAACAAAGCAAAACACAATAAAGGGCGTCCTTTGAAAAATATCGCCGTCAGAATAAAAAACCTACATAAAATATTCTTGAAATGCGTACGTGACAAAACAAAAACGAGGATAACAAAGCCTTGAATAAAAACACTCGGGAAGATATAACAACAAAGTTGATAGAATCGAAAACAGCAGATTTTGTTTTTAATTACTTTAATTACTTTTGTGCGTGCTAACGAAAAATGAAGAATCTGAAGCATGGTAAAAAGAAAAAAAATCTGAAGAGGAAAAACAGCTAAAGAGGAATACCTTGAGGATAGCAGTTTAAGTAAATAAAATAAGAAGAAAAATCAATTAATTACTACGATGAGCAGGTTATTTAAACCCTAAACTGCTTCTAAATACATGTAAACATATGTAAACTAATTATGACGAGCGATTTTACTACGGGAAAATACAAAGAGACTGAACAAGAGTATATGTCACATCAATTTTGAAGTTGTGATTTAGGAAAAAAGCTCGCAATTATTAACTTCTAAGACTGGAAGGTGCAAGGATCTACGAAGATTAATTAGAGATGGCTATTTAGAACAAAACAGTTCGTTCAATTCATCACAACACAGCTTTAGAAGTGAAAAATGTTGTATTTTTATCTAATTAAAGATATAAAAGATTCAATATCCTGGAAAAAATATTTAGATTGTCTTCCATTAGTTTCTTAAGGCATAATACAAGGTTAGTCACAACTATTTTATTAAATAAGCAAAGAATAGTAGTGTAAGATTGAAAACTCTAAACACAATATATAAACTCTTATCCATACTTAGCAAAAACAATAATTTACAGAAGCTATTCGAGAACTGTTAATAAAACATGGTGTATCACATGGCAATCAGACTTGTCCAGTATTACTCCATATTTAAATAAAAATATAATTAAGCAAGAACATTGTACCACGATGAAAAACTATATTCTCGCTTAAAAATCAGATTTAGCAAAAAGCAAAAAGTTAAGAGAGAAATTAATAAAATAAGCGATTGGAAGTCAGTCTGCAAATGGATCTTTACAACGATAAATGCAAAACTATGGGAATGTACTAAAGAAACAAACCGAAACATCCGTAAAAGAAACATTAGGTAAAAATATGAAGGTGGGAATTTGGACAATAATTTAAAGTTCAAGACACATTAAGCAAAGCGGAAGCTTGTTATTTAACACCAGCTGGTTTTTACCAGGGTAAAAACCGTCGAACGTTTACCTAGTTAAATTCAGAACATTTTAACTCAACAAATCCTCGATTAGAATATAGATCAACCATCCCTAGCCTTTCCCTTTTTATTTATGACAAACGGGATAAAATGGATTACAAAGATGAAAAACACAGTACTTTCGAGAACTATAGTGTCATATTATAAATTTTTGAATTTTCTAAATGAAATATTCAAAAATTTATAGAATGAAATTTAAAAAAAAATTATGATATGACAACTGATCTGCCTCATACTACTAAAGATACTGGAGCTACCAACGTTAAGATACGAACAAAACTGATTCAAAAATCAAAACGTTTTTGAGTTTACACGTTTGTGAACATTATAATAAGAATACCAGCAAAAAATAGTAAAAATATAATAATATTAATAATAATAATAAGCATTGGACAGTGTGATATGGTTATTTTTATTGCAAACATTTTTGTTTTCATTTTATTTATTTCAACCTTTGTAAAAACAACGTAGTTGTTTGATTTTTTAAAATGAAAAATCAATAATTCTGATGCCTACTTTTTGTTGGGATTATATACACAAACGAAACGAATTACTTACCATTATGCTTATTTTTATTTCTAAGGATCCAGTTATTTTACATTTCTATATTAATATTTCAGCAATGTACATATATCAAATTTCTTTGGTATTGCGGATTTCATTTCTTTAATTTGTTGTCATATCAATTGAAGCAGATCAAGACGGATCACATTTAACGTTGATAGTTTAACCATGTTTATAATCACCATTAAAAACAAAATATAATATTCAAAATTATAACACCGCAAGAATCCTTTTTGTATTCAATATTTGTTCTCTTTTCTACGACTAGAATGCATATACATGTAATTCTGACAATGTAATCCGGTAAAAGCTGAAAATCTAAGTAAAGTGATATCGTAAGATATAATAATATTAATAAAATTTCGCGATATAATTTTTATTACATCATCTAGATATAGTCTCGGTAGTCGTATCGTGTATCATTTAATCAATATCGGTAAAACGAACACTTGCGCCTGACAATTGCTGTATGAAATGTTATCCCCATAATAAAGTTTAAAGAAGGCCAAAATGACAACAAACAGACAATATTTCTTTAATTACGTAGCCAGATTACATAGATGGAAGTAAAAAACCTAGGATTGTTGACAATTTTCATTCGAATCCTCTTCTAATATCTTTTATTCGGCTTTTTAGTGTTCCATTTACATGTACATACGTCTCTCACATCATATTATTACTTTTCGTTATTATTATTATTATTATCAATATAATAAATGTTGCATTTTTTATTGTTACTGTTATCTCTTTCCCATCGTTCTTGTGTACAAAAATGTAATTGTTAAATGAATCGCCGGTCAATGTCAAAAAGATCATTTATCGATGTCTAATGGCTTGATCTCCCATGACAAGTGACTCACTGTAATATGTCAAGTGACTTGCTGTACGTTAAGCTATGACTGTCACATAATTTTTACTTTTTCACAAATCTAGACTCGGGACTAATGGCTGCAAAACTAGCACAATAAGTGCATTAAATCTGCGTATCAGATAATATCAGTAAAATATTGTACCACGTTTTAGATTAGTTAATAACGCGTTAATTACTCCGTTGAGTTTTTTTTTTTTTTTTTTACTGTTTAGTACATGCATATGTTAATTGTTCAATGTTGTTGTATTTCTCGAGATTTGAAAAATTACATCGTGAATTTTTGTGATTTTGTAAGAAAGCTTGTTTTTTCAGAATCCAAGATGCAAATCAGAGGGGACCGAGTTATATTCATCAAAGGATGTTTTGTGTCTTGAAAAATAAGCAAGACAATACAATGATAGACCAAATCTACCAATGATAAATTATTATATGAAAAACATGCAACAAAGCTTTCATATCACACAATGTTTTTAGCTCACCTGAGCAAAGTGCTCATGTGAGCTATTGGTATCGATAGAGGCAGACCCTCCGTCGTCCGTCGACCGTCCGTCCGACAATTGCTTCAAACGACTTCTTCTCAAGAATATCTGGTCACATTTTGTTCAAACTTGGTCAAAAGCATCTATAGAACATTGCCTTTCAGATTTTGGTCTTTTGGTTGCCATAGCTACCAAATGTAGGTCACATTGACCTACAGAGTTGAAAACCTAGAAAAATCTTCTTCTCCAAAACCACTTCACTGAGATAAAATCTGATGTGATATTTGGCACCTAAAGCATTTTATATACCAAGTTTGTGAAATTAAATAATTTTTGTGAAAAATTAGGTTACGCGTTTTTGCGTTTATTTTTTATACATTGTAAATAGTAGTTATTAACCAAAATTACAATAATGAATAAATTTAGGTTAATTCCTTTTTTCCAAACATCATTTTCTTATATAAAGAAACACATGTTTGACAATTTTCATGGAATTCTGTAAAATACAAGTCGCATTTTTCGACCTTTTTCATATTCAATTCTAGCAACCCAAGGGTCGATGGTTCAAATCCCAGTAAGGTTACTTTTTTTTCTTTCTTTTATTTTTGAATTTTATGACTAACAATGGTGCATGAAAGAAATTTTATAAATTTTTACTTTTAAGTGTAATTATTATTTTTGAAATACATGTGATACTGATATGTAGATATAGCTAAAACCTTGAAATATATTTTTTTTTGTGTTTTACAAAATCACTGTTATGTGACGTAATTTTAACTAATTTTTTTTAAAAATAATTTGCAGTGGACTTTTACATTTAAAAAAAAATATTTTAATAATGTGTCAAATCTGTAAAGTCTTAAATCCGAATCTAAAAATTGCTCATGTGAGCTTTTGTTATGGATAGGCACTCTGCCATCCATCAATCCACCAAAAGACTTCTTGTCAGACACTACTGGTCACATTTCATTCATATTAGTCAATTGCATCTATAGACCATTGCCATTCACATTTGTGTTTCTGGTTGCTATGACTACCAAAAGTAGGTCATAGTGACCTACATAGCCAAAAACCAAAACAATAAAAATAATGTTCTCTGAAAACACTTCTATTGAGCCAACATGTTATGACTTACCAGGTATTATCAAGACATACCAGTAACATTTAAACTCAGGTGAGCAAATTAGGGCCATTTTGGGCCTTTGTTTCATAGTGCAATGTATTTTACCGTGTCTAGCATGTGATGTAAATTAAAAACAAGATGCAGTATAGGTCATTGAACTTTACATAACATTCTGCTTTAACGACATAATTACAAAGTTTGTTTCCTGAAAGACACTCTTGAGTATTGAACCAAGAGACCCTCTTCCTACCATAAATTGCTTGTTAACTTTAGCAATAATCTGGGAATATCTTAGTCGATTCAAATGTTTTGGAAAAAGAGATTTTGATAAAAAAAATCTTGTTATTTATTGATTTTATTACACTCTCAGATTTTTTGTAAGGATTTTTGAGCCACAAAGTAAACAAATTAAAAAAGGCTGTAATTCAATTTATACTCTACGGAATAGACTTAATCATGTACTTTTATATTTTTAAGAAACTGCAAAAAAGTTTGTGTGTGTGTGTGGGGGGGAGGTTAGTGTGTTTGTGGTGTCTAATATAAGAGGCACTGTATATGAGACATTATTGTTGTACTTTTGAAATGTCATCGATGCACATTTGCATTTAAATGTTTCTACCTTACAACATTAAAATTACTGCTAAGATTACAATCATTTTTCCAAACAAATTCAAAACAGTCAAAAACAAAACAATTGATCAATTAGAAATTCTTTTACAAATTTGAACCTACAATTTACCACTAATGCACAGCGATGTTAATCAATTTAACATTGTGACGGAGGGTCGTATTTCAAATGCGATTGATTGAAAATTAACATTTTCTGTACATTTCTAAAGCTTTTTTGTCTAGCAAACAAATATTGAAGAAAAGGAAAGTTCCCAAAAAGTTTTGATGGCCAATATTGCAAACAAAATAATTCATCATTTTCGATTTAGTTACATTTCTATCTAGAAGGTTTCTTATAGAATCAAACAGTTCACCCAAGTACATCGCTGAAATATACAGACAATGCAAACAAGAACATGACAAAGTCAGACACCCAAGCCAGACAGGACAATTTAAACACGTTTAAAAAACAATGGTTATTTTACTCTTAACTTTGATGCAGCTGGATGTATAACATCATGGTTCACAGTAAATTAGTTGTTGTATAAAAGAAACAAGAATTCCACGAATTTAAATGTTTCGGTTAAGTTTTTGATCGGGTAAAAAATACTCTAACATAAACTTTCACATTTTGACACAATTGCCTCCTACGACAACACCGGAAAAGTAACACTTAAGTCTCTCCTAATGGCAATGTCAGGCTTGACAACAAAATTTCACAGATTTAAATGTCTTGCCTGGTTGAATTTTGATCGAGTCAAAAAAAATTACTTAAACATTAACGTTCACATTTTGACACGCCGTCGCCTACTACTACAGCACCGGAAAAGTAACACCTAAATCTCGCCTAATGGCAATGCCAGGCTCGACAAAAACCTTTCCTTGGACCTATTTATCAACATTGTCCTTTTCATGTGTTGATGTTTTATTCTGTTAAATATAAATGCGTAATCAGTATTTCCTCTAAAACAATCATTATATTAATTAAAACTTCTAACTCATTTTGCACAATATTTTTTGTAACAAAAAAAAAAAAAAAAAAAGATCGCATACACTTTTTATATCTTAATTTGGCACTTTACTATCGAGAAAGTAATATACAGTGTTCACTAAATATAAATGACAGCAAGTCAGACAAATATTCTAATAAAATGTCTGGTCATCAACTGATTTCTAAAGACTATCTAGTTTTATTTAGATCGTCAACTGTAATATTAATGATGGTGTATATGCACTGCTGCAACGTGATTCGCTGAACTAGTAAGTTACCGATCTTCTTCCTTTAATGACATCTTTGAAATATCGATATTTAATTATTAAAGCGCACTAAAGAAGCGATTGATTATTCTAGTAATTAAGTCCATTGATCTCTGATATGAAGAAATGTCTTCTGGCGACGTCACGGTATCTTAGGACAAATTATATTGTACACTGATTTATTAGGCATCATGCATGTTCATAGCAGTAATTACGTTGATACTTCTAGTATCGTGTCACGCCATTACAGTACACTGGTTCAATCCATCAAAAAATAACGTGCTGTCTTTTTAACCCCAAATAAACACTAAGCTTTCATATATTTAAAACATTTAATTGGCTTACTCTACAAGTGAGCTTTTTACATCCGATTCAATTTGAGCTTGCACTGCTTCTTTTTAACCAAATATCAAAAATAATGTTTAACCAATTGCTTGCCGCTGATTCAGTTTTCAGGTAATTTGCTAAATTACTACACAAAAGTCAGATTAAGTCTGTTATACAAAAAGACCAATTCAATTATTAATGGAACTAAATTACTTTCTATCGCAAAATGATATCATATTTTATCAGAATTTTATGTAAATTTTATGCATTGAAATCTCTAGAAACATAGATTTTACGCTCTATTGGAATATTTGTGCTTATTTTCGCATAATTATCTTGAAATATAAAACAACAAAATAGCAATTTTGTCATTTCAAATTTAATAAGATATCTCTAAGAAATTAGAAAAGTCGTTTCATCAGGCACAAATGCAACTGTAATCTGAACTTTTAATTCAAAACAAATTGAGTTGTTCTTATTATTACAAAGAAATGGTTGTATTTTTCTTCAATGATTGGTTTTATTCATTTTTACTGGATTTCCATTGGTCCTTTTAGTAACTTTCATTCCGGTTGTAACATAGTTTAAAATAGCTTCTGTAGTCCTAGTGGTCGTGACAATACGTAAATTAAACGCAAGCCGACATGGTTAAAACACAGAAACAGGTATTCTAGCCAATAAAAAGGCAGAATGTAAAAATCAAAGTGACGGATTCCTTTAAAACAGATGCAGTATACCTCTATGACAAGGTAGCGGGGACAAAATTAAAGTGAAGTCATTTCGTGACTCTTCGTGTTTAGGTATAATGAATTAAAAAGAAATGTCACTCTTTGCTAATTTGCTTTCAGCAGATTGCGCATAGATCAATGTTTGCTTTTAACAGATGATACCACATCACCTTCATCGTCGTCGTCGTCATTATTATTATTTTGTTCAAAAATATCTATAACCTATTAAAAACTGCTATTGTTTCACGTGTAATTATAATTAATCTTTATTTTATTAGAAGATGCCGGTGTTTTCAAACTTATCGCACGTTTTCTTGAATCATGTAACACGTGAGCTCGGAGTAAACATTAAAACCCTAACCATTTTCTTTAAAGATCAATTTGAATCTTCTTATAAAACACTTTTGAAATAACATTTAGTTCATCATTTGTAATTCGTAGCTAGTTTGATTCTAAAGGGGCAAGCCTAAATGGAACAAAATATTCTAAGTATAGTTGGTGCGTTTGTAACTGAATATATATATATATATGTATATATATATGTGTGTGTGTGTGTGTGTGTGTGTGTGTGTAAAACACGTTGTAGACTTTGTAATTGCTATATAAATGTATATCGTCGGTTACAAAAAAATATATATATATAAAGAGAGAGAGAGAGAGAGAGAGAGAGAGAGAGAGAGAGAGAGGATCTTGCATGAGTGTTTATGTAATATTGAATTTATTAAGCGAGTTGAATAATTTTTTATGAAACGAGCCTTGGCGAGTTGCATAAAACATTATTCAACGAGTTTAATAAATTCAATATTACATAAACACGAATGCAAGATTCTATTTATTATTTAATCCCATAAAAAACGGCTTTTTTCACAGATTTAAAACGTGTCTTCTCATTTTAAGAAAACAGCTGATTGACCGAAACACAACAAGTTTACGTTACCGTGTACATGCGCCAAAAGTAATCCTGCTGAAATATTAAAAGTAAACAATAGTCTGTCCGCAGGGTACAAAAACAAAACAGACATTTTCAATTAAGACACAATATATTTTCTTTTTAGAAAAAAGTACAAAAGTATCAGCTTAAATTATGAATAAAAAAACAGTGTGTCACTGTGATCTGGGTCAATTGTGTGACGTCATAGCGCGCGCACTCTGGAATGTCAACAACCTGGACAAAGATTTACAGATTTACGTGTTACTCGGAATCGCTATCCATGATTATTCTGGCCCGTTTTTTAGGAACTGGTGATTTGTTTTGATAAATATGTATTTGAATGTTTCCGGTGACTGTTCCTGCAAAAATGCTTTGGAATCCGCCGTGTAAATACCCGTGCGTAGTGCGTAAGGATATAACCTAATTCACATGCTTTTATGACGTCACACTCATTCAATACGATTTTTATTGTATGACCGTATTACATGGATTATTGAGTAGATTATATAATAAATATATATATATTTATTAATAATGAACAAAAGAAAAAAAGAACTCGTATTCTTCAGTGCTATTGTACTGTCTTTTGTTGAATTTTTCTCAAAAGTTAATCTACATGTCTGTGTTTTATTTAAATTTCCGTTTTTCACAGTAAACAAGTTATTGTAATTTCAGAATTTATTCAAATATATGTAAAAGAAAAAATCTTTATAATGTAGTATATTAATTACAGTATCTATTTCTTTTGAAGCCTAATTAACTTGGCATTTACTCTAACATTTCAATTATCAATTGTCGTCTCAGCTTCTTAGCTCTTTAGGCTTTTTCTCTTATTTTTTATCACAAAATTTATCTACTTCATTAGCAACGACCCCGAGAAAAATAGTTTCTAATAAACACATGTCAGATGTAAATTATTTTCACTTCCGCCTGGATCATGTCCAAACAAAATTCCGCAAAATTAAATTGAACTTTACTTTTTCACATCTTTACATCTTTAGTTGGTTGCTACATTGCCCAATTAACACTAATGTATGTATCAATATTGATTTTATATTTCCTTCATGGTAACTTCTTTCGAGATTTTTTCTATGAATTCATGATCGATAAATTCATATTTACGGATAAAATTCTTTTTTATTGACTGATTAAGCAAAACGTTCAGAGTAAAGAAACGGTACTAATCTATAACAGCATGAAATGACAATTACCATTTTATACTTCCGTTTGGTCCCCTGTCGAATGATGTATGCGCAGTGTGATACAAAGGAATGCTGTCTTCATAGGCAGCAACAAGTATTGATTTCTCTGTCAGTCAGCTTATAGCCTAAAGTCAGCCACGCAAATTGCCAATGATATTCAGAAGCACTTAGGATTATAATGTTTATGTTAGTTGTCGTTATCAATATAAACTCCTAGCCATGAAAAAGCAGAATTGAAAAGTATCATATCTGGATTTATCAAATCCATTGGTTGACTGTAGTTTAAAGGATAAACTAGAATTATTGATAGCAATCATTTTATTGGCGACATTGATTTAAAGTCTGATTATTGTTAGTCTTGTGTTCCGGGTAATCGAAGATTCATTTTGGATATCATAAATGAACTTTTATTACACTAGGTTCACTGAAAGGTAAGCTAAATTTAATTTTAATGTTATTAATGTAATCATTAGATAAGAAATATTTTTAAAACTATTTTCTAAATCGTGGAAGTAATTATTAGTTAAACGAGAAATACTTCACTATTTTTTTTGATCGAAACAAACAAGGCGGTAAATCACAACAGTATCATTTTACTACAATTAAATCAAACACAAATTATGAAAACAAACAAGAAATATGTTATTCAGTTTACATTATGTGAATAATATAGAATAATGATTTTAAATATCCAAATTTGCTAACTTTCATCGCATCCTACTTTTTGGAAAGCATCACTAAGTTGTTGTTATTATTATTATTATTATTATTATAATTATTATTATTATTGTTAAGAAAGGTGTGATTATTTTTATATTGCTTTTGGACATGATACTGCTTATTAAACAGATAGAGATGTGTTACCAAATCCATAGTTGGTATTTTGATAAAGTTTAGTGCTTCATTAATAACCTGTTGAAAACATTCTATTTGGGTTTGATACTAGATATATTAAACATTTAATGAAGTCTTTATTCATGAATAACTTTATTTGGCTAATGTTTTTTATCAATCAAACATTTTCGATCACCTAGTTTCACTGATGAGGAATGCTTTTCCGAAATGTGCACATATGGCACATCAATATTTAACAGGTATTTGTGTTATATAAAATTACTTATTTTTTTCAAAAAATAATAAAAACACAAAAAGGGTAGCAGTTAAAATCGCCGATATCTGGCATATATACATGTATATATGAACAAACACATTTTTATACCACTTTTTGGAATAAGAAAATATCTTTTATTGCTCTAAACATCATGGCTAAATCTTGAATAAGTATTTTTATATAAAAAGCAAAACAGTTTTATGTTGGAATAAAAAACATTTGCCCTTTAAAAGATCGTAGATATAAATCTAAAAAAGCGGTCTAATTATGCATAATATATATATATATATATATATATATATATATATATATATATATATATATATATATATATATATATATATATATATTATGTATAATTAGACCGCTTTTTTATATGATTGTTACTGGAAATAGTTACAATAATAAGTTTTGGTGTCCACAAAGAAGGGTTATGTTAAAATATTTTATATCCATAAGACGTTGGTTGTTTGTTGTTGCTGTTTACTTTTTTTTGTTGTTATGGGAGCCAATTCTTTGCTAGGTAACTTACTTTAAATCTTGCATTAGGGATTGAATAACAGTCCATATCATCATTTAATTGATACTCATTAATCTGTTATTTTTCTAGTTAATGAAAAAAACTAAAAAAAGCAATCCTTAACAGCATCAAACAATATATTAATGAAGTACTAGTGGTTTATTTTATTGTGTATTAAATTAAAAAAATTAAACCAATAATCACGATGCTGAAGATCAGCTTCTAATAATTTATAACACTTACTGAAATGAAGGTTTTGAAGTTAAAAGGAAAGAAGTACGGTATCTTTGTTTTTATTATGTATATTGAGACCGATTTTTATTTTGATTGTTACAATAATAAATTATATATTTTTAAACGTAATTTTATCCACAAATTAGAGTTCGGAAAAATAATTTGTAAACAAGACTTTGTTAGTATTTTGGTTGTTATGGGAACGGATTCATTGCAAGGTAACATACGTTAGATCTTGCGTTAGAAATTGAATAACCGTGTGTGTGTTTGTGTCTGTGTGTGTCTTTATAAAACAATCATAGTAATTCTATATCATCATTTAATAGATACTCATTAACATTTTTTTTTCTAGTTAATGGAAAAATGATAAAATGATAAAAGCAATCTGAAACAACATCAAGCAATATATTAATGAAGTACTCGTGGTTTACTGTATTGTGAATTGAAATGGACCTTGCATACCCTTCAGACTTTAACCTTTAATCGCGGTGCTGAAGATCAGCTTCTGATAATATTTAACACTTAATGAAATAAAAGTATTGAAGTTATTAGACAAGAAGTACAGTATATTGTTTTTTTTATATTATAACTATACCTGTTTGATGAGGAATTTAGTCATCTGTAATCTTTATATTTTTCAGAGAAAAGTGCCTTTAAAATAGCATATTATTTGACTAAAAGTACACAAGAACACATAAAAGGCAAATGACATAAATTGTTAACTAACTAAATTAAAACAGGGGAATGATGTTTTCCAACTGGATATATTTTGATTTTTTGATTTTATTTTTTACAATTTTCTATTAAATGCAAGCTTCTTAACGGGTAAAACGTGTTATTATTTAATTTATATAATCATTTCCCATTGTCAATTTAAATGCCACTTGCATCAATGATCTCATGAACTAAGTTCTGAAAAAAATCATGCTAAAACTGAATACGTTGAAAGAATTGGATAAGCCTATAACCTCTTTCAAAGAAAATAAACTGTGTAAAGTTATTATAAATAACAATATTACTAACAACTTCTTCGGTTTTGATTTCATTTTAAAGACATTTTAGAAGAGCTGTAAAAAAGTATTAAACATATCTCCAAAATGGTCTACAGGCTTTTATAGAAGGTATTGGCTTGACAATAAAACAGTCATTTTCAAGCTTCATTAAGTTTTTCAATTTTTTTAATTCTTTTGTAATTATTTGATTTTCTAAAAATATATATTTTTCAAAAAATATATAACTTGTAATCAAGATCCGTAAGATTCATTTTCTAAAATTTCATTTCTATTAGCTGTAAATAAACGGAATCCTCTAACGGGTTGGTAAACGTTTAACGATGATTATTATTTGCTTTGAGCATGCGCACAGATATACCGAAATTCCAATGAATCGAAGGTGAAACCTGACAAATTGTATTAACTGTCCGCCATTAATATCTAAATGTATTCGCAATGGTGTAATGTATCCCTTACAAAGTACAAATGACAAATTAATGAAATTCTGTGCCTAATTTATCGTATTTCATCGTTTTGTAAGTTGTATGTAAATGATACGGTTTTTTATGACGTAACATCGTTCTAAAATTAGATCCCACAGACTGCATCTCACTGGGAAATTATTGTTATTTCTGTATTTATTAGAGCTTTTATCGTTAAACCAAATGTAAAATTGTTCATTAGGACCATTGTTAATTAGATCGGCACCGTTTTAATTTTTTTCCTAGGAAAACGTAATGCAGCTATAAGGTTAAGCTTGAAACTGTCATAACTATTGCTCTTATGTATCGAGGTTCATCCATGTAAACCTACTGCTCTGATGGTCTTTGGCGACAGTTTGGCCGGAAAACAAAAGGTTTGTTTGTTTCCTGAGAGAACATTTAATTCCTTATTTATTTGCTGTCAATCAAGAGAATTGTAACAATATTTTAAAAGGCTTTTTTGTGTTAATTTTTGGAGACAATAGTGAACGATTTGTTTAAAGCATCAACTCACGGATTAAAACTGCTAAGTTCGAATCCCTAACGGGAAGATACTTTTGTGATACATGTAATGTTTGTCAGTAAGCCTGCTAAATATTTGTGGTTGACTCCGCTCCAATCCATCTCAATCTCCTACATCCTTTTCTATTTTTAATTCTTTTTTGTCAAAGTTGAAATAGCCTATAACGATTCTGATCAAATCAACATTTTCCTTATAAACATATTGAAAATAATTCAACTAATTGAAAAATGTAACCAATTCATTCAAATTTCGAAATTTAAATGTATGATTTCCAATTCCTTTTGTTTAAAATTGCATTTTACAATTTTTTCATTCCAAGTCAATCTACCAAAGTAAAACAAATTGTGTTTTTTTTTTCTATTCCAACACCAAACCTTGTAAAGATTTCATAACCGTGACAAATCACGTTTAATAACAGTAATAGAAAGTGGTTTATATAAAATACAAATAATGACTATCTTTAAGTTTTAAATATTTATATATGGTTGTATTGATTTGCACGCAAAGTGTTCTTGACAAATCAGCCTGACAATATTACAACGTTCTACAAACATGTAAAGTGTCTGTCTGATGACTGTTAAAACAAGAACACAGCCTAGCCATATGGATTTCGTCGCTTCAACGTATGATTCTTGTTACAAAAAATACGAGTCTAGAAATTGACATAATTCTCATCAAATTATAAATAACTTCTGATGTATGAAAGTTAAAAATGATTTACATTCACAAATTTACTTAATGACTTGTGTGATGACCGTTGACCGGTTTGGGTTTTTTTTATTCTAACATCCCTAACTGAAGTATTTATTTTAAATAAAGAATCAGTTTGAAATATATCTTTTTGGGTTAAATAATTTAAAATTCTTTTTATTCTTTCAAATCTGAAACGAATAGGGCTATTAAAAATTATTTAAACTGTTTACAATAACTATATTGAAAATTTGGTTTAGGTGATTTTGTCTATGACATCGTAAGATACACAAATGAAGAATTAGTTTGTTCCTCGCACAGATCACATTAACTCGCACAGACTTTGTATTCTTTCCACGTCAGTGAGTTGAAACAAATAATCAGAATAACATAATTTGGCACATTTCTAGCAACAATTTTCTACAGAGAAATAACGAAAACAAGTCTCGGTTTATTACGCTATATAGTGAAACTGTCCCTATCTAAGGGGATTTTTATGACCATGATGGCAATTTTATTGTTATTTAAACCCGTCTTCGATTTTATAGCATCACTTTTCATTGGAATGTTGAACGCAAGATAAGATATATAGGCAATATAACATAGGGTGGTTCTGGATAACAAACGGGTGTTACTTTTTGAACGCATTGTGGAACTTGAATGTTTTTATTTAATTTAGTAAATTAACAGAAGATTTTTTTTGGTATACATTGTAAGACAATGTACAAAACCTAAAGGTGTATTCTCTCTCTCTCTCTCTCTCTCTCTCTCTCTCTCTCTCTCTCTCTCTCTCTCTCTCTGACCACGTTTGTCGATAGGTTAAGACGTTAGCCATTGATCCTAAACCGCTTTATTGTTTTTGTCAAGAATAGCTGAAATATTCCTGGTGTAATATAAAAGAATAACCAACAAACATTTTTCCATGCACTGTATTATTCGGATAGAATATACAAATATGATCATTTATTATAACTGGTTATTGTTTAAGGCTTTTTTATAACGTGTAAATGGTTCAGATATTGTTGACGGCAAAGTTATTTTAAATGAGTAAAATTTATCTCATTTAAATTAGAATCTCTAATAAAACAAAAAAGGATTGTTAAATTTTATTCCGTGGATGATTTTTTGGTACAGGACCCTTTTGAATGACTGGTTAACTAAATCTTTATATCTCTGTGTATGCGCTTGTTACTTCTACTTTATTATCTCTTTAAACACCGGCATTTATAATAAAAAAGTTAGTATTGTGAATGAGCTGTTATCGCTCGTTGGATTATTTTTGTATCAATATGGTTTGCAATTTTAAGCCGTCGGCTGATAATTTATTGTTTTTAATCATCGTTGTATCAAAGATTAAGGTAATTTGAACCTAAAGGTAGCTAGATCTAGGGTAATCAATACAAAACATCTGATATAAATAATTTGCTGCCTTTTTTATTGCCTCAGTTCATCTTCTAAGCAATCAGTCTTTGAAATCTTTGATGTAATATATATAAATAAAAATACCAATTAACAAAAAAGATGATCAATAGGATATAAAGGATGTAAATGATACGTTATCTTTAAACAAGATAATTACTGTAATGCTTGTTATCATTCTTCAGAACTCATTTGTTTACCTTTTAATTATATATAATTAATTAAAAATGGTACATTGAACTCGTTATAAATCTTAACGTAATTTCTAACTTGTAATCATTATTCTATGCGTGTATAGATTTTTTATGGATTTTTTTCTAACATAAAAAATGATACCTAAGAAGACAAAGAGGATAGAAATGACGATAATGCAGTCGTTTTTATTAGTAAGTGTGTAGTATATCATGTCTGTAAATACATCGATTATAGAACCAGATTTATGTATGGTAAATATGAAAATACCAGAAGCCCCATTATAATAAATTTTTGTCTGAATTTAGACTTACAACAGTCATGATTTAGTCATATAATGCATAGTTATGTCGAGCGGCTAATTCGGTCAGCAACAGAAAACCTTAAAATGTCATTTCTATCAGTTAAGTCACATTTACTCTTTGTGCAAGCGTTTCAGATAGAAATTTTCTTGATTTTATATTCAAAGGATAATTTTGTTGTCCGCATATTGTAGCAACATGCTTGTATATGTTTTATATCAATGGTTCAACTGTTATGTAAACAAAGAATTTCAGGGATATGCCCACCATAGTTTTTTCAGGGTATCAGTGTCTCAAATAACCAATTGTGAATTGACAAATGGTTATTCGAGACACTGAAATCTCTTTTAGTTCTCTTATAGCCGTTTAAAAAATCATGACTAACCCTGAAATAACTATGGTAGAAATATCCCCGAAATTCGTTGTTTACATAACATTTGAACCATTAAATTTAAAAAGAACTGTAAATGACAATCAATTAAAGGGCGACTAGATAATTTTATTTGACAGAAATACGCTGCCGTCTAAATTTTTAATTCCTAAAATACCTTAACATCTTTTACCAGGAATAAAAATTCCCATTTTTAACAAAAAATCTTTCAATTTGTTTTTAAAAAATGTTTTTGTCAACAACCTACAGAAATTTGAACGCAAAATATACTAACAATAAAAACAAATGAATATATATCTCTGTGTGTGTGTGTGTGTGTGTGTGTGTGTGTGTGTGTGTGTTTTATTTTGTACAGGCAGCAGAACCATTCTTAAGTGGTATGGAGAGCCCTAACCTCTCCACTTAATTTTGAATCCGTAGTTCAGAAATTGCTTCGAAATATTCCCAATAAAACTGAACCAACGAATTAATGTAGGTATTATATCTTCTGTTTGAAAAACAGACAGATTGCAATATGCATTCTCGTTGTCATAACAGCAGAGCAGACAATGTTTATGTCTTTTTCTTGTAACCAAACATTCATAAAACTTATATGCTTGCTTAATTAGAAATCAAGACGCTGTTATATTATATCTTGTACATTATCATTGTGCTTTGTTAGTCGTGATTCTCTGCTTTAATAGACTTAGTAACGTTAACATCTTTAAAGAGATGAAAGTATCTATAACATGAATACATTCTCTATCATTATAACTCTTGTACAGTTTAAACGTTCATCGTATTGTCAAAGCTGGATATATTTTACATCGTTCCACGTTCCTTTCATAATCAACTTTAAGTTCACAGTTGGATAGTGAAGCTAGCTAGACAGGATGTTCTTACTCTTTCGAAACACTTGGTCTCATTTTCCTTTTGGAAGTGTACATGTTTAACTTTATTTGCTATTGTTCATATTTTGAATTGTTTCAGTGTGTATATTTAAATATTTTTTTTGTTTATTTGTTAAAATATTTTGCATTATCAGGCAAAAGCAGATTTTCACTAAAGTTTACAGTATCTCAAACGACGTGTTGTTTAGGATTTAACCCATTCAGTGAATAGAAATAATGCAGAGAAATAAGTTTTGTTAATATCAACCTGTTACCATTCACTTTTACCTTCTTTCAAACGCTGTAGTGCTTGAAAAAATGACACAATCTATGCTTACACTATCACTGCTTTTCGAGATTGTACATACATAAAATTACTTCTTTGATCTGTTTAAGAATAAGGACACCTGGAATACTGACGTATTTTAAACATAGAATGACATGATATGTATCTATAACCAACAATTTAAAAAATGACTGGACTGTTAAATATAAGCTCAATCTTTATTTATGGTAGCAAACACATACTTTTGCGATAAAATGGGTGTCTCAGCGACAATCTGCGGTTATCATTAACTGTTTTAAACGAGAATTTCGATTATTCGTTACACCAGCATTACTATACATCCGTTTGAGTTTTCAACTTTAATATCCGTTCTTGATTTTAAAATAAATGAATTTTTTAAATAATTTTAAAATATTTCTAACATAGAAAACCAAAATATGGTTTAAACATGTACTTTAATCTATTAATTTAGTTCTGAGATTCATCATAATATATTTTTGTTTCGAGTTGCAGTCATATATTTAAAAAAAAATCATAAATTTTAGCAAATCATCTTACATGTGTTTTGATACGGATTTGTTTATGTTCAACTATTATAATTATAATCGTTTTCTAATGATGAGTTTTTGTTCTTTATACATTGAAAATTAAATATTCAATATGGTAACGATAATACTCGACTCTATAGTTATCAAGACAGACATTCATTGTTTCTTTTAAATTAAACAATGTTGTGAACTCATGTAAGTAAGAAGCTAAGAAATTTTGAATTATCTATGAGAGAATCATAAACACATGTCACTGATTCAAACCTATCTATAAATAGAGTTTTTCTGCAAAATTATTCGAAAAAACAATGGCAATGTTGGATAATGTCCGTCAGTAATTTTATAAAGACTTAAGGAAAAAACGTTATAGTTAAAAGAATAGACTTATTTGATTATGTTCGTTCGTAATTTAATAAAGGCTTAAGGACAAAAAGATATAAAAATAAGGTTCTTTGTAAATTGATTAAACCAGGCTAAGTGTAACTGATAATGTGACGAACCATTATAAAACGTAAAAGCTTCACCAGACGTACCGTGTGTAAATTAGTGATATATCATATTAAAATAAAGTCTTATGATGTCTGATTACATTAACAAAACATCTGCATTGTCTTCTCGACTTTGATTTCCGAACATTATATTAGAAAGTGTCTACAAGTTCAGTTAGTATATAATTTATAAATGCTATATTTGCCTTTTTCTACATTAGTGCAATGCTTTGATGTCTGTGTAGGGCCATTGTCTGTAATAATTTATTTAATGTAGACGCTCTTATTGTGCCTATAGCTTAGAATATCACTAAGCCTGCTTATACAGGAATACAACGAATTTTGTTCCTTCGATTTCTCCTAAAATTTCATTTATATTTTGCAATTCTAAAGCTTTCAATACTTATACAGTGATCTCGAAAAAAAGAGAACTATGTTTTTTTTTGTCAATCAATATAAACCGTGATGATTCTTCTATATAGTTAAATGTTGCTGCCGTATGATGGATTAAAAGTATTCATTCATAAAACTAATTTTCCATAACTGACATATTTCTTCACAATCGTTAAAGGGAATATTTTCTTCTATTATAAATCTTGAGGTTTTCTTCGGCGTAATAACTCGTAAGTTTCCATACTCATTAAATTAAGAACTCCATTTTTTTGTTATTTGTTTGAATTCCTATGACAAGCAAAAATATTAAACTTTTCTGAGATCAAAACCATGTTCTATACCAAATCCTTTTGCACCAGTTTTGAGAGTGCAAAAAGATTATGCAATTCAAAAATCCAGATTGATTTATTTACACACATTTTAAACATATATTAGAATTTTGCATAGATAAAATTCTTGAATATGCGAATTCATCAAACTTACGATATAAGATAAGCAAAGTGGTA
Organism: Tegillarca granosa; assembly: GCA_029721355.1. Classification (NCBI taxonomy): domain Eukaryota; kingdom Metazoa; phylum Mollusca; class Bivalvia; order Arcoida; family Arcidae; genus Tegillarca; species Tegillarca granosa. Next base: position 36,559,758 of record CM056601.1, on the reverse strand, counting down.
GGGTTCGGGCAATGTGCGTTTGTCTTGTCTACTCAGGCTATTTTGTCGTTTGTTCGTAAACCGTTGTTTCATTAATCTACATTGACTGTTGCCAAGTAAATATTTTTTCATTTGTAAATACTCTTCTTCTGTTAAAATATACAAAGATCTGAAGTCGTTCCCAGTTTTCCGCATTTTTGTCGTCTTCGTTTTGTTTCACAATTAAAGCCAAATATATACATGAAATATTAAAGAGCAAAAAAATCCTACCCCAAAGATAATTTATGTCATTTTTTATCAGGTGTAGGAATTTCGTGGTCAATGTGAGTTTGACATTTCTACCAAGGCTATTTTGTCATCCGTTCGTAAACCGTTGTTTTATTGATCTACATTGACCTGTTGCCAATTAAATTCCCGCTCTCTCTCTCTCTCTCTCTCTCTCTCTCTCTCTCTCTCTCTCTCTCTATTTTGTCGTCTTCATTTCGTTTCACAATTAAGCCATGAAATATTAATGAATACAAATTCAACTTCAAAGAAAGTTTATGTCGTTTTCTATCAGTCGTTATCTATACAACATGAAGTGATATTATCAATATTCACTGATAAATCATTCATTACTTTCACTTGCGTAGCCGTCTAGCTTCATTCTCAAATAGAGACACCAATAAAATGACATTTTGTATGAAGTATGATAGGTATTCAAGATAAATGAAACAAGCTTGAATTTAACCCAGCCTGAAATAAATTTAGGAGACAAATGTATTTGAATATCCGAAGTTCACGTTATTTCGATTGGTATGAATTTAGTTTTATTTATTGCAATAATTGTTTGACTACAAAGTTCTGAAATAAACGTATGCCATAGTTACATGAAATTGGTAAACAGTTTTCATACTAAGGAGTTAAAGAAGTAATTTGTTATCGATAATATATCTTATGTTCAATGAAGTAAACTGTAAATGCGTAATATTTATATAAAACAAAACCATAAACAAATCATATACTTGAGAACACAGCAATAATATTGGAATATGAGAAAAGAATTCGGAAATTGGAAAACTTTCATTTTCTATTAATAGTATAAATGATAAAAACATGACGAAAATTCAAAATTATATTTTTAAATTGATATTTCTTTTTTTTTTAACATATATGTACATTTGTAAATCAATAATCACAACAATTTCATACTTGATTATGGTTATTACAGGAAAAATCACTTTATGTTATTCCATCGCCATTAGGAAAGACTGTCCCGGATAAACGTTACGAGGTATCACGTGGAACTTGGGGTAATTCCATTCTTTATGCCTTATCTACATTGCACCCTAAACATGCAATGAAATAAAGTGAAAAGTGTGATTTTACCGGAGAGGTATCAAGAGTAATCAATTTATTATTTTCAATATTTGGTATAAAACACGATTTAAGGATTTCATGTCATTTATAAAAGCTCATGATTTCTGAAAATGATACTTCTTCTGTCCAATTGACACAGATTTTCACATTGAAATAATCTATTTCTGTTGGTGATATATTTCATAAGATACGTACAATCTAATATCAAATGATTTTGCTAATAGACATAAATGCACAAATCGAACAGTACTACTCCCTTGTGATTTACAATTTACGTACATAACAGGATTAGTCTTAGAATTCGTTTTCTGTGGCATACAATTTCTAAAAGATAAAAATTATATATCCTTTTCCTAGCTCCTAATGACATTTATAATCCAAAGTATTAAAAGGATTAACAGTACCTTCTTCATTTGTACGTTTTTTCCCTTTTCCGAGACAACATTAATGAAGATTCGTTTTTGTTTCTATAAATGTCTTGGAGAAATCCAGTCTACGGGATAAAACTGTATGTATAATATAGCACCATTTTCTAAGCTTGCATCTTTTTTTTCTACGCATGTTTCACTGGCATGCTTTGTATTTGATATATGCTTTGATTGTTTTCACATTTTAGGTCCAATTTAAAAATATGTAATTTTCGTTTGATTCCGATTTTTATTTACTAGTTATGCAATATTTTTTCTAAGAAAATGTTAATTAACTATAATCTTTTTTCTATTTCATTCTTTATAATATTGCTGTATTCTTATATCCAGTACTTGTTGGTTATGGTGACTTTTGGTAAATGACACATTATGCTATATAAGACTTTATCGTGTCTGAATATCATCATTTCAAATCTAACTGGGTGATAGTGCCAACTTTTATCGATTTTTTAAAAACTTTTTTTCGTTTTTTATATCTCCAACGTCCTTGGCTTTTTCTTGTTTATACTCCTAACGTATTGCCATAAGTCCATGCCATAGATGCCAGTGTTATTATAAATATTTATTTTATTATTTTTCACATTAAAATTTTTCTTTATTCCTAAATTGCCAAGAGATTTGTAAAAAAAAAAAGATCTATTAAGACAGGCTACTTTTTCCCCATCATCAGAAACCTTAATGATATTAAGAAAAAGCGTCAGAATTTAAATGTACAATTTATAATTGAAAACCATTTAAAATTTCATTTGATTGGCAACAAACTAACATTAACATGGATAAAAGAAAAAATTTAATTTATAATCATTTTATTTTAGATTATTTATTTAATAAATATATTGTCTTAATGTATTTTGTTTAACAACTGTAGCTATAAATGCATCATAATGAGTTCAAGTAACCTCTGTTTCAAAGTCAAATGATAAGCAGAATATTTTGCAACCTTAATAGTGTCATTGGCATAGTTTTAGACATAAACATATTCTCTCTCTCTCTCTCTCTCTCTCTCTCTCTCTCTCTCTCTCTCTCTCTCTCTTATTTCTAAAAGATCTTCTTATGTCAACTTTATATCTAAAATGTTGCTTTCAAACAGGTGTTTGTAATCGAATAATTCACGTATGCTGAATTTTAACTATGTGATCGATTGAGTTTAGAACATAGGAAATGCGTGTTATTATAACATTCTACAATGTCTGTACTTTCTTAAATTGATACTATCGCTGAAGTTGTCATCATTATGTCAACACAGAACTCATAGATCCCTTTGAAATTTATATACCTTCGTTTAATCAATTACTATAAATATTTCATATTTGAAATGAAAGTTTAATGATCAATGCTAGAAGCAATAACTAATGTATTCTTTAACTTCATCTCCTTGTAAATTTATTGTATTCCATGTCGCCGACTGCTAGGGGATACGATGCGCTGCTTTTCGCATTTCAAACTCAATTATATTCTAACAAAGAGTGGAAAAATGTCGTATACTTAAATAGACATGCGACAATTAACTTGAAAGTTTAAAAATGCCTTGTTACATTTTATTTTTGTATTCTTTTCTCATATCTCCTTATTATTTTTTTCCCATTTCTAAACAAATCTTTCCTATGTTTTAAGGCTTTTGGCGTGAATGTTTGGTCACATAGGTGTGACCACCATTTTGTTACACATGTGATTTTTTTAAGCTAAGACTCTCTCTCTCTCTCTCTCTCTCTCTCTCTCTCTCTCTCTCTCTCTACGGTATGGTTGAATATGTCAAAATGATGAATATATATTTGCGTTTTGAAATTGTAAGGTATGACGTAAATTTGTTTGATAATTTTCAATTTCAGATAAATAAATGTATGAAGATGTACATACAACACAGAAAATATATGTGCAATTTACAATATAATTTGAATTTTATACTCAAGACGGCGAGCAATCGCGTTTTAATCAATTTTGCATTGTATAAGCAATCGCTTTTTAATCAATTTTACATTGCATTGTAAATTTTAAACTCAAGCTTTATTTGAAAGAATAAGTCTCAAAGGATACGTTTTGAAATGACATGAAAAAAGAAAAAAAATTAACAACAAGTCAACTCGTCTTGCTGGTGTATTCAAGTTTAGAAAGAGCGCAGCAATGATTTGTAAAGAAAACATTTGCATTTCTGCAACTGAAACTGCATTATAATAAACTCTCTATTTTTTAAAAGTACTGGTGGTTATATTCCCCTTGTTTTACATTATTAAGGTGTTTTATAGTCTGTAGTTATCAGGTTAAGCAGTTCGGTTACCTGTCAACAAAACAACCGACTCCCATAACAGTCCTCAAACTCAGACCGAGGTTGCCGGTATGCACAAAGTATGATTCTCAAAAAGCCGAGGCATCAGCCTATAGAATTTAAAATTTTAAATTTGTTACAATAATATTCATACTTTAAACATCCAGAGGAGAATACCAGAACAAAATGGTTTTGAATATTAAAAGTTTGATAAAACATTACATTATGTGTTTAAACATGCATTTCGGAATGCTGCATGCGGTATACTTCCATACAAATACGAAAATTTTGATGAAAATAACCGTGTTTTTCAATTAATACTCATAGAGCGCATTCTTCTCCATCAAAGATATTTTGACTACCAAAATTTATATGTTTTTCTTCTTTTTTGCAAATTTTGGTTGATGGAGAGGGATGCGCTGGCATTGAAATTTGGGGATAAAGATAAAACACATTACCTCTTAATAGCCCCTTTCATAAACATACTTGATATTAGATAGCATACGATTTCTATATCATCTACGCTGGTTGTGTGGTAGGACGTAGGGAATGATAACTTCAAGGTTCGAATCTCGTATGTCGTCCGTTTTTTTTATTTGTGTTAATGAATTTCTTAGGGTTTTTTCACTTTAAAATATTTTTTTCTCATTTAAACGCAGTGTATTTGCGTCATCAAAAGTAACTCAATTAAATTACGCACTGCTCATCTGAACACATCATTGAAACTAGTTTCATACATCTCGTATATATCTAACAACGTTATGATCTATCATCAGGCCACTGGTCAATACACGCGCGTTTCCTATACAAGTTTAAGGTATACAAAACAACATTATAAAGCATGTTAAACACGGGGCTATGACCATTGCAATGTCGGCGCTGCATTAATTCACGGGCGAAAATAATGTTTAATTAATTTTGCTCTTCACAATATCGGGAAATAATAGTGAGAAAACAACCAATGACACATTTTCATATTAAGTTTTTTTCCTAGTAACAATTTTGAGATGTCTTTGTTACGTTATATTTTATATAGGCACGTTAGGCAAAAATTAATTTGCATTTGGCCTCGAATCGATGTTGGGATATAGAGGTCTCCCAAAGGTGTAACCTTATTTCTTGGCATCTTACCTATAGGCGGATCGCTCGGCTTTTTGAGACTCATTCTTTAAAAGAATTTATCTACATTTATCAATTTTACTTTTTCTATCGATAAGAAAAAGAACTCAGAAAGTTATAGATTATGGTAAATTTCGACAATATTTTATTGTGCAATGATCCACGTCAACAACAAGCTACTCGAGTTTGCTTACAGATAAATTAATCATGTGGCGTATACTTTATTAGAAATAAATTGTAAAATATACATTAATATGAATATGATTCATATCTGTTTGTTTTTTTTTTTTCACATGGTTCTTCTATTGTAACATAATTCAGATATCGAGTCACGCTCTCTATTCCTTGTTTATATTTTCGCAGCTGAAAATCATCATTAGATGCAGGATTAAATATTTGCAGACAATAAAGCATTGAATCCGATTTTATTTTCTTCATTTGTGATTAACTGAAATTGATGGTGTGCACAGTTATTTGTTATAATGTTCACAGCATCCGTTTAAACTTCATGTATTTCTAATGAAAGATAAAAATCGGATTGAATGTTTAAATTAAATGTTTATCAAGAAAGACATCATTTGAAAAATAAAAAAAATATTTTGAAATACCAATAATAATAATAATAATAACTATAATAATAATAATAATAATAATAATAATCCACTTGTCGTTTTAAACGTAAGTATTACTGCATTTTACAAATATAATTGAGAATTTGGACACAGTATGGACGTTTACCATTCATCCTAAATCATTTAACATAATTTGTATACTGCTCTCACTCTCTCTCTCATATCACATCTGCATATTAGTTTGAAACTCGTTACATTTAAAGATTTCTGTACAATGAACGAAACAATGCAAAGTAGGAGAATTATTATATTTCTTACTTATTCTGATGTTTGTAGTTCTAGAACTGCTTTGTTGTTTCTTTGATTCTAATTCTTTTAATTAGTGTGTTTCAACAACACTTTATTTTACCTTAGCTTGGCAGAGACCAAATTATGACAGGTTTAGCTAATGATCAGGGTATGAACAAATTAAACTACTCTAACTCGATACCGTGTAAACCGCGAACACTGTACCAAAGCTTATTTAAATGATACTGAAAAACAATTTTTTGCTTAATCATGTTACTTTAAGATGCAAATGCAATTTAGATCGCGCACATACGTATAGGCTAAAAAAGGAAACGAAAATTACGACATTGTAAGATAAACATATGAAGACTATTGATTATAAAATCTCCTAACTTAAGATGTAGACTTCTTTAATGATACATGATCCTTCCCTAGAAATCTAAACAGTCCACATGTTTTAAAATAAGTGTATCAATTTTATAGAGCATTATACTGTAGAACACACACGTCCTGAATACGATAGGAACATGTGAAGCTTCTTGCGTTACCATTTGCTTTTTTTGCGTGGAGGAGATAATTGAATTTAAACAAGAACTGTTCATAACTAACATGGCTTAATTAATTCACATACAGTACGAGGAATTGTCACGTAAAAAAAACCTTGATAAGTAAACACATTTAAGCTTGCCATTACAACAGATATCAAATTTTATATATTAGAGTTTTCTTAAACGTATAGCCTATTATTGATGCTTTGTTTTAGAAGGGATTTCTGTTTTTGACATAAACGGTGGACATTGCCGCCAGAGGTATAATGTACACCAGAAGATCTTTAGGTATCTATCTTTTACTGTAAACGATGTCGTAGTAAGATTGAAAATGCTGCGAAAATGGTTTTGTTTTAACTAGCTTCAAAGTGATCAAACTTTTAATGCAGTTTTATTTTTTAAATCATACATTATAAAAAGTATTTCAAGCCAAGAATTACAATAATTAATATACAACCTAGAAACTAGTTTAAACAACAAAACACAAGAGATAAGTGTTAAAAAATCTAATACCAATGTTTCTTTCTCGATAACATTTAATTGAGTTTAAAAAATATGAATATCTTTAATAAAACAGAAATGCCATTAAAATCATTAAAATCGTAATATTTTATTTTAACATCTTTTCAAGAAAGTCTGCACAAAGATAAACAGAACCTTTATAATACCTTATTTTAATTGAAGTTTGAAAAAATTCAGCATAATGATGTTACTAATATAACTATTTAAATTTAGAAGGGTGTGTTCGTCGAAGTGCAATTTAAAATTCGCTTGTTTCAATTTTCAATAATAGAATTGTATTTGATACTAGCGCATTTGATGTCTAAAGATAATAGAACACTATAACTAAATGTCGTAATCTAGTTGATTTCACTTTACGCTAGACATTCTGAAACTTTCGACAAATGTCCTTACATTTCTTAAGAACAACACGAGGTTATGTGTACTTGCTATTATGAAGTTAACAAAATTAAAACTAACGACTGCATGGTTTTTCATATTGCAATATGAAAAACCATGCTGCCGTTATTTTTTATTTTGTTATTATCTATAGAAGCCTCAGCAATACCAAGAATATATTATGAAGTTTTTAAGACATTTTAGTTTTTTAATTACGTTAAAAAACCTCTAGATTTAAAACAAAAAACATATCAAACTGAATCTTACTTGTTGGCAAGCTTAATTCAATAACAATGAAATAATTATAAAATCTTGCAGTTAAAAAATTCATACTCGGAACCACGAACACGTCAAAATATCACGAACGCTTAAACATGATTTAAACACAATACAATGACATATAAATGATATAAATGTCGGCACTAGTAAGATGGTGTAAAATTAGTATTACATTGAAACAGGCCAAATAGTTGGTTTAGGCTTTTACCATCAAATTTCTGATATGGAATTTAAAGATATTTGTAATATATATCTTGTCGTTAACTATAAGTTATCTGGTTTGTAGATTGCATTGTAACTGTCACAAATAGCAAAATTAAAATATTTTATTTTTATATTTATCTGATAGTTATGGACAACTATGATCTATACCTTTTTTCATGACTTGAATACCTAGTGCTCTAAATGTGTCGCAGAATATTATCTTTTATACTGTGTAACAAATTGACACGTTAAGCAGGTTATCAACATCTAAATCAATATTACAAAAACGATTTCTGAACAGCTTGAAGTGTTTCGTAAATAATACTTATGATCGGACTTACAAAAGTCAATTTAGTTGCATTTTTGTAGACCTACCTTGAACTTCAAGTTTCATAGAAAAAGAGATTAAACCATAATGTGGGAAGGATGCTCAAATACAAGGATTAAATACGTTATACAAGAAAGATGAAAGTGCTAAGTATCTTAAAAACAGTTCTATAAGCAGCTTAAAACCACTAGCTTAGACTACTATTTTGCAATAAATTTCAATACATCGCATTTAATACACACGCAATATTAAAGAGCTTATTGAATCTTTAAATTATGTAATTCTAAAATCAATATATATAATTAAAGATTATTGGAGTGTTAGAGTAAAAATCTGTTAACAGTGAGAATTATAAACCGTAATTAAGTTAATAACTGAATTAACGGTTTTCTACATTGCCTTAATTAACCCTTTTTAAAGCTATTTAAAGAACATTTTATTTTTCATTTCAATGATTTTCTTCATGCTTCTATGATTGTTTATAATTAGAAGTCTCTTGTCTTTGCTAGTTCAAAGTAAAAATATTTATATTCAGTAGCTTTTTGATGAGTTTGTCATACGTTGTGTTTTATTTATGTTTTGATGTATTCGACCTTTCCAAAGTGACAATTTTTTTTTTAATTTCTAGTTGTGTCATTGGTAAAATCTCGACAGATCATATATACATTAAACATTTATTTTTTTATTTTTAAAGGAATCAATCGTTTGCCTGACAAGAAGTACAAGTTTAGGTCTTTAACAAATGCTGTCATTTTTATAAAAAATACAAAATAATTTACTTTATTTGAACACTTTTTGTGTTACTCATTTAAAACTAATTTAATTTGCTCTCGTCGCGAATGGCTAAAAATTTCTGTCGTTAAAAACATTACTACCAAGTAAACGACAACTCATATCATAAATATGATAAGAATCACTTATTGTTACTTAACACTTGTATATTATTGTATACATAGCAACAACTGCATGTTGTTTTCTTACAACCATGGCAACGTATATAATCTTCTGTCTTTGAAGCCTGTTCTTACCTTTTAAGGTTTAATAAATCAGTTATTTTATTTTATGTGGATAAATTCAAACCAGTTTCTTTGAAAATATACTACTTCCATATTGCTTCTGGAAGAACCAATGAAAGTTAATGATAATGATTTATGTCTCATACATCAAATTAATGCAGTACCATGTTACGTTTTTGTGTGTGTGTGTGTATGGTTAAGAAATATCCTAGATATGAAAACATTACTTGGTACTGATAATTAAGCCCTTTATAACATCAGTGTAATCATATTGCATTTAATGATGATAAAATATTGATTGTCATTGACGTTTATATGTATCGCAAAAAACACGTAATACCATTGCAAAAAATAACTATGTATATTTCAATTTTGTGAATTGCAACTGGCTTTTTCATGATAAAATAAAATCTTAGAAAACTTGTAATAACGATGGCGTCGGAATATTGTTTTTAATAATTGAGTTTTGAAGAAAGCAAATTTTTTAAATTTTCATGCCAAAAAGAAATATTGCATTCAGTTTTTAAATTGCAGCAGTAACGGAGAAAAATATGTTAAAAATGGTGCTCTTGGTAAAAGAAAACATTGCACGAATAGGGACTGCAACCAGAGCCTTTAAAGTTATTTTTCTTTTATTTATACATGTATTAAACTTACAATAAGCCTTGCAATAAGAAACACGATTTTCCCTCGTACGAAAGGTCAAGCTTAATTAATAAATCAATAACTAGATTGTCTGTTGATTACATGATATCTTCAGTAACTAACTATACACGTTATACGTTATACGTCATCCGGGTCCTAATTGACTAAGAAGATGGCGAATATAAATTGAAGATCTATGTCTCTATTTTCATTCTTAATTAATTGATTTTAAGTGCTACTTGCTAATCATGATTGAAAACCCCGTCAGATATATCATTATGTTTATATAACACGTTTACTTATATTGTGATTTGTTATAAATTACTTAAGCCTTCTTAGTTCATACATTTGCTTATTTTAAGTATCACTTGCAGAAAACCCCGACGGAAAATTACCAATAATGCCTGATTGTTGATGACTAATATAAGATTTTTTCAATTATTTTAATACAAAGTTCCTTAAATTAAACGAGACTGTCAGATAATAATCAAAAGTAATATATATTTGTGAAAACCCAATTGAATCAAAAAAAGTATTTTAGTCACATGGTTTGTCAGTAAAAGAAAGAAAAAATGAATGAAAATATATTGCTGATGGCATTGCAAATCCTTAGTTCAACTGGGACAGTTTCTTTAATTTCAAATTATTCATTGATTGTATTCTTTCTTTCAATGTAAGTGCCAACACCAAGGGAAGTAACTCTGTTCAACAGGGCAAAATAACCGATCTGTTATAATAATTATATGAATGAATTACATAATTTTCCTGTCAAGTCTACAGTCGACATACTTTAATTTATTTAATTTATTTTTTTTAAACTATTATTGACTATGAGTGTTATTTCATTTATTTGAATATTAAAGATCAAGAAAATATTCAGAATTTATCGTTTAGTTTGGCAAATAAACTTGTGAGCTACATGATCTTTCACTTAATTTTGGGGACTCAAACACAGGATAAGATAATGCAATAGTCCTTGGTCAAATATCTGCATGCATTTTGGACATAACCTTTAATAGTTTATATTGCTTTTGTCCAAAAATAAATAAAAATAATCGTGTGGTTTACCTCTGATCCCACCGGCTGGATGTTGACACAGTTTTCCAGTGTTATTAACAGAGAAGAGAGACAAAGTGCTATGATGATATGTGTATAAGCAAACCATACGCTTGTAAAATATCCAAAATATCAAAAAGATCGATTTCATTATCCTTCCCATATCTTGAAAACAAGAACCCAAGCATATGTTTTTTTTTTAAATTTCATTTTGTAGAAATGTTATGCAATATGCAATATGCAACAAGCTTCATTTGGTTTTTTTAAAGGAACGTATTCCACAAATGTGTTAAAATTTGGATTTTTGTGGTGAACAACCAACGAAAATGCACATTCTGTTAAAATAATTTACGCTTTTATTATCTAAATGCTGTGTATATCACTTCATTTCACGTCTTTTATTGAAGTATTAATTTAAACAAAAAAAAATAAAATTTGTTTTTATTACATATAATAATTATTATTATTGAATTAATAATAAACATGAAATTAACTTGCTGACATATTTAGAAACGAGAAATGATTGTTTAAAAGTGGGGAAGGTTTAACCTACACAACCGAAAACCCAAACATACATATATTTTTATTTAAAAAAGCACATTCTAAGGAATGCGTGTGCAAATTTTCAGAAAATCACAATATGTGTAGATTTATGCCTTTTGTGCCTGGAAGTAATTATGTACTTACTGTGCAACAGTCTTTTGTTGGTTTTCAATTTCTACCTGATGATACTTTAATTCGTTTTGAAATTCTTGATTTTTTCCAGTAGAATGTTTTGCATAGAAAACTATTTCACGTACACTTGCAATTTTTGTTGTCGTTTACCAAAGCGACATGTGACGCAACTTTTATTCGCAATGAACGAGCCTCTCGGACCCAGTAATTTTCGCGTGCGGTGTGTGTGTGTGTGTGTTTGATATATATGCTTATGTTGTTTGAATATTAACTCGTGGTCTGAATTGGCATTTGCAACTGAAGTGGTGACAATAAATGAGAAAACATGTAAAAGGTTAAATGTTTTTTTTTAAATTAACTAGCAATACTGACCCTTTTCTTATCTTAGGTGTACAACTGGCAATGTAAAAGCTTTATCGTTAGTTTCCATTTCAAATAAAAAAAAATCAATACCAAATTTTCGTTATTACTATGGAAACATTTATGTTATTTCTTTAATTCACCGGAATATATATCATTTTACTTACAGAACATTGGCATGGAAATATTGATATCGTTTTATATAAATATAAGGCAAATTGACTTTCAGATGATATAAAGCAAGTGAGATAGTCAAAACTCGAAGATAAAAAAAAAAACAGTGGATAACTTCTGATACATTTAAAATTTGCAATATTCCTCTAAGCATTTTATTTCATGCGTAACTAAAACGGAAGAGACCTTAATCAGTGAGAAATTCGATTATTACAGTATAACGGATTGTTCCCGATTGAAGAAACACCAAGTTAATTGCAAAGTTCATTTAAATCGAATTAAAACAAGATAAATTACTCTCACACTAAAGATAAAGTATCGCCTCTAACAAAAATAACATAAAATTCATTGACAAGAGATATTTCCAATCATCATCATTGAACGGTTTTTTCTTTTGGGATTTAGAAATAACTTTAATCAGTTAAGTTTCGACACATTGTAATGTTTCTTGTAATGAACAAGCGTGATAGAAATACATAATTGAGGGTTTTGTTTGAGTGAAACTAATTCACAAACGCTTGAAATCGATTCTTAAACCTAACCAATAAAACAATTTATAACAGTCTTTATTTGATATTCAAAAGTTTAATTATCAGTTTAATAATAAAACTGTTTCTAAGAGAATATAATAGAATGATATAAATCTAAATACGAGTATTTAATTATGACTAACTGATCACACGTTTCCTAAAATCCGCAGAATTGATGTGACTAGTGTTAAAACAATGCTACATGCATCTTAGTCATCTTTCTATAAACATGCAGTTCTTTTTGGGTCTTACTGGAAGGCTGACCAATACTAGGAATATTTACCTGTAACAGTGCCAGAGAAGATTGATAGCTTTATATCATATTTTGCATTAACACTGACTAGAAAAATAAGGGAAAAAAATTGTGGGCGACATATAGATGAAATGATAGCATATGTTACCTGAAATATTGATTGCCATTGTGGTTAAAACTGGTATTAAGAAAAGATAAATTAAGCGAATCTAAATCCGTTGATATTCAGTACAAATCACAATAACTTGCCATGTTTACACATAAAATATATCAAAATCTATATCTTTAACATTAAAATTATCCCTCTCAAAAAGTTGATTTTGATTTTATTCAAATATTATCTTCTGTGAAGAGTTGTAATAAGTTAAAGCTGTCACATTTTGATATCAAAACATATACAGTTACTTATTTACTGTTAATTTTATATGGCTTAAGTTTAGTTTTTTATACAGTGTCATTGATACCGTGGCCATTGTAATATCCTTTTATTCCAACTTTTACCTTTAATGTATCGACTTAAAAGCGTAAATAATATTAATTATATTCTTCGTATACGACAATACGGTTATTGGAGAATATAATAGAGTTAAGAAATGCTATTCTAATAATCTAATTATAATCTTCAAGGTATAATAGTCAAAGAGTATTGAATATCAAAGGTTCCTACACACCTACATATTTCTTTGATTAACGAAAGTCAAACAGTTCATTGTCTTTTATCGAGATGTCATTTAATCTAGTTTTATTTAATTTATCTGATACCTTTTGCTTAACTTTTTTCAACTGCAATTGTGGATAATAATAATAATAATAATAATAATAATAATAATAATAATATACTGTTACTGAACTGATATTGTGAAATATTGTCCCGAGCTACATGTAACTTGACATTTGCACCAGATTTATCTCAGCCAAGGTTGGTAAAAACATCGGTTTAAACCAGGAAAACAATAATTCTATTTCCAAGTTGGTTCCAGTGTTTTTTTAAACAAACTGTTTATTTAGTTTTTTTTATGGGAAACATTTTTAACAACAACCTGTAAGTTTACAAACGTGTCCTACAAACGTATGGTAGTCGTACGTTGTTGTTGGTAAATACGTTGTCACGAGACATAATATGGTACCGTTTTTTTTTTTCTCAAAAGATTTAATTGCAATATCATTATATGTTGACTGAAATTAATAAGATATATAAATGTAAAACTTTTTTTTTTGTTTTTGCAAGACATTTTATCATCTCTTAAAGGTGACATTATTGTAAATATACGCCGCGACTTTGTAAAATCGATTTTCGGACTGTTAGCTGACCCGTGCAGGAATGTAGGTCAGCTGAAAAAAAACGGTTTAATTTCGGGTTTGTTATTATAAGAATTGAATTTCATTTTTACGTAGTGATCGGGGTGTAACAACGTGAAAATTGTCTTACTAAGCCTACAGCGAGATTGTGTAAAGCCACACCCGATCACTACGTAAAAAATGAAATTCAATTTTCAATTACCCAAACAAATCTCTGCTAAAGTATCTTTTTTTTTGTTCCTTAGAAAATGCCAATATCAAAGTCAGAATAATCAGACAAATAAATAATTTAGTTTAATTTTATTGGGTTTTACGTCCCATTCAAAAACATTTCACTTATATTAAAACGTAACAAGCTATAAGTGGAGTGTAATAAATTTTGACCTTTTCTGTGGACTAAGGGGGGTATGCAAGAAGGGTTCTTTGGCGTACATCGCCTGCCGTGACACGGGGCATCGGTTATAAAGGTCTCCTCTGAAGGGCCCCAAAACTTTTATTTCCAATTCCGAGTGCTTGGCGAAAGCACAATTTAAAAGTCTTGGTTAGACCTGGCCCGGGTTAAAACCCGACCTCCCACATGTCAAGCAAGCAAATCACAATAAATGGATACTGTACGTAAGCTTCACATGGCTTTGGTGCTTGTTCCTTCTACAGGTAAATCAAACACGAAACCCTAGGAAAGGAAGTCAGGATAATTTTGTATTCTTGTATTACGTATAATTGGTGAGCCGTGTCGCCATAGTTAAAACCCATACGATTTTTTTTCGCAGACTTTTAAAATTTGTTAACTATCTTCTTTTCATGACGTAAATATTCAGCAAACATAGCTTAATTTTTTTTAAAGTTTTAGGACAACTATTAATATCATTTGCACCACACTCTACAAAGTATTTAGGAATAATTTGCATTCTATAGCTGTGACGTCAAAGTTAAAAAATCCCTTAATGATATTTTGTGGAGAAAATCACGTTATCTTTTGCAAATTGAGGAAGGACCCACAAATGTCAAATTCGTTTGAGATGTCGTTACTCGAATTTAAAAATGGATAACTTTGTTTTGTATAAAACAGATTTTAAAAAATGAAATTTTGGTGAGATTCTCATATCCTACATGAATACTCATAATAGGGTTATATAACTTTGTTGCATGGTTTAAATATTTTTTGTTAGTCCAGACAAAAACTGTTATTTTACCAAGGTTCTATAATAACGACATTTTAATTATAGAGTTATATACATACATTCTAAAATTAGGTCTTTACCAGTTCAAAGCAGTACATTTACGTTCTTACATAGCCTATAGCGAGATTCTGTAAACATCAGATAATGTCAGTTTCAGTTGACAATGCGGAAATAAAAAATCGTTAATATCGACAAAAGCTAGAAACTAATAACGAATAAAATTTATTGTTTTACATCACCAAAACTTATCGAGCTTTAATTTGTGAACATAAGCGTCAATGTTTTCATTCAAAACTAAAACATCTACCAATCTCTACAATAATTGCATCTCGAAAATACCTTTTTGATAAAAGGCAATATCAAACATATAAAGAGGAAAAAATACCAATGACAATCCGTACAGAAATACTATTTACTCGAAAGGACTATAGCTTACACTGGTAAAAACTTATATTGGCCTGTTAACGATGCCATTATCGCTAAAATTTAAAAACAAAAGTATGACATTCACTGTATTTAAAATAGAAAACGTTAACTTTGTAAATAACAGTGGAATTTGTTTTATACTAAAAAAATATCTTTTGTCTTTTAAAACGTACTATTTAACATACAATAAAAACACTCAGTATGTTTACAATTTCTAAATCTGTTCAATTGGTAAGTGCCCGTATGCAGTATGCAGATAACTTAGAACTTTGAATGATACTCAGTGCTAATCAATGTCAATTTATCTTCATCTTCAATTACGAATGTAAATTTTATAACATAACACATCTTTAAGCTATAGCTTATGAAAGTTCAGAAGATCAAATGTTTCTTGATATTATTACAGTAATTTAAATGTACAGTCCCGCTGTAACCTTGACAACTAAGAAATAAACATTAATATATGGCAGAAGACATGACATTGGACACCGTACAATAAGAGTATTAAATAGAAATACACCACGTGTGCAGTATACTCAAGAATTGCAAGCAGCACACCGAAACATAATCGGTCCGATAAATCTGATATTGTCAATAAACAGAAAACCTATCGACCATATATACAAAACCTTTTTTACTTAAAATTTGTTGGTTGATTGTTTGTGTTGGTGGGAGTTTTAACCTTGAGTGGATGCTTAAATCTTGCCTTAGGATGCTATTTTATCTTCGTATCGCGGATAATTTAGTGCATGGGGTTATATTATTATTATTATTATTGTTGTTGTTGTTGTTGTTGATCCAATTTGAAGTTTTATTACTTCAGTTTTTCATATCAACTGTCATCAGCTGCATTACAAGTAGTTTTTTCAACAAACCAACTCTTTAGATGCTTAATGACAAGTTGGATTTTTAGTTTCATTGCAAATGGTTTGAAATAAGTGCCCATCTATTTTCGGCGTTGTTTTATTAATGACCTTATTTCAATATCTGGACACTTAGGAAATTTTAGTCAGCGACTGTTATCAAGACAGGCCACTTTTGGAGTTGTTTAACAATTTTTTGTCTTTTATCAGGGCCTGGTTACTAACATTTGTTACCAGAAGCCCATATATTTGTGAATGTACTTCGCTAGTTTTATTACCAGTGGTCTTGCATTAAGACACATTCGCTGTTGGGATAACTAAAAAAACTGGCGACTTTGGAAGTCCTAGTACAAGTTTTGTTGAATCAGTTCTGTAAAATGGATTTTTATTGGTCTAATTTCACTGCCACTTTTTGGAACTTTTTCATATCAGTTGTCTTGAATTAGTTCCTGTCCAATCAGGAAGTTATAAGTTGTTTTGTGTCTCTGCCGCTTTTTGGAATTTTTTCTTATGAATTGTTTTCTATTTGTACCCGTCCAATCGGGAGGTTTAAGTAAATGTGGGTTTTTATTGATAGTGGTTTTGAAATTGGGCAGATGCATATGTTTGTCCCAGTTGTCTTGCATTTGAACCCACCAATGGTGTGATTTCTATTACAAACGATCTTGGATATGTATCCATTTTTAAGAAACTTCTATTTCCAGTTCTATTGTCGCAGTACCCAATCACTTTATGAAGTCTTATTGCCAATGGTCTCTGTAATTCTACCATCTTACTTTCGAGAAATACAAGTCGTCGTTTTAATTAATTAATTAATTTATTTATTTATTTATTTATCTTTTTTTTAATTCTAATTTTTTAGCCTTTTCATCGTTGGCATTTTTATTTCCGGTTAAATTTTGCATTCATCGTGACCTAATTACTGCCAACAGATAAATGACAACTTACTTTTTTTTTATCTATGTAATTTTAAGAGTTTTATTCCGGGGATCTCTGTAATTTTACTTATCTTGAATTCTATTAACAAAGGTCTTATCGATGATCTGATATGTGTTCAATTTGTATATATTTGTGTTATTTAATTGGTTTATATGTATCAGTTTCTATATAAAACTAAATTCACAAGGCAGTTTAAATATAAACATTTCTAGACTTAAGGTTATTGTATATTCCTAAACTTAAAATAGATGATATGTATTGTCATAAAAAAAATAAAAGAACAAACCTTACCCCTGTAAAATTTAAATGCAAACAGTGCTTAAAGATAACCTTTTAGCAAGATGTCTAAACAAAGGTAATGTAAAGCTTCTGGTTTAAATAGGTCTTAGATTTTTCCAATTAATGATTAATTTAATCAATACTATAGTCTATATATAACATTATTTTTAAAATAATTTCTTCGTTGTCATGGTAGCATATCTTGTGTAAGACATTTAAATTCCTAAATCTTTGACCCAACAGGTGGTTGTCAACTTTAAAGGAGGTTGAATTGAAATTCCTATATTTACAAAATGGAAAATGAGTTGCGATGCATCAATTCGATAAAAAAAAATTCATAAACGCGATTATAAAACTTTGATGTCAATGAAATGCAATATACAAACATTCAAGCTTAAATCTTTTCCCCTATAATTAAGAAACATGAAGAAAAAACATTCTATTTTAACTCTAATGCAATTAAGTACAATTTATTTCTTTGTCATTGCTAATTATTTTTGTTCTAAATCTATTTTAAGTTCTGCTGTAAGGTTATTGCATTCCTATATCCATTAACCAAACTAAAAACGTTAAAACAATATTCTGAAACACATATAAAGTTAGAAAAAAAACGCCTCAACATTTGAGTTGTTTAAGTTCAGCTGCAGTTTGAATTCGCATATTTGGCAATTTTATATAAAAGGTTATAAAAATACTCAAAATTAAAACTATGAGTACAATCATCACATGGAAAAAACATGTTCCTAAAATCTGCAATATCTTAACGGTTATATTTAACTCAAAGTAAAATGTGCATGGATGGCCGGATAACTTACCAGCTTAACAGGATAAAAAGATATTAGAGAGATAATATGGAAGCAATTAATAATTATTATTTTCAATTATGCTAGTGATGTTGCCAATAAGCAAACAAGATTTTTGACATTTTTTTATTTTTTGTTTTGAGTATGTTTGTTATAATTATTTTATTTATAAGCAATACGAGTAATAGAGTTAGGTAATTGTAAGCAGAGAAAAAACAAAACATTAAAATGAAATTTCGTTTCTTGTGTGTGTGTGTGTGTGTGTGTGTGTGTGTGTGTATGTGTGTGTGTGTTAAAAGTTATCACACCTTGAAACATGTGCCTTTGTCATGACATATCTATTTATTGCATATAGCCTTAATTAGATTATATATATGTATCACCTTTACGGAGATAGAAAATTAATTTGTCTTTCTGGTTCAGTTAAGTCCACAGATTTACCTGTAATTTACAGTATTAAGATTGTTATCTCTCGTTAATGTGATCATTATCGTTGTTAAGTTGTTTTATCTGCTTGTTAACTCTCTATGAATATTGATTATAGTCAGTTAGTGTTGTTGTTGTAGGCGCTTTACCGTTCTTTGTTGAAGTATTAACAGTATAGAAAATCATAACTAGTGAATAATGCGTAATGTAGTGCCAGTATCAGTTATTTCTGGACCAATAATAGACCGGATAACATCTGTTAGTGTTCCAATCGGTATTTAGATATAACTGATATTTTTTTCTATTTCAGGTTTAGAATCAGGCGTTATTGAAACTATAAAAGAACAAATTATTCAGGATTTTACTTTTTGGTGAAGGTATTCAATGTCACAGATGGCTTAAAATGGTAGTAGACATTTTCTTTCCAGCAGTTAATATACAAGGTAAGAAAACCGTATATATGAAAGTATTTATGACAACTTAAGTTTCATTTTAACTTTAAATGTTTCAAATTTTACATGTCTTTTATTTATCGATCTTGTACGTTGCATTCTAGTTTACCCTGTGAATCGGGCTCATGTTTTTTTCTAAACTTTATCGTGTTACATTGCGGTTTTTGTTCTAATTATTTTGAAAAAAAATGTTTTGAACACCAATTGCTTAGTTTTACACTACGTAGAAGTATTAGAATTCTGTTTACAATCCATACGTAATTGTTAAACAAATTATTTTTTTAGTGTTTGTCAGGAGTATATGTATTTGTTCAATTTATTATTTTTTATAAAATCGTACATTATCTTCTTCTTTTGAATTCTAAGAATGTATTGTTTTAATTCTTCATAATTTTATATGTTTTTTTCGAAATTGATGATCATTATGTTTATTTCTTTCAGTGGGTTTAAGTTTTGCTGCAATTACATGGGCTTTCTGCTTAACGAAAGGTGAGTTCTAAGAATCATCAACATTTTCATAATGGATGACGTATGATATTAAAAGATAATAAAAAGATGCTTTAGGATTTGACAAATACCCTATCTGTATCAATTGTAACCTAATGCCGTCTGTACGTTTTGAGGTATAATAGGAACATATAACTCTCTAAATATAAAGAAAATTTACTAAAGTGAAATGAAGAAAAAAAAGTAAAAATTGCGGAGGGTAGGCACTTCCGGGAATAATGCAGAAAATACAAATTTTGAAAATAGAAAAGATAAAGGTTTTTTTTTTTTTAATTTAACAGGTGTTTTCATTAGATATTAATCAAATTTAGAAATAAAAAAACAACTCGACTGAATCTGTAAAATGTATGTGTTACAACCTCATTTGTGACCACACACAAAAGTATACATTTGCAGTTGTATGACACATTTGAAGTTGTATGACAAACGGGATGAATTCAATCTTTCTGTTGTCAACTTTTATTTCTATGCAGCAATATACTTGCTTACCTTAAAATGGTATATTTAATTTAACAACGATACAAGCCGCTTACAAATAAATTGTTGACCCAGGGATTTTGCAAGCCCTATCAAAGCCATAAAAATTTGTTACGGCTATCTTCAATGTATTATTGATATGGTGTCGCTTTATCTTGAGTAATCCAGGATATATTTGACCTCTTATAGTTCGATGTACCTTTTACTCTCAATCTAGGTAGACAGCAGATGCTTGCTGTTCTTGAGTACGCGGCCTCACTTACATGTTAGAAGCTCAAGCGT
Organism: Tegillarca granosa; assembly: GCA_029721355.1. NCBI lineage: Eukaryota > Metazoa > Mollusca > Bivalvia > Arcoida > Arcidae > Tegillarca > Tegillarca granosa. Next base: position 36,538,848 of record CM056601.1, on the reverse strand, counting down.
TTATCTTAACATGCCAGAATGAAGAGACATCTGTGGCGTTGTATACGTAGACTAGGTTTATACTGGCAATTATAATAAGACTAGGTTTATACTGGCAATTATAATCTAAATGTAAATTTAAGTGAAATCAGTATACTTAAAATGTGTTTTATTATTTCGAGACCTGCTTAATTACATTATACTTAACAATATTTGAACTTTTTAAATCCAGGTAAAACTTTTTTTTAATATTTCAGGCAATTCTGAGAATGGTGAATCAAGATTTATGGTTCCATTTACCCCAAGCGCTTCCAGTTGTCATCTCACGTTACAGATTATACCAGAAACACTTAATACCTCAACGGTATTTCTTACAATGGCAACAAAGTACAACGAAACAGTTTTTGTCACGTCAGAAATTAACGTTACGTTATCTACGAACTTTCGCATCGATTTAAATGATACATTTTTTACAGAAGATTTTCAAAAAGGTTCGTATAATTCCAGTCGACATAACCCGTCTACACTGTTTTTTTAGATTTATAGAGTATAAGTTAGTTAATGTTAAATCCCAAAAGCAATTGCGAGTGGTTTACAAAGATAGGATGGTTAGGAGTATACTGAAGAACATGAAACTTGTTGTACCTAACTTTATCGAAAGTTTGTAGAGGTAAACATGAAATTGTTTTAACCTCGAAAACGTTATGTTTATTGAGAACGTTCTTGTATTGTTTAATAACGCAACGTTTTATTTCAATCGTATTCAGAGAGAAATTGCTTTCTTCTTTTTATCGTTACGTCGCATTTGCCCGGTGGTAAATACTTGCATACGTTTTTGTGTGGTCCATCGTTTGATTTATTTAGGTTTCCAAACACGTTCTCAGTCAATCACAAGGATAATAAACAGTTTAATATATATTCAAATATTATACTAAACGACACTCCAAAATCTAAATTGTTTGTGATAAGCTTTTTTCCTGATCATTCTGAAAACTGTTGAAAACTTTTTTATTTTTTTTTTGATTTTAAAAAAATGTGAGAAAATGTTTGAATGATCTTTTAAATATTTACTTTATATTTTTTTCAGTTTCCTTGTTTACTTGCCATAAATGTTCATCTATGCAGATTGCTCAACCGTACAAAGATCCTTTTTACCTTTATAAAACGTCTTCAGTTGAAAATAACTTTTTACTCTTACTTGACGATAGAACCGCTTCCAAAAATTATGTTTACATTTATGGGTTATGTAAAAATACAACTGTAGATATTGGTTATAGTGACAGTGGCACTAGTGCTATTTCTGAGATTGTTGTAACTTACAATTTAAATGCTTACGATCGGATATTGTTAATTAAAAATTACACTAAAGATGGATTGCTAATAAAAAGCAGTGATCCAATCAATATATTAGTAAGCAATTATGCAAGTGAAGTTTTGCAAAATGATAGTTTAGATTGTGAACAAGATAGTGATTCGGCATGGGAACTTTTACCAACGGTGGATTATATGGGAACCGAATTTCTTTTGTACGCTCCATCAAAGGAGGATATTTTTTTCGTTAAGATTATAGGTAATGTATAATTTATACATATCACAAAACAGTGTAAAATATTAATGAATAATTTTGCAATTACTTACTATTAAAAATTTTGGCGTGAGCTTAATGTTTCTCAACACTCGGTTGACAAAAAATTTTATTAGATGGTAAGCCTGACTAAAGACAACTTCGTTAACTTTCCTGTTCGAGAAGTATAATGTAAAAAGATAAATATTTTAACTTTTTTCATTACAAGTCTTTTTATTATTTAATTCTAATGAGCTTTATTTTGGTAAATATATAACACAAATACCAGTTAAATTTTAATGTGCCAAATGTGCACATTTCGGAAAATAATTCCTCATCAGTGACAAGACAGAAAAGTTTGAAAGATAAAAACATAAGCCAAATAGCTGAAAATAATGGATCTAAAGTTCCAAAATTATATAAATCCAAATCCAGCTAAGGAATGCTTTGCATGATGGAACAAACCTTAGTTTTAAATGACTTTCAAAATTGAGACGGCTGAAAATAATAATAATTTGTCAATATTTTTTTTAAAAGAACCAAAGTTTGTATTATTTTAGTATATTGGTGAATATTTTAATGACATCTTGAATTTAGAATTTTAAAGCATATAAACATTTATATCAGGATTTAGATACATCTACGTGTTTTGTTTTTTAACTATTTATTTATTACTTGCAATCTAAAATTTTATATTGCAAAGATGAGGATTCCCATTCATATGTTATTAAGTTACATGTATTTAAACATAACATTTGAAGCACAATATAAGAACACGACATCCCATTAAAATGTTCAATACCCTTTGTTAATGGCTTATTATCTTCTTAATTGATTACTATGACCATGTTAGATCATAAAAGGTTTCGTAAAACTGTAATAAAATGCAAAATTACAATGTGTAAAATGTAGAACATTTTTTATCTGGTTGACAAAAAATAATCTATAGTAATAATCCATAATGTATATTAATCTATGATGTGCTATTTGTAATTGCAAAGACATTTGTTAGCTAAATCATAATTTAAATAAAAACGGAATAAGATAATCATAATGCCATATTTTAACTAAATGTGTGATATTTAGTAAATATTTATGTTATAACACATTGAAACCTTTGAAAACCTATCTAGTTTTTTTTTTTTTTTTTTTTTTTTTTTTTTTTTTTTTTTTTGATGACTAACTATTGTTAAATATTTTTGCCTCATTTATATAAATTGTTTGGGACTTCTTCGTAAAAGGTTATATTTTTAGAGTGTAAAATATGGTTATTATGGTTAACAGTTAATGCACTTTTTCGTAGTGTTTAATGATATACTAGCACATAAGCTATCGGTTTACAGGAACTGAAACTGAAGGAGTTTTTTAAAACTGAAAACAAATCAATTGTAAATAAAAACAGGAAAATAAAACACTAAACCGTATTTTACTGGTGAAATTGCCGACGTTTCAACTAATCATAAAGACAATTGGCAAAATTTGTCCATTCGATTACAAGTGGTTTAGAAAGCATTCTAGAGCTTTTTTCGAAGAAGTGAATACACAATAAAACTGGTGGGATTTTAAAGCTGAACTTATCGATATGCAAATGTCAATTACTTTTAAAAGATCAATTTGATCAGTGTTAACTAGTGTGTTACGCAGTTTTGAAAAATACTTATAAGTATATTGTGTATCTAAATTTTCATCAAAATAGTAAGATGACAGTTACCATGATGTTTACGTAGCTTATTTTAAAAAGGTAATTATCTCGTCATAGCAACGATTTTCCGCTTAGCATTACAATCTCAAAGTAAAATGCTGCTGCTGTTGTTTTTTTATTTATTACAAAAGTAGAATTTTATAATAGACCAAGTAATATTAATCCGATTTTTACGTATGTAACTTAATCTGCTTTATATGATTTACGTGTTTTGTCGATGATTTTTTTATTTCTTCCTCCCCCCTTTTTTTGTTTTTACAAATGGTTACATTAAAGCTTGATTTGATGAAAGATATATAATCATATCAATTTCTTGTATCATTATAATTGCACTTTATTCGTTTTACTTCTACCGTTGGCTGTTCAGATGATTTATCGGTAGCTGCTGTTTAAACCGTTACATTAAACCCATATGTTAACAGCTGATCACAGTGCCATTTTTAAATTCGACTGCAATTAAATAACAACTTAAGTAATGTATAATTAATTTTATCCATATCTTTTAAAATTGATTGGCCGCTGGCTTGATGTATGAACACGTTTATTTAAAACTAAGGTTTGTTCCCTCATGCAAGGCACTCCTTAGCTGGATTTGGATTTATATAATTTTGGAACTTTAGATTCATTATTTTCAACTGTTTGGCTTATGTTTTTTATCTATCAAACTTTTCGGTCTTAGAGTCACTGATGAGGAATGAATTTCCGAAATGTGCACATCTGGCACATTAAAATTTAACTGGTATTTGTTTTATATTTACTTTAATTTCTTTTACACGGGGTGTATGGAATTTACACAGGGTGAATAATTTTTACTCCAGATGTATGAAAAACATGGCGCATGACTTCTTTAAATATTCGCTTTAAATCGTAAACAACAAAAATACTCACTGATAAAAACCATTTATGTAAATATAAGACAAATACCAGTTAAATTTTGATGTGCCAGATATGCACATTTCGGAAATTTATTCCTCATCAGTGACACTAAGACCGAAAAATTTGATAGATAAAAAACATAAGCCAAACAGTTGAAAATAATGAATCTAAAGTTCCAAAATTATAAATCCAAATCCAGCTAAGGAATGCTTTGCATGAGGGAACAAACCTTAGTTTTAAATGACTTTCAAAATTGAGACGGCTGAAAATAATAATAATTTGTCAATATTTTTTTTTAAAAGAACCAAAGTTTGTATTATTTTAGTATATTGGTGAATATTTTAATGACATCTTGAATTTAGAATTTTAAAGCATATAAACATTTATATCAGGATTTAGATACATCTACGTGTTTTGTTTTTTAACTATTTATTTATTACTTGCAATCTAAAATTTTATATTGCAAAGATGAGGATTCCCATTCATATGTTATTAAGTTACATGTATTTAAACATAACATTTGAAGCACAATATAAGAACACGACATCCCATTAAAATGTTCAATAACCTTTGTTAATGGCTTATTATCTTCTTAATTGATTACTATGACCATGTTAGATCATAAAAGGTTTCGTAAAACTGTAATAAAATGCAAAATTACAATGTGTAAAATGTAGAACATTTTTTATCTGGTTGACAAAAAATAATCTATAGTAATAATCCATAATGTATATTAATCTATGATGTGCTATTTGTAATTGCAAAGACATTTGTTAGCTAAATCATAATTTAAATAAAAACGGAATAAGATAATCATAATGCCATATTTTAACTAAATGTGTGATATTTAGTAAATATTTATGTTATAACACATTGAAACCTTTGAAAACCTATCTAGTTTTTTTTTTTTTTTTTTTTTTTTTTTTTTTTTTTTTTTTTTTTTTTTTTTTGATGACTAACTATTGTTAAATATTTTTGCCTCATTTATATAAATTGTTTGGGACTTCTTCGTAAAAGGTTATATTTTTAGAGTGTAAAATATGGTTATTATGGTTAACAGTTAATGCACTTTTTCGTAGTGTTTAATGATATACTAGCACATAAGCTATCGGTTTACAGGAACTGAAACTGAAGGAGTTTTTTAAAACTGAAAACAAATCAATTGTAAATAAAAACAGGAAAATAAAACACTAAACCGTATTTTACTGGTGAAATTGCCGACGTTTCAACTAATCATAAAGACAATTGGCAAAATTTGTCCATTCGATTACAAGTGGTTTAGAAAGCATTCTAGAGCTTTTTTCGAAGAAGTGAATACACAATAAAACTGGTGGGATTTTAAAGCTGAACTTATCGATATGCAAATGTCAATTACTTTTAAAAGATCAATTTGATCAGTGTTAACTAGTGTGTTACGCAGTTTTGAAAAATACTTATAAGTATATTGTGTATCTAAATTTTCATCAAAATAGTAAGATGACAGTTACCATGATGTTTACGTAGCTTATTTTAAAAAGGTAATTATCTCGTCATAGCAACGATTTTCCGCTTAGCATTACAATCTCAAAGTAAAATGCTGCTGCTGTTGTTTTTTTATTTATTACAAAAGTAGAATTTTATAATAGACCAAGTAATATTAATCCGATTTTTACGTATGTAACTTAATCTGCTTTATATGATTTACGTGTTTTGTCGATGATTTTTTTATTTCTTCCTCCCCCCTTTTTTTGTTTTTACAAATGGTTACATTAAAGCTTGATTTGATGAAAGATATATAATCATATCAATTTCTTGTATCATTATAATTGCACTTTATTCGTTTTACTTCAACCGTTGGCTGTTCAGATGATTTATCGGTAGCTGCTGTTTAAACCGTTACATTAAACCCATATGTTAACAGCTGATCACAGTGCCATTTTTAAATTCGACTGCAATTAAATAACAACTTAAGTAATGTATAATTAATTTTATCCATATCTTTTAAAATTGATTGGCCGCTGGCTTGATGTATGAACACGTTTATTTAAAACTAAGGTTTGTTCCCTCATGCAAGGCACTCCTTAGCTGGATTTGGATTTTATATTTACTTTAATTTCTTTTACACGGGGTGTATGGAATTTACACAGGGTGAATAATTTTTACTCCAGATGTATGAAAAACATGGCGCATGACTTCTTTAAATATTCGCTTTAAATCGTAAACAACAAAAATACTCACTGATAAAAACCATTTATGTAAATATAAGACAAATACCAGTTAAATTTTGATGTGCCAGATATGCACATTTCGGAAATTTATTCCTCATCAGTGACACTAAGACCGAAAAATTTGATAGATAAAAAACATAAGCCAAACAGTTGAAAATAATGAATCTAAAGTTCCAAAATTATAAATCCAAATCCAGCTAAGGAATGCTTTGCATGAGGGAACAAACCTTAGTTTTAAATAAATTTCAAAATTAGACGGCTGAAAAGTTTGTTAAATGGTACATTTTCTGACAGCAAGAAGTACTGCCTACTGAGTTATGGATACCCTCGGGGAGTTTTACTCCACCAGCATGATTGATAATGATAATGGATACAAATAACGACGGATGCAACATTTACAAGTTAATACAGTGCATTGACAAGGAAAATAATTGTTTATGTGTCCCGTCAACAGGTATAGTTGTCTGGGGTCTCATCATAAAACGCTTTGCCTCGCATATGCAAGCGAGGAAATTCTCCGTAAAAGAAGGGAACTAGTGCCAAATTTGAATAAGACATAAATGGATAATCATTTCTTTCATAGTTTTTAAACAGGGTGTATTGTGTTTCAAACCTGTGTTGGGCAAGTTATTTGAACACAATGTTTTCTCACGGCCTCCAAAAACATTTGAAAAAATATTTATGTCATTATCTATTGCGTCTTTTTCTTTGTTCATACAATGTTTACGCTTTTTTAAATATAAACCATTAAAAGATGATATGTTGCCGATATTTTAATTTATTTACCGTCAGTATAACGTCAGACAAAAATACATGATTTAATTATTTTTTGTCATTTATAAATAAGAGACATTTTGTGCATTTCCAATTATAAGCTTCATACTGGTCATACGTGTTATTGCCTTATAAAACATAATGCATAGGCATTACAATTGTCCATGATAAAAATATTTTGTTTATCGCATTTGTTTATTTTTATGTTATATTAAGTTATTCTTGGAACACTACGAGAAAGAGATTTTTTTAAAAAAATCTTACAGCAATTTCTTTACGACACAAGATATCCAAAATATAAACACAGGTTTAGCTAAATAAATGATTAAGTCAATAATGTCACTATAAAGAAATAGTCACTTCTTTGCATACTCACTTTCAATTGATTATCAAATGTTGTGACTGAGAAACACAGAACAGTTCAGGACCTTCTGATGTAAATATATAACACAAATACCCGTCAAATTTCGATATGCCATATGTACACATTTCGGAAAATCATTCCACATGAGTGACACTAGGATCCGAAAAGTTTGATAGATAAAAACAAAAGTGAAAACGTTGAAAATTACACCTCCTTGTATTGAAACTTAACAATTTCTAAAATTTAAACCGCAATAGCTTGGATACTAAGGGAAACTTTAAAAGTCGTTAATTTTTTCTATAAAGTTTAAATCTTGATTTGTGATCCTGCTTGATAACGAAAATTCATTTCATTTTTTATTTTAATTTACGATACAAAGCTATCTGGAATTAACAAGTTTGAGGTTTAAAAAATGTTGCTTGTCATTATTATCCAAGGAAACACCACTGAGAAATAGAGGCTGGTATTCGGTAAGAGTAACCTCCTACTGTTTAGCTATATATTCCCGTCATGCGTAAAAAAAGTTAAAATGAAAAGAATATGAAAAATAGGTCAAATTAGTTATCAAAAACAAACACATAAAATATATTATAAACGGACGCATGAGCGCAAAATAACCTTGTATTTTATAGTTCAAATGAGAACGACGTTTATCTTAATCTTTTGTTGATGTATGATTTTCAATTAAAAGACACACAACGAAAGAAATTACTGTACTTAATTTGCGATGAAAGACAAATCAACAAAAATAATGAACAAAAACAGCAATTTATTTTAAAGGCGTTATTAGTAGCTTCTTTCATTCGTAATAGAATCAATTCAGAGGCATATAATTTCCAATCTTTTAATGTAATACAAATGAGCAAATACAATTAAAACGATGTAATGAGCATATTAAAGACTCTCTCATGGCCATTTATTTATATTAAATAATTCTTTTCACAAAACTATCTACAATCAATTATTGGAAAGAAAACACTTTCTGAAAAGGATTCATTGATGTCTTAAAATAAACAAAGCGGAAATGAGTCTAAAACACCCAGATAAATATGGAATTGTTATTTAAAACATTATGTGGTTAATTTGGCAATACATATTGGAATGAAAGACATCTTGTGAATTTTTTTACTTTTATAACTATCGAATGATGCAAATTCTTTGAAACTAAACGTAATTTAGTGGATTGTAATTGGTGAAACACAAACATAGGAATGTATTTAAATGTCTCAAAAAGTATAATTCGAATTAACAAAACAATAGGCCAAATTATCGTCGACAATATGTTTCGAATGCTTCAAAAAAACATCATTTTAATAGAAGATCCTTTGACTTCAAAGTTAAAGTTTTGGTGAAGTTTTAAGATTGTTCGTGTAACCAACCTTTCAATTAAGTAAAATCTTCGGAGAAGACATGTCGCTAAATCATTCAACTTTACATACAGATATAAAGATGGCGTTCTGTCTCTAAACAATCTTTAATTTGGAGAATGTGCGAATGCCATCTATCCAATTGAACTTGAATGGATTCTTCACGTTGTGCTTCATATTCGGACTTATACCTCAATTATCACACCCGAGAAAAGTTTATATCTGAAGTTATACGGCATATTTCTATTGGCGACTTTCCGTTTCTTTGCTTCTCCTGTTTATGATGTATATGTTTCACAGTTGATACGGAATGGTAGAGATTGTTCTCATTACATTGACTTTCAACATTAAATTGTTGACACAAGACTACTGCAAAGCCTAGGCTAACCAAGGCCTTAAAACTTTTATGGCCGTCATTACAATATTGTTGATTAGTAAATAGTCACTTTATCCAAGTTCCTTTCATATTAAATTTGATTTTGTGACGGATGTAGCTAGCTGGACAAGGAGTTAGTTACCCTTCTGGAGCACCGGCCTCACTTCACACATGGAAGTTCACGTGTATAAAAAAATTGATCTGTTTTCAAAGTTTTAATTATTATTATTTTTTTTGGGGGGGGGGGGCTGTGGGGATTGTAATTTGGAGATGCACTTGTATGTTTGTGTTTTTTTTCATCAAGAAAAAACCCATTAAAACTAAGTAAAAACTCTTACGGGGAAAATGTTTTTTTATCTAATTCGGAAAACAATAACAGGGCTACGAGATTCTAAACATTAAAATCTCGTAAATGCGCTTCAATTGGACATGTAGGTTTACCTAATAAACATTTTTTTAAATAAAATACAGTATGTGAAAAAGAGACATGGTTTATTATTTTAGAAATACTTGGCAAACAGCTATATTTAGTGTTATTCACAAAAAGGAACATGATTTTAAACATTGATCTGATTGTTCCAAAAAAAGTGTTATAACAAAAAATGAGTCTAAGTTGAAAAATCTTTGAAAAAAAACAGATTAGAAACTAAGGCATGATTTTCAACTGTCATAACGACAATATCTTATTGAATGTTTCAATTTATAGAGGAGGCCTTTTCTTTTGACTTCAAAGTCAAAGTTTGATGAAATTTTAACCTTGAACGTATAAAAAAACTTTTCAATCAAATTTGATCTCGTGTTTTTTGGATAAAAAATGATAAAGGATCTGTTGCATTAAACGATGAAATATTACCAGCATCGTTTCCAATTGTTTAGATCTGGTGTTTTGGGGAACAAAAATAGTAATAATATTTGAACAACTGTGAAGATGAAGCACCATGGCCAATCTATGCTTCTAATATAGTATAGTTACGCTTAATTTGTTTCATTATTTTAGAGAGGGCTTATCAATAACAAATTTTGCTATTATTTGAATAAAAATTAAAATACCCAGAGATTAACCATATAATGTAGCTGAAAAACGAACCAAAAACATCGCGTTATAGATAGAATATATATCAAGCGAATGGTTATCTCTGTGCATTTTATACTTTCATTAGAATTATACAATAGGCTAGATGTGAAAGAATTATTTTACCTAATTTACGTTGTAAATCCTTTGTATTATAATAATGAACAAAAATTCCTAATATGATACGGCCATAATTACTTTATGTTTTCTTGTAATGAAATCAAACCTCGCATTGAAAATTTATCAAAGTAAAAACAATGCTTTATAAGATTTATCTTACATATATGTTTGCTACTCTTTTATTTCAGTTTTCTTTTGATGTTTAACAAATGATGAGATTTATTAGTGTTTTGTCAAGTATATGCAAGTATGCACGTGACGGGTGTAGCTATCTAGACAGGAAGTTCTTACCCTTCCGAAGCACCCGACCTCAGTTCCTTAATGGAAGTACACGTGTATAACTAATTTTGCCAGCTTTCAAAGTTTTTACTTTGTTTTTTAGATTGTGGTTTGGACAAGGACTAGTGTGTTTGTTTTATATTAAACAAAATCTGTTTCTTTTTTGTCTAACGTAACATTAACAGCAAGAGCAATCAAATGGATAGAGTTACTAGTAATGTTACCATTCATTATATAAGGGAAATGAAATATGCGATGTGCATTCTTAATCATTGAAATGCAATAATCATCTGGAAAATAAAGAAAAAATCTTTATAGAAGTTTACATTAGAAACAAATCTTAAAATTATGATATTAATATTTAGCTTATTCTTACACGTTATCTGCTCCCTAGTAAAAATACAGTTTAAATCTAATGTTATAAATCACGACAATGAACATGTTAATTTAATGTCAGAAAACGATTTCATAATTCCACAGGACTTTTATCTTTATATGTACATATGTAATTATGTCTCTAACTGTGTAGTTCTCTACAGGGGTTATAAAAGAATTTCCTAATCAATATGTTCTTTTTCTCCACGATATATGAAAAGATATTTTTATATAAAATACATTTTTATGTACTGCTAGCATTTTCAATCCAAATTCCCATATCGCATTAATCACTATATATTTCAATACGAGATGCCAAATTATTAAATATGTATGTCATGTATTTTTCACGTATCGAAAAAATGCATTTTCGTTTTTCGTTTTTCGATTAAAATTGTGTCGGAAAAACTTTCACTTTTATCATTTTCTTGTCAAATGTTATTTTTATAGAATTTGTTTGAACGAAATATTGCTTGCATCATTTTAATCATCTAGAAAGTATTAATTGTTCATTGCGTTTAATCCTTACCGCTGCATTAAGTTTTTCAATTTTCTGATTTTTTTTTTTTTTTTTTTTTTTTTTTTTTTAAATATACTTTTTTAAAAATAGATATCTTCTAACCACGATCCGTGACATTCATTTTCTAAAATTTCATATCTTTTAGCTGTAAATAAACGGAACTGTCTGGCCGGTTGGTCAGTGTTTTACGATGGTAATTATGAGCTTGGAGCATGTGCACGGATGTACGGATAAATCCTAGAATCGAAGGTGAAACATGACATTAATTGTCCTTATTAATATCCAGATGTATCTGAAATGGTGTTATGTATCCCTTACTAAGTCACAAATGACAAATTCAACGAAATTCTGTCTTTAATTTATCGTATTTCACCGTTTTGAAAGTTGTGTTTAAATGACCCGGGTTTTAATGACGTAACCATGTTCTAATATTGGATCCCAAATGCTGCATCTCGCTGGGTAAATACTGTAATTTCTGTATTTATTCGAGCTTTTATCGTTGAACCAAATGTAACATTGTTGATTAGTAACATCATTAATTAGATTAGCACCGTTTTAATTTTTTGTTTGGAAAGCTTAATGCAGCTTTAAGACTAAGTCAAATAATGCCTCGGTAATTAATTATAAATGCATTGCTATTTTTATTGATATGATTCATGTTTACGTTTTTCAGGCGCTAAAAATGGTTCTTTACAATGGGAAACAATGACAAAGCATGGTGAAATAAAGATTCAACAGTTTGTTGCAGTTACATTAAATTTCACTGGATCTTTGTTTGTATCAATAACGTCGTCAATTCCAGTACAAACTCTTTACATGTCATGGATAAGTGGAGTTTCTGGATACAAAACACGGAACGTTTTCTTCGTTTTTCCTTTAGTCAGATATTCTTATTGTACGACATTTATAGCAGAAAATTGCTTGAATAGTTTGTGTGTTGTAGCACTTGCGATGATTCCCTCGGGGAGAATCAAAGTGTCAAGCAAAAACAGTGAGAAAGAAATCACAAGCACCAATCTTTATACTTTGAACAAAACGTATTCCTTATGGGAAATACATAATTTAACCGATGGTGTGTATTCAATACAGTTATATGATAATTTTGAATCTTTAATTGTTTTCAGACTTAATCAAATGGAAATGAGATATCATTCACTAATGCCTGTTTCTAATTCAACATGCCACAAATTGTTTGTGCCAAATATCATCGTTACATCTGAGGGCGCCAATTCTTCAACTTCTTTCTCGTCAAATGTATCATCGGATTCTATAGAGGCTAATTCATCTCACTTAAGTTATCGGTCGTATTCAAATGATTCGAACATCAATAATGACACAGCCGTTAAAAAACTCACAAATAGAGAGTTGTTTCCATTTATGTATGAAGAAATTCCTGATGATGATAAAGAAGTGAGCGAATACATGGTAGCTGTGATTGTTTCTCTTTGCACTGCAATATTTGCAGTTATTGCTGTTATTTCAATATTTCTCTTGAAAGACTTAATAAGCAAAAGGAAACAAATTGGGAATTCCAAAATTAGACCTTTTGTTTCGTGAAATTGTGTTGATGTTTATATTGATTTTAACCATTGTCTTTCATATTGCTTTCTTTCTTAAAACTGTTCTCTTCAGGATTTTGTTTTAAAAGCCTCCTGACTTGGGAGAATCACTTTTATAGTTTTAGTATTTACCTATCTCCATTTCGTATACTATTAAAGTTTTATTGTCGAGCCTGGCATTGCCATAAAGCGAAAACTAAGGTGTTCGTTTTTCGGTGTCGTAGGCGGTCATGGTGGCGTGCCAAAATGTGAAAGTTTATCTTAAAGTAATGTATTTTCTACTAAATAAAAAAACTAACCAGGCGAGACATTAAAATCCATGGAATTCTTGTTCTTAAAAATTAAATCCATTTTATCATTTTAATTCTAGGATGAGGGTAACAATAAATACAGAAAATTGTAGCTCAAATTGTGCATGAAGGATTTAGTGGTTGAATGAGATTAACATTTAAATAGTTTATTATTTGTATCATGAATTTGTATTAAAAAGCAGAGAAAGATATCTGTTAAAGATATGATACTAAAATTATTTATAATGATCTTATATTATAAAGCTTATTTGATATATATTTAATTTTAAATGTTAAATTTCTTCCAAAAAGCACAAACATACATTCAAAACAACAATTCGAAGTTTATACATCCCTTTATTATCATACACAAATAGCATGACCTGATTGAAATTTAACTTCTTTATGGATTTACTGAAATAAATTATCCTACTTTAGAATACCTAATTTATATATTAATCTAACAAAAATATCTGTTTGATTTTCATTTTCTATTTGTTTTACATATACAATTTGGAAAGTCATTTCTCATCAGTGACACTAGGGACCGAACAAGTTAAAGGATACAAAATTAATAAGCAATTATTAGAAGTAAAGAATCAATAATAGTTATAAGGAATCCAAATCAAAGTAGGGAATGCGTAGCAATAGGAAACAAAACTTGGTTTTAAACATCTTTCAAGCTATAAACGGCTACAAATTTTGCAACATGAAACAATTTGATGACTTGTTAAGCTGAATTGACACTACACGATTTTGTTATACGATTTCCTAAGATTTATTCGTCTACGATTCATGTGATGAAAATCGGATAAAAAAGTTTTTACTTTGGTCTTGGGATTGTGATGAGGACAAGGACTGGTACGTTTGTTTTATTATTACTCGCATTAAGTCTTATTAAGTCGTAAAATCTCGTAGTAACCCGTATTAGCGCGTACTAACTCCTGTCAAAAAGTCGCCCCGACTCAGCTACGATTCTGCTACAACTTTTAAAGAATGGATATGTTCATTATTTTGCTACGACGCAGCTGATTAATTTCAAATCATAAATCTCAAACAGTGTATCATAGCGACTCGTACTGACTCGTAGCTACTTGTAGTGACTCGTATTGACTCGTACAGACTCGTATTAAATTCGTACATTCATACTCGTACAAAATCGTACTAAGTCGCCCCGACTTCCATAGCTCTTGGCACCTGGCAGTTTGGCATCAGCACCGCTGTCAATTACACCACTTCAGCCTCCTTGGCTGCTGCTAGGGATAATCTCTGCCTCCTCAGTGTTAAGCAGACTTCTATGAACAACATGTCAACGACATAAAAAAATCAAAATTCTGGAGCTAGAACTGGTCCTGGAAGAAGAAAGTATGATGTTACATGATCTGTATGAAGGAGTCATCAGAGGAAGAAGCAGCAGCAAGACCACCCAAGCTGTTTGCAAGACCATGGTTGCTTAGACGAAAAGATCATGGTGCTTATGAAAAGCTGATGACAGAACTGGAAGCTGAGGATCCATCAGAATTCAAGCGGATGCTGCGAGTTGCTCCAGCCATGTTTCGGGAGCTAGAAGAGAGTCTCATGCCTGTTCTTCTCAAACAAAGCACAGTGTTGAGAGAACCATTGCCAGTGGGATTGAGGCTTGCAGTCACCTTGAAGTATCTATGTTACATTTTCTCTGCGAACTGCAAAATAAGCAAAGTAACAAAACCATTTTATTATAGGTAATCAAAATATTTGGTGTACAAAAATAACATAGTTTCTTTCCAGTCTGCCTATAATCACTTACCATCCGAAACATTAAAAAAGAAAAGTTCAAAGAAATAACATATTTGCTTTACTAAAACATTTAATACAAAACTTCAAAAAAATAAAATATTTTTGCTCATGATTTTGACTAATTTTATACATGATGTGTCATTAAAATTTTTTGTCGAGCTGAAAAAGAAGAGTATTAATGGAAAAACATAAAATGCCAACATACATTAATGCCTCCCCCTGCTCTGGACCCTGTATATGTTCACTGCAAGGAATGCCAGGAACTGGATCGTCCACTTGTCTATTGGGCTAAGCTGGTCATTTCCACTGCCACTGGGCTTGGCCTTCGTCAGCCTCCCATATTTGATCCTTGTGCTGGTCCAGTCACTTCTTGACCCGGTCCACATTTTGCTTGGTGTCTCCCGCTATCTTATACCATGCAGCTTCCTTGGCTGTGGCGTGCAAATACTTGGGGTCTGCCTTGTCCCAAAGGCAGGGATGTGACTTGATCCCCTCAATACGGGCGTTCTGGATGGACCACTCTATCTTTTAGGACCTCTCCTGCTTCTGACCCTTCCGGGACTTCGGCTGTAACTTTGAATGTGTCTCTGCTGGTGTATCTTCTTGCTGGGACCTTGTTGATTTTGGTGGCTGGGGCCCTGATGGCTGAGACCTTGGTGGGTTGGTTGGTTGGGACCTTGCTTGCTGTCTTGATCTTGGTGACCTCGGATCTGTGGGGTCTGGCTGTGTCTCAACAGGGGGGTGTCCCCTTTATGCACCTGAGCTACTGTTACCTACAAAATACAAAATACAGAAAAATTAAATATTTTTCAAAAAAAAATTAATAAGAGCAGCATTTCTGAAAAAAAAACTTTAAAAAGAAGTTGAGCATAAGAAACATTGTAAAATAGAAAATTTCATAAACTGAAAATTACAATTTTGCACTCACCGTTTCCAGTCGTGGAACGGGGGGTCGACTCTTCCCTGGCTGATGTCTCTTTTTTCCCTTATGGGGGCCTTGTCTCCTCTGCTTCCCTTGAGTCTACCTCTACTTCTACCGCCCTATGCGTCTCTCCTTCCAGACATAGTAAGCAACTATTAACTTACAGCAGTAGCAGAAGTGATGCCGAGAGCGAAAAATCGCGGGCGTGACACGCTTAATTGATTTGAGATTCTTATAAAGTCGTGAGAGAGTGTCGCAGCAAGTCGTACTAACTCGTAGCGACTCGTAACAAGTCGATGCTTGTAGTAAGGGTACATAATCGCATCGACTCCCTAAATCTCGTACTGACATGTGACATGTCGTAGTGAGACTTGACCAAGTGATAACCCCCAAGATTTTTTGCACGATTTTTTAACGATTTTAATATTTCATAAATCGTAGTAAATCATGGCCATAAAATCGTGTAGTGTAAATCCAGCATTAAATGTTTGATGAATACCGTTCATACTAAGGCTTACAAAAGCCTTTCATCTCAGGATGTACTTAAGCTGCTCGTGAAATCAGAACCATTTAGTTTCAATTCATATATCCTACATCAATATGGTAGTTAAAAGAATCTCTCATTAATACTTCAAAACTTTAAAATACAGGCAATACAGGTTTATTTTTAAAATGTAAAATGATAACACTTGCATATGAGCATATGATACCTCTATTTTAATTCAAAGTCCCAAATGTTATATATGTTTATAACAATACACTTTCGATTGTTAGTAAAATTTGTTTACATATAAATATCATGTCTATTGTCTTAAGACTATTGTAAATGTCAATCTTTGTTATTGTTTACTTTAAACTTGCAAAGAGAAACTCAAATTGAATTATCACTATAAAAAGTACTGTGATAGAAGCATATGTTTCACATATTTGGTTCACTAGATTGGACATATAGTTTTTCATACGACAAATCGAATAAATATGGATTTTCTTTAATTCTAATCTTACGTTTATATTAATGACATACCTGTATGCAGTAATATAAATTTTACATTCACTGTTTCAAAGTAATAGTGACGAATGTCCCATACAATTAAAATTATGTATTCAGAGATTGCCAATTCTTGGAAGCAGAGAAACTTCACTGCCAAGAAAAAACAAGCTACTCTTTTAGAATACTGTGCTTGAAATTAAAAGTTCAGAAAAAAAACAAACACTACAGTTTTATCACTATTAAAATATCAATGCCTCCATGTATGATGTTTAAGTTTAACAGCTCATACGGTATGATAGAACGTGTTCCCATTACAGGGACTTTCTTCAATGAAGCAAGCTGCTCACGATTAGAATATTGATTTGGGGATAGGCTAATCAAGGCCATTAAAAAGATTTATGACCATTATATTTAAAAAATGTACTAGCTATATTTTGCTTATAATAGTTATATGTTCCTTACAGTTTCAAATTTGATTTAAATAAACTTTGTAGCATGCTAGACAGGAGGTGTTTACCTTTACTCAATCAGCCAGTTTTCAAGTCTTTCTCTCTGTCTTTTGGAATGTAATATGAACATGAAGTAGTCTGTTTGTTTTGTATGTCTACTCAACATATTTATCATTTCGAAAAAAGTGTTGCTTAATCATATCTTCAAACGCATGATTTAAATTATTATCATGTCTTTTATGTTAAATTAACTGCTACAGGTATCTGTATGAAAAATGTAGCGCTTACAGTGATATTTGCAATTTTTCAAATCTATGTAAAAAACTTATCTTAAGTCAAAAGAGACAAATTCTGATAAGTTATTATAATTTTGACAGTTCAGCAAAAACTGAATCCAATGTAACTGTAAAAATTGTCGCCGGCGTCATTATGTTCCTTCTTTCATTGAAAATATTGATTTTTTATACTAATATAGATGATAATGATGATGATGACAATAACATGGTTAATAAAAAATGTTTTATTGCAAAGAGAAGTCCCCGTCTCTAGGATTTCGAACAGTAGCGATATTACCTTTATCTATGCTCCGGAAATCATGGATTCCACAAACCTGTCGACTCAATCTACACGACAAGTGTAATATACCTGTTAATATACATATATAGAAATTTTCGTTTTTGTATTCAATTATTGTTTATTTTACTTTTAAATTAACTTGACCATTTCATAACAACGAATAAAGATCATTGCTAGTGTTGATTAAATGCAATTACAGTTTCGTGGAATTAAATAGTAGAAATATGTAGTGATTTAAATATATTCCTGATGAAATTCTTGATGTTTGAATGAAATTTTCAAACTATATGCAAATCCTAATGTGATATGAAAGTGATAATTTGTTTCAAGAAAAGAAAATTATTCCTTAGCATGTCAAAAATAGACTATTTTAGAAAAACAGTGGCTTTTGAAGATATTTTACATTTTCTCATATATTTTGACTCTGCATTAAATTTTTAATAACCTTTATCATATATCAGGGTTCATTGAGTAACACCACTAATTCAAGCCTTAAGTTACTTCAACTTAACAAGCATGGTATGTTTGTGTTTTTTATTACATTTTTATTAATAACAATTCAACGTTTTAATAGTTCCTTAAAAAAGCTAGAGTTTTATAATTATGACTTCAATCTTTTGTTATATAAAATTTGTTTTATTTATCATTTTACTTGAGCACCTTTTCTGTGTTTTACGAGTAGATTGATTTGATAAACGGAAGTTTACGTCCCTGTAAACTATTTACTCTCTGATGACGGAATTGAAAGTTTCCATGGAAAACAACTAACTTTCGGCAAAGAAACGACAAACTTTTTACTAGCAATCTCTGTCTCTAGTTAGACACAAACTCTAGGCGGTAATTGACAATGTAACTCGTAAGCCAAAGCTTTTGACTTCTAAACAATCGAAAGCCTGATTACTATTTAAACTTAAAATTATATTTTCAGCATCGTATTTATTTGTTTGGATATATTCAGTGCGTTTCATAAGTTTTCTTTGCATTTATTCATATAACTACGAGTATGTCGCCAGGTATAATTTGAATCTATTCTAGAGGTTTTACATTTAAACAATTAAGACAGTCCATGGTGTTATTTAAGAATTATTAATAACAAAAAACACAACACTTTTTGTATTTTACTGCATTATGTTTTGTATCAAGGTTCAAGCATTTACTACGAAAAATTTGTCTTAACCTTATCAATATATATCTTTAGTACGTGGATTCTTAACAAATTGAACTGTTCAATATTAAAAGTCACTAGTTACTCATTTAACTTTTGTTTTGTTTGTATAACATCATACTAAATGATATTTTACAATCATTTAACAAATGTATAATAATATCGCCTTAAGCAATGCATCTTTATGGTATGTTTGCCCTTAAAACTAAAAACGCACTTTCCACAGACATCAAACTTAGGCACATATGATAACGTATATTTCAAAAATGTGCAAAGTAAGGAGTTTAGACAAGTTCAACCTTTACGAAGCCTCACTTTTTAAAAAGTCATTTTGTAACACATGCTATGTAAATGTCATTACCAAGTACAAATAGTTTGAGGTTTTGAGGGTAAACATACGTTGTAGTACATCCCTTATAGATAAAGATACGAAATAATACCTCCATAATTTGATAGGTATAATGAGAAGTGTTCAAGGCCTTTATATAATACACTGTATCATGCTATTGCTTAAATACATGCTTTGAAGCATAAGTGATCTCTAAAGGAACAAGGAACAAATTTAACTTACAATGATTTGAATCTAAATAAGAACACTTTAACTCTCTTTCTTTTCAATTTTACTAATTCCCTTTCTATTCCCTTATAAATCATCCATCGGAGAATTATTTGTTTTTCAAATTTTTAAGTGACCATGACATATTACCACTGATAATATGGCCGATGTATGAACTACATTCGATGACCTTTTTTCAGGAAACATAAAAGGCTGATATGGCATATAATGTCGCCGGTGAATTATTCGCATGTTAAATAAGGTGTTTCAACACATCATTTTCGTCAAACAGGATTGTAACAAAACAAAAAGGAATATGCAACCATTTAAATATATTACTCTATAGTGATTCTGTTGATGATATTTTAAAAAGATATGATTTTTTTTTTGTCTTTACATTTTTACTTTTAATTCGTCGTATAAAGAAGAATAAAGTAGATCGAGGTATACTACGACGAGAGGTTTTAATATTAAAGAGGATACTTAATAGTTATGTCACAATATGTGTAACAATTGATTAGTGAAATATTGTCAGCAATATCCACAAATGGCATTGTCGGTTATTCTTTTGTCGCTTTGGAATTTAATTTTTGTTATTCATTTCGATACGTGACCTGTTAAATCGTCGGGTTTTATTGGATTTTTGTTAATTAAAATAAAGGTTTGCAAATTCCTTGCTAGTTCTGTTTAGTTACATAATATGTAAAAGGTTGCTTTTTTAAATTCTTCCTTATAAAGTATATAAGCTTTAACTACTGTTTGCTCAATAAAAACGGGGGAATGATTTTACAGAATATTATATGCAATTACATACGAAAAGTAAGAAAGTAACCTTGATTTTTCCAATATGTATTAAGTTTATGACTTTCAGCCAACTGATCTTGTATAAACAGTTTCTTATACCAAATATTAAAACCCTTAAAACAATTTAATTATTATTACCATTGTTTTTGTTTTCTTCGAGCGTCGGGAAGAACGACAACTGCAAATTTAAATCAGACTGATTTCATAATTTAATGTATAATACTTGAATTGAAATGTTTTTGCTATTAAGGCTGAGCGTATTGGAACGAGCCAGCTAGAAGAAAGGGGGTGCATACCTTTCCGAAACACCCGATTTCATTTTCTTGATGTATAACTGAATTGGTCTGTTTTCAAAGTCTATGACATTATTGGCTTGTACACATCATTTGTATTATAACAACAGTCGACATAAATCGTATAAAAAGTTCTATCTTAAAATAGTGCTTATAGAGACATCTGTCTCTGTACATCTTCTTTGTTACCTAAACACTACTGTATTCCATTAAGTACATTGTACGGTAAATGTTTTTATTATGCTATAATAATACAAACATTCTTATATGATTTAAGAATAACGGAAAATAATAATCAAAATTAGCTTCTGTGTTAAATTACAATACTACTAAGGTATCAGACAGTTCACGCCGTTATACACAGTTTACAAAATTTTTTCAATTGAGCTTTAAAACAAAAGGAATAAACTATATAATATATACACATTGCAAACTTCCGCGCAAACAAATAAAATGAAAAGATTTATCTACAATTAGAATTTAAAATTTATTTTCCAAAGTATTTTTTAAAATCAATGACAAGTTTATTTCATATAACATAAATATTTACATGACGAAATATTTAATTTAAATCATGGCGTCTCGCTTCAAATGCAACCGGTTGGAACCGGTTTGTCGTAGCACGTCACATCCTGGGTTAGAAATAAGAACGGCTTAACAATTATGGCCGTGGATTTATTCAAAATCGCTGTCACTCCAAATTACAGGTATTTTCCGCTTTCTGGACACTTTAGGTGAAGGTGGTTGTTGATAAAAGTTAATATTGAATACACCTCCAGAAATGTGAGACCCGTCAAAGATAGATTTAAAGGCAGAATTTGTGATGTTTGTGGACGAACTGTGGTTTTTTTTTTTTTTTTTTTTTTTTTTTTTTTTTTTTTTTTTTTTTTTGACGATGCGATGTGCATTCCTGCGGCCGCGTTATTTATCGAATTGTCAATTCCACATAAAATTTTGGAAATATGACATTGTTTGTCATTCGACACTCGGCGATAATTGTTTAGTGATTGAGCATTTTTGTGGCCTGTCCAGAAAACAGCTTGTTCGTCCGAAACATTATTGTCCAGTAATATCTGACACAGATGTTTACGTGCACTGATATTGGTTATTTTTTATTGCAGTAAGACCTGAGCGTATCATGATTGCTTTCATGAGACTTTTAATTTCATTAATTCTTAAAGGTCCTCGCAAAAATTATTGATCATCCTGATGCGGATTTGTTGTATGAGTTACCTGAGCTAGGTAGAAGGGGTGGTGAGGGTGGCAGTAATTTGAAGGGCGCTTGTCACTATATATTTTATATGTTTTGACTGGACACTTTTTTTTATTTGCAGGTAGTTCATACATTTTAGGCTGACCACTTCATACATTTCTTACATCCTCGCCAGTTCTTGTTTTTGTTTGTCTCTCATTGTGGATCAGGTATTCTTTTTAATTTAATTTTAATTTAATTATTTAATTCATTGTCATATTTCAGTTCTATATCACCCCAGCAGAGATTTCTGTGTTCTTCTTTTCCCCCACGCATACCAAACTGAATTGTATTATTCAGCCATAGAGTGGTTAGAAGTGACATTGGAGTGTTATTATCTAATTGCCCTGATTTATACATTTTATCATTGTCTTGATTTGTAACTGGTTCAGCTGCATAACCCTTTTTCTTTAATTCTTTTTGTTTTTTTTTTTATTTTAGGGCTTCACGGGCTCCAGAAAACTCATATGCCGAAATCAAGCTTGTGCAATATCTATGACTTTTTAGATCCCTTTCTAATGATTCCAGCATGTCTCGAATAAGCTTGGTTGATAATCAACTCCATTCTTTTTCCTGATACACAAGAAGACCTGAGCAAGCAAATCATTTAATTCAGTTGGTGGGATGTTTTGGGGTTCACGGTTTTCACTTTTTTTTTATTTAAGTACATTTTCAACAGTTTTAAATGACCAAGTGTTTTTGGAGAATGTTTTTATTTTCTTAAGCTTTTACAAATTCCACAACATCAATATCATCCAGAAATCTATTATTATCAAAATCCTCCATTAGGCTTACTTGTTCACCGGCATCATTGCTAATCAATTGGGGTTTGGATGCTGAAAAAACTGAACTTTGTGGTTAGGGCAAATTTTAATTATGGTTCACAGATTGAGCATCCATTTCATCCATTTCCATATCATTATCAAATGAATTTTGAAAATCGTATTCATCATCTGGGATTCCTTTTATGAACTCATGGCTTGCAGCTGTGATAATTTCTCCACTCTTAAGTGATTGCACTTTATACATTTCATAGGTAGCACAAGGTTTGACAATGTTAACTATTTCACCATTTGTCCCTATAGTAACCAGTCAACCAATCTCAAATACTCTTGGAGTTGCTTACAACTGTATGTCATCAAACTTTTTCTTTGTAAACAAACACTGAAACCGTGGCAGACTATGTGGAATATGGAAACCATGGAAATAAGATATGTAGTTCCAAGTTCCTGTCTTGTGTATTCATACGCCAATTCCATTGTTATGAGTTTCTATTTTAAAATTGATTTTTAATAGAACTTTTATATTTTGTGGTGCAAGAAATAGAATCTATCACTACTTGTGGTGCCAGATAGGAAAATCTCAACCCTTGTTCTAATATATTTGAACGAGAGTTAAGATTTCTCTATCTGGCACCACAAGTAGTGATAGATTCTATTAATATATATATATATATATATATATATATATATATATATATATATATATATATATATATATATGTGTGTGTGTGTGTGTGTGTGTGTGTGTGCGTGTGTGCGTGTTTTATTACATTCTTTATTATTTTTTATTACATGCATATAATATAAATCGTAAAACTAGCAGCAAGTAGTTCTATCTTTTTAAACAAAACCGTGTAAATTATTAACTTGCTCTTTTGAAAATAGGATAAAATTACTTTTGCTAATGTATGGCAATAACAGAAGCTTAATATTAGATGTTATATTCAGTCATCGGATTAATTTGATTAAAAACTTTTTTCTTTGCAAAATAATCTAAAACGCACAAATATCGCATACAAAAAAATCAATTATATGTGAATACATTCGTACATTTTTGCAAAAGCACGAATTATATCTTTCATTGTTATAACAAAATGGTAGAGGATATACATCTGCAACTAATGTTTAAAACAGTTTGCTGAATTCATGGTGTCTTTTTATTGGCATTACGAATTTAAAGTTCAACAAATTTTTATTCCCGTTTTCTACAAAACTCGAAACTGAAACCTGATATTTGGCACAAGTTAAATAATGTGACTTTATCTTGTGGTAAATAAGAACGCTTTTCTCTTTGGTAATAATCGTCATAAAAACATAATCAGAAAAATGGTTGATAAAATGTGGACACTCCACTATTAAATTCATATTGAATGGTAAGCATGATATAATTAACAAACAACATATCAAAAACTATACGGCGCAGATTGATACATGCATAACAATTCCGAAAATTAATAAAACATAAATGGCCGACCTGTAAAAAAGTGAGGAGTTTTTTTCAATTGTAAAATGCATGTTTATTTATGCATATTGACATATACTTTTAGTAAAGAATTTTACGAAAGCTTTGCGGAAAAACTATTTTTGCAGTAACCAACACAATTTAAAAACGCCAGAACAAACGATTGCACAAGAATCCTTCTCTGAAGATATCTATGAAATCAACAATCATATTTTTTCGTGAATTGGGTTCCTTACAAAAGTAAATTCACATATATAAAATTTAAAACAAAAGGTCGAAAACTATGACAAACCCGACATTTAGCGAAATTATTTAACTGCTTTTGTCTGTTTCTTACCGGCTTAATATAACATAAACAATTTTTAATAAAATAAGAAAAGAAATCATTTGTTATTATGATATTCATTTGATTGTTGGAGCTTTTTTCTTCGTATAATTAATTTGAATGAAAAAAAAAAACTTAAATAAAAATCAAAACAAGAGAAATAAAATTGCGAATTTAAAATCTCTGGTAATAATACTCGGTGGACAAGTCCTTGCAAATATACGCATGTTTTGAAATTGATAAGAGCCCTATTTTACCAATATTATTTCCGTAATAACAAACATGCAATATCATTTTTATACTTTATAATTTTTTGTACTTATTAGAGAAATTATACCGGGGGTGGCACAATAACTTATGCGGTAGTTTAAAGAAACGACTTTAAAGCAATTGTTAAAATAAAATTAAAAAAGAAACGATTTTCAGTCTTTCGGGACTGTAATGATCATAATAATAGTTTTTTTCCAAAACATTTAGTGAAACTAGTTAAAATATCAAGTTGAACATAAAGGCACAAACGAACAATAACCCGAACAAAAGCTCGTAAGTGATAAATTGGCGTATATGTTGGATGGTTAAACATTTCATGAAAACTATTTTTTCCTCAGTCGGAAAAAAATTATTATTATCATTTATATTATTAATTCATTAACTTAACCAAAGTATAATATTTGTATTATTTTACTGACATTTTAATATTTTCTAAAGACTACAAACAAATAAATTCATCATCTCAACAAAATTCATGACACATGAAAACTAAACATGTACATGAAAAACTAGATTGAACAATACAGATGTGATGACTAGTTTTAGATATTAAAATTTTCAAGCAAAGTGCCACAAATAAAAAAACATAACGTTATATATATATAATATATATATATATATATATATATATATATATATATATATATATATATATTTAATATATATATATATATTTAATATATATATATATATATATATATATATATATATATATATATATATATATATATATATATATATTAGCTTATAAGAATTTTATGAATATTTGTGGAAGCATTTATTTTCCAGGGATTCATAACCGGTATAGTTAACAAGTATTCCAAATGTGCTATTATGTGGTAAACGTCTCCTAATATGCAAGCTTATAGAAAAAAATACATTTGTTCGTTTTATAAAAGTAATATACAATACCAAAAGATCTAGACATTTTTGTATGTTTCTTTTCAGGGTAACGCAAGTTGGCAAGATTCAAATAAAACGGTGGCAAGGGAATATTTAATACATTTATATTATATTTATTTATAATATATTTAATATTTAATAATGAATTTCCGAAATGTGCACATTTGGCACATCAAAATTTAACTGGTATTTGTATTATATACATTGATATCAAAACATGAGTCGAATCGCTTCTTAAACTTTTGTAAATATCTGTCTACTTAAAACACTGAAAACAGCTGCTGTATATCGATCTTTTTCAAATGATACTTTAATCCTAATATCATGCTCATTTGCGTTTTTTATTGGTATTAAGGTCTCAATGGGTTTAATTTCCTGTTTAGCTCCAGACATTTAATTTTAATTTAATTCACTTTACAGAAACAAGATAAACTGGGTCCAGACATACGTGTTGAAAACTTTTTTTTAATAAAAAATATTGAAGGAAAACTCGCACACAGTCACAGTGTAAATACACTTAAAGTAAATAAAGCAAATTTTGCATTATAAATATAGCTGCAGCATATTAAAACAAAATTGATCTAGTGTAGGTGATATAGACATAACGAGAAGTATATGTTGTCCATGGCATTAAGTACTTTTCATATAAGTACTATTTAAGTTCTCTCTAAATTATTATTTAAACTAATATAACAGAACATATCCATTTAAATATATATTAAAAATCTATATTTGTATTTAATATTATACTAATACAGGATGTATTGCCTGTATTTGGTTAACTGAAGCATATTTTTCAAGTTTATAACCGATTGAAGAATACTTAATATAAACGATGTGTTGTTTATACAGAATGATTTTGTTGTTAAAGACCAGAATTGACTTAAGTTATAACTATAATGTATGATCTAAACATGAGAAATTTTATATTGTGTCTGGTTTGTTTGGAACACGTACATTGTTTATTTCTTTTAAACATGCAATACAGATTAAATTTATTTTTAAATATTAAAGTAACACGAAAAATCTCTTAAGATTTTATTCAATCAAAACTATTAGTTTGTCAAGAGAATCAATTTACAATAAATGTTTTAGATTCGTTCATTGTTGATAGAATCTTTCACATTTCGAAATACGCACGTCTTTTGTCTGTTGTAATGTTATTATTTTGACTTCATTTTACTAACCTAATAGTTTCGAGATAAAGTTTGAAAGTAAGAAAGTAAATATCTTGTTATTTCATTAAAAGTCAGACTAAAACTGCTTTCTAAATTGCGTTCTTGTGTTATTTGATTATGTCACCAGGTTATAAGTTCTATGATTAAATCTATGACACGTATTTAAAGCATGTAAAATGATCAACTCATTGATTAAGATGTATTTTGGTTACTTTTGCTATATAATGTTTAAGACAAGAGAACTGCGGCATGGCACATAATTTGAAAATGCAGTCAGTATTAAAAATAACGGTTAAATTCATTTAACACTATTAAAGCATTTGATAAACAGAAAGACGATTAAAATTTTTAAACCGTATTGGCTCAAAGGCGAATATAATTTTATATAGGGCGTCTAGAAAACCTTATCATGTGCCATTTCATACTGCGAATGAAAAAGACGCGGTATTTCTTATAATTCAATCCAATAACATCATAAGATGAGAAACTAAATTTTTTTTTAAATAATCAAGATAATAAAACGCAAACATACCAGTGCATATCAAAATCACAATACCAAAACACAAACATACAAACCCATGTCTAAATCGAAATCCCCCCCCCCCCCCAAAAAAAAAAAAAAAAAAAAAAAAAAAAAAAAAAAAAAAAAAAACCAGAAACAAACCAGTCCATGTCCAATTACTGTCACAAAACACAAATATACCAGTCCATGTCCAAATTACAATTCCAAAAAGTAAAACACTTTGACAACTGGCCAATGTTGTTATACACGTTAACTTCCATCAAAGAAGACGGACCGAGTGCCCCGTAAAGATAGGCAGCTCCTCTAACTTTTTTGGTGTTCATATGGCATAATTTGTTTAAATGATCAATGTACAGGTGCCATACGATATATTCTTTATATTTAATACTACAATTGCTACTCTATTGACAGCATTATTTAAAGAATACATCATATTTATCTACATTGATCATCTAAATTCAAGTTGTCCTGGTATATATAAGATATCCGTATAAGAAACCATATAAAGCATAGTAACGGTTAACTGTGTATTTTGCTTAACACAACCGAGATGCTAAAAGCCCTAAACCCTTGAGTTTATACTTTATATTTATTATCTTGGGAGATTTTTATGTTAAGAAAGTTAATATTTATCTATCTTCCTCTTAGATACTTTATTATTAATACAGTTGTAATCTTCATGTTGTTGTTATAGAATAACTCGGGAATAAATGAAATTTGATGCAAGTCTCTTGCAGAAACCTATTGACCAAACTCAACCCATTTAAACTTCATTTACAGAATTGAGCATTTTTAGTTGTAATATATTGGGAAATAGAAAATGTCACTGATTGAAAAAAAAAATTATTTTAAAAAATTTAAACGACAGAAAATTTTGCTACATGGTGAATTTTTTTGTCATCACAAAGTACTTACTACTGAGTTAAAGATACCCTTGAGAATTTTTATCTCCACCGGCAGCGGTTCCGGCTTAGGGGTAATTAATATCTAACGAAAGCACCATAAATTATTAAATTTGGTTTAATAAAAATTGGTTTGTTATAAACCAAAACGAGTTGAGTTCAGTAATGTTGTTTAACGTCCCGGTCAAGATTATTTCACTTATATCGAGACGTCGCCAGCTATAGGCGAAATTTAAGAAAGTTAAAATACATTTATATTGGTCTAGAAAAAGAGCGTAAATGCTATAAGGGGGTACGAATAAGGATATCTTTAACTGTTTTGATGGACTGTTTAAAGGGTGCAAATGGTTTTCATTTTGTGTCTTGTGATTATAACTCTGTTGGATTGGTTGCAACGGTTGTATTAAAGCATGTCAATCGTACCTATAACAGTTGGCATTGAATATGCGAAAAGAATTTCATTCAGGAACACCAAAACAGTCATATTGATTTATTAAGTCTGTAATGTTGGAGAATGGGAGTGATTGCCTTAAATATATGATGTTAGAAAAAAAAAAAAATTTGACAGGCTCAACTTCATTATGTACGCTAAATTTAATAACTCACTCAATCCTATTTTCAATATTTTTACAATAAAAATATCAGAAGATAATTGGTGTAAAGAAAAAAGATTTTATTACCACTATTGGTAACAAAATGAGCAAGCTCAAATGAAAGAGTATTTAAATTCAATAAAATGTATAACGAACATTTTTTAGCATGAAGTATATTACAAAAGAAAATTTTATTAAATTGAAAAAAAATATAAACATTCCTTGACAAATTTTTGTGGAAAAATAAATTAAGTATGACACTTATATTCTTTATTTTTCGCTCTAAGTCAAAGATATCATTGGCGTACAATTATACATTTCAATAGAGCTCCTAGTTATACACAGTAAACAAAAACGGAGCAAGTTGACTTCACGGACTTTATTCAGTTGTTTTTAAACACAAGGGTATCGATCCATGTTAAAAACAATACCAAAGCAAATAAGGAAAACATAAATTATGATGAATAATATAAAGCTTTACGATTTAACAAGATTTTGCATAGATCCTGGTACAGGAATTTTTATATGATTACAGCACTAAATCAGCAAGCAATGGTGAATAATTCATGCCCCTTGGTATATCGTTGTCTTTTGTTTAAAAAATTTATTCCGAAACACAACAAATACGTTTAACAACTGTTACATATTAATAGATTATTTATTTAATAAATGATAAGTGAACAATTTCGTTGAACCTTTTTAATTTAGAATGAGGGATAGTGGTGTTAAATGTAGAAACATAGAAATACTCAAGAAGTCCCCTGATTGGAAATACTTTTTCTTTGGTAACATTAAGTCTGGTATATGTACTTCTTAAATATATAACAAAGTTTCTTAAAATGACACTCAACTAATAATGTTAAATGATTAAATTGCTGTCAAATTCGATCAAATTTTACTTTGTTGAATAACAACTTTACAAAAAATCAATAAAATATAATATTTGGCACTAAAACAATTGGAAAATAAATACTTCATTAGTTTATTGCCTCAAATTTAGATATTAACCACTACTTTCTCTTCTCCTGCACCTGCAAACTTGTCTAATGGATCAATATGCAAGCAAAATTGGCGTTTTTTCCAGTTATAACAACACAATATTTACTGGTGTTAATTAATGTTTCTTTTTGTGGTGAAATTGTTGGTCCGCTGACTTGTTAAATATAACAAATATTTTAAAACATTTAAATCTACATAAGAAAGAACATATTTTAAATGTATAATAAACATAAAGCTTGTAGAAATTGTAGAATATACGTAATACTTTGCGCAAACCTGCTAAGTCATTGTTTTAGCTATTTTATGTGATGAAGCCTTTTCTGATTACTGTCAAAGACAGGTTTTTTTTTACAATATTATATTTTTCAATCTCAAGCTTCGAAATTTTTAGAACTTATCAAATTTGTTTTCAAATTAAGTTTTAAGGGTTAAAATATTGGTTTTGATTTTCAAAAGCATTATACTCCTTTTTATAGCAAAAATATATTATTAGTTTTCTCACATTTAACAAATACATCTATTTTGTAAATAAACTAATATTTTTGTGTGTGTTTCCTTCATTGTTAAGCATTGTGCATCTATTTAAGATTATTTAAATGATCACCTAATAGAGTTTTATAAGTAATGAATGATTTACTTTTTTTGTTTGTTTTGAAGGAGGTTAGCTTACACGTTCTCTTTTCAGTCCCTGCTATCTCCTGACTTCTTACTTCTTAAGTCATGTACCCAACGACTAGTGGCATTTTTTCCATGTATATCGACGAAATAACACTCTAAGTTAAAAACGTAAACTGAATTTTCAAATAAACAAATCGATAAAAAAGTAGTGATAAAATATTTGGATACTATAGGGATAGCAGCTAAGGATATCAAAGCATATAAAAAAAGTTGGAGTATTTAAAACTGCAATTGATATGCATCATTCCCTTTTATTATTGCATAAATCTTACTGAGAAAATTTGGCCAATACGCTGCGTATTTGATAACTGATGCCGAAATGAGTTAATGGACATGACATTATTTTTTTTTATTTAATGCAAATTATATAATTCCTAGTTAATGCACATTTACATATGACTTCAATTTTATAATTTATCAGTCAAGTGTAGTCATTTTACGTAGAAAGTTATAAAAAAGGTACGTGAATATATTTTCATCATTTCCTAAATACTTGTCATGTCAGAGTTTTTCTCAATGTTTTTAATACTTCGTTCCATATATATAGCTTGAATTTAAAATGTTGAACAATGATAAAAATATTTTTAAAAAAAACCGAGCAAATAAAAACTATAAATAATTGTATTGATTTTAGGATGCCATTAAAACATTGCTTGTCAGTTCACGTAAGAAAACAAAAACAGTATCTCGAAAGTGTGTTAACTGCCCTATTCCTTAGGGATAAATTCCGACCACAAAATTTATTACCAAAAATGCATTAAATATACAGTAAATATAACATAGTAATAAATCAAATGGATCATGTTTTTATTGTAAACATTTACAATTTATTAATAATATATTCAACACGGTCTTTAAACTGTCTTTTAGGAACAATACAGATTACATCCAAAATGTATCCTGCAGTCGGTCTTAAAACTGTTAAATAAACAAACTTGACGTTGCTATGTTCTTTTTTATAGCTTGTTAGAGATTTTATGAAATTATGACATATTTATTCTTATGGATAAAAAACATTTAAAAACATTATCTTTTCTGGTAAACCACGATGACCAAAACATTTTGATATTTAAACCACATGTTTTATCTATATACTATGGTGTTATAGCAAGAATTTTCAATTTAAGACTGAAAAAAACAGTTATTTCACTTTTACGTTTATAAAAATTATTTTGGAAAGATTCCCCCGGCAAGAAATATCGTGATGTTCCTATTTTTCAAAAATAAAAAATATATATATATATATATATATCTTATTATTTAATTAACAAATGTTTTTTATTGTTTTGTTTTGTAGTTTCATTGGTAGTTTTTTGTAGGGTTTAAGTAAATAGTAAGCTTACTCTAACCCCGCTGCTAAACATATGGTAAAATCAGTTATCTCCTTATATATTTGCCCTTTACAATCAAGTGCACTTGAAGCTGTTTCTAAAATTTGCTTGTATTCTGTATTTTTTTTTTTTAACATCTTTATTGGTTTTATATATGTATATATATATAAGAAACATATAAATAGACAAAGTACACCTTTTACTAACACTTTCATACAGGTTGTGATGACTAGTATGTTTTTATTTTAAAGTACAATAAATACCCCATTTGTTTTCAAAAATACTAGTTTGACAATTCTTTATATATGTGTATTCTTCAATTTTCATGTAATATAAGATTTCCTTTTTGACTCCAACAACACTTGGGAGTCTATTTTGTAATTTTTGTTTATAAATATGCCTTTTACATAACAGAATAATAAGATTTAAAGCATACCTTTGTTTACAACAATAACCGAAAAGGATGTCAAGTAAACTAAAATCAATATTAATCTGTAACTTGTCATTTATCCATTTTTATATGTTTGTCCAAAAAAAGGGAGACAAAACTACTCTCCCAAAAAATATGTGTGATCGTATCTGGGAATTCATGACAAAAATCACATTGATTATTCTGTTTTAGCCCTATTTTAAAATGATATGTATTTGTACTTAAAATTCTATGTACAATTCGATACTGAAACCATATTAATGTAGTATCTTTAACAGATTTAACTGTATAGAAGTTACATGTCTTCCACCAGCTTTCATCAAATTGTGTATCAAGGGTAGATTCCCATTTATTTTCACTTTTGGGTTGTATATATAATTTCTGAATAAAAATATCATAAAAATCTCTACTGCCTTTCTTGTTTTTTGTCAATACTTTAACAAATTTTGGAGAAGGAGAAGCATTCTTATCATACTTTGAATGACAAAATTTATCATGCAACCTAACAACTGATGCCTTCAGGCCTAAAAAAAGTGTAAAAGGTGGATAAAAGTTGAATTTTTTACAGAATACCTCATATGTGAAAGGTTTGCCAGTGTTGTCTAACATGTCACCAATATGTATAATATTGTGGTTTAAGAAGGAACTGTAAAATACTGGTTTACAACCAACCAGTATATTACTGTTATACCATAATGGAATTCTCATAAGTATCTTCGTCTATATGTATTCTGAAGTCATACAAGGCGGAAAAAACTTCTACCCAAAAAGGATTTTTTACAACATGTGATATATATTTACTAAATTCATTGCCAAATTTAACAAAACTCTTAAAAAATTCAGGCATTGTATCATACAGTAGCTGAACCCAAGATGATTCAGGCAATAAAAGTCTTCGTACCCATGTTAATTTCAAACTTTTTATAAAGGAAACAATATGGATCATTCTTAAACAACCCCTTGTAAAATCTTGTATAATAATTTTTCTAGCAATCCTATCTGTTTTATTACACCATATATAATTAAAAAAAAGTTTTTCCAGTTCTTTTAACATTCTAGGACAGGGTGCTGGTATGCTAATAAACAGATGTGTAAGTTTAGATAACATGATTGTCTTTGTCACTGTGATTCTACCAATAGGTGTTTAGTTTCTCTTTGACCATATAATAATTAACCTCTTAATTTCATTTATTTTAATTGTATAATTTAAGTCCACCATTTGGGTCAAATTTAATGAGAAGGTGATTCCTAAGATAGTAAGTAATAGGACTGTTTGACCATTCAAGTTTATAATCTGAACATAAAATCTCAGCTAAAAAATTTCTTTGCACCTATCCACATACACCTGGTTTTTTCATAATTGGGCTTTAATCCAGAATATTTGGAAAACTGGTAAATAAGAGACAAGGTGTTTCTGAGTGAATATTCTGAACCATCAAGCATAATAATAGTGTCATCGGCATATTGTGACAACTTATACTCTTTTCCTTTAATGCATATACCCCTTATCTCATTATGGTTCCTAATCAATATGCCCATTACTTCAGCACAAATGATAAATAAATAGGGAGAAATTGGATCACCTTGTCGGCATCCACGACCAATTTTGAAAAACTCAGAGAAAAAACCGTTTTGTATTACACATAGCTTGGGATCTCTTAATAATATTTGAATCCATTGCTTGAAATATGTACTAAAGTTAAAAAAAAATCTAATACTTTAAAAATGAATTTCCAAGAAACAGAATGAAATGCTTTTTCAAAATCGATTGAAAGCAGGAGGCCAGGAATTTTATTTTCTTCAGGGAAGTGCATAATGTCATATAACAATCTAGTGTTTTCGCCTTTATATCGACCAGCAATAAAACCTTTTTGGTTTTTATGAATAATGTCATTCATAACTGATTTAATTCTGTTTGCTAGGACACTTGATAGTATTTTGTAACTTACATTTAAGAGAGAAATGGGCCTCCAGTTTTTTAAGAATTCTTTAGGTTTATTGCTTTTAGGAATTAAAGTAATAATTCCAAGTTTTTGTGACTGAGATAATTCACCTATTTGGAAACTATATAATAAACTTCTATACAAAAAATCACCCAGATCAGGCCAAAAAAATTTAAAAAATTCTGCCGAAAACCCATCAGTTTCTGGACTTTTATCATTTTTAGTATGCTTTAATGCCAATAATACTTCTTGTTTTGTTATACCTCTGTCCAGTTTTTGTCTATCAGTATCAGTTAACTTAGGCACACTAAGATCCCCATAAAGTCTGTTTAGATCCACATCTTCGAGGTCTTTATCTTTATTACTATAACGGTTTAAATAAAATGTTTTGATTTCCTGTAATATGTCTTTTTGATTATTAAGAATTTCGCCGTTTTCTTTTTTCAACTGTGTTACACTTTTATCGATAAAATTTCGTTTTTCAAGATTACAAAAGTACTTAGTAGGTTTTTCACCCTCTTCAATCCACTGTGAACGTGTTCTTAACAGTAAACCCTCAAATTCAATTTTCCTTATTTCTTCAAGTTCAGACTTTAAATCACATAAAATATCATTTAAAAAACTATTATTTGTTTCATCTACAATTCCCTGTAATAATTTAATCTGATTTGTTATTGTATTGTATTTTTTCCTTAATTTTCCGCTTTTTATAAGAAGAATAGGGTATAGTCATTTGTCTGATTTTCATAAGTAAAACTTCAAAAAAGGAATGGTCACTGATAACGAATTGTAAATTTTCATTTGAGCAATCAATGATGTAATCTAATGAGTAAACAGGGACTAAATATTCCTTTTTTACTTCTATAATAACATCTTTTACTTTTTGTACATATCGTGGATCTTTGAGAAGAGAGTTATTAAATCGCCAGAATCCTTTACCCCTATCAATTTGTGAAACTCTAATTTGTAATTCAATTATTGAATGATCAGATCTATAACCTGGCAAGATATCAATGTTTTCTATCAATGATAATTATTCCTCAGAAACTAAAAAAAAAAAAAACTAAACGTGACTTTTTAATTGGGTTACTTCTAAACCAGGTATATCTTTTCTTGATAGGGTGATAAGTTCTCCATGGGTCAATCAAATTCAAATCTCGCTTTAAATTTTCTGTACATGTACATTCTCTATTTTTGGGGTTATTCAATGGGCATAATTACAACAATCTAAATTAAAATCTTGGACCAAGTTCCAATCACCACATATAATAACAAACTCATCTTGAAAATCATAAATTGTGTTTCTTATTCTATCAAAGAATTCTGTTGATTCATTATTTGGTCCATATATATTAATTAAAGTAATATTGTATGAAGCTATTTCTAAAGAAAGAGCCAAAAAATTACCAATTTAATCCTTCTGTTCTTTCTTCAACTTATATTCGAAATTATTGTTAAATAATGTAGCAACTCCTCTAGAGTCTGTAGTGCCAGGACTTACTGAACAATCTAACCCCCACTGTGTCCTTACAAAGTTAGTTTCAAATGTGTATCTTGTATACAATAAATTGAGCTATTTTTATCTCTTAAATACTTGAAAACATCTTTTCTTTTTGTGTGATCTTGTAGCCCTCTACAATTGAGGGATATAATTTTCAAAACATTACTAATTTACATATATAAATGTGACAAAGTTCATGACACTGACAATATATATATATAGCAAAGCATAACACTAGTGATATAAACTTGGGCATTAATTCAACTTGAAAATCACAACCACTCTCATATCTCAAATACAAACACACACAAAACAGTAAAAAATACATTTTGCTTTCGGTAGGCAGTCTACAGTTAATATTATAGATAAAGACTTATGCACTTTCTAAAATATTCTTGTACGACACATATGACAACTATGCATATACATTATAACACTATCTAACCAGGCATAAATAGGACTGGGATAGACTGTGTTAGCATTAAATTCACATAATTTATAATGTCTATAAACTTATTTCATGTATACATGAAATACTGTAAGGTGGGAGGCTTTCAATAAATTACTTTTCCACATACTAGATAAATTGAAGGTATTTACAACTTACAGAATATTAAGTGAAAAAAGCATGAAGGCTATGTATAGTGATTACAACACATATGACAACTATGCATATACATTATAACACTATCTAGCCAAGCATAAATAGGACTGGGATAGACTGTGTCAACATTAAATTCAAATATTATATAATGTCTATAAACTTATTTCATGTATATATGAAATACTGTAAGGTGGGAGGCTTTCAATAAATTACTTTTCCAAATAATAGATAAATTGAAGGTATTTACAACTTACAGAATATTAAGTGAAAAAAGCATAAAGGCTATGTATATTGATTACAACAGAACAATTTATCATTTACAGTGTCAACTCTTCACTTCTACAGTAAAAAGAGATCTAAAAGTAATATGAGTCACTTAAAACGGGAATTCCCTGATATTTCTCCCACCTATCTGAATTACTCCTACGAACCTCCAACCAGACATCTGTTTGCGATTCCCTCACAGCTGTTTTCAGACCCTTATTCCTCCTCAGTGTATATGCGAATCGAGCTATTTTGGAACGTCTCACTTTAAGCGTTTGTGGTAGGTCTGTTCTTATGGATATTTTACGGTCACGTCTTATATTCGATGAGTTTTTAAGGACAAAATTTCTATCCGACATCCTTGTAAATTAAATGATTATGGGCTTTGGCATGGTAGGCTTGTATTTATTAGCTGGAGCCCTAGGGATCCTGTGAACATTGGAAATACTAATAAGATCGAGTATATCCTGTGATATATCGAGGTCATCACACAATACTTTTCGGACAATATGTTCTGTAACATCCGATTTCTCATTTTCTTGTTAGGGTACTCCATACATAAGAAGATTATATTTCCTACTTTTTGACTCTTGATATACAATATTATTCTCAACACGACACACACGTTCCTCTAATTTATTAAAGATACTATCTTTCTCAGTAGCAGTTTTGATGACTTCATCGTATGTTGATGCGAACACACTCAATGACTTTTCACAATCCAAAACTTTTTCCTTAAGTGCTGTAATTTCAGTTTGTAACTGTTCATTTTCTGTATTTAACTTAACATCAAATGATAGCTGAAGTTCTCGAGCCGTTTCACTTATAGACTTGCTCATCGACTTTTCACAATTTGCTACTTTTTGTTCACACTTTTTTATCTCGCTTTTCAACTTCGCGTTAAACGAGGATTCAAGTTTCTGAGTAGTTTCATGTAGCTTCTTATCGTATTTTTCCTCCATCTTTTTTTTTTCGAGAGCGTCTTATCTTAACGACAATTTATCTTCAAGTCTTAGAATTAGGTCAGCTAGATCTTTATTTGAGATTTCAGTTACTTTATAAATATCCGTATTCTGTATTTTTTGTCGACAGTTGCCAAGTGTCTATATTCAGTTACAAAATAAGATTAAACGAATAATAAATAACTAATAAAGTTCTTCCAATGTATCCTCTAAAGCAATCTGGGCAAACAATAAGACTAAGCATTTGTAAGCATTTCTTACATTTTTCATGTGTATTTGACATAAGATTAGATATTTGTAAAATAAAGCTCATGGGATTCAACTTATTTATCAGTTGTAATTTAGTTTACCAATCTTACATGAAAAACGTTTACTGTATTAATCATAATATTTTAACTGAGTATTTTCTTAAGAATACATAAATACGACGTTATTGTGTTAGGCGTGTATTCAACAAGTACAACAGTATATAGCCTTGTCTGAAAGTCTACAATAAAAAACTAATACAATCATAGACAGAAAACGCTCATGTTTGTTGACGTGTTTGACATTACATTCACTGCCCTAGCCATTTACTTTGTTTGGAAAGTCACATAGAATAAAAGAAATTTGTAGAGAGACAAATTATTTCAAAATCTCTGAATACGAACAGGGATTAATGGAGAAATGTATTAATTAAATGTGCAAATCGGGCACATCAAAATATAACTGATATTTGTGTTATATATTTACTACCCCTGAGCGGGTACTAAGGTTTGTTCCCTCATGCAAAGCATTCCTTAGCTGGATTTGGATTTATATCATTTTGAAACTTTAGATTTATTATTTTCAACTGTTTGGCTTATGTTTTTGTCAAACTTTTCGGTCTTAGTGTCACTGATGAGAAATAAATATCCGAAATGTGCACATCTGGCACATCAAAATATAACTGGTATTTGTGTTATATATTTTCCACCTCTGAGAGGGTACCGCTGCTAATGGAGTTAAACTCCCTGAGGGTATCCATAACTCAGTAGGCAGTACTTTGTGCTGTCAGAAAATGTACCATTTAACCAAATTCTCAGCTGCCTTAAATTGTAAAATTTGTTTAAAACTAAGGTATGTTCCCTCATGCAAAGCATTCCTTAGCTGGATTGGATTTATATAATTTTGGAACTTTAGATTTATTATTTTCAACTGTTTGGCTTATGTTTTTTATTAAACTTTTCGGTCTTAATGTCACTGATGAGGAATGAATTTCCGAAATGTGCACATCTGGCACATCAAAATATAACAGGTATTTGTGTCATATATTTATCTTCTTTTTTGTAACACAGTAATTACTTATTAAACATATTGTATAATAAGATAATAAGAATTTGTTGTTTAAATACCTGTAAAGCCCCGTTAATTTAAAACAAAATCCTTTAAAAATTAAACTTGAAAAAAGAGTTTTCAGTTTTCTGACAATGTTTGCTGAGCATACCAATAAACATACCAATAAAACACTTCTTATGACATTGAATGCAATAAATATCAGATTGGGTTAATGAAAACCAAATCGATTCCCAGGTGTTATACAAATCGTGATAATAAATGGCATGACCTTATGTCGTCCAACTAGAGGTACTTATTTGCATAACACTGACAATTAAGAAATCATCAGGAATGAGTTTAAAGCTTGATGCACGCCTCTTAAAAATCACAACAAATGTTTGCTCTCTTTCTTAAAGCATTTTATGCATTATTTGAAACTGTAAGATCTTAACATTTGATAAATTAAATAAAGCCCTACATTTTCAACTGGACCTCATTGTCAAGCATTGTTATGCAAATGTCTAAAATTTAAAAAAAAAGTTCTATATTTCCAAATAGTGAATGTCATTTAACAATTTCAAGTCTGCATATATGTACTTTAAGCTTGACAAAAATTTATTTAATAATATACTTTTATACTACTTTCAAATTATTGAAAACTCTTATACGATAATTTTTCCTAATAGACTTAAATTAGGGTAGTAAGCATTGATTTTTCCAAATGATTAAGTTAAGGTGATTATTTAATCTCTGCAGTAGCATATGAAAAAGTAAAACCAGTTCTTAAATTGGGAAAAAATTAGCTCGTCAGTCTCTAGACAATTGTATGTATTAAAAATATTTGGCAATAAATTATAGATAGAAGAACGATAAACTCCAATTACTTCAAATCATTTATAATTTGATTCTCATTTGTTTTAAATATAACCTACATTTAAAAAATTGGATGCAAATACATGTATCAAATTTTCGAATAAACCGTTTTAATTCCGGTTGTTTGGTAAACGTTTATTAAATAAACAACTCGAAATGTTTATACACATTTACATATCAATGGTAAAGCATTCGACTTGTCATGACACCAATATTTTATAATCAAAAATTTTAAATAATAATTTTCAAAGAAGAATTCCATTTTTATTTTTATCGGTTTTCTTCTGTGTACCTTTGCTTTAATCATTTTTGTCTGGTTGTTACATGTTGTTGCTACATTTTGTATGTAATGGTTAAGAATTAAGCCGTTACTGTGTTATCATGTCTTTATTTTGGCATTAAATGGCATAAAACGGATTTATGCCTAAATTTCCAGTGCGATTGTTAAAATGTAAAAATAAACGAGTTACACTAAACCATAAGGAGAATAAAGAGAGCATGAATGATGTAATTTACTACGTTATTGGCTATACTGAGTATATAGTATAATTAACACTATACATGACAATTTAAGGTGGTATATCGTTAAACGTCGTCTGCTCATCTTGACAGAGTTCGGCCATATTAGATTATGCATTGACAGAAAGACATATTGGAATTTTGTTTTTGTCTAATCAGATAATATACATGACATTACAATTCTTTAGATACAAATTTATATTACAGATTTCACTTATATGTTTTAGCTGTAAATTTTGAAAAAAAAAATCAACTGAAAAGAAAGATCACATATTAAAAACAACCAAGTACAAGAAAATACATTTTGTAATTAAAGAATATCTATGTTTTATTTTATGAATTTAAACACAATTAATGTTATGTGGGGGACTCGGTGGCCTAGTGGTCTAAAGCGACTCCCTATTGATCACAGTGCCTCTCACCGCCTATGTTCGAATCACACTCGGAACAGATCCTAGTGTGATAAAGTTTGTCAGCTCGCCTACCGAAGGTCAGTGGTTTTTTCCGGGCACTCCGGTTTCCTCCACCATCCAAGAACTAACAGCCTCGTAATAAGTGAAAGGATCGTAACTGGGGCGTAAAACACCATCACTCAACTATTTATTTATTTTTATTTACTCTTAACTCTTTTATATATGTATAGGCATGAAACATTGTTCTAGTTATTTCATGGGCAGAATTCATAACATCAACAAAGTTATATTTATTGTTAAGTTTGAATCAAATTTATTGTGTCTAGATTTAGAAAATGAAGGACACAGTTCCAGAATTTCATGGCAAATATTTTAAGGTGAAACAAAAGCACTGAATATTTTGAGGTTAATGAGTGAAATATATATACCATACTGACAAGTCATTAAACATTTTATATAATAGATTGATTGTTTAAACATTGAAAAATATGAGTTTGTAATATTTTATATTGAATTTAAGCAGATTTATATTTAGGTTAATATACTATTTAGCAAAAAATCCAGCCGTTTTAATTTTTGAAATTTATTTGAAACTAAGATCTATTTCCCTTAAGCCAAGCTGGATTTGGATTCATGTAATTTTATAACTTTAGATTTATTTTTTTTCAACTAGTTGGCTTATGTTTTTCATCTATCAAACTTTTCGGCCCCTAGTGTCACTGATGGGAATGATTTTCCGAAATGTGCACATATTGCACATCAAAATGTAGCAGGTATTTGTTATATATATATTATATACCGTTTACATGACAATTAACAATTACTTAGTAATACTTACTTCACATACAATATGAAACAACAAGTAAATATATAAAAAATGGATTTGAATACACTTAATTACTTAAAATTTGACAAATTGGATATTATTTAACTGATACAATCATCTATTATTATTGACCGAAAGAGTGTCAAAACTTCATCATATGAAATACATTTAGGTATCTGTGACTAAAACCAGGATTTTTCTCACCAACGTCATTATGTCCGTAAGACATTTTTAATTTTGTTTTCTTAATTTTAATTTCTGCAGTAATTATCAAAAATTCTATGATACAACTTATTGATTCAAGAAATAACCATTCGGAAATCCAGCGGCGTAACCAACGAATATAATATTTCTAAAATCCCATTGAAGACTTAAAAAAGCTGAGGAAAATTTTAAAAATAAAATATATGGGTAGACAACGACTACATATTTTCTTTTTAAGAGTCAGAGAAATTATTCAACATTACACCAAACTTTAAATTGCAAACTTATTATTCTTAAAATGACACATATCTTTATTTCTATTTGCAATCAAAATTATATAAGTATCAATATGCATTGCAACAAAGGACACAATAACAGTCATACAACAAGTTTTTTTTTTTTAAAAAAAAAAAAATAAATAAATAAATAAATAAATAAAACAAATTTTAAAAAAAAACTGTTTGTTAAAAAACATTGAGAATTTGTATTGGTACGGTTTAAAGGTAAATAACGATTCTTTGATAATACTGTTAAATGCTCGTGTGTTGTTGTTAATGTTGGGTAAGACAATAGTTGCTGATTAAGAGTACCCTAACACTAAAGGTACAGCGGGCCTAAAAGAAACACCCTAATGTTTACCATTTATCTGTATATTGTTGGCCTTTAGACCTCTGTCATATAATAATGACTAAAAATAATAATTAATATAAGAAAGTAAGTCTTTCAGTTTCTTTAATCTTGTTTTGTTGTGTACTTGCTTTTATGTTCCTTATGTTATTTATCTGTCAGGGTTTTACACGTCCTTGATCTTGTGGTATTACAGCTACATGTTTTGTGCCGTCTATTTGTCTCTTTGTATATCTGTGTTTATGCTTTCAAGGCTTTCCTTGTTATACTTAAGCTTGTTACATCAATTAATTATTGAGTACGGACGTCTAGACAGCACTGCAAATATTTCTTACGTAATATATGTAATACAGTCAACTCTCTTTACAACGGCACTCTTTATAACGGCATATTCAGTAAATGGTAAAAATTGTTGGGAACAAATCTGTTGTTATGTTTTAATAACATTTAAAACGGCAAATTCGGTATAAATTAGGGTAATATGTGGAACGCACATGTATAAGGTAATTCTTAACTTCCTTGATTGTACTGATCACCTGACAAACACACACCTTACCAATAATATCTAAAATGATGACAGAAATTGTAATTTTAAATATATACAAAATGATTAGTTTATTTATCAATATGATTTTTAATATCATTACACTTCTAACAAGGCAGACATCACTTTAAAAGATTTAAAATGGAGATATTAGTTTTATTTTGTTCATCTTGAAGCTGAATATTTTTTGAAAGATATTTAATTCTACAATTTTTATGAAAAGACATATTTATGACTAAAAATACATTTATACAGGAAATCAGTGAACTGCGTCACAAAAACAATGCATATAACCGAAAAAGTTACATAAATCAAAATCCCTATGTTTAGACAATTTTTCTACGGTCTCATATATTGTCACTAATGAGAAATGAATTTCTGAAATGTGCAAATATTAAATGGCAAAATTAAACAAATATTTTTGATAAATAAATGTGCGATTTACTTCTTTGTAATAACCATTTAAACAAAAAAATGATTATCATTATTA
Source organism: Tegillarca granosa (assembly GCA_029721355.1). Lineage (NCBI taxonomy): Eukaryota > Metazoa > Mollusca > Bivalvia > Arcoida > Arcidae > Tegillarca > Tegillarca granosa. The sequence goes on along the minus strand of CM056601.1, from coordinate 36,495,198 downwards.
CTGGAATTTTCTTAAGACTATTTCTTTCGTTATAATGCGTATCTACGTTCCTTATTATTTAAACGGAAAAATAATTAAGAAATATTTACAAATTTCATTAAAGTACATCAGACTATATGCATTTAGCAAATTGAAATATGAAATTTTAAACTAGGATTATCTAGTAAAAATCAATATTATGCGTCTGTTATTAGCATATTCTCCATCTTAAAATACAAATCAATGCCTTAACTAGCTTCATGTTTTATATTGTAGTTTTCTTAAGATATACTTGTCTCGGGTAATATGCTTATGTGGAGTTTTGTAATAAAATAGAAAATTATTGCAATATGTCCTTTAGACTTTGTCTTTAATGTAGTAAAAAAAAATACTGTATCAGAATAATGAAGTAAATTGTATTTGAAACCCACTTTAGTTGTTTATCTTTTTTTGACCTAGTTAATGCTAAATGTGTTTTAAGAAAGCTAGCGTGTTTATGATTCGTTATATAAAGTCATGAGGATAGAACAAAGAGGAACAAAACAGACAAAAGTTAATTATTGAAAGCATTTAATTAAGACCAGACATAAAGAAGACACTACAAAAGAATACGAACTTTTAATCTAATAACAAATTGCTGTTTTTTCGCGCAATTTCATTTACTTTTTGTAAAGTTTTCAGCAATGTTTACATATAAATGGCCTTTATATAAGAAATGTTGATAATATAGTTGCATAGAATATTAAGTGTCTTTGTTTCCAGAGTAAAAACAAATAACAGCCAAAGGTTTTTAGCAAAACGCATTTAATAAAATAAGTCTGTATATTGAATCGACTCATTAATTGTATTGAAAAGGTGCAAAAAATAGTTGAAGTAATCTTAAACGACTAGCTTCGAGACGAAACTTTAAATGTTGTTTGATTAACACTTGACACATTAAATGTAAAAGTATTATCAAGCGTCGTTACTAGGGAGAAAAGTATACATTGACAACTTAAATGTCGGACGACACTATTTAAAGAAATTTCCGTTGGTGATGGACGATTTATACCTGCGGAAAATAGTAATATATATGTTAAGATTGCAAAATGAAATCGCAAACAACCTAGCCTTCTTACTCCAAGTAATGTATTAAAATAGCTTCAAATATGTTCTTAATCAAAATGAAATGTAACAAATTGCAATGTCTTTTGCATCAAGAGGTTGATTTCAGTTTTGTCCTGTACTTGAAAAACTGTGAAGTAAATTTCAATTTTGAACAAATAAAGAATCCTTATTTAAAATTATATGTTTTAAAGTGTATTTAACATATAACTAAATTCATAATTTGCTTATTATCGAATAAATTATTGAAAAGAGGAATTTTATGTGTTAAGATTATGTTTGAGGGGTAACTTCAATACAGAGATAACATTTAAAAAAAACATTCGGTGTAATAAAATAACTGAGAGGGTAACATTAAAAATGATCACCTTTTCAAATCTAATGCTCACCTCGGCTTTTTTTCGGTTAACATTAGACTTCAATTAGATTGAAAATTTTTATTGTAACCCACTAATTCATGTCATATTAATATAATGGGCGTCTATCTAAACCAAAAAATTACATTGACGGGTATTTGTATTTTCATAAGGACTACGAGACTAAATAAGACTTATCGAATCACATGCCTCTTATCAAATACAAATACCGGTCAATACAATAACTCCAAATATATTGTATCCTCCCAGACATTCATAATCCCTGTGATAACATATAAGAGGAGTACTTATTTTATCCTGCAGATATATGCTTGATTTTAAAAAAAAACACTCAAAAAGACGATTCCGTTTAATAGTGTTTTCTTTTTTATCCTAATCCATGCAAGAAAATTAATTGAATATTAACTGAATATTGGTCAGTTTGAATTCAATTGGATAAAAAAACAATTGCTGCCGTTGTTTTAGCGATCAGTTTCTGTAACGTATGTAAATATGAAATACAGGCTTGTGCAATATTAACTGTAAGTAAATGTATTATTTAAAAAAAAGTTTAGACTTAATACGTTTGTGTAAGTTGCAATTTCTTTTTTTGAAATCTAAACATGACATACAGCAATTATATATCATAAAAAATTATCAGAACATATACTCCAAGTAATGTTACATTTGTATAATGTAAGTAATGGTAGGAACAACCATTAATAATGAAAACAATTTATGATTTTCAAAATATTTACACTTTTAGTGTCATCACATACAACAAAGTTGCTATCAAGCACACAAAAATAAAAATATAATCGTTTCACCGAACAATGCTTTTCGGGAAAAACTAATTTTGACTTCCAAATGGATGATTGTTTATAGGCTTACTGATATTTTTGACTATGATAATAATTAATCATACTGCACTGTTACTTCTTGCAATTCTAAAAATTGCAAAACCTGTAAAATTTTGATTACGGATACACATTTTACAAGCAATTTTACTTCTAAGGAGTACACTTTACGTAGCCACGATGATCTGAACTGTAAATCTTCCAATGTTGTATATGGAATAGAGTGTAATTTATGTGGACTCATATATGTGGGCGAAACCAAAGGCAGACTAAATTCACGAATGAATGGTCACCGGTTTGAAATAAATAATTATGGTAACCAACTTATTTACCAACACTTCAATCAACCGGACCATTCCGTGCTGTCTATGAAGGTTAGAATTTTGGAAAAAATATACCACCACACTAATAGTCCTATTTTAAGTACACCATTCCGATTACAACGGGAGAACTATTGGATTAGAGAACTAGGCACTGCATCACCATATGGATGCAATGATAAAATTGATAGAGTGGGAAACCTTTCTAGCCCAGGTTGTAAGAATGTTAATGTTTTACACCTGTTCAACAGAACTGCACGTAACAAAAGAAGTCATGGACATCGAAGTTACAATAAACCCAATATCCATGATGTTAGTTTTTCTAATCTTTTACCATTCATTCAGAAACCTCTCGGATTACACCATATTCGTACCAAACTGTACTCTTTGCCACTTTACGGTCTAAATCAGTTACAAGAAGAATGCATATACAAAACTACTACAGATTTTAATACACCAGAGTTTAAACTTAACGCTATCATCATGGATATTGCATTTAAAAGGTTATTTAAACCCGCTCAGGAACACAATATACAGGACAACAACCGTCGCCAATTTCTTAAATTACATTATGCAAACAAAGGCATAGATGCTATTAATATTTCTAATATACTACTTAACAAAGTAGTACAATCTAAAGTCTCTACTTATTTCAAATATAACTCGCCACCTCTAATTTCCTACTCCTACAATAAACCTATTGCATCCAAAATTTTCAACTATAAACATACTTTGCAGGGCCTAAACTTTCATAACTTTACTCCACCTACCTGCTCTTGCTCAGCGTCCCCATATATTTATAAACCAGCTGGGCATGTAGTAACAGGTGATCTCAATATTATTGAGAATACTAAATTAAAATGTCTTCTTTCAAAAGGCCCTAAATACAGGGAGGCTCAACCTTTTACTTGGGGACAGAATTTCAAAATTATTATGGATTCTGTTGAAGAGTATGCTAGAGGTTGGGCTAAATTAGAAGACGTAGAGCTTGACACTTTATCCGACTGGATAAGGACAATTAGAAATTTTGTCAAGTCAAGAATTGCAAAACTTAATGGGTCTATGGGTACTAAACCTTCTTTAGTGCTCAGGGACCCTGAGGTTTCTGCGGTCCTTACTGACATACATAACAGGTATGTTGTTGTCCCTGCTGATAAAGCTTCTAATAACATTATTTTCGTTTGTAAGAAATTCTATGTTGAATGTCTTATTAAGGAGCTTGGTTTAGATAGTATATCAGAGAATCCTACTTATACCAAAACTAATTTTACAAAAGATGAAGTTCTTTCCAATCATAGGGGAGTCCTTCAGTCTTTTGGTATCAATTTAAAACAGGAAGAACTTGACCTGCCTTACTTGTATTGGATTCCAAAACTTCACAAAAATCCATACAAGGAAAGATATATTGCAGGTTCCTCTAAATGTACTACTAAATCATTATCAGTAATTCTAACACAAATTTTGACAGTCGTCAAAGATGGCCTTCAGACTTATTCAGATAGAGTCTATTCTACATCTGGCATCAACCAAATGTGGATTCTCAAAAATTCTAAAGAACTACTTGACCATTTTGTCTCTAAAACTCTATCTTCGGTAAAAAGTATAAAAACTTTTGATTTTTCTACCCTGTACACCACTATCCCTCATGCTAAATTGAAAGAACGTCTAAAACAAATCATTCACTTTTCATTTTTTTACAAAAACGGTAAACCAAGATATAAATATCTAGTGCTCAACAGGGATTCTGGTTATTTTGTAAAACACCATACAGACTGCAAACAAAAATATACTGAAGACACCATCAACAAAATGTTAGAGTTTTTGATAGACAACATATTTGTTGTGTTTGGCAATATTATCTTTCAACAAACAATCGGTATACCAATGGGCACAAACTGTGCACCTTTACTTGCTGATTTGTTTCTTTATTCATATGAATCAGAATTTTTACAGAACCTTGTCAAATCTGGAAAAAAGACTGTCGCTAAATCATTCAACTACACATACAGATATATAGATGACGTTCTTTCTCTAAATAATCACAAATTTGGAGAATATGTGAATGTCATCTATCCAAGTGAGCTTGAAATGAAAGACACGACGGATTCTCCATGTTCTGCTTCATATTTGGACTTATACCTCAATTATGACACCCATGAAAGGTTACATCTGAAGCTATACGACAAACGTGATGACTTCAATTTTTCTATTGTCAACTTTCCGTTTCTTTGCAGTAATATCCCTGCTTCTCCTGCGTATGGTGTATATGTTTCACAGTTAATACGGTACGGTAGAGCTTGTTCCCACTATGGGAACTTTCTGCAACGAAGCAAATTACTTACAATCAAATTGTTGACACAAGGATATTGCAAGCCTAGGCTAATCAGGGCCCTTAAAAAGTTTTATGGCCGTCATCACAATATTGTTGATAAGTATGTAGTCACTGTATCCCAACTTATACTGGATATATTTGACTTACCATAGGTCTTTGTTCCTTTCATTCTCAAAATTGACTTACACGTGACGGGTGTAGCTAGCTAAACAGGAGGTGCTTACCCTTCCGGAGCACCCGGCCTCACTTCCTTGATGGAAGTTCACGTTTATCACCTATTTTGCCAGTTTGCAAAGTTTTGACTTTGTTTTTGGGATTGTGATATGGACAAGGACTGGTATGTTTGTTTTATTTTATTCTTACAATTTTGTCTTATCAAACTGAACTTAAAGTAAATGATACAAATGATGCTTTTGTCTCCTTTCCTAAAATTAACTTTCAAAAATATGTGGTCAAGTTGAACTTGAGGTAAACATTTAAAGATGGTTTTAAAAATCACAGATGAAGCAAACCAAGTAGACAGGGGAACTTGCTATGGTTAGTGTTTTATACGCATATGCAGTACAATAATTTATAAGTGTCTTTGGACTTGTTATGAAGAAACATCATCAAATACATATATATATATAAATATATATATATATATATATATATATATATATATATATATATATATATATATATATATATATATATATATATATATATATATATTATGGAATATCAATTTTCAATGATTCGAAACATCAAATAATGTAGGTCACCGACGGATGACATTATCTTGCAAAACTTTCCAGAATTTGCTACTATGACAGAAGAAAAAATTAAACATAGCACATTGTGATTTTATATCCATCGATTCATCTGATAATAAAATGATTTTTAACAGTCTAAAGTATCATTTCCCTTATAGGTTTTACACTTGTCTATCTCTTAACAGACAATGTAATGGCTCGGTAACATCTATCAGCTTTTATCTATTTACGCAATATTGATATTTGTCTACACACAATTTTAATTTTCATATATAATTTTTATATATTAACTACCCCTGAGAGGAAACCGCTGCTGGTGGAGTAAAACTCCCCGAGGGTATACATAACTCAGTAGGCAGTACTTTGTGCTTTCAGAAAATATATCATTATGCTTAATTTTTCAGCCGCTTTAATTTTTGAAATTTATTTGAACCTAATGTCTGTTCCCTTACGTAAAGCATTCTTAAGCTGGATTTGGATTCATTTGATTTTGGAAATTTAGATTCATTATTTTTCAACTGTCTGGCTAATGTTTTTATCTATCAAACTTTTAGGCCCCTAGTGTCACTAATGAGGAATGATTTTTTCAAATGTGCACATATGGCACATCAAAATTTAGAAGTTATTTCTTATATGTAATTATTAACTCTTTAATATCATTTCAATTAATATTTATATATTTTAAGTTGCTGAAAATCCTTGTAATTGCTCACAAAACATGCTTTTGCGTTTAGGCAATTTTGAATTTTAATTTCATCAGATGTTGTCAATACCAAGTAATGCATTTGTTTTGTACATAGTTAGCATTATAATTAAATTTAACATATCATTACTCCAAATGTAATCCAGATGAAATGTAAAATTTAAATGTTAAATGTTAAATTATATTAACAAAATTTTTTCTCCGATGTTATTGACTTATTTTTTTTCTAAATTAAAAAATATGTCTGTTAGTTACGTGAAATTGTTTTATTGCGTTGTTTAATTTGATTGTATATGGTTTGTATATCTGTTTATCGGTTTAATTTAATATTCAAGTGTTGCACAAATCTAAATTTAACATTAATAATCAAGTTTATATATTTAAATTAAAACTTTTAAAACAGACTTTACTTTTTTGTTTTTGTGAAACAAAATAACTTATTAAACCAATCACACCTAATTTGTGAGGTAAAAAAATTGTCAACACAAGGTCTGACACCTTGGTCAACGGCAATGACATATACCACTTTTTGAAGTTATTTATAAAAATACATTCAAAAAGTGGTATATGACAATATATTGTCATATACCACTTTTTAATGTATTTTTATGATTAAATTCAAAGAGTGTTATATGACAGAAAGCTCGGGAATGTAAGAATACGGATTTAAATTTCACTATCTCAGTCACTGGGGAACAATAGAATCAATGATGACTATTTATATTCATTGCGAGCTTTATCTCTTGATAATCTCCTCAAATCCAAGAAGGGACTAACAATTGTTGTCTACAATATTTTGCAATTGTTGATTTAGCTCTTAAAATTTAAATCCTTTTTTATATATGCAAACTTTGATTAAAAGCTAGAAGAATCCATGAGCATCCTAATGTCTTTGTGTAAACTTATAACATTCCGTAAAATGTGTTAATTTTAGCAGTTTTCTCTCAAAATGTATACGTTTAATTGGATGTGAATAATTGGGCACTTCACTGAATAAGGTGGTTTATTTTCGCACTAAATACTAATCATTTAATGTTTAGAGTTGGGAAAACGTGCCACAGTGATATCTATATAAAGGTAAGTTGAAGACAAAAGCACTGTGATTAGGGCCATCAGTTTTGAGTTACATAATACCGCTATATTATGGCAAAATCAAAAATCAAACAGCCCATTTACGGTGTTCAAATTCAATTCATTTAAAATAATATATTAAAGTTTAAAAAACAGCAAAATCAATTTGATAAATAAATTTTCAGAATAAAAAAAGTAAAAAAAAGGTCCCGTAATATAGATCTTGTTCAAATGCTTGCACAAATATCATACGTCTAACATTCGATGGAATATTAAGTTAAAATAATGGTTTTGTTATTTTTCTGTAAAACCTTAAATTAAGAATGTTTATTACACTCAATATATATTATATTTTGTTTCTGAATTGAATATATATTAGTTTAATTGTTACATTTACATTTTAGAACAGAAAAAATACCTATTGTTTGACATAAGAAATTTCTTTGTAAAAATTATATAGATAAAAAAGGAAATAATTGTCAGCAGTCAAATAGATCAAAGACATTAGTTGAGTTGAGTTGAGTAATGGTGTTTAACGTCCCAGTTAAGAATATTTCACTTATATCGAGACGTCGCGAGCTATAGTCGAAAGTGCAGATATTTTGTCCATCCTAAATAAGCGTGACTTTCATTTCGTAATGCCGAGTGCTTGAGAACAGTAATTACCCACTTTCAAGTCTTGAGTCATACCCGGTCGGGGTCGAACTCACGACCTTCCACTTACGCAAAGACATAAGTAATAGATGACATAACCAGTGCTCGTCGAAACTAAAAAAAAACTTCTGTATAAACAGCTATCTTTTTTTATTAGTCTAAAACCTTTATCTATATTGAATCACATTGGACTAGTCTTTGCCACAAAAAGAATATTTTTTTAAAAAATACCAAGCATTGAAAAAGGGCTTGCTTTAATAAAATTTGTCTTTTGTCAAATTGAAAAAAAGGTTTTATATTAGTTTAAACAGAATTTGTCTGGTTTGCTAGTTACATTGATTAATTTTAAGGTTGTTTTGACCATTTTAATTTTTCCGGGTTTAGCTTTAATTATAACTTTTTGTTTGCTATTTTATGAATATTACAATTCCCGATTTTAACCAATATTTGTTTTTGTCTAAAATTACGCAACAGTTAATTTATTTTGTAGCATAATAAAACAAAATGTCAGAATAATGTAATATGAATCTAAATTTATTTAAATTCGTTGAAAAAAAAACCAAGAATTTATAGCCACAAAAATCAATGAATCAGTTACTTAAAGTCCAATATAACAACTAAAGTCATAAATATTTCTTTAGCTTCGATTTTTGAAAAAATTATAATATTTGCAAAAGTAAATCAAATTCAATCCCAAATTATTTTACGATCAGCTGTAATATTTTTAAAGTTGTATTACGTTTTAGTCGTTAATTAAATCTTAAGAGCAATGTAAAAATCTATGTGAAATATAACGTGTGAATCATTGGAAGCTATGAAATATTTTTATTGCCTATTAAAGTGTAGAATGACTTTTAAAACCCCATCACAGGTTTCATGGGACATGCTGTTTCTATTCAGCCATGATTACAGTAATACAATTGTCAAAATAACATTGATTGGCCACTTTGATAAACTAATAAATAGTAGTGTTAATAATTAAAGTTTATAATTAATAAAAGTTTTAATAAATAAAACAAACATACCAATCTTTGTCCATATCACAATCCCAAAAACAAAGTAAAAACTTTGCAAACTGGCAAAGTATGTTATACACGTGAACTTCCATCAAGGAAGTGAGGCCGGGTGCTACGGAAGGGTAAGCACCTCCTGTCTAGCTAGCTACACCCGTCACGTAATATAAATATATATATAAATATATATATATATATATAATATATATATATATATATATATATATATAGCTCTTGATATTTGCAAATGTTTAATAAATAAATGCTTGCAGTTATTGATATATGTAGGCCAAAATTTGTAAGGTATGTTGCTAATAAAATATTCTATCGAACATTTTAAAATTCTAACAATTATTTTAATAAAAAGAACATTTGCGCCGAAAATCATTTAAATATGTATAAAAAGAAAATAAAAAAAAAAAAAAAAAAAAAAAAAAAAAAAAAAAAAAAAAAATTAAGAAAACCCAAAAAGTTGATTTCAGTGTATGAAATTATTAAACAATGCTAAACATTATGCAAACATACAAATTAAAGAAACGTTGACAAAGAGATGAAATTGTGAATTTGAAATTGGCCAACTACTTTATCTTTGCTTGGGATATGTTTTTGTCTGACATCTTTTAGATACGCTATGATTAATACCGTTGCTTTTTATTTGTTTTGTCAGGTACCTAAATATCGTTGATTTGATAATCATGCTGATGAATCTGCATTGTTTTCTGTCAGGTACACTTTAGTAAATATGAATGTAATGCTTTGACATGTATATAAATCTCCTATAGATTTCATACTTTAGTTTCTATGACATTATTGCTATGACATTTACACTGTTGCCTTGCAGATTCTTTAGTTTATATGATAGTAATAATGAATTAATTACAGTATTTTTCCTCCAGTTAATATAATGATGTGGCATCTTTATTTATATATCTTTTATCGTTTTCGGCGATTTTTCTTAAATTTGCATTAATGCTGCAACATCAACATTGTTTTCTTTCAGATTTCTTACATAAAATGATTCCATATTAATGCTGATGTATCTACATTTTGTCTGAAAAATATCTTAATTGCCTATGTAATGTCGTAATTCTATGACAGTCTGGGGTGTTAAGAAGTCCAATTTTATTAGCTTTGACAAACCATCAACATAAATCTTGGATTTCATCCATTAACAACTGATTTTTAATCTTGAAAATCCGGTTAAGTTTTACACAGTGTAGTGATAATTTAAGCGTTTAAGTTTTTATCAGCTAGCGACAATAATACCGAAAGCAAATATTGCAAGTGCGCTGTAATAAAAACCTAACATAGAATAAAAACCGACATTTGTACCAAAACCATGGTTTATCTATAATACAAGTTTGATTATAACACAATTATAGAAACAATATAATTGTCAATTTTCTTATGTTATGGTGGTTTACATGTATACTTGCAACTAAATAAATATTAATAATTTAAGGCCTTATTTACGACCAGGCTAGGGTTCGTTCAAACCTTTGATCTCCCTCTCTTTAAAGGCAAAGCCACCGAAGCTGTGTCAAAGTACGTTTATGTTTAACCTACTATGAAGTCTTTCATAAAAATATTGGCTTCTTATAAGGTAATTTTTATATGACATGACAGAGAGGGTAACATTGAAAATGTTCACCTTTTCAAGTCGAATGTTAACCGAGGCGAACCTGAGGTTAATATTGGAGTTAAAAAGGTGAACATTTTTGTGTCACCCTTTCTATTCTATTTCAACGACTGTCCGTCCGAAATGTTATCACTGCACTGAAGTAACATCTGCGTCAAACATCGCAACACATATAATTCATCTTCTTAATAATTTATTCGATAAAAAGCTAATTATGAATTAAGTAAAATATTGAATACACTGTAATACCTATAGTTTTAAATTTTGATTCTTTTTTTGTCCAAAACTTAAAGTTTGCTACGCCGTTATTCGCTACGTGTAAAAACCAAAATCCACTTTCTGATGTGAAGTCCACTGGATTTTGTTTCAACACATTTTGATTAAGAATATTATTTGAAGCCATGTTCAATGCACTACTTGGAGTAAGAGGCCAAGTTTGTTTGAGATTTCATTTTGCAATCTAAACATATTACTGTTTTGCACAGGTATAAATCGTCTATCACCAACGGAAATTTCTTCAATCATTTTAGTTGTCAATGTAAACTTTCCTCCGTAATAACGACGCTTGATGTATAAACTCTTTGACGTTTAAAACGTTTGATCGATACAGTTTGATGTGTTCGGCCTACCAAATTTTTGTTTCATCTGCGCAAAGGACATTAAAATGTTACCCCGTATGGTACAGGTTGGCATAACAAAAAGAAAATATCAACCGTGGTCGCAAGCTTTTCATGACATAATTAAATCCTTCACCATGTCATTTCGTTGACAGTCAAATATGAATATACCAGTTACGTTTAAATCACAATCCTACAGCAAAATAAAAACCTTGAAAACTTGCTAATCCTGTGTAGCATTCCCCGTTAGCTAGCTACACCCGTCACGAAAGTAAAACAAATAAAGAATGAAAAGCCTATGAGACTGAAGACCGTCAAATATATCCTGGACAAAATTAGATACAGCAACATTATAATTATCAACAAAACAATGTTTGAATCTTTTCGAAAGTCTTGATAATCTTGTTACTCCTGTGCTTGCATTATCCCTAAGTCAACAATTTACTTAAAAGCAGCTAGCTTCGTTGTGTAAAGTATGAATCGTGGAACCAAGCTCTATTAAGACGTATACATTATCATACAAATCATTTTGCAGCTGTTAAATTTTTGCACGACTCATCCGTAATTGCATAAACCAATAAATTGTTGACAAGTCCACCCATTTCAAGCAGCTACACTACAAGAATTATGTCCTTTACTTGGTAAACATCTGATTTAATTAATTTTGAAAACTTTAAACTTAATTTTTTTTTTACAAATAAATAAATTATACGTTTTTTATCTGTCCACAGTTTTACACCGCAAAAAATATACATCTCATCCTACAATATGTGTGTTTAAATATATACAATGCTTGTATTCTAGGCATATATAATATTATTTAAGAAATATTGTTTGAATAAGATTAGATAGATCTAGCTTCACTCTTGTTCTACGTAACATCTGTTATAGTCTTTTCATTTGTACAACAAAAGTCCAACTTTAAGGTAAAAGTTATCTGATGGTATCTTATCGTTATTGCACACATTTTATTTTTTTTTTTAAATCATTGTTCAAACACAGAAACTAATGGTACACTACTATAATCAATGAATGAGAATTGACAAGCTTTGTACTGAAAAATAGGTTTGTGCAACTGTTATATATTATATTTCATATGTTACATTACATATCAGTTTTGCTTATATCTAAAATAATTATTGTATACCATTTCAACTCAATTTTATGTATTTTATAACTATTTTTGTAAACATATAATGATGGTTAACAGAAGAGGAAAGTATTTAATTTTAATTGTTACTATTGCCATTCTCACAGTTGTACTTCAAATTGATTTTCTACTTGTGAAACATTCTTGGTTTCTGAACAAGAAATCATATTTGACATCCAACATTCGTGATGATGTGGGTAAGTTTTTATATAATTTGTAAGAAATAAATATATATCATTATTCAACTTTAAATGCAATAGTCCAGTTTTGCAAATAGTTACAACTTAGTAGTATGAGTTCATATTTATATTCTTGTCCGTACGACTACTGGTAAAGAATCCTTCTCTGATATTTATAAATAACCATACTTAACAATGATCATTGTTCTTTAAATATCAATATCGAATACTTTATTTGATTATTAGAACACAACAGGTCCTTTGCGACAACCGGTTAGTAAAAACCAAAAGCAGTGGTTAAACGACAGTTCCTGAGCCACTTGAGAACATTTTTACAATTACTCATTGACACCTTATCCTGCAAAATCTTTGTCGATTTTTTGCATTGGAACTATGTTCCAATTTTACTGATATTAAGATTATCGGTAAAGCAATATTAATTTTATTTGTTTTTAGTTTATGCCAGACACAGATGAAAGACACAGAGAGTATAAAAGATAACAAATATACTGGTAGAATAAAATGTTAAAAAACTAACTTCTGAACCTGATACACAAATCATTCACCTATCGATTAAGATTAGTAATTTTCCTAACACTTTTAATTTGCTTATGCAGCTCTGACGTGTAATATCGACACCTATACTATTTTAATGAACACACCTTTACAAAATGTTAATAGTTTTCAAGATAATTAACCATTTTTATATATTTAGATGCAGCTATGACCTGGACCTGTAAACATATGACCTAGAACAATATATCATGATGTTTATTTTGTCAGTACCTACAATATTTTAATATTCATTTCTATACAAAAAAGGTAAAAGTTTTAAAAATACTTAAAATTTCAATTTTGAACTTGAATTATGTAAAATTTTATTGTCATATTAATATTTACAATATTCTGATATTTTTTCTTATACAAATGTTGAAATATAATAACAAAAAAGATTGCCATAGCAATATGTACAAAATTCTAGTATACTTATTTACACAGAAAGGTAAAAGTTATAAAAATAATTAAAATTTTAATCTTCTTATGCAGCTATGACCTTGACCTTTAAACCTATGAACTTGAATTATGTAAAATTTCATTGACATATAAATATCTACAATATTCTGATATTTTTTCTTATACAAAATGTTGACCTATAAACATATGCGTAAAAATAATTTGTCATAGCAATATGTACAATATTCTAGTAAACATGTTTATACAAAGATTTAATAGTTTTCAAGATAATTAAATTTACGATTTCAATTTTTTATCAGTTATGACCTTGACGTATGAACCTATGGTCTTTATGAATATATTGATCAGAATGCCATGTCAGTACCTACATTATTCTAATATGCGTGCCTATGACCTTGCGACATAATACGTATGATTGTTGTATCAATACCTACAGTATTCTTATATACATGCCTATATAAATGAAAATATTTTTTCCAGATTTATTAACAAATATACTATTTTCAGCCATGTTCCCACTAATTGCCTTGTCACATTTCTGAAAAATCTTCATCCAGGCATGATGGTTCCCGAGTTTCATTGAAATTTGGCCCAGAGATTTAAGAGGAGAAGATTAAAATGTTAAAAATTTACACATGACGCACGACGCAATAAGGACGAAGATGGGTCGTTACAGTCTTATTGGCTTTCAGCATAGATGAGCTTAAAGTTTTGGGATTTTATGTAAAAACCATATGTAATCAACTTTATTTTATTCTAGATATTACAAGCAATGTAACATCCAAGAATAGTCCAAAGAATCGTGTACGAGTGCTGATTTGGATTTTAACTGCACCACAATTTTTAGACTCTAAAGCTGTTCATGTAAAAAACACTTGGGGAAGAAGAAGTGATTTGTTGCTTTTCTTTAGTTCAGTAGAAAACAAAACGTTCCCAACGGTTGGTACAAATACAACCGAAGGACGAAAACATCTTCTAGCAAAAACAAATTTTGCATGGAAATACATCTTTAAACACTATTATAATGATGCAGATTGGTTTATGAAAGCAGACGATGACACCTATGTGATTGTTGAAAATCTTCGTCATTTCTTGTCGTCTAAAAACGCCAGTGAACCTATACTCTTTGGCCAACATTTCAACATTTCTTTTTTAAGATTCAAAGGATATTACAGCGGAGGTGCTGGGTATGTTCTTAGTAAAGCGGCATTGAAGCGATATTGTACTACACCTTCAATAACAAAATATTGTGCTGAAGATAGACTAGCAGAGGATGTTGCCCTGGGTTATTGTATGAATAAGCTAGGGGTAAAATTTGGGAATTCATTCGATTCAAAAGGAAAATCAAGATTTCACTGTTTTACTCCCTATACACACATGTTTGAAAATAACATTCCCTGGTATAAGAAATATGATGTTCATGGAGGAAAAAGCGTATGTATTCATTTGTACAATTTGTACTACTGATTTCAAATAAAAAAGAAAGGTAGGGATTTTTCATAATGCTTTAAAGCTGCATTATGTTTTTCAATTTTCTGAATTTTTTTTTTGATTTTCTAAAAATATATTCTTTTAAAAATAGATATCTTCTAACCACGATCCGTGACATTCATTTTCTAAAATTTCATTTCTGTTAGATGTAAAAAACGGAATCCTCTGACCGGTTGGTCAGTATTTTACGATGGTAATTATGAGCCTGGAGCATGCGCACGGATGTACGGAAAACCCTAGAATCGAAGTCAACCTGTCAACTCAGTTCACTTTTGATCAGTATACTAGTATTTAGTTTAATTATACACAGGTTATACTGTATACTACCTGTCAACTAAGTTCACTTTTGATAAGTATACTAGTATTTAGTTTAATTATACACAGGTTATACTGTATGTACAAAACCTATGTAAGATCCTCACCATCGTCATTGGTTCCCTCATAGGTAGATTGTTTGCTTTGAGAGCGGTAGTACCACTGTAGTAGCTCAGTTGGTAGAGTGCTCGCTGTGTAAGTGGGAGGTCGTGGGTTCGAACCCCCACCTGGTCTGACCCAAGACTTGAAAGTGGGTATTGCCTGTTCTTTCGCCAAGCACTTGGCATTACGAAATGCATGGAAGGCACGGTTCTTTCGTATGGGAACTTAAAATAAACGAAGTCCCGTGTCGACGGTAGGCGTAGCGCGATAAATAACTCTGCTGTATAATGCCACCAGCGCAACGCACAGTCAAAATTTCTGCACTTTCGCCTATACCTAGCGACGTCTTGATATAAGTGAAATATCCTTGACTGGGACGTTAAACATGACAGATTGCATTAATTGTCCTTCATTAATATCGAGATGTATTTGAAATGGTGCTATGTATCCCTTACTAAGTCACAAATGACAAATTCAACGAAGTTCTGTGTTTAATTTATCGTATTTCATCGTTTTGAAAGTTGTGTTTAAATGACCCGGGTTTTGATGACGTAACCATGTTCTAATATTAGATCCCAAATGCTGCATTTTGCTGGGTAAATACTGTAGTTTCTGTATTTATTCAAGCTTTTATCGTTGAACCAAATGAAACATTGTTCATTAGGAACATCATTAATTAGATTAGCACCGTTTTAATTCTTTCTTTGGAAAACTTAATGCAGCTTTAACCGGGATGCTAATCAATTGTTTCAATGTCTGTCGGGAATTTTGTAATCAATATGGTTTTATCTTTTGTATTTCCTTTTCCTGTTGTTTTCATGTTGTCGTAATCTTTATTATTTAATTTTATAGTGCTGTGTATTATCAACATGTATAAGTGTTGCGCGTCATGAACTCGTAAAGGCATTGTGTATTACTAAATTGTATAGTCTTAACTGGGACGTAAACCCATAAAATAAATAAATAAATAAATAATAAATAAATAAATAATAATAAATTGTAAAGAGTTGTGGTCTTGCTTAAGTTTTAACCTTATTTACTATTTTGGATAATAGTTTATATCCGTAGGTTTTTATTTTTAACCCGATCAATATAACCAGCTATCTTAAATAAAACTTCTAAGTCTTAAATGTTGAAAGATAACTAGTTATAACAAAACGTAACAATTTTTTTTAAATTGCATAATAATAAGAATAATCGTGTTAACTAAAACTCTAGTTCTGTATTTCCTAGAGGTTTTTAAACACATAACTTTACTGTTTTCTTGATAAAAACATTTTCTTTTAGCTATAGTATTAACGTTTTTAGGTTAGATAACCACGTAATCATAAAGATCGGTCGCTAAAGTTACAGCTTCTCTCTTATATTCAACAATAATAATATTGTTCTCAACATTCCACACAACAAGGTGAACAGTTGCTATCCATAAAACGTGGTTTGCCACGTGTGTTAATATCTTTAATTATATATATATATATAATTAAAGCGGCCAAACCGATACTTGCGACATTCTTTACCGACTGGGCTACCGTAACACCTAGCAAGCCCTGTCCGTAAATTTACCAGTGAATTCGTGTTATGAAACAGTTAAGGCAAGCAAAAACCACACATTTGAAATGTTAATACTGTCTGGTTTAATCACGGCTCTATGTATTTCATTGGCCAAGTGTTACAAAAACAACCCCTCTCAATATTTAATTGGAAATAATAGCATTCAAACAGCAAGTATTTTTCTCCTATTTTACTGTTTTATGATCCAATAATGCCTTTGTGTGCTTTGTTGCAATTCTGTTTTCAAGTATATCTTTTAGTTGCAGATTTTCATCTTATAATATTAATTTTCATAATTTCTTTATTTACAGGGAGCTGAATACATTTCGGATTATCCAATATCCTTCCATTATATTGAACCGAAGGATATGTATACAATGGATTTTTTAATTTATCATGTTAAACGTCATAATGATTCATTTTAACAGAAACATAAACGCCCTAACTCGACCTATTCTGTAACAAAAATTTCATTAAATTGGTAAAATAATATATATATATATATCTTATCAAATTTTAGTTGAAATATTGTTCAAATTTTTTTTTTATTTATCATGAAGATCATTATATACTTAATTTCTGAATAACCAGATGAGCGTTATCAGTAAGTAAGTAATTTAATAACAATCTCTTGTTTTTGATTTATTATCGAAGTTCTACCGTCAAATTCTTTAAATCGTGTTACGTTTAGTTGATTGAAAAAAATGCAAACCTGTAAGATAAGAAAACCTTTTCCAGTTGTAAAAAGAACCACATTAGAGAATGGGAAATTTGTATTTTTAGTATGAGCCGGAGGACAAAATTCAAATTGTTTAAAGACAACAACAACAAAACAACAACAACAACAATAATAAAAATAATAATATAAATTAAAGAAATAAAAAAATAAAAAAACATTTGTTTAGCCCTTCTTGAATTACATTGCTATATTGTATATCTCTCTTGAATGATGAAGTATTCGATCTTCCGTTATTCTAAATTGATAGCTGTTTTGCATAGAGACCTAACAATACCCTTGGTTTGATGTTAGAAATTGAGCTCGTTTTCGCTGCCATAATGTACTTTCTTATTACAAAAGTAAATAACCAGACGAGACAGTTCATTCGCTTCTAATTCAGTAATTTCTACAATCTACAAATTCTCTATTCATAGATCTGTCGACAAAAGACTGAAAAGTTTATTATAAAAACTAAGTTGCCTAATATCTCCATATTAAGCAAAAAAGTATGACAATAATGTTCAGCAGCACTGACAAAAAATCGAAATAATGAAAAAGTATGTTCTGATCATTTTTGTATATTAAATTACAGGCAAGACAAAACTCTTCATGAACAAGTTAGTGGTACGCTAACACTGGATAAAGGATTTTCTGAATAAAGTATATATTTAATGCTGAGAAAATCACGTACCATAGATCATTTTATATTTTGTAAATGGTGTTGTAAATAAGTATATCAGATAGATATTCAGTTACAAGTATAACATAAAATCTAACACCTTCAGTATTTGAACAAAAAAGAGCATATTACAGAAGCTGAATATCATTGCATACTTGAGAGAATGTTGAAAAATAGCGTTTCACGCCCGGTCAATATACATAAACTTATATCGATTCGCTAAACTTTGTGATGGTAGAGAGTAACAGAAAAAATCACCAGCCTTTTCGACAAGCAATCTAACACACTTTCTCACAGTATGATAAGCCGAGCGGGATTCAAGCCTACCTGTTATTCAAAAGTATGCACTTTAGCTAACGCGGCTACTGATGTCCAATTTGTTGTTGTTGTTGTCAAAAACACACATAAGGCTATCAAGCTAATTTATGATAAACTTTTTTCATTTGTGGTACAAATCTGAAAATGTAGATTTGGTTTAAAACTCCACAGTAATATTGTCTGCAAAAAAGCTTAACGTAGATTATTATATGGTTTAGTTTAATCCTGATAAAAATAATCATTTTCAATAATCATATTCAATCAAAAAATTCATAAATAGAGAGGAGAACATTTTTTCTTTTACATAAAATTCATCCTTGTTAACTCTTCCTAAAGAAAAATTCATTTTTATCAGTATGCGTATGCTTCATAAAAACGATTAGAATTTGAAAGAACACTATATTAATAAAATGTTATGTACAAAAAATACACAGATGCAATAATTACTCAGGTGTTTTTTCTAAAAAAAAAATGTAGAAAAAAATCATGATTATAATATTTTTATTTTATTGGTATTGATTTATGACTTACGAATGTAAGAGGATACTATACTACCAAGATATTACTTAAAATGCGTGTTGTATTGATGATAGTTTGATAGCATGGAGCGTAAATCATTTTAAATGTAATAAAATTTTCAAAGTTTATTTTTAAGCTTATTGAATTTTTTTGGTTGATTAGCACTTTTACTGAATGTTAAATCATTTTTGTTTAAGGAATATTATTCCTTACGCTTTTTACTGCTTCTTCAGATTTTCAATTTAGGTTGGTCCTATAATTTGCTTTGACCTGTTTTTACATTTACAGTGATGTTAAGATCGTTTTAATTACTGTTTTTGCATTGCAATTAAAATAATTTACTTGCTTAAAAAGTACAATTTCACGAAATAATAGATAAAAGAAATGGTCTCTAAAGATAAGCGAGACAGAAAGTGTAAACAACGCATCGGTAAAATTGCTGTTGTTCGTTAAAATGCATTTTTTACTTTTTCAAGTCTTGCTTCATAAAAAGTGTATAGAATAAAAGAAAAGCTTCTCCAACATAAGGTCATCATATCTATCACAAAAATAGAAGAGCAGTTATATTTTACAGATATTTGTAATGCATTTGTTTTTATTCACCCTAGTGACAAAGCTTCAAATACTTTCTTTCGTGTGAAAAATTTGATCCATCTAACTTTAAGTTAATTTTCGTGAAATGTCAAATTTATAGAATATTTTGATAAATATTATTAAATATTAACTAGGAGTCTCCATGTTGCAATCAGTGCTAGTTAAAAGTACGCGATTACTATCGCCTACGCAGATTCCGTGAATTCACTTATGCATAAACTAGTTGTTGAATACACTTAAAACACGCGCAGTTTATTTTGTCACCATCACATCTGCATCGCTTAACAGAAAGTACAGACACTAATGAGTGGTCCGATTCCTTTTTTATGGTCAGTTTGTATACAAGCTCGAAGATTTCTTATATTAACAACAATAAAGATGACAATGTATAGGTTTCTAATTAATCACATAAAACACATATATATATATATATATATATATATATATATATATATATATATATACAAAAACATTTTTTACCACTGACAAACAACACTGATAACAATTAGTTATAAAAAGCTTTTGTGTAAGAAAATAGAAAAATAAATATATATAAACATAAAATAAAATGCATAAATAAACAATTAATAATGTAGATAAAATATGTTATCTGAAAGTTATAGATTGATAATTTGATTTAATTTCAGTATGATATGCTTACAAATAGTAACAATTCATATATGCAACACAGTACCGTTTTAACACACACACACACACACACACACACACACACACACACACACACAGTTCACCTTTTGTATTAGCTTTCTTTTTAATAAGCCACTACACCCATGTTCAATGGCAGCTAATTATTAGTTATTTTTAAAACAATTTTCATGAACTATTTGTTTGTTATTAATCGGTATGTATCACATATTCCTACATAGTTTTATGCTGTTGCAATTACCATTTATTGTCATAAAATTATTTGTTTGTAACGGTGCTTCTTCATTTCGGAAAAAGATCCATATATTTACTTATATGCTTAAATTAATGGACGATTGTATTCTAATTTTCAATAGCACAGAAAACTGAAATAACTTTCTGATGTACTTGTAGCAATGCCTGTGATGGATATACTTTGTTTTTTAGTTATGGTACACAGCTAAATAGTTAGTATTGTACTTGAAATAACATAAAATTTTCTTCAGTTATATTTCAAATAAAATCTCGAGTAATCCACCGTGCTCTAAAACAAAAATAAAAATAAATTTATAACAATTTTGTTTGAAATAAATCATACAAAATTAAATCAAAACTTGGTATTATCAGAAAAACTAATCCCTATGTAGTGAAATGTTTTAACGACATAATTAGATTATCAAACATACGTTAAAATTACAATCCCGAACTCTAAAAACTGACAAATTACGATAAACACGCAAACCTAACCAAGGAAATGAGGCCAGATAATTCGGAAGGGTAGATATCTCTTGTCAAGATAGCTTAAAAATTGAGAATGAAAATAAACGTTTGGACAGCAAATATCTTGAGGATAGCTCTACATACAGCAAAAACATACTGATCAAAAATGGTTTGATGACGGTCTTTAAACTTTTTGAGGACCATGGTAAACTTACGTTTTCGAAATCACTTTTTCTGTTCTAAACGATACGTGTGTTCCCAATTTAATAATTTCTTCAGGAAAGGTTAACACAAAAAATTGAACATCCTGATGAGAAGTTCATGTGTTTTTAAAAAGCCGTTAATAGATTTATGGAACACTGGTAGTAAATTGAATATGTAGAAGGTCCCACGTGTGTTACTATCAGTAAACTGACTGCATTCTATATTCATTAGTTCAGTATTACAGCCAGACTATTTACTGTTAATTGTTCAACTTTTTGATTGTCTTTTCTATTTGTTTTAATTTCGTTCGACAATTGTTTTTTTTTAAATACTATTGCTTATCAAGTTAATATTCTGTTTTCAGCTACTCATTGTTTTCTGCAAAACGTGGGTAAGAGATGCAACTGGACATAGTAATACAACCTATGACCGAATAAATATACAATCGATTTTATAATAATACTTAAATGAATTAAGTGAATATAAAATGAAAATGAAATACCTCTACAAACTTTGGGCTGCCGTAAAGTTTTGCATCTAAACGTAAAGATCCGTGATCGAGAAGTGTTGATAAACCTAGAAGGTTAAGTAAAAACAACTTGTTTAATAAATTAGAAAAATCTATCAATCAGAGATCTATATTTCCTTCACAAATACTTTACCAGAGCAAATACTGCAGCAGTAATCTTTCATTCAAATATTTATTTAACTACAAAGTATTTGATTACGTATAAATCAAATTAAGCCAGTTGTGGTGCTGCGCAAAATACCAAACAGAAAAAAAACTGTTTTAAATACAGATTGAAAATTATGTTGCAATAAATGTGACTGGATGTCGTCATATACTGTTAAATAATCTAAGATTCCTCTTGATTTAAAAGGGGCAGTAGTGGTAATCTTAAGTTTATATTTATTGATAACAGTGCAATATTCGCTAAATCAGTATACTTACTACTGGTGTTATTATCCATGCTATAATGAGCGGCAAGTGTTAATTTTGAATATTCTCTATCCATTCCAACTTTTTGCCAAAGGTCATCAATTTCACTTGTCTGGAATTTGAACACTATACACTCGCAACTGAAATATGTCATAGAAATTTTTTTAATATATATTTTTCCATCAAACGATATTAGCATGTAAACATTATTATTTCAGTTCGAATTCTTAATCAACAGTATAACAGATATATGACTGAAAACCAGCTTAACAGAACATTTTAAAAATACATCGACTTCTCCGAGTTATTAGTGACTTCTACTTATCCGTCATGATAAAGTCCTATATGATCAAAAGTATCCCATATCAAACAAAGCACAAACATACCAGTCCATGTCCAAACCACACTACCCAAAAAACAAAGCAAAAAAAATGTTAAAACTTGTCCTGTTAATTATACACGCAATACATTCCGTCAAGGGTTTAAAAATTAATTTCCGTTTATACAAGAGGCAAAATGGGTAGCTTTACTTTGAAATTTGAGTGAAGTTGTATAAACTTTGATTATTTTACTGTTTTACCTCGTCTAAATAACCATTGAAGTATCCTTGTTGATTTTTTCCAATGTACAAAGTTTGACTACCATCCTGAAAACAAAGAACAAAGAGCTAGGGTCTTGTTATATATTTCACGACATTGATAGAAATATAATTTCTGTATCGTTGTACCTGAACTGAAGTCTATTGGTAAAATAAAATAAAAGGAAAATAAAGAAAACAGATTTTGATAAATAGGTACCATACGAAAGCTACAAAAATAAGATATAACTTAAAAGCAAAAAATAAAAGATCTTAAAGAAAAGAATACACACTCGGATTAAATTTTAGTTAACACTTAGCTTTAGAAGAGCATTAAAGTTAATGGCCGGTTATGTGGTTATTTTACTTATGTAATGCACTACAATTTATATAGAATAAACACACAATTGGAAAACAAATGTTTTATGTAAATGCGTTAAGCCTCAATCAAGATTATTTTACTTCTATAAAGCTGTTCACTTGGAATCTAATAGAAAAAAAATAATGTCTGGATAATTAATCCGAACTCCTGCACCATTCCTACAGCGGAATCTTACATGAGGAATTCATTACTTGGCAATGATAAAGGCTGTAAGCTGTTACTTCAAACAATGAGCAGCTGCAGCTATTTTGGCCCACAGAAATATGTCTGATTTCTAATATAAGCAAAACAGTAATCACACTCAATAAACAGGAGCACACTATTCCTGTATCCAATATTTATGTAGTCACGCTAATTTGTTTTTATATAAGTACACTTTAAATACTCTTTGCAATTCTCTTCAGGAAACAACTTAAAATTGGTTGTTAACAGTTTATTTAAAGTTTATCTAAATTTCGTAATAACCGAAATAATACTAAAACCAGATATAAAAGCTTTATAAACATTTTTTTTTTTAATTACAATGTTCATTTTAAGATTTACTTTTAATCTGAAAACAAGATTAAACCATTATAGATCATTAACATAAAGGATTTACATAATTTTCAAGCCCTAATGACTGCATCGTTAAATGACACGTTAATCTGACTGGTCATGTTTCTTTAATTACATGCTTATTATTAATGATCTTACCCAAGTAATTTCAGGAACATTTGTTATTTCAGCATATTTTCCACTTTTCACTCCATTGACATACATGGTTAGTGTACCTTCTAAATATATGGAAAAATATTTTAGAATCTAAAAACAAGTAATTTTTATTAATTGGTTTTGTTTTTCAATGTTATTTTGTTGCTGTTCATGTTTGCTTTAAATATGGTTTTTAGACCGTCAGTCCTTATATTTATATAATTATGTTTTAACTTGCTCAAATTAATTCATAATTTTTATGTACAATAAAACGCTTTATATAAGTTTAAATAATGTTTATATGTATTTCCACCGAAGATATATTGTCAGAGAGAATCAATGGCGGACCCACTCTAAAGTTCTTAGCCGGTAGAAGGGTCTTCATTGTCAGCCTCTATGTAAATCGATCGGATTTGTTTAAACATAATCTGTGTTTCGTAATCTAGCTCCATTAACGCATGGTTATAATGAAAGTATCTTACAAACTTATTATTATTGTATCATATAATGTATTTACGTATAAAACAGTGTATGTTTTTCTTTATTTTAAATTACATTAACATTCAACCAAAAGAGTAGTTAATTTATTATCCTGAACAATATATTCTTTTTATTTGATATAATTTGTATTTAATAAATTGGAGAAAGTAAAGATCCGTCTTTTTAACTGCCCTTGTACCTTGCGCATTGTATCTCGTTAACAGATGGGTCCAGTTAGCCACCGGAAGTGTCGTTGTACCATTTAATATTACCGATCCAACCTGTGTACGTAAAATGTCATCTTCCACGAAGAAACATAAAGTACTATCATTGGAACAAAGTATTGGCTGATTAGTTAATTGATATCCAGACGCCAAATACACCCAGACATCAATAGTAAAACTAAATTTGAAAAAAGAAAATCAAATGCAATACTAAGCCACTGAGACAGTACTTACAGTAATATTGTAATAAAACTTAACAGTATCTGTTATCTTAAATTGATATCGTCAACAGTTACAAGTAGACCCTTAATTTACACCGCTACAAAATGTTTGTCATTTCTCTGAATGGAAGAAGTGCTTTATTGAGTTCGACTCTGTGGTAATGTTAATTGAAATTGAAACATTTAAATGAAAGTCTAGCTGTCTAAGTCGTAAAATATCCATTAGATTAATTACCTAACGAAGAGAAATGTCTGAAATAATACAAGGTAGTTTCAACTTTATATGTCATTTTATAGACCCATTAGAACGGTAGATTACAATAAATGCTTAATTCGTCAATGGGACAAAGCAAGTAAAGCAATTAATCTTCATCATTGTGATTTATGATTTTTAAAACGATTTATCTGTACTCAAGACATATTGTTGTATCAAATGTTATTGCAAAAAGAGGGTAGATTTGTAAGCAACAAACTCATAATCATCATTAACTACATGTACATTCAAAATGCATTTTGGTAAATAATAAAACAATTATAACGAAATTTACAAACATTTCGAATAAATAAAAATGACATGTTGTAAAGTATAAAGTTAAATGTTCACATGACCATGGTTTTTGTGTTTACTATTTGCAAAATCTTTACAATAATCACTTGAAATCGTTCATTAAAAGTCAGAACACTAGAACATTTTCTTGGAAATGAAAACGCATTAATGCAAAAAAATTAAATATCTTAGTTTGTTCAATACTAAAATGCAAGTACACGTGTACTCAAATTGAATATAATTATCTTTCATGTAATAACATATTTTTTAGGACGAGAAATGTAAAAATACAGTTTTGACAACGATATTTAGTTTCCAACGTATATACTTTTAGTTTGTTCTATTTGCATTGATAATAGTAGGTTTTGATATATATGCTGACTATTATATATTGAGATTTATTACCTTTTCTCGATTCCTAAGGAAGAAATGCTACCTATTACTCCGTAGCTACTTCCCGTCAACGACAATGCATAATTCAATCTAAAATATAATGAAATTATGTTAACGCAACAACTAAAAAAGTGTACAGTATATATTACAATATTGAAGACAAATACTTTATTTTAAATGTGTTCCATGCTTTTAGGAAATAGTATTGTATACGTAAATGTATTTAAGCACACAGTTGATTTTTTTTCTTGAAATTAAAAACGCATTTGTTCTTAAATGGGATGTTTGTTACAAAAAGTTCTCAATATAAATCAACGTTTGTACAATATATACACAGACTACACAGGAAAAAAACATGGATTTTTTTTATCATTATACAGTCGAAATCATCATTATTCTAAATAACACCACAGCAACAGCCACATAACGTGCGCAGTCATCATCATCATCATCATCATCATCATCATCATCATTTTAAGCCTAACCACAGCATTATACTGAGCAATACACTCAATTTGGCTCCATTGCAGTTGCTTATTGTAGATTTAGATTTAATATGACTAACACACTTTTGTACAAGATCAAATCATCATTTCTTTTATTCCTGTCAGGAATGAACCATTGTTAGATTTAGACATAAACTGGTATGGATGCGTGTGATAAATGGGCTAACGTTCGTTTAATTTACGACAAATAAACGATTAAAAAAACATATTTTGACGGTAAGTCACTCTGTTCTCTTAGCAAATACAATTCTTATAACATTTTACAATTTTTTAAAATAAAATTGCTGTGAATTCTTGTAGTGGACGTTTAGAAATACGCAACTCTAACATAGAATCAATTTATAGCTATAGTTTTGATAGTTGTTTTCATGTACCAAGAAAACACCATATGTCTTCTGACGTCATTTTCTCAGAAAGATTTTTTTTGGCGCGCATCATGTAATGTGCATTATGTAATGTTGGTTAGTAAAGTTTGTGGTGATTTTTATATACTCATTTTAGATCCAAACGCTCATTATTTCAGCTATATTTATTAAAATAGATAGCAAATAATAAATGCTAATAATAAGCTTCAAAGTAATTGCGTCTTTGAAAAATTAACAACTGAGTTTGTTTATGAACACTTATTTAGAAAATTTGTTTCCTAACAATTAATCATTGCTTGTAAATAATATCGAGTGAATGTTTTTCTCAGATGTCCGTTATATACTGCCATAAATGTCTGATGTTATCTACTTTTTAATTTTGTTTTCATTGACAATGCAGTTTAAAAGCAATAGACAATAAACGAGAAAACAGTTAAAATGTCTATTAGTATTAAACTATCTTTTTAGCAATCAGACAAACATCTGATCGTCAAATTATTAAGTTAATAAGATATCGGAGTAGGTCAAAGACGAAGCAAACATCAGGCCCTAGTGCCACAGTCATTCACTTATTTAAATTTGAATGTACACTCAATTCAAATTAGTGAATATTTCAATGTAATTACACGGTTAATGTTATACTAAAATTTTAAAGAGTAGTTTTATTGAACAAAAACAAACATTGTTTCATTAATCTTATATTTCTTTTTAAATGTTGATGATAGAAAAATGGGAATATTTTAGTTGAGTGTACACTCAACTGAGTGAAAGACTGTAAAACGTTGGCCAAATTGCTATGGTGTTGAGTTACTTATATGCCAGAGTAGGTCAAAGATGAATCAAACATCTGATTGTCATACTATGAATTACCAAAACATCACAGTAGGTAAAGAATGAATGACCGAAATCGTTAACTGATGCAGTCGATGCATTATGAACATGTATTGTTTGCTTGTAATTTTGAGCTGTTTAATTTAAACTGAATACTGCATTTACAATGCGGTAAGTGTAAATGGTGCCGATAAATGCACACGAACACGATGTGGTCCTATTCCCATGGTTCCTCTATTCTTAATTCTCTTATATTGCTATGTCTGTTGAATGTATTTTATGACCCTATGTACAAAATACACACATAACGGTCCATGTTTAAATCACAATCCTAAATCATTCTGTTTAACACGTTAACCTAAACCGGTAATGAAATACCCGGTACTCGGGAGAGGTAATCACCCCGTCTAAGTTTTTAAAAGCAGAATGAATTCGCTCTAATAGGTTAAATATTTATATAATACAAATAAAAAAGATAAAATAATTCATACCTATTGGTGCATTCTGTTTTGAGATCTGACCATACCGAACCCGTTTGATTATAGGAAAATACTCCAAGTCTACCACCATGTATTGTGACATCATAAATGTGTCCCGAGTCTACAAGTATCTTCTCTGACTGCTTCACTACAATCCTTTAAAAGAGTGAAAAATTACATAATCTAAAAAAGTTAAAAAAAGAAACAATACAATGTAAAAATTTTTTAGAATATAATAATTTGGCAACCATTGCAAACTGCAAAATCTTTCAATTGTAGACACAATACGAAACACAATTCAAATGCATGTCATAGTATAAAACTGTTAATTTTAATTAATTTCTAATTGCATCGTTGGATCTGGAAGCGACATGATATGAGGTTTGTAACGAGGACTAAAATATACAACAAAACACGAGATTTTATTTTTATTTTATAATTTGTCATAACACTATATTTTAATATTATCATATGTGACGTGTCAAGCAAAAATTACCTCTTCGAGGTTATGACGTTATATGAAAATGACGTCAGAAAATTGTGATTTTATTCCATATAAGAAATATCTTTTTGCAATATCTATATACATCAGTTCTATTTTGCTTTAATTACTAATTGAAATTCCCATATTAATATCTCAATCAAATACAACTACGATAGACGTTAATGTCATTAAATCATGGTCAAGTATTTTTTTTATATTGACGTGACGGAGCATAAAATGCATACCGTTAAATTGTTTTAAAGCGTTGGTACATATTTTTTTTGAATAATAATTGTGCGAATGATTAGATTATGGTCACATTTCCAATTTCATTGTAATCAATACATTACGCATTGAATATTCTGCATAGACGTTAAAATTTAAATATCGATTTATTGACCTATAGTAAAAATTTTGTCTTAGTCGTTACATATAATGTCTGTCTACAAATACATTGAAGTGGCTTCATTTGAATTTATATTCAAATACAAATGAGGAAGATAAAGATTATATAAATAAAAGGAATGTGTAAAAAAAAATAAATGAAAGAAAGCTTGGACACGTAAGAGACTTAAAGTAAGAAGAAGTTGAATAGTAAATAGATTAGTATAGGCAATGATAAAGGCAAATATAGATGTTACACATTGCAATTGTCATATGTTTTGTGTTCATTGTGATGGGAAAACTTAAAATCAATATACAGAGAAGCCTCTATATAACGACATTTTTACAACGACATTTATACTTACTGACAAAACACTGAGGAAACGAAAATGCGCAGTACATTTTACACTCTTTAAAATGACATTTACAGCTTTCAGCACCGACAGTGAAATTTTGGAATAAATGTGCATTTTACATATAAAAATTTTCTTTATAGTTACATTGTCTACTGACAAAACATCAATTAAATCTCTTAGCAGGTCCAGTTATGTGTGACAAAAATCACACCTGTGAAATGAGTGTTTCTAGTTTACCGCTGCTGGTGGAGTTCAACTCCCCGAGGGTATCCATAACTCAGTAGGCAGTACTTTGTGCTGTCAGAAAATGTACCATTTAACAAAATTTTAAGCTGCCTTAATTCTAAAATTAGTTTAAAACTAAGGTTTGTTCCCTCATGCAAAGCATTCCTTAGCCGGATTTGGATTTATTTTTTCAACTGTTTGGCTCATGTTTTTCATTATCAAACTTTTCGGTCTTAGTGTCACTGATGAGGAATGAATTTCCGAAATGTGCACATCTAAATTCAACTGGTATTTGTGTTATATATTAACTAAAGTTTAAATTACCTGAGGATGGATCAATGAATCATGCATGACACTTGTGTGTACTACAGATCAAGATATTAATAGCAAATTAATCAACCTGTTAATACATTTTTGTAAATTGTATGGTGATAGGGTAATCATTAAACAAAATCAAAACTGGTGTTATTTTTCAATGCCTATATAGTTTGTGCCTGATTAATTGAAAATTGTTTTAATAACTATATATCTACCATATATAAACTTTATCATAATTTAAAAAATCTATTTTGCAAATTTATTTTCAGTATTTATTATTTTTTGGTAAAATTGGTCGAAATATCCCTATACTTAGTACATGTAGTAGAAGCAACTGGATTTCTCAAGGGAGAAAACTCTGTCATTATTTCTTTACAACAGCAGTTTCTTTATAACGACAAAAGCGTAAGGGGACAAACTTGGTCATCATAAGGAGGGTTGAGTGTATATCTTACGAGGCTATTTGTTCTAACTTGATCAGGGTTGATGTAATATTAGCACCGTTTTGTGGTCTTATTGTGGTGACTGCTTTCATGTTTTTCTAAGAAATTTCTTTATATCTTTAATAATTAAGCTAACATGTCTTAACTGTACCTCATCAATCCTATAGATGGACTTTGATATATAAACCATCTGTAACTTTTTTGACATTCCCAACCAATCATATTCGGATCCTGCCATAAAAGTTTCGTGTAACTGTTGACATCATAACTGTGATACAAAGCTTCAGCATAAGTCGTACTAGGAGTAGTGGAAGAATCTACAAGCTAATTCCAAAATCAAAACAAAATATAGAAAATAAAAATTTGCATCATAATAAAATGTCTTATATAAGGTTAAAATGATATTGTCAAAATTGACTTGCACCTGACGGGTGTAGCTAGCTAGACAGGAGGTGCTTACCCTTCCGGAGCACCCGGCCTCACTTCCTTGAAGGAAGTTCACGTGTATAACATATTTTGCCAGTTTGCAAAGTTTTTACTTTGTTTTGGGTATTGTGATATGGACAAGGACTGGTATGTTTGCTTTATTAAATATTACTGTTAACATTGATTACAGTGACTGTAAAAACCCAAAGTTATAAATTTACTGTTATATCAACTTTTAACTTATTCGGTACATAAATAATTATGTACTGGCCTTACATCTATTTCTTTATTTAGAGTAACGGTCATCTTTAGTTTCATATACACCAACAAAGAAACTCTACAAATCTGGTTCAATACCTTGCAGCAGTTCAAAGAGAAGAGTTGAACAAATGAACAGATGCACTCATGTTTCCCAAAATCATAAACTCAGCTGCTGGTTTAGCTTATTCAGACAAAAACCAAACAAGACAAATACAAATCATGAATTATTATCATACCCGCAATTGAACTCCTTTTGTTCCTCCATTGCCATCCATATTTAGATATTTATGCCGCCATATTGCCAGATAGTAGCGTTTTGTAGATTGGAAACCAAATATAAATCCTATATAACCACTGCATTCTGTATCCTTAGCAAATGTAGTTCCAGAAAACGTCACATGATCAAAAGGTTGGTTACCTGCAGTAATTATCAGTATTTCTAACTTATTTCAAGTATTATTAAACCATAATCATTCAGGGTCAAACACATTTCTTGTATAATATTAAATGAATTACTGACTTAATTACATGTGAAAATTCTGATGATCTTATTGATGAAAAATACATTACTATAGTTTATACAACTTTGGGATTGATTGATTTGTTATCAACAATATTCTTCAGCTAGATAAGAGTTATCCTTTAAAGCATTTTTTATGTCATTGTTACTGACAAAACTATCAAGGTTTCTATAAGAAAAAAGATTGAAATTATTAGATGTAAGTTGGTTATTAACAGTTAAACCCTATTAAAAGTCATCTTCTAATAAAATGAATCAAAAGTAACGATTGCTTTTTATGCACTTGTTACAAAACATTACCAATAAGAACAACTGGTTTTAATGTTGTTGAAAGTTGTCGTACTTCCTGACCATCATCAGTCATTAGCCAGTTTGCTGCAAGCTCGGTTGTCCATTCGGGATTTAAGTCCAAGGATACGTAGTTTGAAAATGAAGTGTTAGTTATAAACTTATTCTGTGGACAATTGTCATATCTATCAAGAACTCCGTCCAAATCAAAGTCATTTTCACAAATATCGCCTCTATAGTTACCTGTAAATAGGAAAAAACATTACACATTCTGTACCTTATTCTTAATGTTTAATTACAGATATTAATGTAGAGCAATGTTTAAACTTACAAAATGTATTAAATAAGATGTTACCATGTCTATTTCATGTCAGTCTTGAATTTGTGATATTTTTAACTTACTTCCAAAGCAGGAGTCTACTCATAAACATCGCTATAAATAAGCCTCGGTCGTGTTTTTTCGTTTCGTATTTTACTCTTGCAATAACCTAGTATTGCTAATTGCATCGTTTTGTCTTAGTTGTTTATCTGGATAAGTTAGTGACACTAAAGATCAGACTTATTAATATTTCAAATAAATTGTGTCAAATAAAAACATGAGTGGTTGAACATTTAAAACCAATATTGCAAGCTTATAACATATAATTTTTACATAGATTACTGTTATGATTCATTAAAGTGATTAAAATGATTATTTTTATCATATATCAGTACATATTGGACATATTGTTTTGATGAATAAAGACTTTCCCAGTTATAACAATCATTATCAGCGATATCATTTAACAATACTTTTTAAATTATGTTTTACGCTTGAAATAAACAAAAATAGTTATTTGATATATGTGTTTTTGATCACATCATTTTACAAGAATAAAAAGTTCTTTATTTGATTAATTAGGTTTTATTTATGTTGAATGGCCTTCAAAATCCATCAACGAATGACAATAGAGTTAATGTCGCACTAATTAGTAATTGAAAAAAACATCTAAATTTCAAAATTAAAAACCATAAAATATATTACACTTAAACCATTCGAGAGTTTTGGCTTCAGTATGAACAGCAATGTCTCCACCATTTTCATTATGATCATATTAAAAATTACCGTTGCAATTTGTAAACCAAATAAGGATTTTTTTAACATACCATCAACATCTGTCTGAGTAGGATTTGATACATATGCACAGTTATCACCATCATTATTGACACCATCCCCGTCTATATCATCATCACAGGCATCGCCTAGGTAACAAAATTGTAAATATGTACAATTTCATACCAATTTTTTATTTGATCAAACATAAACTGTTATTTACACATACACTGAATAGAAAAAATATATATTATTGTGCAGTACCCAAATTATTTTTGAACATTTGAATTTAAAAATAAATAAAAAACAAAAAAAAATTATTCTAGTACCATTTGTAGTACTCAAATCATGTACATATTATTAAAATAAAAATGGAACAAAACACTAATTGTAGTATAAATTATTTTATCTTTCACTACATATGCTGGTTGTTTATGTCCAGTAAATACATTTCAGACTTTATTCTCTCTTCATTCACCAGGTAATGTTTCAATAAAATATATCATACAAAAGTAACACATTGTTATTTTTGTACAACAAAATACGGTACATTCGAACTTTTTTTGTAATATAATTTTTTTTTTTTCAATTTTCATCAATTTTATATCCGTACTTTAGACTTTATGACATAAAATAAGGAAAATAAGTTTTCTTTGGGACTTTGCAATCTAAACCTTGTTGACAAGAAAAAGTAGAAATTAAGCGATATTTGACTTCTAACCTTGCAAGTGTGTCAGTTAAAGTGAATGTAAAAACACGTTTTACGTTATTGGTTTAGTTGGACTTTTAGTTTACTTAGTATTTAGAAAATTCGACATTCATTGATTTAGAACTATAGGTATCACTTATACCTATTCCGTCACCGTCAGTGTCTGTCTGCTTTGCATTCAGATTTTGCAATCTAAACCTTGTTGAGAAGAAAAAGTAGAAATTAAGCGATATTTGACTTCTAACCTTGCAAGTGTGTCAGTTAAAGTGAATGTAATAACACGTTTTACGTTATTGGTTTAGTTTGGCTTTTAGTTTACTTAGTATTTAGAAAATTTGACATTCATTGATTTAGAACTATAGGTATCATTTATACCTATTCCGTCACCGTCAGTATCTGTCTGCTGTGCATTGGCTATTCTTGGACAATTATCATTGCTATCCTTCCTACTGTCTCCATCCCTAGTAAATGTATACGAAAAGCAAATAAGCTGCATAAGATTTCTTGTGTTATAAATAACAAAAGTGAGAGAGAAATAATAAAACACAAGAGATGTAAGGTACACTCCACATGTATTAGATAACATTTTATGCCTAAATCGATTTTTCACAAAATCCCTAAGGCTATTATGAATCAGAACATTTACTTAAATCAACTTCGTCTTTTGTAATGAATTTGATTTTGTTCAATAGAATTCTATCACTAATCTGTCCTTCTGAATTTAGCGCTTTAATTAAACTGAACTTCCTATATGACAGCTCTTAAGAAACCCATAAATAGATAAAACCTGTTGCCTTTATGTTATTGACGTTTACTGTGAATAGGTCTGTCGGCGCTTGCAATAAATTGACAAGAATGCAATTGTTATTTGCTTAAACAAATAGAATTTTTTGAAGTTTTCATTAATCTCACAAGTCTTCTGTGTCGCAATCGTCTCCAATGCCATTTGAATTGGAATCTGTTTGCGCTGCATTGGAAATAGTTGGACAATTATCGCATTCATCACCAATATTATCTCCGTCAGAGTCAATTTGACCTATAAATAAATAATTACTTAAACTAAATATTCTTTTGAGTGAAACATACTTTGGATAGGTCAATTACAAAACGAACAAATAACAAATGAATAGCATAAATACGAACACGATTTGAATCATGTAGATCGCTATGTATTAAAAAATGTCCTTTAAATACCACCAAGTCTTATTTCGGCTGTTTTAAATTCAAATTTTACTTTTATTGAATTTATCGGTTAGAGCTGCATTTATTTTATTTGATACGCATCTACGTTTGCACATAACAATAATTATTATTACATAGTTTATTAATGTTCTTTCCAATTAGTTGATTTACTTCACGTGATTACTTCATATATCTACATATTACATGCATTGCACCAGATCTGGGGAATATCAGTCACGGAAAAAATAAAACCAGGAAAACAATTACACTCGGGCCGTTCTTAATCATGAAACAAAACAAAATGGCGGGGGTGACAAAGGGTTTGCCGAAATTGACAATGTCGATTTTGATAAAATCGTCAATACATTTCTGAAATGTCAAAGATATAAATAAATTATATAATAAACCAATAATGGATTGGACGTTTTAATTGTTTTATGTGCTCTGATGTTCCTTGGACAAAATATGTAATTTATTGTATCACAACATTTAAATTCAAGATTTCGCAACTTTGATAAGAAAAAAATAAAAGACAAATCAGAATAAATCAGTACTGTTTTTTTTCTAAAATGCAAATTCAATGGAATGAGAACTTCTTTGAACATAAACGATTTTAAAACTTTTATAAATAACAACAGAACAGAAAGTTCAGAAAAGGAATAAATTATCTATGTACCTGGGTTAGAAACATAGGGACAGTTATCTGTCGCATTTAGATATCCATCACCATCAATATCACTGTCACATGCATCCCCTTTACCATCACCGTCGACATCACTTTGATCAGAATTTACATCATTTACACAATTGTCACAAACATCACCAACTCCATCGGAATCTGCATCAGCTTGGTTCAGATTGTATATGTACTGACAATTGTCCTTCATGATAAGATAAAAATTTTCACGGTAATATTATGTATTCATTAATGTTTAAACATGTTTATAAAGTTTTAAAATTGCAAAATTCAACAGGAATTTGTGTTATACATATATATATATATATATATATATATATTAAAATTTTATTACTTTGCACATTCGTACGATTGTCGTAATTTTCGTTGTGTTGACTGTTGTTAGAAACTTTTTCTTCAAGGGGATTTTTTCTTCTTTTAAATTACTAAATTTGGTTTTGTAAATATAAAAGTTGATAAATTCCCTATTCTATCGAGTAAAACAATAAAATATAAGAAATTACATTTTCATCATTTATTGTATCCCCGTCGTCATCACTGTCACATGGATCACCGAGCCAATCGCCATCATTATCTTCCTGTCCACTATTTGGTTCGTTTGGACAATTATCCTTAAAAACATGTGTCATGAGCAATATTAAAGACATGTATGTACAATGCAACAATAAATAAACTCAAACAAGAAGATACCTTACCAAGTTATATGTTCCTATGGTAATATTTTTGCTAAAAAGTTGAATAAGTTTTTAATTAAAACGACTTTTACATAGGAAAATGAAAGAAATGTTATAAGACAACTCCGTTCCTGATCGATGTCTATCTCACTGTACTTAAATTGATAACGATTAAGGTATTAAATGGCTTGCCTATCCTAGAGAACTACTTCATCTCTGAATCGGTCGAGGTTCTCAATCAGTTTTTGGGTTATACTGAGAAAATTCCTTTAAAAAATAACTAGAAATATAGCGAGTACTAAGAAATGGAGGAATGTTTAAAATAGTGCATAGTTTGAAGGTGTCCCAAAAGTTTATTACTAACACTATATATTACTTCTTCGCAGAAAATCAGATATTTGTAATATCAAATCTACTTGATATGTGTTTATGTTTTTCTGTCCTATTCCGATTGGATTTATTGTTTGAAATTGGTTATGTTAGTAGTTGGAAATATAATTGCTTAGTTAGGAATCTAACTATATTTTATAATTTACCCTTTTACAATTCGGTTCTGTGCAAGAAATTCCAAGGGTTGGTATACCATCTTGGTCTACATCCTCACCGCAAATATACCCATCACCTGCCCAACCTGTGTTACACTGTAAAAAAATGTGTAATGTTCTTGGAAAAATCACGAACTTACAAAATACGACACCACAGAATTAAAAAAAAATTACCATTTAATACATTTTGTAACAAAATGTTTAAATAACTATTAAACACCGTTCAGATGAGTAGGGCCGCGATGCCTTAATGCTCAAAGGTTAAGCCTTCAAAAGACGTTTTTTCCACTGCGCGTTTACTGTCAGTTGAAAGTAAAAATGAATTTTCCTTTTTTTGTAGGCCTTTGCTGGGTGCAGAAACATAAAGGGATTTTTCGCCACTTGACTGTGGCATTGCAGACGAGTATTTTGGCACTTTAAAAGTCGCAAAAGTGTGCTTGTACAGAGCAGTTAAAATAATTTCACAAACTCAAGCTACTCTCGAACTTCTGTTTAGAATTATCTATAAATAAATAAGGTAATAATTTCTATTGGCAGAAACTGAAAATAGTTTATGTAGTGTATAGTATATAAAGTAAAACATTCAACTAACCATACGCTTAATTGACGTATTTGGTAACCAGTTTAATGTCAAAAGGCGTTGAAGTTATTAAGTAGAGTGATAAACCTTTTTATATGGTTGTTTATAATTTTTAAATCTACAAAGATGTATTTTCTGAGTAAATTAAATTTTAGTGATACATACCTCACATCGAAATTTTTGTGGACCTGTGTAAATACATGTGGCATGTGAGTCACAGTTATGTGCACCAGATATACAGAAGTCTGATAAATAACACCCAGTTTTGGCATTCCCATAATATCCTTCTTTGCAAAAACCGCAATAATAACTTCCCTGCAAACAGAGAAACGTACAATATATATATATATATATATATATATATATATATATATATATATATATATATATATCATGTAAATGTGTTTTGTTAATCTCTGGTATCCTAATGTAAGGTATATATGATATGCTAAACTATACATGTTTAAGCATTTAAGTACATTTCTATAACCTGTTATAAACAGACTTTTCGTTAACATGACTATATGTTTAAAATGTCACCGTAGCTATTCATTTAACTTTTTATATATTCCTTTAATATTCTTATTTATAACGACAGAACATGAAATTATAGCATATTAGCATATTTAAATGTAGATACTATTGTAAATAATGTTGTTATATATATATATATATATATATATATATATATATATATATATATATATATATACTTAAATAAGTCACGATACTAAAATGTAACTCACTATCGTATTGTAGCAATATGAATTTGAATCACAACCACCATTACTAATCAAACATTCGTTAACATCGACACAAGTCTGGTATTGTACAGGATCGAGAACATAGTTATACAACTGAAAAGTTCTTCGTGACACATTTTGAGATAATCCATCTTCGTAGGTCCCAAGATAACCATACGGACAATGTCGACACTGGAATCCTGGTTCAGTATTGATACAAGCACTAGAATTCCAGCATGGTTTATACTCAACACACTGCAAATAAACGTTACAATGATACGAGCAGTAATCTTAATCAAGATCAAACAGTTTGTGTTAGCCTTAATCAATCAAGTGATTTTCAGTATATTTGATTGCAAGAATAAAGTACAACGAGAGAAACACAAGTGTTTAAAAGCAAAATGCAATGACATTAATGAAAATGAAGTAAGTTTCTATTTCATTCTGAATTTAAACATTTTAAAAGAAAACTGTTAAATCACAGTTAAAACTTTACTGTATATGATATTTTAGGAAATCATTTTAATCTTTAGCTACTTCAGATGTCCTTTTTACCAGTAAACATTCCTAAGTAAAAGAAATTGACACTGTTTCAGTTTCAAGGACATCTGAATCTAACCGACGTCAAGTCAAAGGATTGACTTATTACCTCGTCTACATCTGTACATGTAAATCCAGTCCCAGTGTATCCAGTCGGACAATCAAGACAACCGTATGTATTTACTCCTCCAGATTGATAATTGTAACATTGTCCTTTTGAAAAGCAGAGGTTAGAGTTGTATAAACATGGACAATCGGAAGCAGATGTACATGTCTTACATCCGGTTCCGTCGTCTGCTGCCCAAGAACTGGAATCGCATACATTACAACGATCTTTCATAGATGAACTATAATATCCTGCAGGGCAATTTTTACAGCTTCCTTGTCCAGATTCATCTTGATACTTCCCGGGTGGACACATCTCACAGAACTCTATAAAACAACAAAATAGATAAATTCTATTATAAATTAACAATTTAAGATTAAATTAATGTTTTTAAACAATTAAACCATGCGTCTGTATAAATCCATTCTTTAATGTAAAAAATCTTTATCGATTTAAAAACGTGAATCGTAAATAAAGTAATTCAATAAAAAAAATCTCAATATTATCAAGGTGAAAAAGGTGTTATACAACGATTAATGATAATGGATGTGTGAGTATATGATAACAGGTAATGCTTTGGTCAATTTATCGCGATTTGAAGCACCTTTCCAGGTGTGTGTGTGTGTGTGTGTGTGTGTGTGTGTGTGTGTGTGAATATCCACCCGTAAAAAATGGAAATCAACAAACCAGCATTTCCGTCCGAAAACGTTCCTGGTAAACACAAATATCTTTGGCCACCGCGACAAGCATATCCTATTTCACACTGAGTACAGTTTTGCGGACAATTTGTATCATTACATGCCACGTAATGAAAATCTGGACATGGTGCAGCATAACCGTCCTCACAAATCTTTAAAATGTAAGAACTAGTCATTTTACTGCCAATGAAATGCAAAAAGTAAAAAAGGGAGGGAGAACGAGAGCGTAGTTTGCTCTAAACTTATTTTTGAACGATTTCGCTTAAGAATATTTGCAGATTTGTTCTTCAATGATATACAGTCATTTTGTACATACATTAATCCTTTAAAACATTTAAATAATCTTTTAAAACATTTAAACAAATTTATCATTAGAAAATTATATAAAAGAAATATAACGGGTTTTTTTGGGAAAGTAAAACATATAAAGGCACATTAATACCGTACTATTTTTGGTAGTTCAACAGTGCTAGAAATAAAAAAATTGTTTTACCCATCCTAAAGGACACGTTGTGCATTCCGACGCTGCTCCAAAGGAATGTTCAGTTTTTGATCTCCCGCAAGTTGACCCAACCTGTTTTGGTTCACATCGACCGCATGACAACATGGTGCTATCTCCGGGGCAATACCATGTTGTCAAGCATCGCTGGCATGTTGTTCTATCTAGATAAGAACAAAAAAAAAACATTTCGATTGTACATGAGAACGTTGCATAATAGAAATGCTAATAGGGTGTTATTTTTATCTCCATAATTATTTGATAAAAACCTCAATTAAGCGCTTTAAATATCTGATAAAACTTACTTCTTAAAAATACCAAAATTATTAACTACAAGTAAACGGCATACAGGACAAAATTGTGTGTTTAAGGGAAAACATTAGAAGCATTGTGATTTCAAAAGTTAAATAATCAAATAAAAACTAGAAATTGCACGACTGAAAAACGTACATCTTTTATCGGAAAATACTTTATTTATTAATAAAATTTTTGTTTACAAATACTTCTTTATGAAAATACTTGCAGAAATTGTATTTGCTTTGTGAGCATCCAATTAACTCAAATCGTAGACTGACATGTCCAACCCATGACTTTGGATTAATACGTATGTAACGTGTAACAAGTTCCGGTACTAAAGATATGTTCACGACTGTATTCTGGTCAAATGTGCCATCAAATATCTGTGAAGTAAAATCATAAAAAATTAATATATCTTGATTCAGTATTAAACAATAACCGAACTATAACAAACTAATTCTAGAATTTAGCGAGTATCATAAAAATACTGTATGAATTGCCCACTCTTCATTTACATAATAACATATGTAGATACACAGATGCTTTGTCAAACATAATACTGTTCAATTTATGATAGACTACATACATTTAGAAATGATTCTTTATATCAAAGTCCCAATTAAAACAATTACATTTTAAATTTATAAGTTGTTAAACATTTCTTATCGAGAGAAATGAAAAATGTGTTAATTTTAGTTTAACTTAACGATTGGTTCATATTTAGAACAAATACCTGGTAGTTTAAATATGTAAAGATGTATAAAAATTTCATAAAGAATTTTTTTTTCTGTAACATTTTAACTCATATTATTGACATTTTAACTTCTATTTATATAAAGCCATTTCTTTTTCTTCAAACCTTAATGCATTCTTTACAGTTCTTTAGACGCAAATACCATAATACTAACGTTGTTCCCAGAAGAATTTTGGTAATCAGTCCAAACTATTCCGTCACTGCTGTAGGAGACAGAAAATGTAGTGACCCAGTTAGCTTCTTCGTCTCTCCCTTGAAGCTGCACAATATGTATCCGATGTTCTGTTTGCAAATCCACTTGTATCCACTGGTTCACGTCATCTATAGCAGCCACCCAACCTCCAGTGAGACTGTCTAATGATGCTGCAATTTAATTCAAAATATGGATATTTTAATTCAATTATTTTTAAAGTAATTAGTTATGATAAAATGTCAATGGTTGCATCAAAAAACTAAATTTTAATGAATCGACAAACTAAGAGGTCTATGTACTACAATGCAATACATCTTGGAAAAAAGAATGATCAATATGGCTGAAATACTGTTCTAAAAGGAATTATTTATAGAAGAACGTTACGGATCTTAAATAACTAAAATACATTGATCAACTTATGAGGTTTATTTAGACGAAAAAAGCATTGTTTTTGTGCCTTCCATTGCAAGTATTTATGCAAGAACATGCTTCTTATTTTACAATTAAGTGCATTTATTTGATTATTTGTATGTTCATCATAGAAGACTTTTCAGATTTTATTTGGACTTCTTTGCCAAGGTCTGTTCTATTTAGGTTCTAGTTGTCCTCAGCCTATGGCTGCAATAAGGGAAAGAAGTGTTCAAGTGGTGCAGTGGTTAGCGCTTCCGCCTATCACCAATGCGACAGGGGTTCGATTCCCAGCGTCGTATGTGATAAGGTATGAGGTCACCTGCTTGAGCACATGGGTTTTGCTCCGGGTTCTCTGATTTTCCTCCCACAATAGACCTCACGCGCGCTACAATTCGGGCCAACGAGCTAGATTAATATAAGTTGCACAACTTGTTTCTAAATCGTTTTAAAAGAAATAAAGTTTAAAAAAAGGGAAAGAAAACTGCCTAAGAAAATAATACTATGCCGTCCCCAGATTCGATTCCGATTTCCTGTTAAGTCCGATTCGATTTACAATATGTGAAATTGAAGGAGACTTTTTTTTTGTCCTAGTTGAGCAGTAGCCTATGTCGTCAGTTATCTTTTTATAATATATAGCTCTGTAAGACGCAACTAAATTTACTTAATTAGTAACGATAATAGAAGTATATTGTTAAATATAAAATAAATATCAATGACAGAGGTAATGTTTTTAAAACAATAAGCATCATCTACAATTGACTATCAAAAAAGAGTTTAGATACCTTACGAAAGTATCTGTTTAGTTTGTATCAAAATATGAGCAAATGAAAATCTAGTTTGCGTCAGAATGACAGTAATGTTAAAATGCACTCCTAGAATATGATTTTGAACTTTCATGCAATATGATTTTGAACTTTTCTGCAATATGTTTTTAAACTTTTACTGTGATTGTCTTTTCTTTTTCTTAACAAGAAATATCCTAGACGATTATTTAATTTTTTTACATGGCATTATTAGAACCGTTTCAGCTTGGAATATTCAAATGAAAAGACTAAAACCTAAAATGCCAGTGAAAAAAAACAAATAAACAAACCCTCGGAGAAGAAAGAAATTAAAATCTAATATTGCAACATTTTCCCTCAGCCTTCCCACAGTTGCGCAAAGCATTCAGTAAAAATTTAGTATTTAATACACCACTATGATATCCTTTATATGATGTATGCATTATCAAGTTCTTTTAGAGAAATTAAACTTTACAGTTGTATCAAGGATGAAAATTATAAGTTAATAAATCGATTTCATTTTTAAATTTACAAATCATATTTGTTATAAAACCAAAGAATACACATATTTTGTACATAAAGATGAACAGAAGCTATATGTAGAGAAATCGATGAATGTAACAGTCGTATTATTGCTGTCTGGTGAGCGAAGCATCTTTGTAGAAGGCATCATTTCAAATAATCGGATTTTAATGATACACAAGGTTTATATAGTAAATATATATATTAGTATCTAACGGTTTTTATCCTATCAATCATCATGACGGTAACACGTGTAAGAACATATTTTATTGTTACTTAGAGCATCTTAACTTTTTATTAAACTGTTTGTTTAAAATATTTTAAACGGTATCCAATCACACTTTCATCAACAAATAACAAATGTATAGCTTAATGATGGCCTTCTAGTTTCTTTGTTTTCTTAGCACACATATTAAGTAAAAATACAAAGGGAAAATCTATGTCACTTTACTGACTGTCATTCCCCCAAGTATCCAGATGTCGTTCACATCGATACGGTCCTATTCATCGGTTTGTAGCTGCCTGAGGTAAAGACTGTACTCGTGGCTTTAGTGTAGAAAGTTTAAAAGAGTATTGACCGTTGTTGTGCATTTTACTTGTCTACCTTAACCGAAGAAATAAATATGTACCTTGAGCGATAATTCTGGGATTTTTGCGACAAGCATTAATGTTTTTAGTTTATTTTAGTCTATGTATTGAAATAAAAAAGTCTCCGATTTGACCCAATTAAACAACAATTTAATTGATAATTATCGTAACGCAAAAAACGACCACGAATATTTCGGTAGTGCAAGATTGAATAAAACAGTTTGAAATCATGACCTTGATTCCAAGCCCTTGTGCACGGTATGATTTACATGGGTTATTAAGGTGCATGAAGAAAGCACTAGAATTATACAAATCCATGAATGTATCAGAATCATTGAGTTCTGATTTAGGGTTTTTGTATTCCTATCCCTTCAAGGCTATGAAGCAACTTCTGCATTTAGGTTAATTAATCGCTATAACAAGCTTTGCCTTTCTGCCCCCATGAGCTAGAATCTTTTATAGCTACTGCCCTCGAATTCTAACTAACCATTCCTAAACCGACAAACTCCACAATAATGACCAAGTTCGGATAGACTAGTCTAATCTAAGTAGGACTGCAAAAACAGTGGTTTGATAAATTATATAAACTGTTGGAGGGAGCTCGTTGGACGAGTGGTCTGTAGCGAGCGCTCACAAATCTTAGTGCCTCTCACAGGCTAGGTTCGAATCCGCTCTGGGCAGATA
This sequence comes from Tegillarca granosa, assembly GCA_029721355.1. NCBI lineage: Eukaryota > Metazoa > Mollusca > Bivalvia > Arcoida > Arcidae > Tegillarca > Tegillarca granosa. The sequence goes on along the minus strand of CM056601.1, from coordinate 36,451,001 downwards.
TTAGTGTGAGGAGGTTTTCAGTTTGCTTGTTGAATGTCGTCGGTTATTTTCGGGAAATCCTGTTACCTCCACCATCCCATAACTAACCGCCTCAAAGTACGGGTAAAATTTGTTTGTACATAATTTAATCCGATCTTATATAAACTATTTTAGTAAAAATAAATACAAATCATAGATTTATTTCACCTAAGTGCAATTCTTCTTTAATTTGTGAAACCTCCAGGATCACCATATCGAAATCTGTATTTTTTTAAAACCAAGAAAATATTTTTCTGAGTTTTTTATATTTGCTTTTTTATGATATATAAGGATATTACTTTAATATGTAAATTGAAAAATATGTGGACTATTTTCTAAAAACTCAACTGTACATGTACATGTGCCTATTTTAGCGGGATTCTAATATTAGCGCCTTTCGCGCTCCAGACATTGTACTAATTTAAGTACGTATGCGAAAGACAATTTACGTCTATAATCTGCTGTGTGAAAATATAGACCTTGTCCACTCTGTCTGTTACAATAAAGGAACTGTACAATTTAATCAAATAAACACTTTATTGTTACGTATTAAACAGAATATTATCATTTTAGTGAAACTCGACAATTTATAAAATAATAATTCAATGAGAATGTCTATATAGTCGCGTTGTCACGTGCCTTATTAATGGCCTCGTAAATACCAGTCTTGATCCACCAACGTTCAATAGCTGCGCGGGTTGTTTCCTGGTGTGCTGACACAAGCCAACCATCAGAGATTGGCTTTAACGATGATATTTAATATTTTCCAGTTTTTATTTGATTGTCAACTTCACTCAGAAAAACCAAATACCCTGTACAAGATGCTGGGACATATCGTACACAGATGTTTGCGACATATATCTTTTGCTAAAATATTAGCATATTAAATGTTTATAAGTCTCACTGCATGGAACACCATGCAGTGAGACTTATAAACATTTAATATGCACAAAGCCGGTTGTGAAGATGCATTATACGCGTAAAGTGTCTCTTTAGTCTTTTAGGTTAGGTGTCGTAATTTACTGGTACCGGTATTTATAATTTGTTTTATTTATTTATTTATTTATTTTTGTTTTATTTATTTATTTATTTATTTATTTTTTAATTTTATTTTTATTATTTTGTTACATGTGACATTATAATAAAATAAAATATGATTATGTTTTGAATAAGTTAGTGATACTAGATTCTGTACATCTTTTAGATTTTTCCATGTGATTAAATATGGAACTTCCTGTATTATAAAGCGTATTTAATAGTCTGTAAAGGTATCTTTTTGTCTTACACACAGAGGGAACGCCTCGCAAGTACAGATTGTTAATACTTAAGAGCATATGTCTATGATCTGATTTTCCTACTAAGATTTGAAAATAACCCACTCATTATACAGTCAAACCTGTCTATAAAGGCCAACCATGGGAATCAATTAAAGTGGCCTTTATGGACAGTTGGCCTTTAGATACAAGTTCAAATAATATAGACAATGAGCAAATGGGAGAGAATTTTATTGGCCTTTATAAGCAGGTGGCCCTTATAGAGAGGTGGCCTTTAAGGCAGGTTTGACTGTATTAACCACTGGTTTTGTATCTAAGACATACCGCTGATAACCTTTTAATAAATCATTGTCATAAAGAAACTGTAAACTTAATTAATTGTAAAACATGTACCGTAATGGAACTATATCATGATTTACCATGCTATTTAAGACCGATCTCAGTGGTTCAGTGGTCGAGAGTTGGAGGCTTGGGTTCGAACCCTGATTTCTACATACGTCTGACATAAAGGGTCGACTGGTATACATGGTACCATGGAAATGTGACTGAGGGAGTGGAACGCTTATTTTTGGTAAGCTGATTAGGTGACCTTGCACCTGATCAAAAATATATTGGTTGCGCTGTAACAAGTCTGGCCAACGTTGCACGTCACACGCAATCACGTACTTCTTCTTAAGTAGTCCTAAGAGATTAATAATCTTGCTATCGTCGCCAATAGCTGGAAAATGCTGATGCAAAGGATAATAACATAACAACCTAGAAACCAACCATAGATTCAATCATCCATAATAACCAAATGCACTTAACATCAAGGGGAAGCTTTTTATGTAAACAAAACTCCATTTAAAGTCTCAAAGTAGTGAGCTCTAAATTATTCTAGTGGAATTATTAACAGCTTACTGTAATGAAAAAGAGGGTATAAAAGGTTTTTTATTTCATCCACATATGGAACAGTCACTATATATGCTTTACCTGGCAATGCTGTCATGTTTAGTCCTTGAACGCCCAGCACTGCTTTGTTGGATTGATGACGAAACAGTTATAAGAGCATCAAATATAACTCCACTCTCTATGCCAAGAGCTTCCTTACAACCTTGAAAAAAAGCAGAATATAATAAGTTCTAATGCGTTAACGTTTATCATGTCAGGAAATAAACACTACCCAATTGTGGTTTCCTTTAACTTTGCTTACAAAACATTTTTACGTAAAAGCTTTATTATCTGTATAGCCGGACATGTTTTTTTTTAAATAATTAAGAGTTCTTTACTTTTGTAGGAAAAAAACTCTGTAATTGATTTTAAACATTATTGATATATTTTCCTTATATAGATTTATGTTCTTGTTTTGTCTAGAATTTTAATTGTAAGTGTTTTTAAAAGACAATTATTCAAACATATGGAGCTTTAGTTTTTATAGCATCACATTTTCAGACTCAAAATTAATACTCCTGTTAAATTTTCAAGTTTTGTACATAATGACAACATAAGCAACTTTAATAATTACCGTAATCGTAGTAATAGTAGCCTGGAACTCTCAGATATAGTTCTCCCGATGAGCTGTTTACAGATATATTGTAATTTATTGGTTTGTATTCAACATCAACTAAGCAAGAATTATCGAGTTCAATGGATACATTTGCTATTGCTCCACGTTTTGGCGTCCCTCCATCTGTTACTATAGCAACGAAACTGAGTGATGAATTCGCCGCATATATTACGTCATACAAACTGAATGATGTATTTGTTATTAATTCAGGGCTACAAAATACATTGTTTGAAAACGTGTAACTTTCGCATGGAATATCCTTAAAACTTAGGATACACTTTACAAACTGAGTAAGAGGAAATTTTCAAAATCGTAAATCTGCCTTATTAAGCCGTTTTATTGCTTTGACAGCCGTTTGTTTTCACAAAGAGATGACGCAGTTATATTTTTGTAAAATTGATAAGCAAGTGATATAACCTATGATTTAGCATGAATATTAAATATTCAATTTTAAAGTATCCTGGCTTTTTTATACCATTTGCAGAAAGATTATATTTGACCTTTGCAGTGCGCTTAAGTAAATGTGCAGTGAGGGTTCTTTAACGTGCCACGCATGTCGTGACACGGGGCATCGGGTTTTAAGGTCTCATCCGTAAGGACCCGGTGACTTTCGTTTCTTAATTCCGAGTACATGACAAAGTACAGTCACTACCAATTATCAAGTCGTGGTCAGACCTGGCCGGGGTTCGAACTCTCGACTTTCCACATACAATGCGAGCCCTCTGCCAACTAAGCTACAGTGGTGGTGAAAAAGTAGTTTAATTAAATTTAGATTTTTAAATGTAAAATTCCTCAATACATTTGTATAGGGGCCTCTTAAAAACGATCTATAATATTGAATTATCTAAGATTATTTAGGTGTTGCATATTTTTGTCTTATGATTTTAAGCTTGCACTTAACTCATAGAATCTGCTATAACACAAATAGTGATTTAAATATGTTTTAATGTGAGCAATAAGGCTTAAAGACCTCTTGTTAATACTATTCTTCAATTTAAATTAGTGATGCCAAGTGCCTTATCTGTTGAGAAGAATTGTTGCTAATTAATTTAATTTATTTGACATGGCAAGCGTTATTAGTTTGATTTTTACATTATTCCTTATTCATAATCTCACCTTATTGCTATCGACGATAAAGAGAATGTCATCTCACTATTCACACCACTGTCAATATCAGATGAGTTTAAATGTGCAATAGGGGGTATTTGAAGAGAGGGAATAGCCAGCAAGTTGTATAAGGTCTGTGTCAACTTCCGGACAATTATCGTTCACGTCTTTTATTTTTATCTGCAATGTTTATATGAAATAACTTTAAGGTCAAGCTAGACATAAGTACCCTTAAAAATTTAAAACAAACACAAACTTGGACAATTAACTACATAAAAATTGAAAGACAATGAGCATGCAATGATGAGATGATAAGTACTTACTTTGTAATAATCAACGCGTTTATTAGTACAAGAGTGGAGTGGAGTGGAGTATGATGTTTTACGCCCCAGTCATGAATCTTTCACTTATTTCGAGGCGGTCAGTTCTGGAATGCTGGAGGAAACCGGAGTGTCCGTAGAAAACCACAGACCTTCGGCAAGCGAACTGACAAACTTTCTCACACTAGGATCTGTCCAGAGTGGGATTCGAACCCAGGCGGTGAGAGGCACTGTGATCCGTAAGTGCGCGCTTTAGACCACTCGGCCACCGAGGTCCCTAGTACAAGAGAACAGATTAATAAAAACCATTACAGCAATACAAGAAAGAATGAGAACTTATGTCTTCTCCTCATAAAGTTTTATTCATTTTTAAAGCTTTATGACAAAATGATGTGGATACAGGTAAGAATTTAAAATCTTAGCCTTAAATAAACCAATCACATTTAAGATAATCCCTTTTTAAAGAATCATGTATAACGTAATATCTATCTATAACTAGTTTTTTACGTTTTAATAACTTTGATTATAGAGTAAATGCCTAAATTTTACTATAGACGAATTACTTTAGTAACTCCGTAATTACAAATAACAAAAGTAATGATAAAAAACTTTGAAAAAATATATTAAACAATGAGATGTTAACTGTTGTATTAGGAAGGATTGTACGTCAAAAAAATATATAAAAAATAGTGAGTGGTATTAAAAATAAAATCAAATGATAGATGTACATGTATAAAACACCTGTTATATATTTTGAAATCAGAGCAACAAAGACCCCCCTCCCCCCAACAAAATGAATGAAATAATGAATTAGATGAACGGAATTATTTGTATTTGCTACTTTGAACAGGCAATTGACAAACTGAATCAATTGCTGTGTGTTAAAATAGTACTTTGCATCAGTAATTTTTCTTACCTTTACTGTAATTATCCCTGTGGCTGGCGGAGTTCTTAGATTATCAACAACTTGTAATGTTACAGTATAAAGCTGATTAACTTCATAGTCTAAAGATGTATCCAGGGTAAGTAGTGCTATCTCTGTGTTCACCGTAAACACTTCAACAGTAGGATCATAACCTTCTGGTGTAATAGTTGAAGGGGTTGCACACTCTACAAATATAAATTTTATGATCTAAGTACGTAATTTTAAATATAGTTTTAGAAGATATTGCATAACTTTCCAAATTATTTTAAATACTTTCAAAATAATTGTTAATGTCACAAAAAATATTTCAACAGTTTATTTTTAAACTGCATAAAACAATTGCGTGTACATGCATAAAGCAAAATAAATTCTAATGTAAACATTATGCTGTGTTACCTCGTAATTGCACTGCATAACTAGTATACAAAACCCAAATCCTTGAATATACCCAATAAAATGCTGAACCCAAATAGTTATTGTTTATTCGTAAAAATAAGAAACAATAAATCAATAGCTAAAATAATTGTCGGGAAAAATTTAACCATAACAGAAGACACATTAAACTCCTCTTGGCTTCGATCTAATAGAAATATCTTACCTACAAAGGACAACCCGTCAATATTTGTATAGGTATGAACTACAGGTGCAGGAGCTACAGCTGATGCTTGATTGGCTGCAGTGTTATCTTTTATGGTGAAATGACGCGCTTCATTTCCTGAAAATTTAATATGAAGTATATGATATAACTAAAATTATCATTAAAGTTGTTTGCTTTTAAGTCCCTCCAAAGTATAATTTGTCAAAGGTAAAACACACACACACACACACACACATGGAATTGAAATAGGATTACAAATGAAGTAAAATTGGCATTCTTTTAAAACAGGATCTTCTTAAAAGGTATACGATGTAAACTTATGATTTAATATGTATATATTGAATTAAGAAACACAAAGGCTACCATTAAAAGTAGATCAAAATGTAATCCTATGGTATTTTCTATTTATGTAAGCAAGTATTATACATTACCAAATCACTTACACATTGTTATACACGTGAAGATAACATAAACACTTCTGTTGAATAATTTTGTTTCTCGTTTTGAAAAGTCAGAACATAAATGCATGCGCAGGTTTTTTTGTGTTTGTCAATAAGCAAAAGACCAAAATAAATCAGGTTATTTACATGAGAATATTACCTGATATAACTGATACTTGAATGGGTGGACCAACAGAAAATATATCAGTAAGAACCACTTCTTGTACAATTCCGTCGTTATGAAAATCCTCATCAATGCTAACCACGTAATCGCGAGGTTGTTCGTCAGCCGGATTTGTAATAAACTGGAAGTTTTTAGTCTCTATAAACAAACTTGATGCACACTGTAGTCTCTCAGTATGAAATATCGAAAAGTGGTACCGTTCATTTACCTTCAAAATTAAAAATTAAATCTTACATTTATCGATATTGGTGATTAACGTTCATTATACTGAAATCGATTTGTATGGCATTTACTTTTTTTTGCACTTATTACTATTTAAAATTATATCAATTTATCAACTACCTCATATCTAAGATAAATTTAAATAATGTTTTGTATTAGAAGGTTTAATCAAATTCTACCTTTTTATGATAACTCTTATCATTCCATACATTTATTTTTGCAAAGTATTTTTTTAAAGAAACAGAATATTTTTCAATAACAGTCTCAAAGAAATCCCATAAATTATACAAGGCTTACAACACAAACATTTTCATCAACAAAAGATTACAAATCTAAATTCGGTTGCACCTTTTTTTTACTATTTTTTATTTATTGTTTGTTTGTTTGTTTTTTTTTTTTTTTTTTGGTTTTTTTTTTTTTTTTTTTTTTTTTTTTTTTTTTTTTTTTCTGTTTAACTTTTATTATCATCTTTCATTGTTTGCTAAATGACGTTAAATTTACCTCTAATTCCAATGTTATTTGTTCAGTTGGTACTTGTTTTGTTGTTATACACTGGCTGTTAACAACATATCCCTCCTCAGGTGTTAGAACAGCTCCACCTTCAAAACATTCAAAATATAGGATTGTTCATATAAATGCAAAATGCAGCAAGTAAAAATACTCATGTAAAGAAAAAAAGTTTGTCAAAACAATAGTTCTAACAAACGCTAGCTACAAGAAATAATAATGAGCGCTTAAACAGAAAAAAACGTGTTTGAAGATGAAATAAATGAATTTAAAGACAAAATTTAGATCACAAACTGTTTTCAGTTTAATTTTTAAGAAATAAAATATTTAAAAAATTGTAAATGACAAATGCCAAATTTCGAATATATTTTATTTTATAAAAAATCAATATTTTGGATATGACAGAGTTATTATGAAGGAGTTTGTACCAAAGTTATTGATTATTCATTGGCTATTTATTACATCTACAAATCTTTGTTACAGTTGTGGTACAGTTTTATTTTCACATCAATATTATACAAGTATTTTTTTAATTTACCCGCTGTTGAGGCAGCTGATATATCAATTCTTTTACAAGGTATTAGTTGTCCTTTATCCCTTGTTATAACTTCCATTACTAACACGCCGTTTAGGTACAGCCACATATCATCACCTCCGCCGATAGCGATAACTTCGCTTCCTTGATACACAAAACCCGATCTGATTGCCGTTGTAAATCTAGAATAAATAGAAGGGTTATCTGCTTATTGTTATGTTTGTCTATATGTAGTTGGTTACTTAAGCATATTAAAGATCTATTTTTCAATTATGATAGTATTATGGTTTATGAAAGATTGTACATAAATGAGACTCTACTAAGTACAAGCACTTAATAAAGCAACCACACTTGTAATGTACTAACAAAATATCTATCCTGCTTACTTACCCAAAGTTGTGCGAGTTTCCATAGCAGTCCTTATCTTGGTTGCCAAATCCTATTCCGTCAACAGGGAAATATCCATTACTTAACATATCTGTTTAATATAAACAAATAACAAATTAAACATTTTTAGCAAACCATAATTTTATTTATTCGCAAAGCATAATTGAAATTGTTTAAATGTTTTATACCTATGTGTTGGAGGCGAAAGGACTATTGTAGACAGCACAATTGTAGTGGAAAATGCATAATTAGTTCCTGGGTTGTCAACAAACCACGATGAAAACGTGTCAGTACTTGGATTTGTACTTCTCATTAGCCAGGATCCATATGGACTTGGTACATATTCCGGGTTGTTAGTCACGGTACTTTCAAACCCACTAAAGTCTGAATGGGATAGGCTGTAAAAGAATTTAAAACATAAGTTATATTTTATACTCGATATCAATGTAATACAGAACACATTGACAATTGAGATGTTTATCAAAAACTAAAGATTCTGAAATTTGGAAATTGTCGCGGTATCGATTTTTTTTTTTCTAGAATTTAGATTTTATCGAGTATGTTTTGTTTCTTCTAGTCCTCAAGAGAACAAGTATACTGAATAAAATTTATGTATCGAGTCGATTTAGCATTACAAAAATTTCCCGAATTACTTTATATACTTTAAATGTTCAAAAACATCAACAATACTTTTTCACCCGTTAATGATAAACATTGATCAACAATACTTCATAGTTGTTAGTTATAACTTATGGACTATACTACAGAAATAAAGCTTAAATTAACCCAATTAAACATCTTTGTCATCGACTTTTTTGTTTCACAGGATTCCTAACTCAAATATATAAAGGTGAACAAAAGTACATTATTTTTATTTACTCATTCTTTTTACTAATGAAATACACTAGTTTCCACATATTTAGATTAACTCGTCTTTAAATGCTTATAACATTTAAGACAGTTTCCCTATGTTTTACAGGAGCGTTTGTTTTTGTATAGCAGGTGACAGACACTGGTTCTTTAACAGAATGCTTGTTAAGAAAACAGTCACAGCTGATAATTTTATCGCTACTGATCTTTGCATTTACTTACAAATATCGATGATTCTCTTAGGGATTTACTTGAATTCATATAGTTTTAAAGATCATTAAGTATAAAGGGATTGTATGTCAAATAAAGTAATCCAAGGGGTCAACAAGCGGATAAATAATTATATAAAATAATTACACATGTACATACACGTGCTCTAAACTAAAATCGATAAATTGTCATATAACAATATCATAATTTCAAAAATGCCTTAATTTGAAGGATTGTTATTTACCAATTATGGATAAAATAATGTTGTTTAAGCTTTATTATAACAAATATAGATTTGAAAATAGAAAATACCATTGATTTTAGCATCACTTAAAATAGCTATACAGTATCTGTTCCTAAAGAAATGTGTAGCTAAATTAAGATATGATTGACAACAGCTAAAACACTCAAGTCCGAAAAAACTAAATGATATGATCAGAAAAGGTAAATTGACAATAAGTACAAACGTGATCGTACCACTCCCTTTTTGTCACGGTAACGAGTTTGTGCAAGTACTTAAATAAGATCTTTAAAAACACAATTGTGTTTGTTCTCAGTGATAGAGATAGAGCGTAAAGTTTTATTGAGAATTAAAAAAAATTGTGAAGTTTCTTTACCGATAAAATGGTGCTTTTTAAAACATCAAATCAACAAGGTATATTTAAAGCACTACACTTAAATTCAAATGATCAGGATGTTTATAGTGTGAGGAATATGTCATAACCAAAACTTAAAAATAATATTTAAGGCCTTATTTTCACACACTATGGACATATACAGAAAACGCATGAAAACTTACATCAGTTTTCATATTTGATAAACAACGATCAACTCGAAAAAGGTTATATTTGCGTATATGCATCTATACATATCCAGCAAGTACCGCTCTATGACAAAACAGCATTATTTTCTCTTAATTTAATTAAGTAAAAGTTATATTTGTCTATTTCTCAATACTATTTTACATGATAACAATTATAAGCGCGATCTGTTGAGAGTATTATTAGTATCATTTTACTAATTATGACGTTTTATAGGTACGCTTGAAATTCTTTGACAAGTACGCGTTTTAAAACTTATTTTTAATATACACGTCTTGATTTCCTGATGAATTTTATTATTACCTGAAGTCATAGTATGTCACCGGTAGAACCCAATCAACAACCGCTACTGTTCCGTTCGGGTTCACTAAAACATAAAGCATGTTAGTGTTACGAGTAGTTAATATGAAAATATTCTTTCAGAAAACTGGAAACTTTGAACGATATAAACAAAGCTTGTGTCAAGTGACAATTACATAGCGTTAAACAATACATATATTACCATTATGATTGCGAAAAAATATTCTTTATAAATTCAATATCCAATGCGTATTAAAACTTACATTACAAAATGTTAAAAAATGTTATACCTGTATTCTTCCAAAACATTTTCTAAACCAAAGCTTTGGAATTTAAGGGGAAAAAGATATAGTCTCCTTTTATTTACATCAAATAAACATTCTATTTAATCTTCAAAAGTTATTCAGCCAATCAATTAACAGACATTTGTAATATTTGATATTTCAACAATTCGTTCTTACAGTTTTTATATAGAGTATTTTCTTGCCGAACGCAGGTACTTAAATATAAGCAAATACCAAATTAACGAACTTCGCTCCTACACTTACCAGATACAACAGGTGTTTTAATTACAGACGGCTGGCTTTCAGCGCTTATTGAATTATTAAGTTTCAAAGCTACCGTGCAAACATACTCTCTATCAGGAACAATACCGAGGTAATATGAAAACGAATAACTAAAACTAGAGGTTATGGCTTGGTATCCTACTCCTGTAACGCTGTCCTTACAAGTAACTCTGTATTCCCTATATCAATATAATCATATAAAATTGGATATTAACTTGATGGTCTTAAATAATGAGTTTTCAGATTGAATTTTCTATATTCCAGTAAAATTTGTAAAAAGACTCATGAGATCGTCTAGTTATAAAACTGAATTCTAATGACAATTATTGAATCTCTCAAGACTTGTTATCTTGTAAAGTAATGCAAAAAAAAAACGAACAAAAACTGATTTTAGTTATTAAAATGACGGTCATATATCCATTGTGAGAAAACCATTATTTTTTGTAAAAATTTGACAAGGGAATTCATTATATTTATTGATTACTACTCAAATATGGCTAAGATCATATTGTTTCAAATGCATTTACCAAGATGCAGCATTTGCGCTAGAAATATAAGACTCCGCTGGAACTGTTTTATTTGGTCTTTCCCAGGTGACATGCAGATAATTCGTTGTCAACGATGATGTCTGTACATTAACTGGTGCTGAAATGTTTATTAAGTATTAATAAACAATAATTGTTTTTTTTTAATTTATGAATCTGTCATTATTCAACTTACAGTTGTGCTATATAATACTATGAACATTCTTACGACAAAATATTACACTAATAAACATTATTAGGATAAGCCAATTTAAAAACTAAATTTTCACCAAGATTGTGCTTCAACATTAATTTCATCAATCAATTAAAACTGTTTGTTTAATAAAGCGTTCGCTTTTAGATATCGGAAACTATATCAGTTACCTTTTCTTTCTTCAGATACTTATTGTCTATTTCAGAGCCATTAAAAGATTTCTAACGTGATTAAGTACTTTGAGTAACGCACTTTTAATTTGATAGTAAAAGCATGTACTTAAAAAGAAACAAACCCACCTAACAAAAAGTGCATTATTCTTATACCTACAGAGGTTATTGATTATAAAATTTCAAATTAACTGACTTTGTAAAAATAGTTTTAAGTCAGGGGTTGAGTACGTTTGGAATGTTATGTATTTTACTCACAACAAAGAAAAATACTGCTATCAACATTCAAAAAGTACATAGGACTTGTCTTGTTAGCTATGCTAAATAGAATTCCTGCTGTAGCGGCAGGGCTTCCACATGTTCCACCTGTGATCTTCCCGCTCACAGCTTCCAGTGCTTCATATACATAACAATCACATCCGATCTGATCGTTAGCTGTTAGGATACTTATTTAGATATTTAAACAAACAACAATTAATAACATAATTACAACGAATTATAAAAAATTGAAAAGGCTTTATAGTAACATGAAGCCTTTTAAATATCTGTAAATTAACTTCAAATACTAAATATCGAAGCTGATAGTAATGTTCTAGTTCAAAATCAGATGATTAATTAACATCAAATTTTATACTTTAATTTGTTATGTGTACAATCTAATTTATCGAAATTACCGAATGCTTTACCGAATGCCCATACAATTCTCGATAGTCAATAATGCTACCCTTGTTACTATTAATTGTATATCGGTTTTCATCTCAAGCTTAGCTTTCAAATACCTTAAACATGAACACTAGATTCTTGATCAGCAAACAAGGTTTGTATCATTGTTATAACTTTTGTTTCTAAATGTTTGATGGATAAAACAAAGTTCATGTATAAGTTTTGTTAACTGACATATCTATAAATCGGTAAGCACTTTAAAGAGTTCCTAATTGGTCCGGTTGAGAACTGTTATACTTAAAAAATCGAAAGCATAAAAGCGCTTAAGATATAAAAGACATTGATAAGAAAGTGTTTTAAAAAAACATTAATAGAAAACTTATGAATAGACAAAATTAAGAGAAGGGAGCGTCATGTCTCTTAGGGGAAGCCATGATCTACCAGAAAAAAATAGCACTTAAAACTGACAAAACAGCACGGCACGTTTATAGCTTAAGTACATGTTGTAAAGTTTTAGTTCACCAAACACGGTTTGCGTGTATTTTCAGCACAGGAAACATAACTCTTATGTAGTATACGTACAGCTTTTTAAATTTCTTATTATTCTTAATTTCGTCAAATGCTTTTATTTCAAAAGACTTTAGCGAGTTGTTACTTAGATCCAGTGATTTGAGATTGGTCATATTTGGAAGTTTTGGAAAGAAGTATAGCTGGTTGTTGGCAAGCGTCATGGTTTCTAGATTGTTTAGAGATGTGAAAGCATTTGGTTCTATGTAGCCAATACTGTTTTTGCTCATGTCCCTATAAAATATAAAACAAAATATCTGTTAAGATTTCAAACAATTTGAACATTTTTTTTAATTAAAAGTAAAACAATACAAAAATAAAAGGATTTTTTTCCTGGCATATACAGTAAAAAGGCAATACAGATGTGATTTCAAAATTTTCCAAACATTTGAAATTGAACTGAAAAAGAATTGATGTAAAAAAGAAGCTATAATTACGAACTGTAAAATACATTTTTGCTTTAATAATTCTCTGATAATTTAAAATTAAAAATGGAGTTTTTAATCATATAAATACTTGATTTATTTCTATTTCATTGTCTGATAAGAGTGATTATATATTAAAATTTATTCAAAAATAAACTGATATCCATTTTTGATTTTTTTCTCATAAAAACAAAGGTGATCACTAAACACTTGCAAGCTTTTCAGGCTTATTAAGGGGTCCAAAAGTCCTGCTGCAACGGAGGTTAGCTTATTATTGGTCATTGTAAGGGATTGCACTGTTTCGTGGTTCAAAAATGACGTCAGAGGTAATTCTGTAATATTGTTATTAGACACATCTCTGAAAATAAAATATAATTATTAAACAAAAGGTTACTGTTGAACATATAACACAAATACCAGTTGAATTTTGATGTGTCAGATGTGCACATTTCGGAAATTCATTCCTCATTAGTGAACTTAGCAACACAAACCTATATGTATTTGAAATTACCAATGCATATAACAATGAACGTTTAAAAGAACTATAAACGAAAAGAAATCACAAAAACATAATTGGACAATTAATATTAAATTCTCGTCTTTGAAGGGTACCATTTTAATGAAAAAATAGTGCTGTTAAAAATACCATGAAACTTTCATAATATAATGGATAATAGAACAATCTAGACAGAAAAACACGTTAAATACCATTACTGAATTCAACTAGACATCAAAAACAATATGGAATTATGTTATCATAAAGCAAAACTTAATAACAAAAATAGTAGCATCTTACTACAATAATGTTCTTGGAAAAAGTCAAGTAGCACAAAAACAAAAGAATGTTTTTTAAAAGAAACAACACCCCCTCCAAAAAGACAAGAAAAAAGGAAACACGTTTGGTAAATTGTTGTTAATCTTCCGTCGAAGACATGAAACGTAATTGAAACATTGATGAAACAAACGTAGTTAAGACAAAATCAACTACATTTAATTCATTTTAATTGGATACTATAATATTTTTGAAACTACAAATCCCCTGTATCTAAACTAATCCTTGGTATATTTTATGTCCTATAGTTCCATGTACCTTCATTCTCAAATTAATTGTAGCTGACTAGACATGAGAAACTTACACTACCGGAGCAGCCGGTTTCACTTCCCAGGTGGAAGTTTATGTGTTTAACTAGATTAGCCAGTTTTCAAATTTTATACTTTGCTTTTGGGATTGTAATTTGGATTTAAACCGGTATGTTTTATTGACACTATTGTAAAAAAGTGAGAAATAAACAGCACAGTATTTGATGTCCTTACATCGTTTGTATGTTTCTGCTGCCGAGAGCGTCTGCTGGGTATTCAAATAGACTGTTATCATTTAAATATCTGAAATATATAAGTTTTACAATAGAAAATGTGATTCAAGCAAATCCATTCAATTAATTTTATCGATATTATACAGGTACAACTTTTATTTACGTAAGATTGACTTATGAATCAAAGTACATTGAATGAAATCTGTTGACATCAAGATTGACTTCCAGATTAAAGTAATTGGAATACAATTGGTTGAGATTTTATTTATTTAAAATCTGAATTTTATTTACATTTGCAACAATTCTACTAAAATATTATTTTAGAGATATTTTATTACAAAATAACTGTTTTAAAAACATTTGTGTTTTGCAGGTAGACTCATTAACGGAAAGAAGAAAAATTATTTAAACTTTCAAGATGATGAACAAATTCCTTACAATACTTGGTTACATGAAATATCCATATTACACAATGTCTAACAAGCCCAAACCATTTATTTTTGTGTCATTCAAAGGGATACAATTCTTTAAAATGTTATTTGCTCTCTTAAAATATTTAGTCACTACTTCTAAAGATAACGTTTTTTATGATTCGGGGATTACTTACATCGTATTCATAGAGACTATGCCATCAAAGGCGGTTGGTGGAAGTGAGGTGAGGCTGTTTTGATTCAAATAAACACCACCAGAAACAGTTGAGCTATTAGAAAATATTGAACCTCTAAGTGTAGTAATTCCATTATTATCTAAACGTCTGTGAAAAGAAAAGAGAAGCATTTGTATACACCTATAATATCCCGTAATAATACCATTTAGAAAGTTTTAGTTTTTCACTCCATATTACAAATATACATGAGTACAAATGTTTCATAAATAAAAATATGTAAAAGAGTTAAAATGTTCAAAAAGGAATGATACCCTTAATTGTGAAATGATATATCCCACATATTTTGTTTGACCTTTAAATTTGAATGGTGTATAATCTTGAAAAGTAACAACAGTTCAAAATCATGACGTAAACTTGTCACGAGAGATGCAACCTTGATTCAAGCCACAATACATATTGGTAATCTTTTGTGAAATTAACAAAATCATTACAATTAGCAATGAGTTATATATCGAATAATATTTTCAAGCATACACACTCCGTGATCTTCTAGACATAACGTAGGTTCAAGATACCCTCACTCCGTTCGATTATGTCATTTTCATAGCACTATATAAACTAGGTCTTTAAACTGCATTAAATGAAGCGGGCATAATTATTCATTTCAATTGCTTTCCAATTTATTATACTCAAACAGAAACACTTCAGTGAATTGAATACCTACATATTTCCAGAAATGTGGACACCATCAAATGCTCCGATGTCAATGTAATTAATATTATTATTCTGAAGATATATGTTCTTAGTTGATACACCAACAAATGAACCCGTCGGCAAATGTGTTATCTGCATGCCGTTAATGTACCTATACAAATTTACAAATAAAAATTACCAGATCAGATCATGTTTTTGCAAAAGTCCAGATTTACGGTTTTCATTTTCTTCTGAAAAGTGATAGAAGAGCTGAATATTATATATATATATATATAACATAGAGCTAGGGAAATTCCGATCGAGTGGTCAGATTTATTTTATCTAAAACGAGGCTTTGTTGAGTTTAAAATTTTAAAAAAAATCTTACCATGATGTGTGTGTGTGTGTGTGTGTGTGTGTGTGCGTGTTTATTAGAATGAATCAGGAGACATTGTATGTAGTTATTAATAAGTGTATCAAAAGACTAAACTATGCGACATATCGTTAACAGTAAAATAGAATTAAATACAATCGAAGTCCTGGCTGTTATTAACCATAAAATTTTAACAGGTTTTTAGCCTATGCATGTATTGCGCTCATGCATGTAATGAAATTGTAAACAACATTGGTAAAGATGATAATCTATGTTACAAACAAACAATACGTCACATGCTACGTGATCTATTTTTTAAACTTACAACTCATCACAAAACACATTTACAAATGAGTTGGAATTCAGTGTCCTCAGTGGGTTATTCTCCATGTAAATGTTCTTAGTCACAGTTACACCATTAAATGCATTACTTTTGATTACGGATATCTGATTATTCTGTAGAGATCTTAAAAACATAAATAATAAGGAAAACTACAATTGGAATACATGAATTATGTGTTGTTATTTGTTGTTATTTGATCCAACATTAAAACAATATATTATTATATTTTTATGAAAACTTGCGTACTTCTGCAATCACAAAAGTAAAGTAACACTGAGAAATTAATTAGGCGTTAGTCTTCATACTCAAGGCTTCTTACCACTGCCGGTTCCAGAACGGTCGACTGCAAGTAGGAAAGGGTTTTCATTGTCGTAGATCTTAACTGGTTAAGTACCAGTATAATTGACTGATTTGTTTGCAATATTTATCTCTGCGACATTGCGAGCGAGTGTACTGTCACTCAAAAGGCCGTCATTATTTACACTAGTCCAATATAGAGTAGAAAGACTTGTACACTCACGCACCACATGAACTTGTGTAAAGATTAATCCACGAGATAAAAAAAATGCCTCGTCATAAAATGACTGAAAATTGCTTATGTGACATAAAACAACCTTCAACCAAAAAAACCAACAAACTACAAAAGTTACGTAATATACATTTAGCGATAATTACGATATCGTATTTGTCTAAGTTAATATACAAATAATGAAGGCAAGTTCCAATAAAAACTTAAGGCATATTGACAATATATACTTACAAAGTATCTCTAACAACAAGATTCTTAAACGTGTCTGCGTCTAACTCAGTTATTCTATTGCTGTACAACAGAAGGTATGTAACAGTTAAATCAGAGAAGTCACCTCCATTTGGTAACTTTGTAAGCTTGTTATTGTTAATTTCTCTGAAATAAAGATAATTTTATTTTGTTGAATTAATAATTTCAATAAGAGAATGAGAGTATTTCTCAAATCAAAATCGTGATTACTTTTCAAACTTTAGATTTCAACTGTAAGCACAAATGCGAAACTGTTTTTAATGTTAAAATTGTTTCCAATTCCATTTATTTGTCACGTGATATTGACCGCTTTATATATTGTCAGTTTCTTGTTAAATTAAATGTTTTAAAAATCAACTCAACTTGTTTAAAATATAAAACCTCAAGTGAAGTGGGGTCATCGACAGAGGGATTTTTCTAAAGTGCTTGTTTGCGGATCACAGTGATTCTCACTGTCTAGGGTTTAATCCCGTTAAGGCTGATCTTAACGTAGAGAAGTGATGTCAGTTTGCTTTTTGAATGTAGGTGGTATTCTCCAAGTAATCCGGTTTACTAATCCATTTCAGAATCGAACGTTTCTATATAAGTGGTAGCTATAAACGGCGGCATAAAAGCACCATTACTTCATTCCAAAAGCCTTTGCATATTTTCGACCAAGCCACAGCCACTACGTTCTTTCGGACGCAAGGTCCCCCCACGAAGCTAAGAAATAACGATATATTTATACTATTCAACTAGGGTTCCGGGTTTGTTTTTCAAATTTTTGAATATATGCATCCATATGTTCTGCACCATGTACTACATTCGAAATACTTTAACTATCTTCAATATTTTTTAACAATTTTTCATTAAATTGGATCTGCGATAAATAGAAGTATTACTTACATATATTGAATACTACTGATATTAACAAGTGTACCATCTTCAATATAAGCCAAATCGTTGTTGGATACAGTATATCGCCAATTAAATGTAATATCCTTAAACATAACGTTCTTCAACCATCCAATATTATTTCCATTTAGTAAACTGAAAAAGGACAAAATTACTAAGAACCAGAGTTTCTTATCATTCAGTAATTAGTTTGAATCTGCAATCACGGATGTAAGGGTAGAGAGAGAGAGAGAATTGTCACTGCTGAAAAAGATCGTCTATTTTATATTTATTAAAACTGAAGATGACAAACATTTCGCATGATTTGGTTAAAGCGTGCAATATGTTGCATTTTTTTAAAATAACATTCCTTCTAAAATTATGGTATAATACAGATAACAGATAACAGAACTTAAAAGGAGAGAGAGAGAGAGAGAGAGAGAGAGAGAGAGAGAGAGAGAGAGAGAGTGATGTACTTACATAACATTAAGTGATGTACAGTTTTCAAATGCTGAATCAGGTATATAATCTATTTTGTTGTTTTGTAATTCCAAACGAGTCAAGGAAGTCAAATTTGAAAATGGATTCTCGTGTGTAAAACGGAAAAGGTTAGATCCCATATAACTGTTAATCACAAGTAAAGAAAGAAAAACTACATCAATATACAAAATATTTGACAGTGTTTTCAGGATACATATGTTTTGACACATAGCACCATTAGAAAGAATTGAATTGTGAAATATAGTCATTTTTACTTTTAATTGCTGACTTTTTGTGCGTTTTATTGATGTGCAACTGATGTTTCATTTTTTTTTTTTTTGATCAATTGTTCGTTCAAATTTGGAGATACTTCAAGAAAGTAATAAGTTACCAACAAAAACGTTTAACAATATTTAATCTGAATATAAATCACTTGCAATAGGTAAAGCTATAGATCAATACATGATTGAAATGCGACCACTTGTGAGGCAATATGACGTGAAAATATCACAAAAATACGTGGCTATTTTACAGATTGCATACCATATATTTACAATTATGTGTGCAGTACTAATGTACTTCAGACAATAAAAAATATATAGATTATATGTATATTGGAAAACTTCTTTTAATTAAATCAATGTTTGTTTTAACATACTCACAGTTCTTTCAGAGTTTCTGGAAAAGTGTTATTTTCAACGACTAGGATTCTATTTCCATTTAAATACCTGAAACAAAACAATTCAATGAGGGTTTTTATTAAAAAGGATTCTGTATATAAAATTACATTGAGAATATTATCTTCAAATCTCTGATTTTTGCCATCGTAATTATTCCGTTTTTATTGATGGTCGACATATTCAAAATTTCCATTGATCAAAAAACTAAAACTGACACCATATATTACTTTTAAGTAAGTCTTAAAAAAGAAAGATTTGAGTTGTTTTCTGGAAACGGTAACTTACAATTATGAATTCCTCCGTCTCTGGAAGACCCGAAACTTTGAATGGAAAATATAATTTTGGTGTCAATCAATCACCATTCAACATTTATGGACAAATTTTGTTATTTTAAGGACTTCACTAGTATCTGAAATATCATCAGAGCTTGTCAATCAATTTAATTTTTGTAACATTCTACCTTCTTCTTTCTTGCTGAGAAATTAACGCACGCTTTTGATTTTGCCAAATTCTCCAGTTTATTTGCAATAAGTCTGTTATTACATATATGTTCGCGGGTTTTCCATTTTAACAAACACGTTTCTACATCTTTCTACTTACAAGTGTGTTAGTAAATTATCTGAGAATGTACCCGTTTATATGACAAAGATTTGCATTGCCGTCCCCCCATTGTAATCAAGCGAGTTCTACATCTTCATACTAAAGAAATTTTATTTTATTTGGAAATGTCTAAAGCTTAATACTCACGAATATGTTAGTTTATTACTGAAAATGTCCCTCTTTATTTAGGAAAATTTTGCAATCAAGCACGTTTCTAACTAACATACTAACAAATCTATTAATATAGACTTGAAAATTTCTGCATCAGAGTTTTACATTCCCCGGTAATCAAGCAAGTTTCTAAGGTGTTATACTTACAAGTGTGTTAGTATATGACTTGAGAATGTCCCCGTTTCTATTGCAGTAATCCTGTTACTACTAAGTAACAACTGTGTAAGTTTGGGTAGGTTAATTGCACTTACTGCTTCAGGAACATAATCAAATTTATTAGAACTCAAATCACTAAAAAAGAAAAAAAATTATATCTATTGAAGCATTCTATTACTGCCGTTACAGAAACTACAATTATTAACAGCAAAATTTACATTTTAAATTTTAACCATGTCAAAATTAAGCTTAGTTTTTGAATAACCATGTATTTAAAAGCAATACAATTAAGTCAAAATTATATTTTCTTCACAAAATTTGAAAGTTCACGTTTATAATAATACGTAATAAGATTGATTTTCCGAGACATACACGTGACGACTAACACTTGAATCTTAACAACTCCTTTCAACGATACATAGTCAGTTTTATTAAAATACTTAAAACGATATAATATCGCCGTGGCATTTGCCTATAGGTCTCAATACTGAATGAAAACCGACACAACCCCCTCTAATCTTTGACTTCTTACATAAAAACGTAGTGTTAAATACGCAGGGTTATTCTTGGAGTAACTACTTTATGTAGATGACTTAAACTTACAGATACCACAGCACAGAAAGACAGTCCAAGGCATCATTAGGAAATGTGTGATCTTCCAGAGAATTTGCACTTAACTGAAGCTGTCCCAAAACAATCAGGTTACAAAAATCAGTAGACCGAACGGAACCAATGCTGTTTGCTCCAAGCCACCTTTAAAGAAACGATGAAAATAAAAAATTATTTCTCCAATAGTAAACATTCATTTTTAAATTTATTTGCTGATCAGAACATTATCAAAACATTGTAAACCGCAACAAAACTGTAAATTTAATTGTTTTTTTTTTATCTGAACATATGTTTACAAACAAATCAACATATTTTTTATCATTAATCATAGATATGATATGTTTGTGTTGTTCTACGTATGCATGCATAGCTACATGATATACTTACAGCTTGTTCAAATATTTGATAGTGTCCCAAACGACAAATTTGCTGGATTTTGCTAAATAAACATGCTCCATATGCGGTGGGAATCCATCAGATGTGTAAGCTACAGGGTCACTGATAGAATTGTGGTCAGCATATCTAGAAAAAAGTAAAGAAAAATGTTTTAAGCAACAAAGCTCTAGGAGAAAGAAGAGTAAACTGCTTCGACAGCATATACCAGAAGATTGTATTTTTATGGCTTTTATTGGGTTTGCATTTCAAATTGGTGAAAACTGCTGCAAACACTAGAGAATTGCATCCATCCATCTGAATGGCCATACTGATTTAAAAAAATCTCTTAAAATGTTTTCTGGATAATACAGGTAAAAAGGAACTTTCTTTGATTATACAGAGATTAAAAAACACACAAACTGCATGTTATAAATAGTAGACCCATGGACGTGATTATCATTTCAGACAGATGTCTTGCTTGGTAACCCCGGTCACCCAGTGATATGGTTCAAGTTATAATCAAACTAATCAAACCTCCAACATTCTTGATTTAAAGATTTATAAAATCACATTTATTCACCGAATCACTAAAACATTCAATTGTTGTCTACTTACACCTCCCTCAGTTTGTAATATTGTTGCTCAGCTAATAACGGATGAGGGAAACTAGTTAACGCATTATCGCTAATCCATCTGCAAAATAATATTAAATGTAACTTAAGTGTGGTGATATACATTCATTTTTAAGTGTGGTGATATACATTCATTTATTAAAAGATAATGTTTGGAAGACTAAAACTATCATTATCTAATGTTGTAATCCAAAGTCAATTATCCAGATTGATTGGAATTTTGATCTAGTCGGGCAATTTTAAATCTTCATAAGTGCATTTTAAACAAATCTTTAGAACCATAAAGATACTACAACCATATGGTTTGACATTTTGACCGTATTCTATTATTATTGATAAAACAGGTGAAGGCAACTAAATATGCATTTAAAAAGTCTTTAATACAAATAATGAAATTATCATTGTTCGTCTAAATCAATATTAAAGAAAGTAAACAGGTGCCCCTCAGTGTGCATATTGTTGTAATAACCATAATTAACTATACAACTAACAGATTGGTAAGATTTCCGTTGATATTGTGGAAGGCGTCGTAGTAGATTGAAGTCATTGGATCCACCTGACTGTGCAAACGTAATGTGATGAGACTCGCCAAATTAGTAAAACTATAAGCAGTCAATATCTTCAACTTGTTCTTGGTTAAATCTCTGAAATAAGTGAAAAGTATAATAATAGTAATAATAATAATAATAATGATAATAATAGTAATGTCATTTTACTGGTTCATACTTAACAATAATATTTAATTGATTTAAAAAAGATTAACAACTTTTTACATTGTTAGGTTATTCAAAACTTCAATTTAGGAAAAAAGAATATGCAAATCCTGTTTTATATGTTTGTCTTTTGTACCCATGCCCTTAAACTGGAGCCAGATATCAAAATCTTTATTTCCCTTTCCCGCCAGAGAACAAACGATACCGTCGTAAATTCAGAACGTGGTTTGTATCCACGCCATTTGTTAAGGTACCCGGATGTAATAAATTTACTTTTTATATCCTAACGAGTCATACAAATCTTCTTGAGGAAGAAAAGGATCTCTTTTTTGCTCAATGAAATGTGATTTATTGGTTACTTTAAAATTTAAATGTTTCTAGCAGACTAAAGAATTCAAACGACAAATCTAATTGATGTTTACTTGTTGTGATCTCTCTCTCTCTCTCTCTCTCTCTCTCTCTCTCTCTCTCTCTCTCTCTCTCTCTCATGAATGAGTTTTTTTAGGGATATAATTCGTTTTATTGACTTACAAATGTATCAGATTTGGAATATTGTCAAACGTTCCTCTTGCTATTGACGACATCTGATTATTGTGCAGTTCCCTTTAAAAATTTAAAAGTAAGTGTAAATTAGGCTGTTATTACTGTAATAAAATCATAAAATAGATCTGATGCTAACCTTTACATTTTATCAAATAAAATAATAGTACTTTTTAACGCACTTTCTGTATGAGAGTTTTTCAGAATGCTGTAAAAAATTCCAAATTGAATTAAAATACTAGACAATGAATTAATCCTTCTCTTTAAGTATTTCACGTTAGGTCTCTACGGCAATTGTATGCAATGAATATGAAGCGGTCTTGGTAACTCAGTTGGTAGAGCACTCGCCTATAGTGCGTGAGGTCCCATGTTCGATCCCCAGTCAGACACTGCAGTTGTTACAGTTTGATGGCCAGTATGGCCTTCGGAAGTGGTGGTCTGAAATTTTCGGGACATATAAAGCCCAACTGAGAGAATAGTGGTCTAGGTAGCTCA